>CM038672.1:692296002-693496002 GCA_021605145.1 Aegilops bicornis | reverse complement strand
ATGGCTTTTGTATCATTGCATCGTGTTCTCTAATGCCGAACAATCATGCAGCCGCCCAAAGACGAGTTCGTCGCTTTGTCGAGCGGGTCCCTGAGTTCGTCGGAAATGGAGAGTACTTCACTTCCGGCCGCTTCCTCGCCTCACGCTGCGGACGACGCCGAGGTGGTGCCCCAAGGGGGGCCTGGTCAAGAGGAGGTGGCGCAGGAGGCGCCGCAAGGCAACCTCCCGGACTCCAGGCTCGAGGGGGGCAAGACCCCCAGGGGCTCTAAGCCCGACCCTCGTCCGGACTCCGTGCCGGAACCTTCCGCGTTCCGAGTCCGGCAAGCGATCCCTTCGTAAGAAGGGGAAGACACCGGTGTCCTCCGTCCCAACCGAGGCACCGGATAAGCATCGGAGGCGCTTAACAGCGCCTCCATCGAGGAGCACCGCACTATTATGAGTGCGGTGATCCGACAGTTCAGTCCGCCAAGAGCGGGCTGACCAAGCCTGTATACCAGCCTTCTAATAGGCTTTGAGGTAAGCTTAGAATATGTAAAAATATTACCGCATAGATAGTAGCCCCGATGCTTAGTTCGGTGTTCGGAAAGAAAAGCGGATGAGGATCTAAAAAGATATACGCAGGAGTCTAACATAATTATGTCAATATGGGAATGCAGGCTGCCCTGGCCGACCCGCCAAGACCGATCATGGAGGTCAATGCATTGAAGGAGAGCCTCGAGCGGTCCGAGAACGAGCTCGGCCAAGCCAAAAAGCAACTTGAGGAAAAAGAAGGTAAGTAATACCTTAGGAAAGAAATACCTTATAGAAAGGTTTTGGTTGCAAAAAATAACAGGAATAACATGGGTACTGCAGGGGCCACGAGCAAGGTGGCGACCCTGAAGGAAGCAAAGGTCCGTGGGTCGAAAACAAGGCGGCCAAGCGCACCGAGCGAGAGAAAGGGGAGGCGCGGTGGCGGTGGTGCAGCAAGAGCTCTGTGCTCGTGGAAAAACACGAGTGTTTGGAGCGTGACTCGAAGACCCGGGAGTCCGAGCTTGCCTCGGCTCTTGAGAGTGCCAAAGCTGCTAAGGCCGAGGCCCAAAAAGCCCTCCAAGAAATTGAATCGTTAAAGAAGATAGCGGCGGGTAAGGCATTCTTTATGCAGAGCAAGAATGTAAAAGTCAATTACCTATTACTTACCCGGATTCGGAGCTCTCCAGGAGCATTCGCAGATCTGCCTCGTAGTGTGTCTGATGCTGCCGCATTCTACCGCGCCAAGGAGGGGAGCTCGACGGAGAAGGTGTTCTGGTCTCAGTATGTTGAGGCCGAACGTCCGGTGCCCCTGAGCGACCAGCTGAAGCAGCTGGTCGAGCTCCACAAGGTCGCCGAACAGGCCATGAAGGGCCTCATAGTTCGGCTGTGGCCATTGGAAGCCATGCCTGGGAGCTACTTCGGCTTAGTGCGGCGGCTGGTGGACGCCTGTCCACGGATTGAAGTCATCAAGCGCTCCGTCTGTATTGAAGGTGCCCGTCGGGCCCTTGCCCGTGCCAAAGTGCACTGGGGCAAGCTGGATGCGGAGAAGCTTGTGACGGACGGGCCACCGAAGGGCAAGGAGCATCGCACGCCCGAAATGTACTATGAGGGCCTCCTGAAGGGTGCCCGCCGTATAGCGGATGAGTGCTCCAAAGATATAATTTTTGAATAGACTCGCATTGTTATCCTGTGCGCTGAAAACTTGTTCATATGCGCTAAGCAACGCTTGTTAATTTAAAATATTACCTTCTGTGTGGCCGTTTATCAAAATTGAGAGATGGCAAGTCGTTGGCTTCAGCCCCCATGCCACGAGTGCTGGGGTGTTCGGGATAAACTTGAGCACTCTTGTTCCCATTCTTGGGTCCATCAAGGGAGGTGCTCAACGCAAGAACAAGGCAACCGGACTTATAATGCTTGAACACTCTCACTTAGCCATAGAATTCTATAATTTTAAATTTCGGCGAAGCCCCTAGTAGTCGGAAGACCGAGTTCGGGGCGCTATCCACGCCTGGGGCGGACAATGCCGACTCCTCGCTCTAAGCGGCATAAGTCTTTAGGGACCCGAAAAAACCTCTCGAACAGCGACCGGCTCTTGCCCTATCATGACGGTCAGTTTTAGCTTTCTCCACTGAGGTGCTCAACCCAGCTCAACTAGGGCACAATCACAGTGGTTCTCCCAGCGCTACCTTAGCCGATATAACAGAACGTAAGGTACCAAAACATGGGAGCCGGGCAAACCCAACTATTGACCCAAGACATGATTCGGAGCCGATTTATATAATGCTATAAGTTCGGGGTGCCGCACTTGTGGAAGTGTTCGGACTTCTAACACCATATTCTGGGAAACTTAAGCCCCTGGTGTATTGGCCGTACCAAAGTGTACGGGTGCAATATGTCATGAAATGAACATATATATAAATAAAGAAAGGAGTGCAATAATAGGCAAAAGCTATGTATTATTTATTCAAAAAGGGACTGCAATAAAAGCAGAACGATACAAATAGTGCGATAAGCAAGGGATGGGACTATTTAACATGTCCCCCTCCAGGGGTAAGCTGCGGGATAGTATGTAAAACAGGTGTAATGCTCGAAGTAGAGACCACCTGTACACTAGACGCGGTTTTCTCCTTCCCTGGCTGTTGCATCGTGAGTTCGGCGTGAACGCCGGACAAGGCTTATGGAGAACAGAGTCCTGAAAGTAAGAAAAGAGAAAAAAGAAAAAGAATGACACAATCGAGCCACAGTGCGGTTGAGCCGCATTTTTAGGCGCAGCGTGGTCGTGCTCCCTCCCTTATGCCCATGGTATCTCCAGAGCGTAGTTATGTACGGCTAGTACTGGCTTCGCAACCAGCGAGGGCTGGGGTTGGGGCCGGATTACTCTGGCGTGTCCGGATCGTGCCGGTCGGTCTTGTTGTAGGTTACTCCGGGCGCGCTTGACAGTGTTTGATTGTGTGTTGGCCGGACTGGAGAATTGCCTTAAGAGGCTGTTCTGCACTTCTGCCGCAAGGGCGGTCGTATGCTCCTCCGTTCGGAGAGAGCGTTCGGTGTTTCCATTGACCGTGATTACGCCTCGAGGGCCTGGCATCTTGAGCTTGAGGTATGCGTAGTGCGGCACCGCCTTGAATTTTGCGAATGCTGTTCGTCCGAGCAGTGCATGATAGCCGCTACGGAACGGGACTATGTCAAAGATTAACTCTTTGCTTCGGAAGTTATCCGGGGATCCGAAGACCACTTCGAGTGTAACTGAGCCTGTACAATTGGCCTCTACACCTGGTATGACGCCTTTAAAGGTCGTCCTTGTGGGTTTAATCCTTGAGGGGTCTATGCCCATTTTGCGCACTGTATCCTGATAAAGCAGGTTCAGGCTGCTACCGCCATCCATCAGGACTACGGTAAGGTGAAATCCGTCGATAATTGGGTCAAGAACCAATACGGCGAAACCGCCGTGACGGATGCTAGTGGGTGGTCCTTCGATCGAAGGTGATCGGGTAGGCAGACCATGGGTTGAACTGGGCGATCGGCTCCCTCGCAGATATCGTCCCTTTAGCGCACGCTTCCGCCTCCCTTTTGGGTATGTGAGTTGCGTATATCATGTTCACCGTCCGCACTTGTGCGGGAAAGCCCTTCTGTCCTCTATTGTTCGGCGGCCGGGGCTCTTCCTCGTCATCGCTATGCAGCCCCTTGTCGTTGTTTTCGGCGATTAGCTTGCACCTTGCTTGAACACCCAACAATCCCTGTTGGTGTGGTTGGCTGGTTTTTCGGGGGTGCCATGTATCTGGCACAAGCGATCGAGTATTCGGTCCAAGTTGGACAGGCCCTGGCTATTTCTTTTGAATGGCTTCTTCCGCTGACCGGGTTTAGAGCCTCTGAATCCGGCATTTACTGCCGTATCTTCAGGATTATCACCGTTAATGCGGCTTTTATGCTTGTTGCGACGTGACCTGCCATTGCTGTCCTTGGTATCCGAGCTATCGGGGTGTTTGGCCAAGTTGTTGCTTCGAGCTAGCCAGCTGTCCTCTCCCGCACAAAAGCGGGTCATGAGTGTGGTAAGGGCTGCCATGGATTTCGGCTTTTCCTGTCCTAGGTGCCGGGCTAGCCATTCGTCGCGGATGTTGTGTTTGAAGGCTGCTAGCGCCTCTGCATCCGGACAGTCGACGATCTGATTTTTCTTTGTTAGGAACCGCGTCCAGAATTGTGTGGCCGATTCTTCTGGCTGCTGAATTTTATGGCTAAGGTCATCGGCGTCTGGTGGTCGCACATATGTGCCCTGGAAGTTATCAAGGAATGCGGCTTCCAGGTCCTTCCAACACCCAATTGATTCTGCTGGCAAGCTGTTGGGCCAATGCCGAGCTGGTCCTTTAAGCTTGAGTGGGAGGTATTTGATGGCATGTAGATCATCACCGCGCGCCATGTGGATATGGAGGAGATAGTCCTCGATCCAGACCGCAGAATCTGTGATACCATCGTATGATTCGATGTTTACGGGTTTGAAGCCCTTGGGGATTTGATGATCCATTACTTCATCTGTGAAGCATAGTGGGTGTGCGGCGCCTCTGTATTGGGCTATATCACGACGTAGCTCATATGAGCTTTGTCTCATCGTGTTCGCCCGGCGAGGTTTCTTTGTATCCGGCGTGACGGTGATCATCCCGTGTCGTGGGGCGCCCACGCGATCCGTAGATCGATCTTGTATGTTTTGCCTTAGCCTCCAATATATCTCGCAAGTCCGGCACGTTTTCCCTTGCCTTGGAACTTTCTTAGCGGCGTCGGGGCGTGGCTTGAGCGGAGGGCCGAGAGGCTTCTCTATCGCGGCCACGGGGTCGCCGGTCTGCCATGTCGTGCGCTGGTGACTTGGGTGCTTCCTCCTCTAATCGAGGCAACGGCCTGCGTTTGGGATAGCTTTTGGAGGGGCGTTCGAGTTCATTCTCTTCGGCTGCAAGGACTTCAGTCCATCTGTCAGCTAGCAGGTCTTGGTCAGCTCTAAGCTGTTGCTGCTTTTTCTTGAGGCTGCTTGCCGTGGCCATAAGCCTGCGTTTGAAACGCTCCTGTTCGGCGGGATCCTCAGGCACGACAAATTCGTCGTCGTCGAGGCTTGCCTCGTCTTCGGAGGGAGGCGCATAATTATCATCCTCTACCACTCTTTCTGCCGCACTGTCGTGCGGACTTGCTTCTCCCTCCTCCCGCGCTGAGTCCTGCTGGAGGGGGTTGTCTTCGGCACTGTCCGGAGTGTTATTATCTCCTGTGCCGGAATAACCGTTTTTGCTGTGGCAGGATTTAGAGCGGCGCAGCTGACGTCGGCGCTTGGGCTGTTTCTTGGAGGGGTCATCCTCCGCTGTTCCATCGCCGTTCCCATCTTTTGGGATGTCCACCATGTATATGTCATATGATGAGGTGGCCTTCCAGTGCCCTGTAGGCGCTGGGTCTTGGTCATCTCCAGCATCGTCGTCCATACCGTCGATGTCTTCGGAGTCGTAGTCGAGCATGTCGGTTAAATCATCGACAGTGGCTACAAAGTGGGTGGTGGGTGGGCGTTGAATTTCTTCGTCGTCCGCATCCCAACCTTCCTAACCGTAGTCCGGCCAGGGCTCTCCAAATAAAGAGAGAGACTTTAGTGAACTCAGGATGTCGCCAAAGGGCGAGTCTTTGAAAGATGTCCATGACAGTGAACTCCATGACCGGGCGCCCAATCGGATTCGATGGCGAGGCACGGAGGGTTCGGAGTCCGGAGAGGAGTCCGGCTCCGTGGAGTCACGGTCTTCGCAAAGGACAGGGATGGAGTTCGGCTCAATCGCCGCTGAGATCGTAGCCCCCGAGGCGGTGTCCAACCACTCATCCTTGATAGGGGAATCCGGCTCCGGATTAAGGGTCGGAGCGGGCACTGGTGCGGCCTCCACGGCACTGTTCGGCGGCAGAGCTAGATCGTACCCATCGAGACAGTGCTGCACGCTCGGCTGTGGCTCGAATCCGTCGAAGATCAAGTCTCCGCGGACATCGGCTGTATAGTTCAAACTTCCAAATCCAACTTGATGGCCAGGTGCGTAGCTTTCAATCTGCTCCATACGGCCAAGCGAATTGGCCCGCAGTGCAAAGCCGCTGAATACGAAGATCTGTCTGGGGAGAAAAGTCTCACCCTGGACTGCATCGTTGTTGATGATCGAAGGAGCCATCGGGCCTATCGGTGACGACAGAGGAACTCTCAATGAAATCACCAATGTCGGTGTCAAAACCGGCGGATCTCGGGTAGGGGGTCCCGAACTGTGGGTCTAGGCGGATGGTAACGGAGACAAGCGACCACGATGTATTTACAGGTTCAGGCCCTCTCGATGGAGATAATACCCTACTCCTGCTCGATTAATATTGATGATATGGGTAGTACAAGAGTAGATCTACCATGAGATCAGAGAGGCTGAACCCTAGAAGCTAGCCTATGGTATGATTGTTGTTGTCCTACGGACAAAAACCCTTCGGTTTATATAGACACCGAATAGGGTTAGGGTTACACAGAGTCGGTTACAATGGTAGGAGATCTACATATCCGTATTGCCAAGCTTGCCTTCCAAGCCAAGGAAAGTCCCATCTGGACACGGGACGAAGTCTTCAATCTTGTATCTTCATAGTCTAGGAGTCCGGCCGAAGATAGTTCGGCTATCCGGACACCCCCTAGTCCAGGACTCCCTCAGTAGCCCCTAAACCAGGCTTCGATTACGCATTTAGTCCGGGCGCGCATATTGTCTTCGGCATTGCAAGGCGGGTTCCTCCTCCGAATACTTCATAGAAGGTTTTGAACACAAGGATAGTGTCCGGCTCTGCAAAACAAGTTCCACATACAACCGTAGAGAGAATAACTTTTTGCACAGATCTGCTGACGTATTCCGCGGCGTGAGATCACACCACGGCCAGCCCTTTATACGAATCGTTTTTACTGTTCCACCTCAGCTCGTTTAGCGAGGCGGTTTCCTTGGCACGTCTTATCAAAGCGTAGATCGTGCCCCCTTATTCCGGGATTCTCATCAATACGGACGTGGGTAACCCAACCGCGCCATTGATTGCAGATCTTGGGAGATAAGCGAGTTTTATCAGGCTGGTGGGGGACGCATAGCTTCGTCCGTCCATATAAGGGGATAAGGATCAACCTTTTCACCTACGCCTTCCTCCTCCCTGGTTCACCCATTTCCGCGCACTCGAGCTTCAGCGCCCAAGTCCGCACACCCCACCTCAACCGTCTCCAACTATGTCCGGAGCGGGAGGAAGGTGGATGGTCTCCTCCGTTATGGAGGGCCAAGTAAAAAAGCTGCGGTAGGCCGGATACTTGTCCGACAACATCGCACATCGGCTGCCCGACAAGGGGCAGCTCATGCCCACCCCCAGGCCCCATGAGAGGGTGGTGTTCCTCCCCCACTTCCTCCACGGACTAGGGTTTCCACTCCACCCATTTGTCCGGGGGCTCATGTTCTACTACGGCCTAGATTTCCATGATCTGGCCCCGAATTTCATCCTCAACATCTCGGCGTTTATCGTGGGTAATGCGAAACCTTCCTCTGCATCCAGCCCCACTTCGCTTATGGCTGAAGATCTTCAATGTCCGGCGAAGGCGGTGGGCGGCCGCCAAGCGGAGTGCGGAGGCGCCATGGTTGGCAAGATGGCCAAAGTCCTATGGCTCGAGGCTCCTTTGTGGAGACCGTAAAGGGTGGCAATCGGGGTGGTTCTACATCACCGAGCGCGCGACTCTCAATGGGTGGCGGCCCACAATTCGATCTGGCTTCCCCACGGCTCACGTCATGGAAAGAGACGGGCGGGGCGTGGGGATTCGAATGAGCTATCCGGACTTCAAACATGCGTCCGGAACCTGGTGGACAAGAATCTCAGGCTTGTCAACGTAATCCAGGTGATGCTCATCCGTCGGATTCTCCCATGCCAACAACGGGCCTTCAAATTGTGGGAGTTCGATCCGGCACAGAACCCAACTCTGAAAAGGCTCTTCGACACTACGTACGAAGATGCCTGGAAGGGGCTGTTCAAGGGCGCCGAGGCTCCCACATCCGCTACAGAAGATCGCGGATTCAGCTCACAGCGTCCAGCCAACGAGGTAAGTTATTTTGCCCTTTATGGGACTCTTTTTTCATAGTTTGACTTTGTGCGGGATCTAAAACTCCTTAACCTTTGACAATACTGGCTGGTGAAATCCGGACAGATTAACTGTCCGGCCCCTTTGCCAGAAGATCCAGCGGACGCCCGATTGAAGGGGTTGCTGGTTTCGGCACCTCACATGGTGCCGGAGAAGAAGGCCAAGAAGGAGGCCGCGGGAACTCGAAGGAGCTCCGGCCTTGAGTCTTTGTCGATTCTGAAGCAGAATCTTATCCTGAGGACGAGGAGGAGGAAAAAGAAGCCTCTCCCCCAGCGGGAGAGGAGAGGAAAAGGAAGGCCGCCCCAACTGGGGAGGCTGGAGGGTCTAAGAAGGGAAGGACCCTTCCTCTGGACTTCTCCACCAACGTCGACAACGACGAGGAGGGGTGGCCAACAATGGCCGCGCCCCCGGCGAGATCGTAAGTGTCCCGATACCCATGGCTTTTGTATCATTGCATCGTGTTCTCTAATGCCGAACAATCATGCAGCCCGCCCAAAGGCGAGTTCGTCGCTTTGTCGAGCGGGTCCCTGAGTTCGTCGGAAATGGAGAGTACTTCACTTCCGGCCGCTTCCTCGCCTCACGCCAGGACGACGCCGAGGTGGTGCCCCAAGGGGGCCTGGTCAAGAGGAGGTGGCGCAGGAGGCGCCGCAAGGCAACCTCCCGGACTCCAGGCTCGAGGGGGGGAAGACCCCCAGGGGCTCTAAGCCCGACCCTCGTCCGGACTCCGTGCCGGAACCTTCCGCGGTTCCGGAGTCCGGCAAGCGGTCCCTTCGTAAGAAGGGTAAGACGCCGGTGTCCTCCGTCCAACCGGAGGCACCGGATAGCTCTTGGGCGCTTAACGGCGCCTCCATCGAAGGAGCACCGCACTATTATGAGTGCGGTGATCCGGACGATTCGATCCGCCAGAGCGGGCTGACCGAAGCTGTACCAGCCTTCTAACGGGCTTTGAGGTAAGCAGAATATGTAAAAATATTACCGCATAGACAGTAGCCCACGATGCTTAGTTCGGTGTTGGAAAGAAAAGCCGGATGAGGATCTAAAAGATATACTCAGGAGTCTAACATAATTATGTCAATATGGGAATGCAGGTTGCCCTGTGACCTCTGCCCGCCTTGATTGCGGAGGTCAATGCATTGAAGGAGAGCCTCGGCGGTCCGAGAACGAGCTCGGCCAAGCCAAGAAGCAACTCGAGGAAAAAGAAGGTAAGTAATACCTTAGGAAAGAAATACCTTATAGAAAGGTTTTGGTTGCAAAAAATAACAGGAATAACATGGGTACTGCAGGGGCCACGAGCGAGGTGGCGACCCTGAAGGAAGCGGTGTCCATGGCCGAAAACAAGGCGGCCGCGGAGCGCACCGAGCGAGAGAAAGGGAGGCGCGGTGGCGGTGGTCTTGGCAAGAGCTCCAGTGCTCTCGTGGAAAAACACGAGTGTTTGGAGCGTGACTCAAGACCCGGAGTCCGAGCTTGCCTCGTCTTGAGAGTGCCAAAGCTGCTAAGGCCGAGGCCCAAAAAGCCCTCCAAGAAATTGAATCGTTAAAGAAGATAGCGGCGGGTAAGGCATTCTTTATGCAGAGCAAGAATGTAAAAGTCAATTACCTATTACTTACCCGGATTCGGAGCTCTCGGGAGCATTCGCAGATCTGCCCGTAGTGTATACGATCTTGCCGCATTCTACCGCCAAGGAGGAGCTCGGCGGAGAAAGGTGTTACGGTCTCGGTATGTTGAGGCCGAGCGTCCGGTGCCCTGGCGACCAGTTGAAGCAGTTGGTCGAGCTCCACAAGGTCGCCGAACAGGCCATGAAGGGCCTCATAGTTCGGTGTGGCCATTGGAAGCCATGCACAGGAGCTACTTGGCTTAGCGCGGCTGGTGGACGCTTGTCCACGGATTGAAGTCATCAAGCGCTCCGTCTGTATTGAAGGTGCCCGTCGGGCCCTTGCCCGTGCCAAAGTGCACTGGGGCAAGCTGGATGCGGAGAAGCTTGTGACGGACGGGCCACCGACGGGCAAGGAGCATCGCACGCCCGAAATGTACTATGAGGGCGTCCTGAAGGGTGCCCGCCGTATAGCGGATGAGTGCTCCAAAGATGTAATTTTTGAATAGACTCGCATTTGTTATCCTGTGCGCTGAAAACTTGTTCATATGCGCTAAGCAACGCTTGTTAATTTAAAATATTACCTTATGTGCGGCCGTTTATCAAAATTGAGAGATGGCAAGTCGTTGGCTTCAGCCCCCATGCCACAGTCTTTGGGGTGTTCGGGATAAACTTGAGCACTCTTGTTCCCATTCTTGGGTCCATCGAGGGAGGCGCTCAGCATAGCGAACAAGGCAACTGGACTTATAATGCTTGAACACTCTCACTTAGTCATAGAATTCTATAATTTTAAATTTAGTGAAGCCCCTAGTATTCGGAAGACCGAGTTGAGGCGCTATCCACGCCTTTGGCGGACAATGCCGACTCCTCGCTCTAAGCGGCATAAGTCTTTAGGGACCCGAAAAACCTCTCGAACAGCGACCGGCTCTCGCCCTATCATGACGGTCAGTTTAGCTTTCTCCACCGAGGTGCTCAACCCAGCTCAAGCTGAGGCACAATCGCGATGGTTCTCCCAGCGATTACCTTAGCCAATATAACGGAACGTAAGGTACCAAAACATGGGAGCCGGCAAACCCAACTATTGACCCAAAACATGATTCGAGCCGATTCATATAATGCTATAAGTTCGGGTGCCGCACTTGTGAAAGTGTTCGGACTTCTAACACCATATTACGGGGAACTTAAGCCCCACGGTGTATTGGCCGTACCAAAGTGTACTGGTGCAATATGTCATGAAATGAACATATATATAAATAAAGAAAGGAGTGCAATAATAGACAAAAGCTATGTATTGTTTATTCAAAGGGACTGCAATAAAAGCGAGCGATACAAATAGTGCGATAAGCAAGGGATGGGACTATTTAACATGTCCCCTCCAGGGTAAGCTGCGAGGATGGTATGTAAAACAGGTATAATGCTCGAAGTAGAGACCACTGGACACTCGACGCAGTTTTACGCTTCCACTCGCTGTTGCATCGTGAGTTCGGGCGTGAGCAGCCGAGTGGCTTACGGAGAACAGAATCCTGAAAGTAAGAAAAGAGAAAAAAGAAAAAGAATGACATAATCGGGAGCCCCTGGTGCGGTTGAGCCGCATTCTTGGGCGTGCCGTGATCGTGCCCCTCCCCTTATGCCCATGGTATCTCCAGAGCGTGGTTATGTACGTCTAGTACTGGCTTCGCAACTTCGCGAGGGCTGGGGTTGGGGCCGGATTGCTCTGGCGATGTCCGGATCGTGCGGGCGGTCTTGTTGTAGGTTACTCGGCGCGGCAGCGGTGTCCGATTGTTTATTGGCCGGACTGGAGAATTGCCTTAAGAGGCTGTTCTGCACTTCTGCCGCAAGGGCAGCCGTATGCTCCTCCATTCGGAGAGAGCGTTCGGTGTTTCCATTGACCGTGATTACGCCTCGAGGGGCTGGCATCTGGAGCTTGAGGTATGCGTAGTGCGGCACCGCATTGAATTTTGCGAATGTTGTTCGTCCGAGTAGTGCGTGATAGCCGCTGCGGAACGGGACTATGTCGAAGATTAACTCTTCGCTTCGGAAGTTATCCGGGGATCAGAAGACCACTTCGAGTGTATGGCGAGCCTGTACAATTGGCCTCTACACCTGGTATGACGCCTTTAAAGGTCGTCCTTGTGGGTTTAATCCTTGAGGGGTCTATGCCCATTTTGCGCACTGTATCCTGATAAAGCAGGTTCAGGCTGCTACCGCCGTCCATCAGGACTCTGGTAAGGTGAAATCCGTCGATAATTGGGTCAAGAACCAATACGGCGAAACCGCCGTGACGGATGCTAGTGGGGTGGTCCCTTCGATCGAAGGTGATCGGGCAGGCATACCATGGGTTGAACATCGGGGCGACTGGCTCCATCGCGTATAAGTCCCTTAGCGCACGCTTCCGCTCCCTTTTGGGTATGTGGGCTGCGTATATCATGTTCACCGTCCGCACTTGTGTGGGAAAGCCCTTCTGTCCTCTATTGTTCGGCGGCCGGGGCTCTTCCTCGTCATCGCTATGCAGCCCCTTGTCGTTGTTTTCGGCGATTAGCTTGCCTGCTTGCTTGAACACCCAATAATCCCTGTTGATGTGGTTGGCTGGTTTTTCGGGGGTGCCATGTATGTGGCACAAGCGATCGAGTATTCGGTCCAAGTTGGACGGGCCCTGGGTATTTCTTTTGAATGGCTTCTTCCGCTGACCGGGTTTAGAGCCTCTGAATCCGGTATTTACTGCCGTATCTGCCGTATCTTCAGCATTATCACCGTTAATGCGGCGTTTATGCTTGTTGCGACGCGACCTGCCATTGCTGTCCTTGGTATCCGAGCTATCGGTGTGTTTCGCCAAGTTGTTGCTTCGAGCTAGCCAGCTGTCCTCTCCCGCTTTAAAAGCGGGTCATGAGTGTGGTAAGGGCTGCCATGGATTTCGGCTTTTCTGTCATCTGGGTGCCGGGCTAGCCATTCGTCGCGGATGTTGTGTTTGAAGGCTGCTAAGCGCCTACGCATCCGGACGGTCGGCGATCTGATTTTTCTTTGTTAGGAACCGCGTCGAGAATTATGCGGCCGATTCTTACGGCTGCTGAATTATATGGCTAAGGTCACGGCGTCGGTGGTCGCACATATGTGCCCTGGAAGTTATCAAGGAATGCGGCTTCGAGGTCCTCCCAACACCCAATTGATTCTGGCGGCAAGCTGTTGAGCCAATGTCGAGCTGGTCCTTTAAGCTTGAGTGGGAGGTATTTGATGGCATGTAGATCATCACCGCATGAGCCATGTGGATATGGAGGAGATAGTCCTCGATCCGGACCGCAGGATCGGTGGTACCATCGTATGATTCGATGTTTACGGGTTTGAAGCCCTCAGGCATTTGATGATCCATTACTTCATCTGTGAAGCATAGTGGGTGTGCGGCGACTCTGTATTGGGCTATATCACGACGTAGCTCATATGAGCTTTGTCTACTGTGTTTGGCCGGCCGGGTTTGCTGTATCCGGCCTGACGTTAATCATCCCGTGTCGTGGGGCACCCACGCGATCCGTAGAACGATCTTGTATGTTTTGCCTTATCCTCCAATATATCTCACAAGTCCGGCGCGTTTTCCCTTGCCTTGGAACTTTTTGAGCGGCGTTGGGGCGTGGCTTGAGCGGAGGACCGAGAGGCTTCTCTATCGCGGCCACGGGGTGGCCGGTCTGCCATGTCGTGCGCTGGTGACTTGGGTGCTTCCTCCTCTGATCGAGGCAACGTCCTGCGTTTGGGGTAGCTTTTGGAGGGGCGTTCGAGTTCATACTCTTCGGCTGCAAGGACTTCAGTCCATCTGTCAGCTAGCAGGTCTTGGTCAGCTCTAAGTTGTTAATGCTTTTTCTTGAGGCTGCTTGCCGTGGCCATAAGCCTGCGTTTGAAACGCTCCTGTTCGGCGGGATCCTCGGGCACGACAAATTCGTCGTCGTCGAGGCTTGCCTCGTCTTCGGAGGGAGGCGCATAATTATCGTCCTCTACCTCTCTTTACGCCGCCTTTGTTGTGCGGACTTGCTTCTCCCTCCTCTGCGCTGAGTCTGTTTGGAGGGTTGTCTTGCACCTTTGTCCGGAGTGTTATTATCTCCTGTGCCGGAATCACCGTTTTTGCTGTGGCGGGATTTAGAGCGGCGCCGCTTACGTCGGCGCTTGGGCTGTTTCTTGGAGGGGTCATCCTCCGCTGTTCCATCGCCGTTCCCATCTTTTGGGATGTCCACCATGTATATGTCGTATGACGAGGTGGCCTTCCGATTGCCCTGTAGGCGCTGGGTCTTGGTCGTCTCGGCATAAATCGTCCATACCGTCGATGTCTTCGGAGTCGTAGTCGAGCATGTCGCTTAAATCATCGACAGTGGCTACAAAGTGGGTGGTGGGTGGGCGTTGAATTTCTTCGTCGTCCGCATCCCAACCTTCCTGACCGTAGTCTGGCCAGGGCTCTCCGGATAAAGAGAGAGACTTTAGTGAACTCAGGATGTCGCCAAAGGGCGAGTGCTGAAATATGTCCGCGGCAGTGAACTCCATGACCGGCGCCCAATCGGATTCGATAGGCAAGGGCGCGGAGGGTTCGGAGTCCGTAGAGGAGTCCGGCACGATGGAGTCACGGTCTTCGCAAAGGACAGGGATGGAGTTCGGCTCAATCGCCGCTGAGATCGCAGCCCCCCAGGCGGTGTCCAACCACTCGTCCTCGATTGTGGAATCCGGCTCCGGATTAAGGGTCGGAGCGGGCACTGGTGCGGCCTCCAGGGCACTGTTCGGCGGCAGAGCTAGATCATACCCATCAAGACAGTGCGGCACGCTCGGCTGTGGCTCGAATTCGTCGAAGATCAAGTCTCCGCGGACATCGGTCGTATAGTTCAAACTTCCAAATCTGACCTGATGGCCAGGGGCGTAGCTTTCGATCTGCTCCAGATGGCTGCTTTAATTGGCCCACAAGTGCAAAGCCGAATCTGAAGATCTGTCCAGGGAGAAAAGTCTCACCTGGACTGCGTCGTTGTTGATGATCGAAGGAGCCATCGGGCCTATCGGTGGCGACACGGAGGAACTCTCAATGAAAGCACCAATGTCGATGTCAAAACCGGCGGATCTCGGGTAGGGGTCCCAGGCTGTGCGTCTAGGCGGATGGTAACAGGAGACAAGGGACACGATGTTTTACCCGAGTTCGGGCCCTCTCGATGGAGGTAATACCCTACTCCTGCTCGATTAATATTGATGATATGGGTAGTACAAGAGTAGATCTACCACGAAATCAGAGAGGCTAAACCCTAGAAGCTAGCCTATGGTATGATTGTTGTTGTCCTACGGACTAAAACCCTTCGATTTATATAGACACCGAATAGGGTTAGGGTTACACAGAGTCGGTTACAATGGTAGGAGATCTACATATCCGTATCGCCAAGCTTGCCTTCCACGCCAAGGAAAGTCCCATCCGGACACGGGACGAAGTCTTCAATCTTGTATATTCATAGTCTAGGAGTCCGGCCGAAGATAGTTCGGCTATCCTGACACCCCCTAGTCCAGGACTCCCTCAGTAGCCCCTGAACCAGGCTTCAATGACGACGAGTCCGGCGCGCATATTGTCTTCGGCATTGCAAGGCGGGTTCCTCCTCGAATACTTCATAGAAGGTTTTGAACACAAGGATAGTGTCCGCTCGCAAAACAAGTTCCACATACAACCGTAGAGAGAATAACTTTTTGCACAGATCTTACGGTGTATTCATGCGTGACATCACACCACGGCCAGGCCTTTATACGAATCGTTTTTACTGTTCCACCTCAGCTCGTTTAGCGAGGCGGTTTCCTTGGCACGTCTTATCAAAGCGTAGATCATGCCCCCTTATTCCGGGATTCTCATCAATACGGACGTGGGTAACCCAAACGGGCCCGTCGGCACGCCTCCTCTATCGAAGGCGAGTCCCAATCGGCCACGGGGAGGGCTCTTGGTATTCAACCTCTTTATAATGATACCAAGGCCCTGTTCTTTTTTACACCCTCCATCGAGTTCGCCTCGCGCTTCGAGTTCTAACACCCAAAGCTTCAGACTTAGGCGCTTCGGACCTTCGACGATGTCCGGCTCCGATCAGCTTGGCCGATGGATGTCTTCTTCCGTTACAGAAGAAGATGTGCTAAAGCTGCGAGACGCCAGGTATCTAACCGGCGAGATTTCGCATAGGCTTCCTGCTCCGGGGCAGGTTATTCCCACTCCCGAGCCCGGTGAGAGCGTGGTGTTCGTGTCCCACTTCCTTCGAGGTTTAGGCTTCACGACGGATCCCTTTGTGCGGGGCTCATGTTTTATTATGGGCTGGATTTCCATGACTTGAATCCGGGGTCCATCCTCCATATCTCGTCATTCATTGTCATATGTGAAGCCTTCCTCCGTATTACCCCTCACTTCGGACTATGGCTCAAGACCTTCAAGGTGGAACCGAAGATGATCGAAGGGCAACAAACAGTCTTGGAGGGGCGGTTATAAGCAAGTGTCTCGATGCTCCGTGGCCCGAGGGCTCTTTTCAAGAGGAGCTTGGTTTGTGGCAACGGGAGTGGTTCTATATCACCGCTCCCAGGGGCACCAAATGGGTGGCGCCTCCTGTCTTCCGTTCAGGTCCACCACAGCGGCTGGCGTCATGGGTCAACAAGGGGCTAGACTGGGGGTCGTCCAAGGACGTTCCTCTGTTGTAGGGCCGTATTCGAGACCTCAAAGGAAGAAAGATCAATCTAGTCGTAGTGGCGCAGGTTATGTTGATTCGGCACCTTCTGCCCTGCCAACGTCGCCCCCTCCGTCTGTGGGAATTTAATCCAGAGGGACCACGAGTTCTCCAACATTTTATGGGTACGACGCCCGTGGAGATGTATAAACTGTTCTTCGGATCACAAGAGAAGTGTCCGGACCTGACTGAGGACGCAGGACTAAGCTGCAATCGCCCAGATGCTCAAGTAAGTAGTCTTGTACCCGGACAGGCTGTCCGTTCATTTATTATATATATATGCTCTTTGGAGGAGCTTTTTCTCGAACAGGAGTGGATAGCGAAAGCAAAGTTGATAAGGTGTCCGGCTCCCCTCCCAGAGACCACGCCGGATCCCATGCTGACCAAGATGTTGAAGGCCGCGCCTTTTGAAGAAGGCAAAGGGGGGAGCGGGGAAGCAACTGCCTCCATGAAGGAGGCTCCTGAGGGAGGAGGGATCAAAAGTCCCACCCTCCAAGGAGAGAAGAGGACCGCCGGAAGATCCGGAGGTCAAGGCCTCAAAGAGGGAAAGAGATCTTCGTCAAAGAGTCCGGCGCTGGGAAGTATCCCAGCCGCACTATTTCCCCAAGGGGATCAGCCCTCCAGCGAGCCGTAAGTAAAAAGAAGGGGTCTTGTAAATAAGGAACATCCCTGCATTTATTTCTAAAGATAACCGAAATTGTACCTTGTAGTTCGGATCTCAGCCCTTCTCAGCAGAACTCGTCTTCGGGGGATCTTCTTCCGGAGATTATGGAGAGCGAAACGCCTCCACCTGTCGCACCCTCGTGCGAGGCGGACAACCCTGAGGTGTCGTCGCGGAGGGTTTCCCCAAAGTCGGCGGGGCAGAAGGTCCGCGCCAACCGGGCGCGGCGGTCGGAGGAGTCAAGGATCTGCTCGGGCGGCGGCTATCTCAGAAGATCACCGTGCTCTAATGGGTACGGTGATTGAAAGAATTGCATCCGCCGAGAGCGGATTGCATGAAGCCGTCGAAGCTTCTTGACGGGGTTCGAAATGCATAAAAATGATGTACCTTCGGCAGTTATGCATATAGAATGCGCCACTGTATATATAGTAGCCCACGAGACTCGGTATGTTGTCAAAATTGACAGCGTGCGAGGATCATAATCTCGATTATAACATATCGCCGCTCATAAATAGGTGGCGGGCGCCCGATGTGGCCGGACTGATGAATATGCCGAACTAAAGCGGCAACTTGACGAGGCGGATGCGGACATCGTGCTGGTCAATAAACGGTTTGACGAGTCACAAGGTATGTGACTTCCATGCGGACACCTTGTAAGAGAGCTTGACGCCCAACCCTTACTACTTGTATGCTTAATGCAGGTGGTGCCGCTGCTGTGGAGGAGCTGCGGGCGGAGCTCGCCCGAGCTAAAGAGCAAGCCAGAAATAGTAATGCGGCCGCTTTAAGGGTGGCCGAAGAGCTAAAAGCCGAACGGGCTGCTCACTGCCGAAGCAAAGAGGAAATGGCCGATATGGCCATGAAGTTGAAGAATGCTACCGACCGCTGCGGGGTTCTTGAAAAGGAACGTCAAGCGGAGCAAGAGGAGTTAAAAAAGGCCACCGCCGAAGCCAAGGATGCCCGCTCCGCAATGAGAGCTGCAAAGGAAGAGCTGCGTCAGGCTATGGATGTCGCTGCTGGAAGGCCTTTTCTACTGCGGAGGAGGTATACGGATCCGAAGTATGCTCAGTATGACAAGTTGTGGAGTTCGGAGGATGCTTATACGGACTTAGCGGCTGGCTATGGACGCTGATTGAGCACTTCCGAGGCCAGAAGGGGCACAGAAGGGAAGAGCTATATTGGTCGTAATTCCATAGTCCGGAGCGTCCTCTTCCGTTGTCCGATCGGTTGGCCGAATGGGCCAAACTGAATCGATTATCTGGACTTGCCATGAAGCATGTCCTTACTCATTTGTGGCCGGGCGGACCCCAGCCGAAGAGTTATTTTGGCTTAGTGCAGCAGTTCCTTGGTGCGGTACCACGTATGGACGCAATAAAGCGATCGGCATGCGTAGAGGGAGCGCGGATGGCTCTTGCCCGTGTCAAGACATAATGGGCGGAGATCAAGGCCACCGATGTTGCATCCCAAGACTCGGACAGAAGCCGAGTACCTGCCAAGCACTATTTTGAGGAAGTTCTTCCGGGCGCTCGTTTAATAGAAGCGCAGTGCTTGAAGGATGTTATGTTCGAATAACATGTATAATTTTATGAAACAACGTTTCAGTTTAATGTAAGAGCTTTTTATACTTGTGCGTTTCAAGTAGTAAACTACTCCCTGTGCGGTCGTTGATGTATATGTGTATATAACCTGAAAGATGGCAGTCCTTGGCTTCAGCCCCCACGCACATAGTGCGGGGGTGTTTGCAAAGAAGTCGCTTTTTCACACTTGATCCAACGTCCTGGTCCTATTAAGGAGGTGGTAGCGTAGCAAACTAGGCAACCGGACTATAATGCTTTATCACTTTCACTTAGCCATAGGAGTTCGAGGGTGGGGCTACTATATAGCCCACAGGGCACCGCACTCTCCCGAATTAAGTGCGTATGTGCCTGACCAAAAAACGGTCCTTCGTTAATGCGGAGGAATTCTAAACATTCCGGTGAGTCATCGAGTGGTTGACCAGTCTCTCGCTATATCATGACAGTCAGTTTCGGCTTTCTCTACTGAGGTGCTCGCCCGGCCAAACCGGGGCACAATCGCAGTAGTTCTCCTGGTGCCGCGTTTGCCGATAAAACGGAACGCAAGGCAGCAAAACACAGGAGCCAGGCAAACCCAACATTTGACCAAAGACATGATTCGGAGCTGATGCATATAAGGCCTAACTCGAGACGCCGAACACTCCCTAAGGTATTCGGTCTTTATAAAAAGCAGGCAGAATAATGCCCTAAGCCCACAGTGTCCAGTGCACGCGAAACTTACAGTGCGGCCAATGCCAAAACGCCAGCCTCCTCCTCGGTTATAGTAAGAAACCGGGGATGTATATCAACAAGAGACAGTAAAAAGGTTTACGCAGGTCTTAATCTGAAAAGAATCCTTGCAACGGGTCCCTCTTGCACGTCTGCGCTGTGTCTCCGTTGTGCCGTATCACGGACGGTGTAGCACGTTGTTCATCCGTAAGATAGAGGAACTTAGTTGAAAAGAAAAAGGATCGTGCAAAAAATGTACTCTATGTGAAATAAGCAGAGTATGGTTCAAAAAGTAAAGAAAATTGAGCTTTATAGTCTCTTGTTGTACATGCGTGCAGCCCCTTGTACGGGGGTATGCCGCTAGTAGGCGCCAGACTCGTCTAGTCGTGTCCGGGGTTCGAATTAACTATTCAGGTGCTTTGGTTAGCGGAGCCGGATTGATGTGGGGCTGTCAAGGCAGCCTCACGCTCCTCCGAGCTCGAGTAATACTTAATACTCCCTTTTAATGAGATGATGCCGCGTGGACCGGGCATTTTAAGTGTAAGAGATGCATAATGCGGTATTGCGTTAAAGCGGGCGAAAGCTTCACGCCGCAGTAGTGCTTGATAGCTACTTTCGAATGGGGCGATGTGGAAGGTTAACTTTTCGAGGCGGAAGTTGTCGGGTGAGCCGAACAAAACTTCTAGCTGTAGGGAGCCCGTACAATGGGTATATGGGCCTGGCATTACCCCCTTAAAGGAGGTGTTGCTATGGCGAATTTTGGTTGGGTCTATCCCCATCCTGCGGATTGTGTCCTCATATATCAGGTTTATGTCACTGCCGCCGTCCACGAGGACTTGTTTAAATTGAAATCCGTCAATTATGGGATCCAATATCAAGGCAGTCCATCTTGCGTTCCGGATACTTTCGGAGTAGTCCTGATGGTCGAAGGTGATTGGTTTTGACAACCCGGTGTTGATACTCCACTAGGGTAGTCTGCATGCGGCGATAGTTTAGTGGGCGCCGCGCTCTTTTTCCCTTTTATCACGTGAAGTGAGTTTACTGTTTTAACCTCTTGTGGGAAATTCTTTTGTTTTCCGGGACTCTGCTTGTGGTGCTCGTCATCATCCTCACTTGGTGTGTCGAGCCCCTTGTGTTCGGCGTTGAGTCTGCCGGACTGCTTGAAGACCCAGCAATCTATGTGGGTATGGTTTGCAGGCTTCCCGGGAGTACTGTAGATTTGACATATCTTGTCCAAGATTTTGTTTAAGTTGGATAGCTCATCGTTGTTGTCCTTAAGGGGCAATTTTTTATTGTTCTGCCGTGAGCTTTTGAATCCGGCGTTGACTGTCGCGCTCTTTGGACCGTCCCCCTTAATCCGGCGTTGGTCCTTGTTGCGTCGTGGTTTCCCATTCCCATCCCTGACTTTGGATGTACTTGGGTGTTGATGCGCATCTTGCTAGCTGACTATCCTCTCCAGCATAAAAGCGGGTCATGAGGCTTGTTAGTGCGGCCATTGTTCTCGGCTTTTCTTGGCCGAGGTGTCATGCAGCCATTCATCTCGGACGTTGTGTTTGAAGGCTGCTAAGGCTTCAGCGTCCGGACAATGGACTATTTGGTTCTTTTTGGTAAGGAACCTGTTCCAGAATTTCCGGGCTGACTCTCCGGGCTGTTGAGTTATGTGACTTAGATCGTCTGCATCCGAAGGGCGGACATAGGTCCCCTGAAAATTTGCTCGAAATGCATCCTCGAGCTCTTCCCAACTTCCGATGGTGTTTTCGGGAAGGCTTTTAAGCCAATGCCGAGCTGACCCTTTGAGCTTGAGGGGTAGGTATTTTATGGCGTGGAGATCATCTCCTCTAGCCATGTGTATGTGGAGGATGTAATCCTCAATCCAGACTCGAGGTGCATTGTTCCGTCGTATGCCTCTATGTTTACTGGGTTGAATCCCAGCTGGGAATTCGTGATCCAGCACCTCATCGGTGAAACATAGGGGGTGTGCGGCACCCCTATATTTGGGTGTGCCGTGATGTTCGTATATTTGGCTTGTTGCATTGCTTTGAAGAGCTTGCTTTATCGGCCCATAGATGGACCTAACTAGGCCGTCTTCTTGATGCGAATCCTTATGTGGATCGCGTACCAGCTTGTGTGCGGCTCCCTTTGCCGCTCTCTGTTTGCCGTGGGGTCGTCCATCCGACCGGGTGGCCTTCTTGTTCTTTGATTGTGGGGGCTCTACGGCCTCCTCATCAAATTCGGGCAGTAGTTTTCTCTTTGGGTAGCTCTTTGTTCGTTGATCGTCATGCGTACTTGTCTCATGGTGTTGAGTACTTTGCTCCATCTGATTTTGAGTGCATCTTCCGCTGTGTTGAGCTTCCGCTTCTGCTTTTTCAGGCTACGCGCAGTGGCGACGAGCCTTTTGTGGAGGTTCTTCTGCTCCAACAATTTGTCCGGCGTGAGATCGTCCGGACTGTTATCTTCGCCGGGGACGGGTTGTTCGTCCAAGTTGTCTTGTTCGGACGGTTGCTCGGTAGTATGTTCACCGTCCACCGGTTCGCCCTGCTCTATGGCTGGGTTTTTGTCGAGGCGGGACTTGGTGCGGCGTTTACGTTGCCGTTCTGACTGCATTTCGAGGGATTTATCCTTCGTAGTGTCCCGTTGTTCCTCGTCGCTACTTCCTTTAGGCGTGTTCACCATGTATACATCATGGGATGAGGTGGTTGTCCAGTATCCTATAGGTGCTGGTTCATGGTTGTCTCCTTCATCGTCGTCCATACCGTCGATGTCTTCGGAGTCGAAATCGAGCACGTCGTTTAAGCTTTCGACAGTGGCTACAAAGTGGGTGGTGGGTGGGCGTTGAATTTCGTCGTCCGCGTCCCAACCTTCCTGACCGTAGTCCGGCCAGGGCTCTCCGGATAAAGAGAGAGACTTTAGTGAATTCAGGATGTCACCAAAGGGCGAGTGCTGAAAGATGTCCGCGACAGTGAACTCCATGACCGGCGCCCAATTGGATTCGATTGGCAGGGGCGCGGAAGGTTCGGAGTCCGGAGAGGAGTCCGGCACCTTGGAGTCACGGTCTTCGCAAAGGACAGGGATGGAGTTCGGCTCAATCGCCGTTGAGGTCGTAGCCCCCGAGGCGGTGTCCAACCACTCATCCTCGATTGGGGGAACCGACTCCGGATTAAGGATCGGAGCGGGCACTGGTGCGGCCTCCAGGGCACTGTTCGGCGGCAGAGCTAGATCGTAACCATCGAGACAGTGCGGCACGCTCGGCTGTGGCTCGAATCCGTCGAAGATCAAGTCTCCGCGGACATCGACCGTATAGTTCAAACTTCCAAATCTGACCTGATGGCCAGGGGCGTAGCTTTCGATCTGCTCGGATGGCGGCGAATTGGCCATGATGCAAAGCCGCCCGAATCTGAAGATCTGTCCGGGAGAAAGGTCTCACCATGGACTGCGTCGTCGTTGATGATCGAAGGAGCCATCGGGCCTATCGGTGACGCATACGAGGAACTCTCAATGAAAGCACCAATGTCGGTGTCAAAGCTGGCGGATCTCGGGTAGGGGTCCCGAACTGTGCGTCTAGGCGGATGGTAATAGGAGACAAGGGACACGATGTTTTACCCAGGTTTGGGCCCTCTCGATGGAGGTAATACCCTACTCCTGCTTGATTAATATTGATGATATGGGTAGTACAAGAGTAGATCTACCACGAGATCAGAGAGGCTAAACCCTAGAAGCTAGCCTATGGTATGATTGTTGTTGTGTCCTACGGACTAAAACCCATCGGTTTATATAGACACCGAATAGGGTTAGGGTTACACACAGTCGGTTACAATGGTAGGAGATCTACATATCCGTATCGCCAAGCTTGCCTTCCATGCCAAGGAAAGTCCCATCCGGACACGGGACGAAGTCTTCAATCTTGTATCTTCATAGTCTAGGAGTCCGGCCGAACATAGTTCGGCTATCCGGACACCCCCTAGTCCAGGACTCCCTCAGGTACCACAGCAGAGATATCATATTAGGATAAAGAGAAGAGGGAATGGAGATATCCAGTGGATTTAGAAGCTAGAACTTGCAGTTGTAGGCAATGGCAGATAACTGGGTTGCCATGCATTCATGCCTTGTGTTTCATCACTTCTCTCCCGAGTCCGGCGAGGAACATTCAGCAGTATGTGCATGATTACTACTCTGTTGCAAGGTTCAAAGCCACATATGCTTATGCCTTGCCTGCTATGGAGGGAAAGCAACAATGAGACATGGTGGACCCTGGATTCAAGCTTTGCGCTCCAGTTCTGAAGAGAGCAGGAGGTAGACCAAGGAAGAGTCGAATCAGACCTCGCAGCGAAGGAGATGGACTTGGAGCGAGGAAGCATAAGTACACAAGATGTGGTGGGTCTGGTCATTTCGGTATGTACTGTGATAACACAGTATATCCAGCGTTCGGAGAGAGTTTTGATGAAGGCTTCGATGAAAATGTTGGTCAGCAGCCAGTTGCCTCAACAGATGATGAAAATGATGGACAGCAGCCAGTTGCATCAGATGAGGATTTTGATGAGGTTCGAAATGATGATGGTCAACAGCCGCATGATTTTGACGATGATCCAAAATATCCTCCAAATAATGATTCAAGTGTGGCTCCAAATGATGATCCAAGTGAGGCTCCAAATAGTGATCATGGTGATCCAAGTGAGGCTCCAAATGGTGATCCAAATGATGATCATGGTGATCCAAGTGAGGCTCCAAATGATGATCCAAGTGAGGCTCCAAATGATGACCAACCTTCTGTTGTTGTGAGTTCTGCTAGGTATGTAAATCTTGCAAGGGTCAAATACTACTGTACATTTATGGGTCACTTGACATGATCTCATTACCCTTTATGTTTTGCACATCTCTATAATAGGTTTGAAGAAGATGCACAAGGTACCAACAACCAAGAGGAGAAGAGAAGAAGCAATGAGCACAAGGTGCACGAGGAGCAAAGTGATGGCAAGAAGCTCAAGGAACAGACAGAAGCCCGAACACTATATATGAATAATTATGAAACATTATGAATAATGTTGTATTTCTGTTGGATGATGTTGGACCTATGTTAGAACTATGTTTGACATGATGTTTAAATCTGTTGGATGATGTTTGAATGAGCACATGGTTTTTCCTTTTTTTGATTTTTTTTGAATTTTATTTTGCTCATTTGAATTCTGGTCAAACCTAACTTTGACCAAGATTTAAGCAAGTCTAAAACATCAAAATGAATAACTAAGCTTGGATCCTTCTTAGTCAATCCAAAATGAAGCTGTGGTGAGGTTTTTGAAATTTTCATGAAAAATGTGCTAAAATGAGGGGTCCAAAGGTAGGGTAAACGACCTCATTTCTAAGCAAGGTTTTTTTCGACCTTATCTAAATCAGCCAAATAACTTTCCTAAACATATATTCTATATATTCTATATATACTGAGACTATGTAAGCTGGTTTTTCCATTTTTTGATTTTTTTAAATTTGTTTTGCTCATTTGAATTCTGGTCAAACTTAACTTTGACCAAGATTTAAACAAGTGTAAAACATCAAAATGAAAAACTAAGCCTGGATCCTTCTTAGTCACTCTAAAATGAAGTTGTGGTGAGTTTTTTGAAATTTTCATGTTTATTTCCCCAAAACACTTCTCTTCACTTCATACAAGAGAGTTTGAGATACTCGAGATATCATACAATACACATGAACTTATCGTTTAAATGTATGTAAACCTTGTTTACCAACTTAAATCGTTAGTATATGACATAAGAAGACTATGTGCTTGAGTTTTTTATTTTTCTGATTTTTATTTAATTTATTATGCTCATTTGAAATCTAGTCAAACATAGCTTTGACTGCTCCAAACCCCTCCCAAACCCCGCTAACCCTAGCGCTGAACCAGGACCGTTCATCTAACCCTAACGCTGAACAAGGGCCGTGATCTAACCCTTCTAGAAGGAATTTGCGGGGAGGAGGGGGCGATCCGCGAGATGCAATCTGATTGGCTGGGTGTCGGTGTCAAAACCGGAGGATCTCGGTAGGGGGTCCCGAACTGTGCGTCTAGGCGGATGGTAACAGGAGACAAGGGACACGACGTTTTTACCCAGGTTCGGGCCCTATCGATGGAGGTAATACCCTACTCCTGCTTGATTAATATTGATGATATGGGTAGTACAAGAGTAGATCTACCACGAGATCGTAGAGGCTAAACTCTAGAAGCTAGCCTATGGTATGATTGTTGTTGTGTCCTACGGACTAAAACCCTCCGGTTTATATAGACAACGGATAGGTTGGGGTTACAAAGAGTCGGTTACAATAGTAGGAGATCTACATATCCGTATCGCCAAGCTTGCCTTCCACGCCAAGGAAAGTCCCATCCGGACACGGGACGAAGTCTTCAATCTTGTATCTTCATAGTCCAGGAGTCCGGCCAATGGTGATAGTTCGACTATCCGGACACCCCCTAATCCGGGACTCCCTCAGTAGCCCCCGAACCAGGCTTCAATGACGATGAGTCCGGCGTGTTGATTGTCTTCGGCATTGCGCGAGGCGGGTTCTTCTCCAAATCCCATATCCCTGTTGAATAGTGTCCGGCTTCTGATAAATGTTGCGCTCCTTGGCTTCTGCGCCCAATAATGGCCATCTTCCACGTGTTTGAATGAATGCGAAAGGCCAGGGTATTTTTACAATTACCCCCCTAGCTGTGCAAATGAGCTGCCTATAAAAGGGCGAGGATCTAGATCTGAGTCACATCATCCCTCCTTATGAAGCTTTCATCGGGCGCTTGACCAAAGCCCATTCCATCATGGGCCGGTCGACGGCTCCTCCTCTCGTGCTCCCAGCCCTCAGCCTGAAATTGGGAGAGATGCTTAGTCCCGCATAGCGAGCTAGGTATACTCCAAACCAAGGATTTCTTCCCCGGCCTTCATGGTTCCAGTTCGAGCCGGACTCGCCACCTACAAGGGCGGAAAGCAAGCGGAGAGTGTCCCCGATCCCTCTAAAGGAGAGCGGGTATGCTTCATCTCTTATCTAGTAAGAGGACTCAGATTTCCAATCCACCCGTTTCTCCGGGGGCTCTTGGAGTTCTCTGACCTCCGATTGCACCAGCTTGCTTTGCCTCCATTTGCACATTACGGGCTTCGTGGCCCTCTGCGAGCTGTTCTTGGGCGTCGAGGCTCATTTAGGGCTGTGGAAGAGATTATTACGCCTAGTACCCGTTCTCATGAGGGGTCAATATATCAAGTGGGCGGAGCCGAGCTATGGCGCATCGCCGGGACCGGATACCTATCCGGAACCCCAAAGAAGGCGTCCGAAGACTGGTCTTCGGAATGGTTTTATATGGAGGACGTCCCGCTGCCGGATCCTGTTCAAATCGGCCTTCCGGAGTTCAGCAATGCTCCTCTGAAGAAGCGCCTAAGCTGGCGCCCTCGAAGCCCCCGGAGGGAAGATGACAAGGACGTCCTCTATTTGATGAGCTGAATAAGGTTACTGGCTCATGCCGGATTAACCATGATTGGAGTCATGGAAATCTGCATTATGAGGGGGGTGCAGCCGCTCCAATATAGGGGCCACCCCATGTGGGATTTCAACGGGGAGGACGATGCCACCCGCCATGGCATAAAGGGCGGGATCGGTCACCAACTGGTGAAGATCTTATGCGCTATGTATAAAGGGGAGGAGGAGGATTTCCTCCGCGTCAATCCACTGAAGGAGTTTTGTTTGAATAATCCTCGAAGCTGGGTAAGCAAACATCTTTGTGACCTGTCCGATCCATGTTCCCGTGGTTAAATATCTCATTTCATGGTTTCTGCGCAGGAATCGCGCCTGTGGAGAAGATACACAGCCCGCCCCCACAACCCGAGGATCCGGAACGGTCCCTCGATCCGACCTCTGAAGAGGATCCGGATATAAAGGTGGTGTTGATCGACGGGGTGTTCTACCAACTTAGCATCAACAATGCTTTGGTTGCCATTACGGCCGATTACCCCGGAATACTTCCAGCCTCACAGGTAACTGAGACCGAGGTCCCAAAATCCTGATAATGACCCACCCATGCATATTTTTTGATCACGGTATACCAATGGTGTTTCGCAGGGGGTACCTTCAAGGCAGGAAGCCGAGCCCGCGGCGGCTGGCCAACAAAGGGCAAAGGCGGCCTTGAGTTAAAAAGAAGTGCGGTCCGGATCGAAACTCTGCCGCAATGGTATGGCGTGTCACCATACTACCAAGATTGATTCCTAGAAGGCGTACTAACGCTGGTGCTCTTTTCAGGAAAAAGAGCGCTCGCCGGACTGAGTCCGGAGAGGTTGCCAATCGAACCTTCACCGGCCAGGCTTCAAAGCCGGGTCCGGAGGCTGAGGCGAGCACGAGACGTGCGTCGGATGCTCCTCCGACAGAGGATGCCGACAGGTTGTCCGCCACCAACTCCGAGGTGGAGAGCGCCTTGAATCATAGGCGCCGCCGGACAGTTCTTCGTGACGCATGTTTTTCCCAAGAGGCCTTGAATGCCTTCGATTCGGGAGATGCGCACCTCCGTGCCGCTCAAGATGGTCTAGCCAGAGCCACGGAGGCGGTATGTAAAGGACATACTGGTAAGGAAATTTGTGAGTTATGTATGCGGTGGCCCCGAGACTTAAAATAGTTAGAATAACTGATTTAAGGATCACTTGTTATCTGAGGATCTTCTGAGAAAGAATACCCGACTGTCCCGGGGAGCTTGAAGAGTGCAAGGCCCAACTTGAGGCCGCACTAGCCGCCACGGAGGAGCCACAGAGACCCCCTCTGGTAATATACGCTTCAGAAGATAAATAGTTTATGAAGTGCGGCGTGTGTGTAATTCTGACAAAAATATTGCAGATGGCGCCCGACTAGATCCGGACAAGCAGCAGCTCTTGCGTCAGCTAAAGGCCGGCGAGAGCGTGCTTACGAGGGTGCGGCAGGAGAAAAATAGCCTCCAAGACGCCAACACCAAGCTGGGCGAGGAACTAAAGGATGTTCGTGCCCAGTTGTCTGACTCCGTAAAGGAGAATCGATGGCTTCGTCGCGGCATTTTCAGTAAGTGCTTGAACGAACTTTGAAAAAGTTCGGCGAGAAAGGCGACTAACATAAACATGTATGTAGGTTTGCTCACAGGTCGTCTGAGGAGGAGATGCCCAGTTCTTGGTGATCTTCTTCCCGAATCGCTACCGCACGAACGAGTCCAGCGGTGATGAAAGGCATTGGCGGGCCTTGTGGCCATCCATCTCCCTGCCCGAAGGCATTGGGGAGCTGGCGGAAGCGGCTTCAAGGAGCACGGCGGCGCTTCCCGCTATGGAAGATATCGGCCTGCCGTCAAAGGCGCCCGAGGAGGCACAGGCCATGGTAAAGACGCGGTACACGAAGGCTGACCCAAACCACATGGCGAGGTCGGACTGTGGGGCTGATGGGATGGAGATCCTGTAAGCTTAGTGTCTGGCCAAGTAGAATTGGCCGCCAAGTATTCTCAGCAAGATTGTAAATTAGATAGCCCGTTAGATGGCATTGAGGAGGAATACAATGAGTCAAGTTGACTTTGTAAATAAATATGACATGAAAAATGTCTTCTAGCCGGATTGTAGATCGTTTGTCATAGCGGACCTTTTAAACCCGACCTCGGGACCCAATAGTCCGGAGTGTGTCCGAATACCTTCGTGGTTATATAAGAACCGTGGTATGCATGGAGACAAGGCGTAGGGGTCATTAGTGCTGTATCAGACAAGTGCCCAACTAGTTATGTTATATTACATGGGTAGTAAGAAACATCTTCCAGGGAGAATAGTTCCGTTAAGGGTTCCTTTCGCTGGGATGCATGCCCTAAAGTGCATGTCAAAGCTGCTATGAAAGCAGAAAATCATCTGGGGGCAGATGGGTAAATAATTAAAAATCATCTTTTAGTTCACCGACCGAATATTCCCTTAAGAACGCTAGCTTTCGGCTTCACCCAGTCTGAGGTACACATCCGGCTGACCCGGCAGTAACAATCGCAGAGGTGCTCCCTTTACCACCTAGCCGAACAATCGGGAAGGTAGGGGTAAGCACAGGAGCCAGGCAACCCAGCTTGGCCAAAACTTAAGTCATATCGATGCATATAATGGTGAATAAAAGGTATATGCGGAAGTTTAACGCATGTGTTGGGCATAAAGCCCGTATAAATAAGCTTACATTAAAGAAGCCCCGGTATAATGAGCGGACAGTAGCGTCAAATATCTTGAACAAAGCGCAAACGAGCCTCTAGAGGCTGCAAAAAAGAAGGAGGAGGAAGGAGAGAAATAAAAGACATCAAAAATAAAAAATGTGGACTGAGGAAGGAGACGAACTTGGAGTCCGGCACTTAGGCGTAGAATCTTCGTAGACGAGCTGCGTTCCATGGGTTCGGCTCGAGTCGGTTATCCGATGCGTTTCGCAGACGGTATGCTCCGCCGGTCAGGACCTGGTCGACGATGAAGGGACCTTCCCATTTGCGCTTGAGTTTGTCCTTTTTCTTGTCCGGCAGGCGTAGAACTAGTTCGCCAACGTTATAAGCTTTGGCCCGTACTTCCCTGCTTTGATATCTTCGAGCCTGCTGTTGATAGAATGCGGAACGAGCTTTTGCCACGTCGCGCTCCTCCTCCAATGCGTCCAAACTGTCCTGCCGATCGAGCTCGGCTTCTCTTTCTTCATACATGCGCACGCGAGGTGAGTGATGTGTTATGTCGCAGGGCAAGACTGCCTCTGCGCCGTACACCATAAAAAAATGGTGTGAATCCGGTAGTACGATTCGGCGTGGTCCGCAGCCCCCAGAGTACGGAGTCGAGATCCTCAACCCAGTGCGTGTTAGATTCCTTGAGGGACCACACTAGTCTGGGTTTAATGCCGCTCATGATTAGACCATTTGCTCGTTCGACTTGGCCGTTTGTTTGAGGGTGATAGGCGAGGCGTGTCGAGCTTGATGCCCATGTTTTTGCACCATATTTTGACCTCGTCGGCCGTGAAGTTGGTGCCGTTATCAGTGATAATACTATGGGGGACACCGTAACGGTGCACTACCCCTGATATGAAGTCTATCACCGGTCCTGATTCGGCCGTTTTAACAGGCTTGGCCTCTATCCATTTGGTGAATTTATCCACCATGACCAATAGGTATTTTTGCTTGTGGGTTCCTCCCTTAAGGGGTCCAACCATGTCAAGCCCCTGCATCATGGACGGCCAGGTGATAGGTATAGTTTTGAGGGCGGTGGGTGGCATGTGGCTTTAGTTAGCAAAAAGGCGGCAACCGACGCATCGTTGGACTAAATCCTGCGCATCTGCCCGGGCGTCGGCCAATAAAATCCTGTCTGGAAGGCCTTGCCTACAAGGGCCGGGCTGCGGCGTGGTGCCCACCCAGTCCGGCATGAATTTCAGCCAGGAGGTTTCGCCCTTCCTCTTGAAGATACACCTTTGAAGGACTCGGTAGTGCTTTTCTTATAAAGCTCTCCCTCGTGGACTTTATAGGCTTTAGATCGCCGTACTATGCAGCGAGCCTCATTTTGGTCTTCGGGGAGTTCCTGCCTAGTTAGGTAGGCTAGGAATGGTTCCGTCCACGGGGCGATAACCGCCATTATTTCGTGAGCGGAGGGTGTTATCTCGAGGCGAGCCTCCGGTTGTGTCGAGTGTTGGCGTCGAGCGGTGCGGTTGGGTCCGGATTGTTATTGCGGATTCCCCTTCCATAATGCGGATGGCTTGAACAGCCGTTCCAAAAAGATATTGGGTGGGGCGGCATCGCGTTTTGCACCAATGCGTGCCAATATATCCGCCGCTGGTTGTTATCTGGGCTATATGATGAAATTGAGCCCTTGAATCTGTCTTTGACATTTTTAGGACCGCATTGCGATATGCTGCCATTTTCGGATCTTTGGCATCAAAGTCTCCGTTTATTTGAGATATTGCGAGGTTCGAATCCCCTCGCACCTCTAGGCGTTGAATGCCCATGGAGACTGCCTTCCAGAGGCCGTGCAGAAGGGCCTCATATTCGGCTGCGTTGTTGGAGTCCGTATACATTATCCCGAAGGGCGTATTGGACTGTGTCCCCGGTTGGGGACGTCAGGACGACGCCAGCCCCCAGGACGGCCAACATTTTGGAGCCGTCAAAGTGCATGATCCAATTGGAGTATGCGCCGTACTCTTTAGGGAGTTCGGCTTCGGTCCATTCGGCCACGAAGTCGGCCAAAACCTGCGACTTGATAGATCGTGGTGGCTTGTAGGTTATGTCGAATGGAAGGAGCTCTATGGCCCATTTAGCAATCCGGCCCGTCGCGTCGCGGTTGTTTATAATGTCATTAAGAGGTACTTCGGAGGCTACCGTTATCGAACACTCTTGAAAGTAGTGTCGCAGCTTCCGGGATGCCATGAACACTGCGTATGCTATCTTTTGATAGTGTGGGTACCGGGACTTGCACGGAGTTAGGACAGTGGACACATAGTAAACTGGTTTTGAAGAGGAACCGGTGTCCGTCCGTTCTCGTTCGACAACGAGCACCGCACCGACAACTTGATGTGTTGCGGCGATATATAATAGCATTGGTTACGCCCACATTGGGCGCGGCCAGGACGGATTTGTTGCCAATATGGCTTTTATCTCTTTGAGTCCGGCCATGGTGGCATCCGTCCACTCGAAGTGTTCGGTGTGCTGGAGGAGGCGGTAAAGGGGTAACGCCTTTTCTCCCAACCGGGAGATAAAGCGGCTTAGAGCCGCTACGCATCCCGTCAATTTTTGTATTTGTTTGAGGTCTTTTGGAATATCCAATTGTGACAGAGCTCGGATCTTGGCTGGGTTTTCTTCAATTCCTCTACCGGACACAATGAAGCCCAGGAGCTTTCCGGTTGGGACGCCGAAAACGCATTTTTCCGGATTGAGCTTGATGTCATATTTTCAAAGATTGTCGAATGTGAGCCTCAGGTCGTCTATCAGAGTTTCGACGTGCTTAGTTTTGACGACCACGTCGTCTACATATGCTTCCATTGTTTTGCCGATCTGGTTTGCCAGACATGTCTGAATCATGCGCTGATATGTTGCGCCGGCGTTTTTGAGCCCAAAGGGCATTGCGTTGAAGCGAGCGGGCCGTATGGAGTGATGAATGCTGTTGCAGCTTGGTGCAGCTCTGCCATCTTGATTTGGTGGTAGTCGGAGTATGCGTCGAGGAAGCACAATGAGTCGTGTCCTGCTGTAGCGTCGATAATTTGATCAATTCGGGGGAGGGGGAAGGGATCCTTTGGGCAAGCCTTATTAAGGTCTTTAAAATCAACACATAGGCGCCAGAATTTATCCTTCTTTGGTACCATCACCAGGTTTGCTAGCCAGTCCGGATGTTTTATATCTCACGATGAATCCGGCTTCCAAAAGTTTGGCTAGCTCCTCTCCCATGGCCTTTGTCTCTTGGGTTCGGAAAAGCGCCAAGAGCCTGTTTGGTAGCTTGAATCCTTTGAGGATATTTAGGCTGTGCTCGGCCAGCCGACGTGGGATTCTGGCATGTCTGAAGGGTGCCGAGCAAAGATGTCCCAGTTTTCTTGTAGAAATTCTCGTAGTGCAGCGTCTACATCAGGGTTTAATTGTGCCCCAATGGAGGCCGTCTTTGCAGGGTCCGTTGGGTGGACTTGGAATTTGACTATTTCATTCGCTGGTTTAAAAGAAGTGGACTTGGATCTTTTATCAAGTATCACATCGTTCCTGTTCACCGTGGAGCGCATTGCGGTGAGTTCCTCGGCCGCTAGGGCTTCGGATAGTGCCTCAAGGGATAGTGCGGCTGTCTTGTTTTCCGTGCGAAGTGCGATGTTCGGATCACTAGCGAGAGTGATGATTCCGTTAGGTCCGGGCATTTTAAGCTTCATGTACCCATAATGGGGTATAGCTTGAAAAATTATGAATGCCTCTCGTCCTAATAAAGCATGGTATCCGCTGTTGAGCAGGGGCCACTTGAAATGTGACCTCCTCGGACTGTAATTGTCCGTGAGCGAACACTACGTCCGGTGTGATTTTTCCTGCAGCATGCTTCCGGCTAGGGATTATTCCTCTAAAAGTTGTGCTGCTTCGCTCAATGCGGTTCCGGTCTATTTCCATTTTTCGGAGGGTTTCCTCATAGATGAGGTTTAGTCCGCTGCCGCCATCCATGAGTACCTTAGTAAGGCGAAAGCCGCCCACTATCGGGCCGAGAACCAATGCGGTGGTGCTCGGGCTGTTCGGAGTTTAGGTTAAATGCTGGCATAAAAGGTAATAGCCGTGTCCTCCATGGATTTATTGTTGCTACTTGGTAGACTTGGCAAGGTTGTGGAGTGTTCGTTTTAGCATGTTATTTGATGCGAAAGTCTCAAGACTGTTAACACCGTCTTTGTTGTTGCTAGGCTGGGATTACGAAGCTAGAAGCTCTTCGACACTTTTGGCCACCTGCCGTAGTATCCAACATGCTCGAAGGCTATGAGTTGGAGTGGCGCCCTCTGTGCTATGAATTTTGCAGGGTCCGTTTAGCCAACCCTCCAGTACGGTTCCGTACCCTTTAGGGGGTTTTGGTTTTTTGGTATTTGACCCAGGTGCTTGATAATGATGCACCCTTTTATTTCGGACTAGGGATGTATTCGGGGCCGGATTATCCCAAAATTTACTTTCGGTTTTCCAGGCGCTCTCCATCGTGACAAGATTTCTTTTGTACTATGGTCACCAAGTCAGCAAAGCGTGTAATTTCATGGCGACTTATGGCGTTTAGGATTCCCTTGTCCGTGCAATTATTGCAAAAATTGGGATTGCGTCCTCCTCTCGGCAGTCCTTTATCCTGTTCATAACCAGGAGGAATCTGGCCCAGTAATGATGTACAGTTTCAGCGGGCTCTTGCCGAATTCGAGAGAGATCGCTAATGTTTGGGTGGGCGGGTGAAACTAGATCCGGAACCCCGTCCAATTTAGGACTCGGGGGCCGAGAAGTTTCCGAACTCGGAAGTTTGGATTTTTGAGTGTTATCCAATGAGTCCAACCCGCCACACGACTTTAAGTTTAGGGCTTGATCGACATCCGTCCCTCTGCGGGAATCCGGCATGGAGGGATCGGGAATCCGGACATAGCTAGTCCTTAAGGTAGAAGAAGAATCGCCGCATTGTTCCTCTATCACGGCAACATGATGGGTAGCCTGGGGAGAGTTGATCTCTCTCAGATCGGTTTTAGGCCCGATCTGGTCGTAGTCTGTGGCGACTCCTAGGGCGGCGATGCGATCCAAGAGCTCGTTTATGGAGGAGAGCTCGATCGGATCTAACTGTTCGACAAGTTCCGAACTAACATGGAGATTGGTTTCGATGACTCGAGAGGTCATCGTCGGTGGCAATGACGAACTAGCGGTCATGAGAAAACCGCCTAGCGAAGAGTCGACCCGGTAGCCAAGGCTTCTTTGGAGAAGGTATCGTCTTTAAAGGCGAGATGAGGCATCCTACCGATGGCGTGACGCAGAGGAACTCTCAATGAAAGCACCAATGTCGGTGTCAAAACCGGCGGATCTTGGGTAGGGGTCCCGAACTGTGCGTCTAGGCGGATGGTAACAGGAGACAAGGGACACGATGTTTTTACCGTGTTCAGGCCCTCTCGATGGAGGTAATAACCTACTCCTGCTTGATTAATATTGATGATATGGGTAGTACAAGAGTAGATCTACCACGAGATCGTAGAGGCTAAACCCTAGAAGCTAGCCTATGGTATGATTGTTGTTGTGTCCTATGGACTAAAACCCTCCGGTTTATATAGACACCGGATAGGTTAGGGTTACACATAGTCGGTTACAATAGTAGGAGATCTACATATCCGTATCGCCAAGCTTGCCTTCCATGCCAAGGAAAGTCCCATCCGGACACGGGACGAAGTCTTCAATCTTGTATCTTCATAGTCCAGGAGTCCGGCCAATGGTGATAGTTCGGCTATCCGGACACCCCCTAATCCGGGACTCCCTCACTGGGAGACTCTTTTTTTAACAAATATCGGGCATGCTGGATGGACAGTTGGGCTGTCTTGTTGTCTGGGCCTGAGACCGCAGTTATTAGCCCGTCTCAGCCTTTCCAGGCCTTGCATGCATGCATGGGAGGCGGCGACGTGCATAGGCTGCGACGTGGGTTTGCACGCACGGGAGGCTGCGACGTGCATGCATGCGAGTGAGGCAAGCGAGGCGCGCTAGGCGCGCTAGGCTAGTGAGGTCAGCTAGGTGGTTCAGGGCAGCGAGTCAGATGCATCGTCCGGTCAAAGAGCTATGCAGTGATTCAAATGCACGCACGCGCCCCATGCATCGTTTTTGTGCAAAAATTTAAGAATGCAAAGAGTAACGGATACACACACGCGCCCGGATACCCACACGCGTTCGGATTCACACACGCACCGTTCTCATCCTTTTCATCTTCCTCTCCCACCCACAGGCCTATAAATGGGGTGCCTATCTTCCTCTCCCACCCATAAGCCAGATCTGATCCATTCTCTCCAACTTCAAACACCCAATCGACTGAGCCCTCCCCAAGCGAGACCATGCAGTTCAACGAGCCGACCTTCAGCCGTCCGCCTGTCGTGCCGGAGCTGCGCTACCCACTGGGCGTGCTCGTGGAGAGGGAGCTCCATTTGTGGGCTATTTCAAGGTGGAGGGGTTCCGTCGAACTCACCCGCGCCTTCCTCAGAGCTGGCTACGCCCACCTCCCACGAGGCTCGCCGAGGATGTTCACCCTCAACGAGGTTCGTGACCGCGGCGGCATCCTCCTACTGCTCACGGTCACCTTCACCAACCCGTTTGGCCTTGCGAGCTCCTCGGCCAAGTCTTTTGGTGCGGCTGCGAGGCCATCTTCTTCACCGTCTACAACATCTACACCAACTGCGAGAGCATCTTCCCCACTCCAGCCGGGATGCACTCCCTTCCCTACGATGACGACGAGGAGGTGTGAAGATGAAGACGGTGTTGAAGGGGCGCGCGCGGCCAAAGTGGAAGGAGGAGGTCAAGATGAAGAATGTTTTTTATTTGTTGCTTTTCTATGTCGTGTCGTGTCATGTTTCGTCATGAGTCCGTGAACTGTCCGTGAACTTATTATTGTAATGGTACTTGTGTTGCATCTTATCTAATTTATTTATTAGGGTTTATTATGTGTGTTAAAAAATGTTCAAACATATAATTTCTTCCCTAAACCAAGTCATGAAACTCGAGAACTTGTGGTTTTCATTAATGAAAATCGGAGGGGGTGAGAAGCCCACCGTTTCATTCAAAAAAAAGTCATGAACTAACATGCAAATTTATTCCCTTTAAATCCTAAACCAAGTGCCACTCTAACACTAAACCAAGTGCCACTCTAACCAAAACCACGTGGCAGTGCAAACATACGTTTTCAACCTTCCAACCCTCCAAAATTTCAGTGCAAAACAAAGGAAACCCACTCTCATGCGTGTGCAAACATTCATGGTCTCACTATTTTTTTTGACAAATTTCACAGTCTCACTATGTATACCTTCCTTCCCTACCCATGTCAAAGTCTTGCCATCTGTCCTAGCGGTTACCAGTGCAGCCCTAAACAACACAAACCCACGCGGTCCTGGGTTCGAGTCCCCAGCCGCACCAATTTTTTGTGCATTTTTCACCCTTCATTTTTAGACAAATTAGTTTTTTCTCAATGTAACGCCCTTAAAAAATGTTCATTTATTTTGGCACCAGGTATAAACCTCTACCAGAGCTGAGGCACATTTTCCATGACATTTTGGTCTTTGATTTAAATCACGGTGTATTTGAATTGGATTACTTAAATTGCTATTAAATATTTAACAGCTCCAAAAAAATTCTAACCTTAATTGTTTGGCTCTGGAATAATTCATTAGATGCATTTCATTGATCAAAAGTTTCTGAATTCCTCATATCTTCTCCTTTTTTCAACATATTTAAATGTTGATCACTTCTTCTTTTTTTCAACATTTAAACAACTTTGATCAATATTTAAACTAGGTGAATTTCTCATACAATTTCAAGATTACAAATTCCTTCATAATTCATGCCTTTCCATACATTTTCAACATTACAACCAGTGCGATTACCATACCTACAAATGCCCAAAAGTATTTGCAAATGGGTATTGGTAGTGCTTGATCTTCAAGCTTCCTAACCTTCTTCTTCAACATCCTAAGCTCAACAGCTAGCTCTCTGTCAGTGCGTGCTTCGCCCTCCATCTTTTCTTCCGGAGCTCGTGTTGCGGCCACTGCGGTTCGGGGCAGCATGCGCAACCATTCTTCATGCTCTTCTTGCAGTTCATTTATTAGAGTCTTGGCCAGAGCATCAACCCAAAGAAAGAAGCATGTCACCTGCATGAACATGGAACAGATCAACCCATTGCTCAAAGATCCCGACCACGAAAATGGTGCAATTGCCCCGATTCTTACCCCATTCTCGCTGCACACGTAGAACGGACGATTCTGGTTCCTCGGTGTGTGAGAAACCCTCCGATCAACGCTCGCCCGGCACCGCGGACAGACGAAGACAGGCATCTCCACACGCGCCCGGCTCTGCATCCGCGAGGTGGCGCGGGAGCTTGCGGAAGACATGGAGCTCGAAGCCGAACGGGATCTCAACGCCGCCGTGCCCTCCACAGCTAGCTTCCCACCGCCGCGCCCTCCACAGCTAGCTTCCCACCGCCGTCGTGCTCTCGCTCTCTCGCCGTGGGGTCGTGCTCTCTGTCGCCATGGTCACCGCCGCTGTCGCCCGCTTATATAGCACACCCGCAACGGCTCTATGCTCAACGGCTCTCTGCCGGGTCCTGCAGGTCACACGTGCAACGGTCTGAATAAAATTGGCTGCCTCTGCCGCCTGGTCCCACCTGTAAGGGCCGAGTCAAAACGTTGACCTGACGGAGACGCCAAAGTTCACAGAACGAGTCGGTGCGCACGGACTAGGGGCAAAACTGAGCACAATTTGCATCTGACGGCAAAACTGAGCACAGAGACACCACTGAGGGCAAAAGGATAATTAACCCTAACTTCAAATATTGGTCGTTGGATATGCCCATCCAAGTATCCAACGGTCAAGAGAAGGCAAATTCAAGCATTATCATCTGTTGGATATAGTTTTCAACTCATAGGATTCTGCCACGTGGCCTTCTAATTGAACCACCAACTCAATCATCTCATGTGTTCTAGAAGCATCTGTTCACATGCTTATCTGATACTCTAATAAAAAGAGTCTAGAACAATCTGGATTCTATGAAGGTAAGAACCAAGTTGGATCTTGTCCGATAGGATTCTAGGAAAGATAATACATATTTAAATGGTGTGCAATGGTGTGCAAAGCACGTATAATTTACTAGTATGTATGGTGCATCAACGCAGTGGTTGTTGATTTTTACTGATTCGGTAGCTAATTTCGATGTGTAGTTTAGTTGTGATCAAATAGACCAGTGGATCCAGAATTGGCCCCTTTGACGAGGCGCGGTTGGGAATTAGCACTATTGTTTAACAAATAGAGAAAATAACTAGTGTCTTAGGTTGTCTTTGAAATGGAAGGACACTCTTGCTTTAACACTGAAAAGCAACAAGAGGTAGATGTTTACTTCGATATACTACCTCCTAAGGAGTCCCCGCCATCTCAGAAAAGCCAATATACAGTTTTAGACGATCCGTTTTAGTCAAAAGGAAGAACTATGGTGGTTAACATATGCTTTTGAATTGACTTATTAACCTAATCTATTTTCCGCTGGAAGATCAACACGGCTTCTTTTGGTTAATCAATTTCATCATTAGTGATTTTTTCATCATTAGTGATTGAACACGTGCACCTTGTACGTGTTATTGTTATACTCCATCCGTTTCAAAATAAGTGTCTCAACAACGAAACACCTACCGTGCTTAACAGTTTTTTCTTTCGAAAAGACTTTCGATCTATTCATCTTCAATCATGACAGTACAATGAAAATCATAAAATAATAAACATTAGATTCAGATCCGTAGACCATCTAACGACGACTACTAACACTGAAGCGAGCCGAAGGTGAGCCGCTGTCATTGCCCCTCCCTCGCCTACTATGCTTAATAGGGTTAACAGAGAAAAAACCATTGCCCAGTTAGTTTTTTTCTTTTTTTTTTTTTTGCCGAAGAAGCAGATGATTTTTCTTTTGAATTGAAAAGGCACATGAACAAGCCGATAAGAGGATTTGCACTCCGATGGCTGACACTGAATAGGAGATGCTATGTCGCTGATATTATTACAAATTAAGTTATTTGAGTATAGGAATGTAAATATCACTATTTTTCTTTTATCAATGCATCAAAGTTTCTTGCGTCTCATCCAAATATATAGGTGGACGATTGTGTTGGGCTTCTATTCCCGCCAATTCCTACTTAGCGCTTTCAGCGCTGCTTAATGCCCTGTTCGTCCGCGGCGCCTATGCGCCTGTTTTAGTGGGCCCGGCCATTTAAGTGTACTCTAGTGGGTGTTCTGTCCCGGTTATGGGAATCTTTCATGCCGTCTTCGAGAAGCACCTGGAAGCTTCTGGCCTGGTTTTTTCTTTTCTTTTTTCTGCCGTTTTTCTACTTGGTTTTCCTTTTTTAAAATTTTGTGAATTTTCTTCAAATTTTCTGTTCTTTTTGAACTCATGATTTTTTTTTAATTTAGTGATTTTTTGTATTCGTGATTTATTTTTTCAAATCTGTGAACTTTTTTGAATTCATGATTCGTTTATAATTTCCTGAACTTTTTCAACTTGACAAACTTTTTTTAAACTCATGAACTTTTCCAAATTCATGGAAAAAATTATAGTCCATGAACTTTTTATAAATTAACATTTTTGCAATTATGTGTACTTTTTTAAAATTCATGTTTTTTAAAAGAAAAAAACTTCCAAACAACCGACTGATCTTCTCGCCGCATCCGCTGCTCGCGCGGCCGTCAGATTGCGACCCACTGGTCCATTGGATGGTGGTTGCGCGTGTACCTTGGGACCAGGCACTGCTTGCCTCCGGCAATAGCGGGCAACGATGACCACATGTGTGAGGCAACATCGTTCGATCCCTCAGTTGCAGAAAAACTCGTAAAAATGATACTGCAACAAGACCTTTGTTGCGAAAAATTTCTATAACGAGATCTCTATTGCAAAAAAACTCGTAAAAATGATTGCAACAAGACCTTTGTTGGAAAAAAATTCGCAACAAGACCTCTGTTGCAAAAAAATTCTGTAAAAAAAACGCAGCTGAAGAAAATACTGCGACAACACACTTGTTGCAAAGATGACTTGTCACATAGGTATATCGGACGCCATCTGCAGCTCCATCTAGTGGTCACGGATGCGACTAATCCTTTTATATTATCCGCCAACGAACGCGTAGCGTCGCCCTTTTTAAAATTGCTAGAGCATTTTTCAAAATCACGTTTTTGCAATTGTGTGAACCTGTAAAACAAGTCAATGGTCAACGCTCGCCTGGTTAACCGGTCAGCGGTCGTTTAGTCAACTGGTCAAGGGTTAAACCAATTGACAGCTTAACCGAGCGAAAAAGGACGGAGGCGACCAAACCAGCAAGCCACTCGCGTCGTTGTGCTGTCCCATGCATGGGCGCGCATGAGCGTCGGTTTGGCTGTCCGCTGTTACCCAAAAAGGGTTTTCTCCCGCTTTATATACAAAGCAACCAACCGAATCATACAGGAATAGATGCTGGGACGGAAGCAGCACAGACATGTCCAAAAGAAACGACAGAGAAAAAGCAAAAGAAACAAATGCTGACAAGGGCGGATCAACAAAAACGAAGAAGCCTCGCGATCGCTGCGCCCACCGGAATCTACCCCTAGGCTCCAAGACACCAAAGCGCCGGCACCTATCAACACCTCCAAGAAGGATCGCGACAATGACGACGCTGCTGCCAAGGGTTTCCTCCGGTGTTAGAGCAACTCTAACAGATCCAGCAAAACGCCGGCCCGCAAAACGCGTTTGCAGTTCGCGCAAAACCGCTTTTGCGGGCCGGCGAGGGCTAGCACAGATGCAGACCTCCCAAACGGACCCGTAAAAAAGTATATTCATGGAATGCACAGACGCCCGATAGTAGATCCTCGCCTCCTCTTTCGGTACTCGTCTTCATGCTCCTTCATGGCAAGCGCCATGACCAATGTTTGCTGCCGAAAGGTCGCAAGCATGGTCTCCACATCCGAGTCGTCTGAATCGGACGAATCAGATAGCAAGAACTTCTCGCACGGGGTCAACTCCATCTACACGCACGCACATCGGCACGTCAATCTACTACACAGCTCGCGAAAATCACAAAAAAATGACTAAGCGGTGACGAGTGATCCGGGGGCGGCGACGAGGGTGGTGCGCTCGGCGGTGGTCGATCCCAGCGGCAGCGGCGACTGGGGGGCGACTCTTCTCGTCGGATCCGGAGGGGCGGTGCAGCAGCTCGGTGCGGGAGGGTGTGGGGCGGCCCCGTGGAGCGATTCCGCCCGCAGACATGGCCGGAATCGCCGGCGGCGGGAGGGCGGAAGCAAGGGCGGGAGGCGGCGGAAGGAAGGGGAAAAGAGCGCGGGTTGAAATGTCCCTCCCGCCAACCGCCTTATCTGTGATGCAGGCACCGCAGCCACGAGGAAAACCAGCGTTCCGGGTTAGGGCAATAAATTTGCCGCGCCCTAAAATTTTTTGGGCAGGCGGGATGCGATGCAGTCGGGCAGACTTTCCGGTCCGTACCGCATGTTGGCGGTTATTTTATGGTCAGGCGGATCACGAGGTCTGCTAGAGTTGCTCTTATAAGCGCTGACTAGAAGGCCTCTTTGATTTAGAGGAATCTTATGAATTTCATAGGTTAGGATTTTTATACAAAATTTTTAGAGCCATTTGGTTTGTAGGAATGGAATCCAATTCCTATGGAGAAATTATTCCTATCCTCCATATTTCATAGGAAAATAAACATTAGTTTAGACTCAATGAAAAAAAATCCTATGATATGAATCAAATGGCATCTCCTCTCCTTTTTCTATTCATAGAATTTGAGTTACATATCATCTCATTTCGTATGACTTTCCTATTTATATGATTTTCCTTTCCTATGAACCAAAGAAGGCCTAAAGGAGGTCTCTTTATTCCCCATCCACGTTTTTTCAAGGGTTATTTCCAGAATGCTATTGCTTATAACAAGTACACCCTCAGTCCAAAAATACTTGTCGAAGAAATGAATAAAAATGAATGTATCTTAGAAATAAAATACGTCTACATATATTCATCCCTCCGACAAATATTTTCGGATGGAGGAAGTATATCAGATGTCTCGCCTCAAGGGTGTGCGCATATGGGTTGGTCCTTTAGCGCAACTCGTTAGTAAAACTGCAGTTCATTTTTCGTGTGTGTTGTTGTTTGCTCTGTTCTGGTTTTAAAGTATTTTTTTCATTTTTTCATTTTTGTTCTTTCATTGGTTTTCTTTGATTCTTTCATGCTTTTCACTGTTTTCTTGTTTTTCTTTCTCGGTCTTTCACTGTTTCTTGCTTTTCCTTCTTTCTTTCTTTCTTTATTTTTCTTTGTTTCTTTCTTGGTTTTCATCAGTTTTCTTCAATTTTCTTTGTTCATTTCTCGGTTTCCACTATTTCTTCATTGTTCTGCATTGGCTTTCTACGACTTCATTTTCCTTTTCTGGGTTTTATTGTGTTTCTTTATTGATTTTTATCGGTATCTTTGTTGTTCAGGACATGTAAACTTTCTTAAAAGATATAATTCTTTTTTTTCAACATATGTTTTCAGATGTCTAGTTTTATTTTAATGTACATTGATATTTTTCGTACAAACTAGAAACATTGATATATATATATATATATATATATATATATATATATAAAATATATATATAGTTTAACATTATTCATACACATTGTATTTTTAATATATTTTTTTTGTATACTTGACAAACGTTTCTTTATACGCATTTAATATTTTAAAAATACTTAATTAACATTTTTAAAATAATTTATATATTTTTAAATGTTTGATTAACATTTTTTAATACTTGAAAAACTTTGTCGGTTTTTTTTATATTTTTTGTATGCATTTCTTCATTTACGTGAGAAACATTTTCTCTCTGCACTCAAAGTGAATACATTCAAAGTTTCTCGCGTCTTGTCGGTTTTGTTTTCTGAGAACTCGCGTCTTGTCGAAATATATAGGTCGACGAACGTGTTGGGCTTCTGTTGGGCCTCACCGCAAGCGAAGAACTGCATACTCAATGTGAACACTGTGCTGGGCCAAGTTCGGCGGCCACGACGGACAGCTCAACATGAAGCCAGTTCCTTCCACTGAAAAAAAAGGAGTCAACTCCTCGCCGCCGGCCACCTCCCCTCCCGCCGCCGCAGTCAGTGGGCAGCTCCGGCGTCGGGAGAGCAGCCCTGAGGGGTTTGCTCCAGATCCGTGCCAAATGGTATTTATTTGCTTCACTCCGGTGCCCCCCCTCCCCCCAGCTTAGTGCGCCAGTGCCTACATTTTTGGTTGGATCAAACATTTGATACTTTAGAGAGAAATATCAGAACAGATTCTCAGGGTTCTTTAGTCATGAACAAATACATTAAGTGTTCAAACATTTGAGACTATATATAGAGAGAAAAGTTAGAACAATTTGCGAGGGTCCGTTAGTCGTGGTGAAACCATGGAAGAACAGATGGAACAGTTTCTATTTTCTTGTATTAAGGCGGATATGTGATTTTATGTACATAGCTTATGTACGCCGGCAAGCTTGATTTCATATTATTCATAGCCGCCGCCTGCAGCCTGCCTTATCCCTCAACTCCACCACTGCTGAATTTTCTTTACTTATTCAGCCACTTGGAATGGAGCATACCAAACAGGTCTATCTAATAATGTCTTGATTGCCGCCCTCTAATGCTACTTTGTATTTGTAATCGTCTGCCGGCGGTTTCTACCAATTCTGCTTCCCAAACACCGCCCGGTAGATTGATTTAATTCCTCAACAGCGACCTGACCTGTAGACTTCCAACCCAAAAGAAATATCTTATGGTCTTTAAATGATTGAATTAGACACAAAATATTTAGAAATGCTGCAAGTGCACATACCTATTGTAAGGGATGTCGCAGATCCTGGAAGGCTGTTGTGTATCTTCCTTTGACCTGTGAGGCATCTCTTGCTATCTCTTTTCCAATGAGATGCTGATCCTGTTTTTAGGAATAAATGTCAGGATCCTTAGCAAAAGAACATTGTGTTGATTTTTTTACCAGTTCCGCAATTAGATCACCGCAGGTCTATATCCTCCAAAAGAAAGAAAGTTGGACCATCAATACCTTTCAATATAGCAACTTAATGAGCCCTTCCCAATCAACAACACGGCCTGCAATGTTCTTTTGCTAAGGATCCTTAGATAATCAGTGGTCGAAAAAGCTGTATCGAGTCAAGGTCTTGCTTGTCTGACCAAGTTTTTGCAATTGGTGGCTAGGTACTCCTGACTATTATAATTATCCCTTGCCTCCCTCCGTTCCAAAATAGATGATTCAACTTTGCACTAACTTTAGTACAAAGTTAGTATAAACTTGGGTCATCTATTTTAGAACGGAGGGAGTACCATGTAAGAGCTCTATAAGTAGTAAACCATGTAGCAGTTTCCAGCATCCGATGTAGCAGGCCATATAACACTCTACAAATTCCAAGCACTTAGACAGTGTGAGCAGCCACCACCGTCCATGGCCATGGCATTTCCCCTCATGATACTCACACTCCTCTTCTTGCTTCCAGCGACCATGTTAGCTGAGCCTTCATCCCTCCATAGAAATAATGACACAGACCTAGCTGCGCTGCTAGCCTTCAAAGCACAGTGCTCCGATCCTCTTGGTATTTTTGGTATGAACTGGACCACCGGTACATCCTTCTGCCACTGGGTTGGTGTCTCTTGCAGCCGGCGTCTGCAGCGTGTGACCGCTCTTGTGCTGCCAGGCATACCGCTCCAAGGAACGGTCTCCTCATATCTTGGTAACCTCTCTTTTCTCCATGTCCTAAACCTCGCCAACACAAATCTCACGGGCTTCATCCCTCCTGATATAGGTAGATCGAGTCGTCTCGTTGTACTTGATCTTAGCCTTAACGGATTATCAGGCATTATCCCTCATACCATAGGAAATCTCACAAAGCTAAAAGTCCTTGTTCTAAGCCGAAATGATCTCTCTGGGAAAATACCATATGATCTGCAAAACTTGAATAATCTTAGGAATATTGATCTCGGGACAAACCAGTTAAGCGGTCTGATACCACAACAGTTATTCAACAACACACCTCAGTTAATTGATCTGAATTTTGGAAACAACAGTCTTTCAGGGCCAATACCATCCGGTATTGCCTCCTGTGCCATGCTTGAAACCCTTTTGTTGCAACGGAATCAGCTATCCGGTCCAGTACCTCCAACCATATTCAACATGTCTAGACTACAACTTCTGATCCTCGCCAGTAATAGCTACTTAACAGGACCCATCCCTAGCAACAAAAGCTTTAATCTGCCCATGTTGCTCAAGTTCGGTATGGGTGGCAACAACTTTCAAGGCCGTATTCCATTAGGACTCGCATCATGTAGATATCTTGAAGTAGTTTCCCTGTCCGTAAACTCTTTTGCGGACTTTGTCCCAGCATGGTTTGCTAAACTGTCACAACTCACTTGGATTAGTTTAGGTGGAAATGGCCTGGTTGGTTCAATTCCGGGTGAGCTCAGTAATCTCACTCTGCTAAATGTGCTTGATCTCTCATATTGCAATCTAAGTGGAAGGATCCCAGATAAATTAGGGGAAATAAGTCACCTCACGCTTTTACATCTGTCATATAATGACTTAACAGGTTCATTTCCTGCTTTTGTTGGTAACCTATCTCAACTGTCTTTGCTGGCACTAGAGTCGAACTATTTAACTGGATTAGTCCCGGTAACTGTTGGGAACCTCAGAACCCTTAATTTTCTGGATATTGAAAGCAATCAGTTCAAAGGGACCCTTGATTTCTTGTCCACTCTCTCCAACTGTAGACAACTCCAGTACATCGACATAGGAATGTGTTCTTTCACGGGGAGCATTCCTACTTACATTGGAAACCTCTCTACAAAATTATATTACTTTTTTGCAGACGCCAACCGTTTAAGTGGCATAATCCCAGCAACAATATCAAATCTTAGTAGACTTAGTGTATTATCCTTTGCTGGCAACCAATTGAGTTCCACGAATCTGGATTCTGTTACATTATTAGAGAATCTTGAGGAACTAGACCTAAGTGGGAATAACATTTTTGGCCCAATCCCAACTCATATTGGCGCCCTAACAAGATTGCACGAATTAGGCCTGCGAAACAATCATTTTTCTGGTGTCATACCAAGTGGTGTTGGTAACCTAAGTATGCTAGAGCGTATCACGCTTGCAAATAACCAGCTGTCGTCAACTATACCTGAAAGCTTATTCCACCTTATTCACCTTCGGGAATTAAATCTGTCTCACAACTTCCTTGCTGGCTCATTGCACACTGATTTCAGTTCCATGGAAGCAATGGACATACTAGATATATCTTCCAACAACTTGGTTGGTAACCTCCCGACTTCATTTGCACAACGCGGACTGCTAAGCTACCTTGATCTATCACACAACATGTTGCAAGGTTCGATCCCAGCCTCTTTCAAAGGGTTACTCAACCTAAAAGTATTGAGCCTATCCTGTAATAACCTTTCTGGCACTATTCCAAAGTATTTGGCCAACTTTACTTCTCTGACTAGCTTGAACCTTTCTTTTAATAAGTTCCAAGGGGAGATACCAGATGGAGGTATTTTCTCAAAAAACATCAGCTCTCAATCTTTGATGGGAAATGCTGGGTTGTGTGGTGCCCCACGTCTAGGAGTTTTGCCATGCCAAGTTGATTCACACCCATCCAACAAACACTCGCTAAGATTTTTGCTTCCAGTTCTCATGATAACACTGGGGGCTATAGCAATTCTCCTATACCTAATGAACAGAAAGAAAAATAGGAAGCAACCAGATGTTACGACTTCTATTGACATGGCTGACGTGATCAACCATAGGTTAGTATCCTACCATGACATTGCTGAAGCCACTGATAATTTCAACGACGACAACATACTTGGAGCTGGAACTTTTGGTAAAGTTTACAAGGGCCAACTGGACGATGGTTCGGTTGTTGCAATTAAAGTGATCAACATGCAAGTCGAGCAGGCCGTGAGGAGCTTTGATGCTGAATGTCAAGTGCTACGAATGGCTCGCCATCGCAACTTGATACGGATATTGAATACTTGTTCCAACCTAGATTTCAGAGCACTGTTGCTTCAGTACATGGCCAATGGTAGCTTGGACGAACACTTGCACACTGAAAATTGGGAGCCGCTAGGATTCATCAAGAGATTGGACATTATGCTTGGTGTGTCGGAGGCGATGGAGTACCTGCATCATCATCACTATCAAGTTGTTTTACACTGTGACCTGAAGCCTAGCAATGTGCTCTTCGATATGGACATGACGGTGCATGTTGCTGACTTTGGCATTGCAAAGTTACTTTTGGGCGATGATAACTCCATGGTATCAGCGAGTATGCCAGGGACGATTGGTTACATGGCCCCAGGTATGTGTACTTGCTACCATCATGCTTGAGCAAATTATTTTGCAAGGCATCAGCTATTTCTTTGGTTACTGAACTCTCTTCAAAAAATCTTGAGCAGAGCTTGCATTCATGGGGAAGGCATCACGGAAGAGCGATGTGTTCAGCTTTGGGATCATGTTTCTCGAAGTCTTCACCGGGAAGAGGCCCACAAATCCCATCTTCATCGGAGAATCCAGTCCTAGGCAGTGGGTTTCACAAGCATTTCCGGCGAGGCTCATCAATGTTGTTGACGAGAAGCTGCTGCAAGGTGAAGAGATAAGTAGGTGCGAACCAGGTGGCTTTCATCACCAAAGCAATACTACTGAATTGGCATCATCCTCCACTGCCTCAAACGTCGACTTTCTCGTGTCAACATTTGAGTTGGGTCTGGAGTGTTCAAGCGATTCTCCTGACCAGAGGATGAGCATGAGCGACGTGGTCGCGAGGCTGAAAAACATCAAGAAGGGTTACTCTGCTTCCATGGCAACAATTCAAGGCGTGCATAATCGTTGATCCATACGGGAATGCATTTTGGGTGTCCATATGAGTAGCATGTATCTGTACATACTTGTGCCTTTTTTCCATAGTAAATCAAGCATGGCGCTAGGGCTGCTACAATTAGAGTTGTAATATGATGGTTTTCCATAGCAAGCTAGCAGAGTTGTAATATGATGGTTTTCCACACCCACAGTGTCATCATCTATTCCAGTAACCGACCCTTGGGCTAAACCATCATGTTCTTGATTGTATTATTATATGTGTTCTTGAATGATATGAAATGCTTACTTTATTCGGAGCTCAGTTAACTGTTGTAACGTAGTTACTCTTTCTATTGACTGAATTGAGCAGATTTGCTGTTCATGATGGGAAATGTTGGGACGGTTTTTCATTTCCCTGAGCATTTTCTTCCAGAGATACCGTTTTTTCTTTAGGATCCAATCTCCCAGCTTTTGCCGACGCATGTTTCTGAATGTGTTCTTTTATTTTTTGAAACAGTAAGTCTTTTTATTGATTTCTGTACTGTTAAAGAAACCGCCAATTTTCCAGACATAAGGATGCAAAGAACCGGCCGCCAGGAAAGCCACACAGCACAGGGTTAGAGCAGCAAGCTAACACTCCCATCACTATATATGCACACCGCATGCAGCTGCAGGTAGACACAGCAAAAGGAAAAGAAAAACAGAGGTTTAAACCATTACATCAGATAGTAACTGCAGAGTCACACACAGTTTTGTTTTAGAGATCCCAAGACGTGCAAGCGGGTGATCCTGACTTATCTCCATACATTACCCTTCATATTAATGGTCCCAAATCATCTAAATAGTAACTGTCCACCTCAAGTTATTCATAACCAACACCTACACTAAAGATGAGCTATCATCAAACAGACAATCTATGTAACAAGTGATGAATGATGTGTGCCCGAGCACATTGCATCTGATCAGTTAGCACGACCTGCGGTGCTTATGAGCACGTGAGATCACTAGAAGAAGGAAACCAGTAGCCAGAACCCGGAGAAAGAAGACGCAGCTTGCAACAGCCATGTAAAGAACGCCAGAGTGACTGAAAGTGTGAACGAGTATTCCGCGCAGAAGTTCATATCCTTCATGAAGAAAATCGTCACGCTGGCAGAGGCACAGAATCCCGAGAACATGAGAATCGCCAGGGCCTGCAATGCGTTCACAAGTGATGTGATCACTCACATACCGTTGGTCAACCAAAAGGTAATGCAAAGCATAACAGTTGTTAAAATTTCTTGCTCAAATGGATAATTTGTTGATCGAGCACCTGTGATAAAGAGTCTCTTGAAGGCTGTCTTATATTCTCATAAAGGGAGCCAAAACGAAAAAAATCTGGGTGCAGTTTTCCTGAATTTCATTTTTCGTAAGAACTAATTGGCATTGGTAAAAAAAACTGGGTTCAGTTGTTTCAGTGCATGCCTTGAGATAATTCAGGCGTAGCTGCATGGACAATAGAAGTGGCAAAGTGCACGACTTACCCAATCAATGATAACAAAGAACAACAGAAAATCCGGGGCATGAAGATCCCTCCCTGTTATTCCTCAGAGAAAATATATCCTGACAAGCCAAGTACAAACTCCACAGAAGCTGCACGATCAACACTAGATTCATGTAGCTGAAATAAAGAGAGACCATAATATACGCGTTAGTTGATGTCCACAAAAGCTGCTGCCCAAGCAATTCTGAGAGTAATCAAGACATTTAAGACTTTATGCAGTTCATAGTCTCAATGATATGAAAAAGATACATCATTGCCGCACACCGCCACACGTACAACAGTCAAGGCATGTCACATGCTGACACATAGAACCTAACTTGCACAATTTTCTTTTATTATGGGAGTAGGTATTGAATGAAAAACATGAGGTTTCTTTGTCAGTTTCGGATGGTACAGACTGGTCCTTCACTAGATGGCATCAAGTGAAGCTTAACTCGGAAAAATTCTAGGGACAGGTCATGTAAGTCCTCATCAACAAGTGCACATCCCTAGAAGTTGGGTTGTGGACATTAGACACTGACAATCAGGATTCACTGGAAAACTAGAATGCTGCAGCGCACATATTAGACAGAGACCTTTTACGGTACATCAAGTCAATTTCGACCGTTTATTTTTGATCTCTCATTAGACAAACACTGCATCTAGTCATTGACAGAAAACATTAATAGAGGATACTCTTGTTAGGGAAAAGAACACTTAAGTTCATGTAAACTCCCCGGATTATCGACGACTGAATATAAATATGTACAGTGTCGAGTTTGTAGTGCTGCAAACGGGCATACACTTTGTAATGGAACGAAATCTACTACTACATAAACACTCTTAGAACCTGAATTAGGAAATCACCTAATGAAGTGCCATTTCCTTTGTTCCGGTGAGGCCATATATTCACTACTAGGTGGGTGACGGACTGGACAAATACCAGTCACTAATTTTGAGGACATTGAAGATAGTAATGTTGATATGTTTCGAAGTTAAACAAACGAGGCCTCCTGATTCTGTCGTATTTCTTATGTGCCAAGTTAAATGCACGTAGGTAGATACTTGTGTATGCATGATGGAAGTCAATCCATGTGTTCCCCAATAAGTTGGGCAGAGATTTGCATGTCATGACGCTGAAGGAAAATATAATAGCATTCAACACGGACTCCATCTAGCCTTTTGTGCATGAAACTTCCTCAAAATTTACTCTTGAAAGAAAGAGAAAAACTCATGCAGCTTAACCAAACCTTGAAAGACCCAAGATGAAACATAGTTATATGCTTGCTACTTGAGTGATTCACATTGCTTTTAAACACTTCTTTTTTGATTGCCCGCTGGCCAAAGTACTTTGGCAGACGGTCCACATTGCTTTTAATATCAAACCCCCGAATTCTGTTAATGCGTTATTTGAGACATGGCTTAATGGGATTGAGCCTAACTTAGCGAGACATATTCGGGTTGGAGTTTGTGCTTTGATGTGGACTATCTAGAACTGCAGAAACGATTTGGTCTTTAACAGAATATCATGTATACATTTTTGTAGGTCTTATTCCGGACTACGGCACTGATCCGTTCGTGGTCGCTACTCACCCAGACGGAGGCCAGGGGGCATTTGGTTACTGGGTCTTTCCATTTGGGAGATGGTAGCTCGGGATATCTTCAACCGGTTTGGATGGCGGTCATGTAATAGGATAGGCATTTAGTATCCCTATCTAGTTTAGCCAGCCGGTTGTGGCATCTTGATTTGGCTAGTTGATGTTTCTAGCCTTTTTTGGGCTCTGTGTAAGCTTTTTGTGCTTTTCTATGACTTGTGGAGACCTTTGGAATCATGTTGGCACTACTTTCTTTTGATAATAAGATGGCCGTATGCATCGTTCTGATGCAGAGGCCGGGGAACCCCCCCTTTTCGAAAAAAACTTGAGTGATTCGCTCACGAATTTGCAAGAAAACACACAATGGGGGAAGAAAGAACAGAGGAAGCATCTGCGGGAGAATGAAATTACAAGTAGGCGCTCTAGTTGGAGAAGCCGAAAGCGGAGCACATGGCAAGGGAAGATGCGGCGGCGAAGAAGCACTGCGACAGGCGCAGCGCCATGCCGCTCCATGTCCCTGGGCTCCCCACTATGCGATTCATCCCCTGCTTCTCTCTGCCTGGGCTCCGCTCCGCGGAGAGGTGTGAGGTGGAGAAACCGGTCGATGGAGAGGAGTCTGTTGCACTTGGCTCGTGCGGGATGGGAAAGGTGATGGGGGTCTGTTGCACTTGTTATATATGTGCACTTGGCTTGTGTGAGATGGGACGGGGCAAACCAGCGAGAGCCGTCCTCTCCTCTGTGGAAGTTGCGCTACACCAACACCATCCTGTGCGTGGGACTCTGGGTACCACGAAATTTCATCCCAATTAATAGTAGTACAATTCACTGCCCAAGTTTCCTTGTATGAGTAACCGGCCGTTGCCAAGAAATCCCCATCTTCTGCCAGTTTTGGCAATGGTGGAGCAGAGCCATGTGAAGTGAACCCAGCTAGTTTTGGCAATGGTGGAGCAGAGCCATGTGAAGTGAACCCAGCTAGCTTTACGCTTTGCCCTTGCATGGGATGGGAAGCTGTCTTCAACGATTCTAAGAGGAACTCTAGCAAGGGTCGTCGTATAGGGCCGATCGGCATATAATAGCCATAAGTATGAAGGTTTTTTAGCCCGCATATAATAGCCATAAGTAGGATTGGTAAGAGTTTCTTGGGACCTCTCTCTCGTCCGCAACCGCGCCGCTTGTGGGCGGCCCGCCTTCCCTCCGTCCAGCGTCCCCTCCTCCTCCTCCTCCCGGCCGCGGCGCGCCGCCACTGGCGGCGTTAGTGGCGGCGACCCCGGCCCTTACCCGTCTAGGGTTTCTCCGGCGTGGGACGGAGCGGCTCAGCGGTGTCTTGAGACGGCGCGGTCTGCTGGCGGCGGGCAAGCTCCGGCGGCGGCGGCGCCGCTGGCGGCGCTGGTGGCGGCGCCGCTGACCAGATCTGGGCCTTCGGGCTCCATCTGGTCGGGCGGGCGGCGGCAGCGTGGCGACAGTGTGGCCTGTGAGGCGGTGGCGAGCAGCGATGATCGACGGGGGCTGGCAGCGTCGACGCCAGCTTGCTGCAGCATGGCCGGCGGGGCTTAGCAGGCCCGTTTTGGGCCTGGACGGGCCGAGGGTGGCCTGGTATGCCGTGTCCGGACGGCTACCGCGACGGTGCCGGAGGCGCGTGCCTCCCGCACGACGGCGGTGGAGGTGGTTCCCTCCCGCTCGGCCTTGATGTTGCTGCTCCCGTCGCTCAGATCTTCTCTCCGCTCTTCTTGGCCTCGTGGTGGTGTTCGCAGCGAGACGGTGTTGGTGGCGGCGCAACCGTCGTGGCGCATAGTTGGGCGGTGGTTTGGCTGGTCGGCTCCGATTGGCTGGTGGGGTTTGGCGTGCGGGATAAATCCTTGTCGGTTCATCCGGCTCCGATGCGGTGACACCGGCGGGTGCCACTATCCCTTCCTGGAGGGCGTCGGGAGTAGCTATCCCCCACCTCCCCCCGCGTACTGGGGGAAACCCTAGGACTTGTTCGGGCAGCAGCGTTGTCGGCGTCGCATCACTTCTTGGAGGTGCTGCTTAGTTCGCGGTAGTTCGGAGCCTCGGGCTGTGGTGGGTTGTTTCCGGAGGGTGCAGCGGTCGCGGGTCATCCGCGCTTTGTCGAGTTGCCGTTGTTGGCATTTTTTCTTCTTCTTTTTCTTTGGGCTTGTTGTGCTGCTCGCCCAGCATTGTGATATGTCTATGGTGGTTTTGCTTTGGAATACAAAGCGAGAGGAAACCCTTTGTCGGTAAGTCAAGCCCGCAAGCCTCCATATTTGACGACTGAGCCTGACAATAAAGTGCACCCTCCATCCACCCAAATATTGGTGTTACAAATAGGACGGGCACCCCGTGCCGCCACCACCCATATCCTCGCCGTCGCTGTTTGGTGCCACCTCCGCTGCCTGGACCACCATGATTTCTTTCCAGTCGCCTCTGTGAGTTGTCCCCGCACCCCCGGCCCGCTTCCCGCCATTGCCTCCACCGCCACTTTAACCATGCGACCCCAAGGTGTTCTACGACTTGCCCGGAGGTACCCCAAGTTTTTTCTTGCACATTTCGTCTAGCGGCTCATAGATTCATATATATGACATAGAATTCACATTTTGTGTAGATGGGTTATCTTTGAACGGCTGTGATTGTATTCATTTGATTCGTATGTAGATATTGTCTTTCTCCCTAGAGACCCTAGGTTATCAAACCCACGGGATGTTGTGCTTTAGCAAGGAGATCTCTGCAAAAACTCGTTATCTCAAGTATTTCTAGTTTCCCGGATCAATTTTGCAGAGGTGATTGAAGAAAATAATAAAATAAATAGGCCAGGGCTAAAGGTTTTACCTGCATCCGTATACCTGCGCTCGGGATCTTATCTAGATAGTCAACATGGTACTGGTACATATATCTTGTCAACATGTTGTTGTGGGAGATGCGTCCAAGTAACTCCATGGCCGATTACCACCACATCGAGGTTCTATTGTCCAACCGAAGCTCTTCCGACTCGCGGGGTTACCTCAATTATTAAGGAGTAATCCAGATCAACACATTGGGCATCTAATGACTACACCATATGTAGCCCCAGAGACTCGCTTCCCGCTATTACCGTACTAATCTTATATTACTGTCACCAACATTCAACATAGACTTTCACTCCTCTCTGCTCTTAACCTCTAATTGTTCAGTCTTTGGTATCTTGGGTGCAAGCCCTAGGATCGAGGTACAGACAAGAGACAAAACCGTTTGCAACACGTAGAAATAACATTAACATCAAATTAGACCAATTATCCCATACCACATGTATATGGGTCTGCGATACTATGCCTCGACCTTTAGCCCAAGGGGCCTACTCATACATCGTGGATAAACCACATTCATAACAGCAGAACAAAAGTAAAGTGATTGGCACCAGGAACGCCACGCAGGGCTAGAGCAGCAACCTAACACCCCCAGCACACACCATGCAGGTAGACACATCAAAAGGAAAAAAAAAAGCAGAAGTTTAAACCACCACATCGAATTGTACATGCAGAGTCATACAATTTTGTTTAAGAGATCCGAAGATGTGCAAGCCAGAAGAAGTGGAAGCCTTTCCAGGTGAAGAAGATCAGTTTGGTCCTGAGGTGATCCTAGGAATCGTCGTGGCCCGACCGATGTTTTTGGATGTGTTGGTGCATCTTTTTTGTCCAAGCCCGACCGATGTTAATATTTGGTAGTTGGCACACTGCCTATGTAGCGGAAATATGTACCATAAAATGACATAGCGGTCGAGCTGAGGTTTGGCTCACGCATAATATTTTTCTTGAGAATCTCAAGAAAAATCCTAAATCATGAACTTCGATATGAATGCATTGCGGCTGTCTAATTACTTATTATGCAAGTTATCTTTGTATATATGTCTCATTATATCTAGTTCCTATTTATGATTATGCATGCTGACCGTTGTAATTGTGTGGCTTGCTGTTAGCCTATCCAGGTTGAAGCAAGAGAGCAGAGCAAGGACTAAACTGAACTTCCTTCTGAAAATGTATTTAACATTTTTTTTCTTTTCTTGAAGAGATATAAATCCATGGCGCAGTCACATGACAAGTCACAGTATCAATAACCAGAGAAATACCAGTAAAATAATAATAACCAGAGCAATTTTTCATGTACAGTTGATCGTGACTTATCTCTATATATTACACTTCATATTGATGGTCCCATATTGTGTAAATAGTAATTGTTCTGTTAAACATAGTTCTGTAGCGTGACAGGGATACATTACTTGCGCATGTGCATTAGGTAGTTAGGAGGATATTTATCTTGTAACCATAGTCCTTATCTCTACCTCTTTCTTCTTTGTCAAGATTGTAATCCCAACTGTATGCGCTATCCCAGGGAGGTGCGCCCTTGGTCTTTATAACACGCAACATCGCTCCCATGATGGGTAAGACGCTTTCGCCTATTCGCACATGGTAATCAGAGCATCCTCTTCCAAACCCTAGCTGCCATCGATCCCATAGTGCCAAGCCATGTCTTCCTCCAGCGCCGCCCAATCCAATCTCAGCGGCCAAGTCACAGAGAAGCTCTCCCGAACGAACTACGTCCTCTGGCGGACGCAAGTGACGCCACAGCTGAGGGGAGCCGGGCTCTTCGGCTATGTTGATGGAACCATGTCGGAACCCGCCCGCCTCCTCGTCACCAAGGACAAGGACGGCAAGGAGTCATCCGAGCCCAACCATCTCCATCCCATATGGGTGAGGGAGGATCAACAGGTGCCTGGCTATCTCCTCAACAACCTCTCCAAGGAAGTGCTGATCACGGTGACCGTGATCACCACCGCGCACGCCCTCTGGGTGGCGCTCGTAGGCATGTTTTCCTCTCAATCTCTGAGTCATGTCAACAATATTCGCAATGCGTTGATCAATGCACAGAAGGGCAACCAATCTGTCGCTGCATACTATGCCTCTATGCGTGGTCTTGCCGATGAACTCGCCGCGGCCGGCAAGCCCATCCAGGATGATGAGCTCATCTCCTACCTACTGCATGGGCTGGACATGGACTACCAGCCCCTCATCTCTGCAGTCGACGCCCACGTCACGCCGGTCCCCCTCGACGAGCTGTACGCCATGCTGAGCAACTTTGATCAGCGTGTCGTGCAGTTTCACAGCGCCGGTGGTGGCTTCAAATCTTCGGCAAATGCGGCCACCCGCGGGCGCGACGGGTACTCATCCCGTCAGCGTGGTCCTCCTCGACACAAGGGTAAGCAAGGCGGTGGCGGCCCCAGCAACTCTGGCTCCCGCGGCGGACGCCCCAACTTCACCAACAATAGGGGCCGCCGTGGTGGGAGCGGCAGCGGCGGCGTCAGCTCGGGCAGGTCACGACCCGATGCTGTGCGCTGCCAAATCTACGGGAGACCTGGTCACACGGCCAGGGACTGCTGGTACCGCTTCGATGAAGACGATGCCTCCTCTGATGAAGAAGACAAGGTCGCCGCCGCCGCCGACAGGTCCTATGGCGTCGATACCAACTGGTATCTTGACAGTGGCGCTACAAACCATCTCACGGGCGAGCTCGAGAAGGTGACCCTCCGTGAGAAATACCACGGGAAGGATCAGATCCACACGGCAAGTGGTGCAGGTATGAGGATCAATCATATAGGTCATTCTGTTATACGTACCCCTTCTCGCAAGATTCATCTTAGAAAAATTCTGCATGTCCCTAGTGCCAACAAAAATCTTCTCTCTGTTCATCGTATTACCATTGATAATCATGTGTTCATTGAATTCCATCCTTTCTTCTTTTTGATCGAGGATCAGGCCACGAGGAAAGTACTCTACCGCGCTAGATGTGTTCGAGGGCTTTACCCGTTGATTCCGGAGTTTAGAAGATCAAATAAACAAGCTTGTGGTGCTATCAAGCTTTCGTCCACACGATGGCATGATAGTTTAGGACATGCCTCTTTTTCCTTAATTGAACGCTTGCTTAAGAAAAATAATCTCCCATTTGTTGGTGAGCGAAATAGTGAAACTATTTGTGATTCTTGCCAAAGAGTAAAATGTCATCAATTACCTTATCCTATGTCTACCAGTGTCTCTACTCAACCTTTGCAATTGATATTTTCTGATGTTTGGGGTCCTGCCCCCACCTCAGTTGGTAGACACACATATTATGTTAGCTTCATTGATGACTATAGAAAATTTTCTTGGATTTATCTCCTCAAGAAAAGATCTGATGTTTTTCAAGTGTTCAAAAATTTCCAAGCACTTGTAGAACGCAAGTTTGATAGCAAAATTATCGTTGTCCAGTCCGACTTGGGGGATATGAGAAGCTCAATTCCTTCTTTCAAACACTTGGCATATCTCACCATGTGTCATGCCCCCACGCTCACCAACAAAAGCGGATCCATGACATAAAGCATAGGCACATAGTTGAGGTTGGTCTGGCCCTCCTTGCAGGTGCTTCCATGCCCCTCAAATTTTGGGACGAAGCATTTCTCATGGCCGTCCACATCATTAACATGCTTCCTAGTCGAGTCATCAACAACGAAACACCCACAGAACGAATTCTTCATATCAAACCAGACTACACATCCCTACGTGTCTTTGGGTGTGCATGTTGGCCTAATCTTCGACCATACAACTCTTGCAAACTTATATTTCGCTCCAAACAATGTGTTTTTCTTGGGTATAGTGCTCAACACAAGGGGGTCAAGTGTCTTGATGTCTCTACTGGACGGGTATACATATCTCGTGATGTTGTGTTCAATGGGACTAAGTTCCCTTTTGCTGATCTACATCCAAATGTAGGTGCTTTACTTCGAAAAGAAATTCTCCTTCTTTCTCCTAATCTAACCGGCCTTGATCAGGGGGAGTATAGCTCTAGTGATCCTACTATGACTAACCCTCTCACCACCTTGCCTGAGTTGTGTGATGATGCAGGAAGCAATGCTCAAAAAATGGAGCTGAAAATAGTGAAGAAACCTGCCCAGCAGGGCCATATTTCATGTGCCAGGATCTGGGGAGAAAATCTCCCTCGGGATCGGTGTCTGCAGACCTGGCGGCAGAATCCACCTCGGGATCGGCTCCTGCAGCCCGGTTAGGCCGATCCTCTCCGGACTGCGCGTCGTCTGCGGCTCCCGCTGCACCCGACCGCACGCCAGCGGGGGAGCCTGCCTGCGCCACGCGGCAATCAACGGCTGGAGGAGACGCCAATCCCGCCCCGCGCTCTCCCGGGCACGCGGTTTCCCGTCCAACCCGTCTGCTACAAGCGGCGGGCTCTGTGTCGGCCGACCGGTGCGGGCCCCACTTCTGGCGCTACGGGGGAACAGACGCAATCATTACTCCATAATGAGCCTGGCCAGGAGGGATCTTTTGCGGCGCCGGCGGCCGCTCCTTGTGCTACTCCTGTGCGGTTGTGCGTAGAGGATCCAGTGTCTACTCGAGCCGGTGCTGATGCAGCTGCTGCACCTGATCCTGCGCCCGAATCTGCCTCGGGATCAGCATTTGCAGCTCAACCAGGAACTTCTGCGTCACTGGAACTAACCACGTCACGTCGTACTCGCCTTCAACAAGGGGTAATACAACCTATAAATTAGAAACACATGAAAAAGTTTGGAATGGTATGTTCCACAGGTGAACCAGGCGAGCCTTAAACACTTGAAGAAGCACTTGGTGATGAAAATTGGAAGAAAGCAATGAAAGAAGAGTACATGGCTTTGAAACGGAACAACACGTGGCACTTGGTTCCTCCACGGCAAGGTAAAAACCTCATTGATTGCAAGTGGGCATTTAGGATAAAGAAAAAATCTGATGGAACCATTGATCTCTACAAAGCAAGACTTGTGGCAAAAGGTTTTAAACAACGGTACGACATTAATTATGAGGATACTTTAGTCCAGTTGTAAAAGCTACCACTGTTGGGGAACGTAGTAATTTCAAAAAAATTCCTACGCACACGCAAGATCATGGTGATGCATAGCAACGAGAGGGGAGAGTGTGTCCACGTACCCACGTAGACCGAAAGCGGAAGCGTTAGCACAACACGGTTGATGTAGTCGTACGTCTTCACGATCTGACCGATCAACTACCAAACGTACAACACCTCCGAGTTCAGCACACCTTCAACTCGATGACGTCCCTCGTACTCCGATCCAGTCGAGCTTTGAGGGAGAGTTCCGTCAGCACGACGGTGTGGTGAAGATGATGATGTTCTACCGACGCAGGGCTTCGCCTAAGCACCGCTACGGTATTATCGAGGTGGATTATGGTGGAGGGGGGCACCGCACACGGCTAAGAGATCCAAGAGATCAATTGTTATGTCTCCAAGGGGTGCCTCCCTCCCCGTATATAAAGGAGTGGAGGAGGGGGAGGGGGCCGGCCACCCTAGGCGCGCCCCATGAGGAGTCCTACTCCCACCGGGAGTAGGACTCCCCCCTTCCATGTGGGAGTAGGAGAGGAGAGGGAAGGAGAGAGAGGGGGAAAGGAAAGGGGGGCGCCGCCCCCCTCCTTGTCCAATTCGGACTGGGGGGGACGGGGCGCGCGGCTGCCCTTGGCCGCCCCTCCTCTTCTCCACTAGGGCCCAATAGGACCATTAGTCTCCCCGGGGTGTTCCGGTAACTCCCCCCCCCCCCCGGTACTCCGGTATATGCCTGAAACTCCCCGAAACCATTCTGGTGTCCGAACATAGTTGTCCAATATATCGATCTTTACGTCTCGACCATTTTGAGACTCCTCGTCATGTCCGTGATCACATCCGGGGCTCCGAACTACCTTCGGTACATCAAAATACATAATCTCATAATATAACCGTCATCGAACTTTAAGCGTGCGGACCCTACGGGTTCGAGAACTATGTAGACATGACCGAGACACATCTCCGGTCAATAACCAATAGCGGAACCTGGATGCTCATATTGGCTCCCACATATTCTACGAACATCTTTATCGGTCAAACCGCATAACAACATACATTGTTCGCTTTGTCATCGGTATGTTACTTGCCCGAGATTCGACCGTCGGTATCTTAATATCTAGTTCAATCTCATTATCGGCAAGTCTCTTTACTCATTCCGTAATACATCATCCCGCAACTAACTCATTAGTTAGAATGCTTGCAAGGCTTATAGTGATGTGCATTACCGAGTGGGCCCAGAGATACCTCTCCGACAATCGGAGTGACAAATCCTAATCTTGAAATACGCCAACCCAACAAGTACCTTCGGAGACACCTGTAGAGCACCTTTACAATCACCCAGTCACGTTGTGACGTTTGGTAGCACACAAAGTGTTCCTCCGGTAAACGGGAGTTGCATAATCTCATAGTCATAGGAACTTGTATAAGTCATGAAGAAAGCAATAGCAGAATACTAAACGATCAAGTGCTAAGCTAACGTAATGGGTCAAGTCAATCACATCATTCTCCTAATGATGTGACCGCGTTAATCAAATGACAACTCATTTCCATGGCTAGGAAACTCAACCATCTGGATCAGTGTCAAAGCTTGTATCGGCGTAACCCTTTACGGCGAACCTTTTGTCACCTCGATAATCGAGAAACATATTCTTATTCCACTAAGGATAATTTTGATCGCTGTTCAGTGATCTACTCTAGATCACTATTGTACTCCCTTGTCGAACTCAGTGTAGGCTATACAATAGATATGGTACACAACATGACATACTTTATAGAACCTATGGCTGAGGCATAGGGAATGACTTTCATTCTCTTTCTATCTTCTGCCGTGGTCGGGCTTTTAGTCTTACTCAATTTTACACCTTGTAACACGGGCAAGAACTCTTTCTTTGACTGTTCCATTTTGAACTACTTCAAAATCTTGTCAAGGTGTGTACTCATTGAAAGAACTTATCAAGCGTCTTGATCTATCTCTATAGATCTTGATGCTCAATATGTAAGCAGCTTCACCGAGGTCTTTCATTAAAAAACTCTTATTCAAGTATCCTTTTATGCTATCCAGAAATTCTGTATCATTTCCAATCAACAATATGTCATCCAGATATAAGATTAGAAATGCTACAGAGCTCCCACTCACTTTCTTGTGAATATAAGCTTCACCGCAAGTCTGTATAAAACTATATGCTTTGATCAACTCATCAAAGTGTATATTCCAACTCCGAGATGCTTGCACCAGTCCATAGACGGATCGCTGGAGCTTGCACATTTTTTCAGTATCCTTTGGATCGATAAAACCTTCAGGTTGCATCATATACAACTCTTCTTCTAGAAATCCATTCAGGAATGCAGTCTTTACATCCATTTGCCAAATTTCATAAAATGTGGCAATTTGCTAGCATGATCCGAACAGACTTAAGCATCGCTACGAGTGAGAAAATCTCATCATAGTCAACACCTTGAACTTTGTCAAAAACCTTTTTCGACAAGTATAGCTTTGTAGATAGTAACACTACTATCAGCGTCCGTCTTCCTTTTGAAGATCCATTTATTTTCTATGGCTTGCTGATCATCGGACAAGTCAACCAAAGTCCACACTTTGTTCTCATACATGGATCTCATCTCAGATTTCATGGCATCAAGCCATTTCGCGGAATCTGGGCTCATCATCGCTTCCTCATAGTTCGTAGGTTCATCATGGTCAAGTAACATGACCTCCAGAACAGGATTAACGTACCACTCTGGTGCAGATCTCACTCTGGTTTACCTATGAGTTTTGGTAGTAACTTGATCTGAAGTTACATGATCATCATCATTAGCTTCCTCACTAATTGGTGTAGTAGTCACAAGAACAGATTTCTGTGATGAACTACTTCCCAATAAGGGAGCAGGTACAGTTACCTCATCAAGTTCTACTTTCCTCCCACTCACTTCTTTGGAGAGAAACTCCTTCTCTAGAAAGGATCCATTCTTAGCAATGAATATCTTACCTTCGGATCTGTGATAGAAGGTGTAGCCAACTGTCTCCTTTGGGTATCCTATGAAGACACATTTCTCCGATTTGGGTTTGAGCTTATCAGGATGAAACTTTTCCTTATAAGCATCGCAACCCCAAACTTTAAGAAACGACAACTTTGGTTTCTTGCCGAACCACAGTTCATACGGTGTCGTCTCAACGGATTTAGATGGTGCCCTTTTTAATGTGAATGCAGCTGTCTGCTACGTCTCGAGCTTGCGTTGGATTTCCCCGAAGAGGAGAGGATGATGCAGCACAGTAGCGTAAGTATTTCCCTCAGTTTATGAGAACCAAGGTATCAATCCAGTAGGAGACCACGCGCAAGTCCCTCGTACCTGCACAAAACGATAGCTACTCGCAACCAACGCTTAGGGGTTGTCAATCCCTTCACGGTCACTTACGAGAGTGAGATATGATAGAGATAATATTATTTGTATTTTTGGTATAAAGATGCAAAAGTAAAAAGTAAAAGCAAAGCAAGTAAATAAAGTGATGGAGATTGATATGATGAGAATAGACCCGGGGGCCATAGGTTTCACTAGTGGCTTCTCTCAAGAGCATAGATATTCTACGGTGGGTGAACAAATTACTGTTGAGCAATTGACAGAATTGAGCATAGTTATGAGGTTATCCAGGCAATGATCATGTATATAGGCATCACGTCCGTGACAAGTAGATCGAAGCGATTACGCATCTACTACTGTTACTCCACTCATCGACCGCTATCCAAAGCATGCATCTAGAGTATTAAGTTAAAAATAGAGTAACAGCTTTAAGAAAGATGACATGATGTAGAGGAATAAATTCATGCAATATGATAAATACCCCATCTTGTTATCCTCGATGGCAACAATACAATACGTGCCTTGCAACCCCTTACATCACTAGGTAAGGTCACCGCAAGATTGAACCCAAAGCTAAGCACTTCTCCCATTGCAAGAACTACCAATCTAGTTGGCCAAACCAAGCGGATAATTCGAAGAGACTTGCAAAGATAACTTAATCATACATAAAAGAATTCAGAGAAGAATCAAATATTTTCCATAGATAAGCTGGATCATAAACCCACAATTCATCGGTCTCAACAAACACACCGCAAAATGAAGATTACATCAAATAGATCTCCATGAGAGAGGGGGAGAACATTGTATTGAGATCCAAAAAGAGAGAAGAAGCCATCTAGCTACTAGCTATGGACCCGAAGGTCTAAAGTAAACTACTCACACTTCATCGGAGGGGCTATGGTGTTGATGTAGAAGCCCTCTGTGGTAGATGCCCCTCCGTGAGCTCCTAACAGGCCCCAAGATGGGATCTCGTGGATACAGGAAGGTGCAGCGGTGGAATTAGGTTTTGGCTCCGTCCCCGATCTGTTGGAAGTGCGAGGTATATATAGGAGGAAGGAGTACGTCGGTGGAGCGTCGGGGGCCTGACGAGGCGGGGGCGCGCCTGGGAGGGCGCGCCTCACCTCGTGACCGCCTCTGGCAGTCCGTGGAGTAGGGTCCAAGTCTCACGGATCACGTTCGATGAGAAGATCACGTTCGAAGGTTTCATTCCGTTTGGACTCCGTTTGATATTCCGTTTCTTCGAAACACTGAAATAGGCAAAAAACAGCAATTCTGGGCTGGGCCTCCGGTTAATATGTTAGTCCCAAAAGTAATATAAAAGTGGAAAATAAAGCCCATTATAGTCCAAAACAATAGATAAAGTAGCATGGAGCAATCAAAAATTATAGATACGTTGGAGACATATCACTGTCTCTAATGCATAACCCCAAAACTATAGTGGTAAATCGGTAAGAAACATCATAGATTGCACTATATCCAATAAAGTATGGTTATGACGTTCGTACACACCATTATGTTGTGGTGTTCCAGGTGGCACGAATTTGTGAAACTATTCCACATTGTTTTAATTGAAGACCAAACTCGTAACTCAAATATTTGTCTCTGCGATCAGATCGCAGAAACTTTATTGTCTTGTCACGATGATTTTCCACTTCACTCTGAAATTCTTTGAACTTTTCAAATGTTTCAGACTTATGTTTCATCAAGTAGATATACCCATATCTGCTCAAATCATCTGTGAAGGTGAGAGAAAATAACGATACCGCCATGAGCCTCAACACTCATCGGATCGCATACATTAGTATGTATTATTTCCAATAAGTCAGTTGCTTGCTCCATTGTTCCGGAGAATGGAGTCTTTAGTCATCTTGCCCATAAGGCATGGTTCGCAAGCATCAAGTGATTCATAATCAAGTGATTCCAAAATCCCATCAGCATGGAGTTTCTTCATGCGCTTTACACCAATATGACTTAAAACGGCAGTGCCACAAATAAGTTGCACTATCATTATTAACTTTGCATCTTTTGGCTACAATATTATGAATATGTGTATTACTACGATTGAGATCCAACAAAAAACTATTGGGTGTATGACCATCGAAGGTTTTATTCATGTAAACAGAACAACAATTATTCTCTAATTTAAATGAATAACCGTATTGCAATAAACATGATCAAATCATATTCATGCTCAACGCAAACACCAAAGAACATTTATTAGTTTGAACACTAATCCCGAAAGTATAGGGAGTGTGCGATGATGATCATATCAATCTTGGAACTGCTTCCAACACACATCGTCACTTCACCCTTAACTAGTTTACATTCATTACGCAACTCCCGTTTCGAGTTACTACTCTTAGCAACTGAACCAGTATCAAATACCGAGGGGTTGCTATAAACACTAGTAAAGTACACATCAATAACATTGCTACCTCTTGAGCACTGCGTTGGTTTTCCCTTGAAGAGGAAAGGGTGATGCAGCACAGTAGCGTAGGTATTTCCCTCAGTTTTTGAGAACCAAGGTATCAATCTAGTAGGGGTTGCTATAAACACTAGTAAAGTACACATCAATAACATTGCTACCTCTTGAGCACTGCGTTGGTTTTCCCTTGAAGAGGAAAGGGTGATGCAGCACAGTAGCGTAAGTATTTCCCTCAGTTTTTGAGAACCAAGGTATCAATCTAGTAGGAGGCTACGCGTGAGTCCCTTGCACCTGCACAATACAAATAAATCCTTGCAACCAACGCGATAAGGGGTTGTCAATCCCTACACAGTCACTTACGAGAGTGAGATCTGATAGATATGGTAAGATAATATTTTTGGTATTTTTATGATAAAGATGCAAAGTAAAATAAAAGCAAAGTAAAAAGCAACAAAAATAACTAAGTGTTGGAAGATCAATATGATGAAGATAAACCCGGGGGCCATAGGTTTCACTAGTGGCTTCTCTCAAGAGCATAGGTATTTTACGGTGGGTGAACAAATTACTGTTGAGCAATTGATAGAATTGAGCATAGTTATGAGAGTATCTAGGTATGATCATGTATATAGGCATCACGTCCGAGACAAGTAGACCGACTCCTGCCTGCATCTACTACTATTACTCCACACATGGACCATTATCCAGCATGCATCTAGAGTATTAAGTTCATAAGAACAGAGTAACGCCTTAAGCAAGATGACATGACGTAGAGGGATAAATTCATGCAATATGATAAAACCCCCATCTTGTTATCCTTAATGGCAACAATACAATACGTGCCTTGCTGCCCCTCATCCTTTGGGAAAGGACACCGCAAGGTTGAACCCAAAGCTAAGCACTTCTCCCATTGCAAGTAAGATCAATCTAGTAGGTCAAACCAAACTGATAATTCGAAGAGACTTGCAAAGATAACCAATCATACATAAAAGAATTCAGAAGATTCAAATATTGTTCATAGATAAACTTGATCATAAACCCACAATTCATCGGTCTCAACAAACACACCGCAAAAGAAGATTACATTGAATAGATCTCCACAAGAGAGGGGGAGAACATTGTATTGAGATCCAAAAAGAGAGAAGAAGCCATCTAGCTAATAACTGGACCCGAAGGTCTGAGGTAAACTACTCACACTTCATCGAAGAGGCTATGAAGTTGATGTAGAAGCCCTCCGTGATCGATGCCCCTTCCGGCGGAGCTCCGGAACAGGCCCCAAGATGGGATCTCGTGGGTACAGAAGTTTGAGGTGGTGGAATTAGGTTTTTTGGCTCCGTATCTGATAGTTTGGGGATACGTAGGTATATATAGGAGGAAGGAGTACGTCGGAGGAGCAACATGGGGCCCATGAGGGTGGAGGGCGCGCCTGGGGGGAGGGGGGGTAGGCGCGCCCCCTACCTCGTGGCTTCCTGGAAGCTTCCTTGACTTAGGGTCCAAGTCTCCTAGATCATGTTCGTTCCAAAATCACGTTCCCGAAGGTTTCATTCCGTTTGGACTCCGTTTGATATTCTTTTTCCGCGAAACTCTGAAATAGGCAAAAACAGCAATTCTGGGCTGGGCATCCGGTTAATAGGTTAGTCCCAAAAATAATATAAAAGTGATTAATAAAGCCCAATAATGTCCAATAGAGAAGATATTATTGCATGGATCAATATATATTTATAGATACGTTGGAGACGTATCAAGCATCCCCAAGCTTAATTCCTGCTCGTCCTCGAGTAGGTAAATGATAAAAACAGAATTTTTGATGTCGAATGCTGCTTGGCATAATTTCAATGTAATTCTTCTTAATTGTGGTATGAATATTCAGATCCGAAAGATTCAAGATAAAAGTTCAATAGTGACATAAAAATAATAGTACTTCAAGCATACTAACTAAGCAATTATGTCCTCTCAAAATAACATGGCCAAAGAAAGTTCATCCCTACAAAATCATATAGTTTAGTCATGCTCCATTTTATTCACACAAGAATGCTCTCATCATGCACAACCCCGATGACAAGCCAAGCAATTGTTTCATACTTTAGTAATCTCAAACTTATAAACCTTCACGCGATACATGAGCGTGAGCCATGGACATGGCACTATGGGTGGAATAGAATATGATGATGGGGGTTATGTGGACAAGACAAAAAAGGAGAAAGTCTCACATCAACGAGGCTAATCAATGAGCTATGGAGATGCCCATCGATTGATGTTAATGCAAGGAGTAGGGATTGCCATGCAACGGATGCACTAGAGATATAAATATATGAAAGCTCAACAAAAGAAACTAAGTGGGTGTGCATCCAACTTGCTTGCTCACGAAGACCTAGGGCACTTGAGGAGGCCCATTGTTGGAATATACAAGCCAAGTTCTATAATGAAAAATTCCCACTAGTATATGAAAGTGACAAAACAAGAGACTCTCTATCATGAAGATTATGGTGCTACTTTGAAGCACAAGTGTGGTAAAGGATAGTAACATTGTCCCTTGTCTCTTTTTCTCTCTTTTTTTCCTCACTTGGGAAAATGCTCTAGAGAATGATGATCATCACACTTCTATTTATTTACAACTCAATGATTACAACTCGATACTAGAACAAAGTATGACTCTATATGAATGCCTCCGGCGGTGTACCGGGATATGCAATGAACCAAGAGTGACATGTATGAAAGAATTATGAACGGTGGTTTTGCCAAAAAATACTATGTCAACTACATAATCATGCTAAGCAATATGACAATGATGAAAGTGTCATGATAAACGGAATGGTGGAAAGTTGCATGGCAATATATCTCGAAATGGCTATGGAAATGCCATAATAGTTAGGTATGGTGGCTGTTTTGAGGAAGATATAAGGAGGTTTATGTGTGAAAGAGCGTATCATATCACGGGGTTTGGATGCACCAGTGAAGTTTGCACCAACTCTCAATGTGAGAAAGGGCAATGCACGGTACCGAAGAGGCTAGCAATGATGGAAAGGTGAGAGTGCGTATAATCCATGAACTCAACATTAGTCATAAAGAACTCACATACTTATTGCAAAAATCTAAAAGTCATCAAAAACCAAGCACTACGCGCATGCTCCTAGGGGGATAGATTGGTAGGAAAAGAACATCGCTCGTCCCCGACCGCCACTCATAAGGAGGATAATCAAAGAACACCCCATGTTTCAAATTTGTTACATAATGTTTACCATACGTGCATGCTACGGAACTTGCAAACTTCAACACAAGTATTTCTCAAATTCACAACTACTCAACTAGCACGACTTTAATATCACTACCTTCATGTCTCAAAACTATCATCAAGCATCAAACTTCTCTTAGTATTCAAAACACTCATAAGAAAGTTTTTACTAATCTTGAATACCTAGCTTATTAGGACTATTTAAGAAAATTACCATGCTATTTAAGACTCTCAAAATAATCTAAGTGAAGCATGAGAGATCAATAGTTTCTATAAAAAAATCCACCACCGTGCTCTAAAAGATATAAGTGAAGTACTAGAGCAAAACTATACAACTCAAAAGATATAAGTGAAGCACATAGAGTAATCTAATAATTTCTGAATCATGTGTGTCTCTATCAAAAGGTGTGTACAGCAAGGATGATTGTGGCAAACTAAAAACAAAGACTCAAATCATACAAGACGCTCCAAGCAAAACACATATCATGTGGTGAATAAAAATATAGCTCCAAGTAAAGTTACCGATGGAAGTAGACGAAAGAGGGGATGCCTTCCGGGGCATCCCCAAGCTTTGGCTTTTTGGTGTCCATATATTATCTTGGGGGTGCCATGGGAATCCCCAAGATTAGGCTCTTGCCACTCTTTGTTCCATAATCCATCAAATCTTTCACCCAAAACTTGAAAACTTCACAACACAAAACTCAGCAGAAAATTTCGTGAGCTCCGTTAGCGAAAGAAAACAAAATAACACTTCAAGGTACTGTAATGAACTCATTATTTATTTATATTGGTGTTAAACCTACTGTATTCCAACTTCTCTATGGTTTATAAACTCTTTTACTAGCCATAGATTCATCAAAATAAGCAAACAACACGCGAAAAACAGAATCTGTCAAAAACAGAACAGTATGTAGTAATCTGTAACTAACGCAAACTTCTGGAACTCCAAAAACTAAGCCAAAATAGGAAGACCTAGGAAATTTGTTTATTGATCATAATCAATTGGAATCAATATTTTATCACGTTCTGGTGATTTTTAACAATTATTTTCGTGAACAGAAAGTTTCTGGAATTTTCTGCAAGATCAAATAACTATCATCCAAGAAGATCATATAGGTTTAACTTGGCACAAAAACTAACTAAAAGATAAAAACACATCTAACCAGAGGCTAGATCAAATATTTATTCCTAAACAGAATCAAAAAGCAAAAACTAAAAATAAAATTGGGTTGCCTCCCAACAAGCGCTATCGTTTAACGCCCCTAGCTAGGCACTGAGATTTAAATGATGCTCACAAGAAAGACAAGAATTGAGGCACAAAAGGAGCATCATAAAACACGTGACAAACATATCTAAGTCTAACATAATTCCTATGCATAGGCATCTTATAGGCAAACAAATTATCAAGGCAAGAAAAAACTAGCATATGCAAGGAAGCGGAAAGAAGCAATAGCAATCTCAACATAACGAGAGGTAATTTAGTAACATGAAAATTTCTACAACCATATTTTCCTCTCTCATAATAATTACATGTAGGATCATAAGCAAATTCAACAATATATCTATCACAAAACATATGCTTAACATGATCCACATGTACGCAAAGTTGACACTCTTCCAAAATAGTGGGATTAACATTAACTAAAGTCATGACCTCTCCAAACCCACTTTTATCCAAAATTTTATAAGATTGAACATTCTCCAAATATGTGGGATCTAAAGTTGACACTCTTCCAAACCCACTTCAATAATATTTCAAACACTATTATCAATCTCATATTCACCATGGGGCTTAAATAAATTTTCAAGATCATAAGAAGAACTATCACCCCAATCATGATCATTGCAACAAGTAGAGGACATAGCAAAACTAGCATCCCCAAGCTTAGAGTTTTGCATATTTTTAGCAAAATTGACATCAATAGAATTTATAGTAAAATCATTGCAATCATGCTTTTCATCGAAGGAACTACCAAGTATGGGTGCAATAGCAACGATCTCATGTTTAACCTAAGGAACTATAGCAAATTCATCTTCATAAATATTGGCATCATGGCCACAAGAATAACAAGAATCATGTTCATCAAGGGATATTTCAATCAAATCATCGGAATCATCATTATCTATAGATTCATGCGTATCATTATTTTCTTCCAAAGCAACAGTCATTCTCTCAATAAATTCTTTGACATAGACATTATGAGCATAGTTTTCATAGCAATATTTAAGTATGTAAAAAATTTCAGATTCGTAGAGAGTAATATCTACTTTTCAATCAAAGAAGCAACTTCATAAGCACCCTTAAAAGCAAAAAATTCTTCAATTTTTTTGATATCATAGTAACTATAAACACCCTTTGCATCAGAAGATAAGATTTCATTATCATTAAACGCACATAGGTAGGGAAGGTGTTTTTTAGGGTTCTTAGAGCAACAGGTAAAATCACAAATGTCACAAAGATTCCAAGCATAACATAGCAATCTGATTATTTGATTCCATAAGAGTTTCCCCTTTTTAGACAAACGGTGGCGCACAAAATGAGCATGCTCATCTAAAGATTTCCCATCAACTAGGCTAGTTGGGGTTTCAGCACGAGTGCATAAGGATCGAAGATGATCCAAGTAGAACACTTTAAGTGGATCCATATCAATAGATTTTTAGCAAGCAAGCAAATAGAAGCCACATGGGAACACAAACAAAAGGACATACGGGAAGAAGGCGAGGAAAAGGCGAATAAAACAACAAGGGTGAAGTGGGGGAGAGGAAAACGAGAGGCAAATGGCAAATAATGTAATGCGGGAGATAAGGGTTTGTGATGGGCACTTGGTATGTTGACTTTTGCATAGACCTCCCCGGCAACAACGCCAGAAATCCTTCTTGCTACCTCTTGAGCACTGCGTTGGTTTTCCCTTGAAGAGGAAAGGGTGATGCAGCAAAGTAGCGTAAGTATTTCCCTCAGTTTTTGAGAACCAAGGTATCAATCCAGTAGGAGGCTACACGCGAGTCCCTCGCACCTACACAAACAAATAAATCATCACAACCAACGCGATAAGGGGTTGTCAATCCCTACATGGTCACTTACGAGAGTGAGATCTGATAGATATGATAAGATAATATTTTTGGTATTTTTATGATAAAGATGCAAAGTAAAATAAAAGCAAAGTAAAAAAGCAACGGAAATAACTAAGTGTTGGAAGATTAATATGATGAAGATAGACCCGGGGGCCATAGGTTTCACTAGTGGCTTCTCTCAAGAGCATAGGTATTTTACGGTGGAGCAACATGGGGCCACGAGGGTGGAGGGCGCGCTGGGGTAGGCACGCCCCCTACCTCGTGGCTTCCTGGAAGCTTCCTTGACTTAGGGTCCAAGTCTCCTGGATCATGTTCGTTCCAAAAATCACGTTCCCGATGGTTTCATTCCGTTTGGACTCCGTTTGATATTCTTTTTCTGCAAAACTCTGAAATAGGCAAAAAATAGCAATTCTAGACTGGGCCTCCGGTTAATAGGTTAGTCCCAAAAATAATATAAAAGTGAATAATAAAGCCCAATGATGTCCAAAACAGTAGATAATATAGCATGGAGCAATCAAAAATTATACATACGTTGGAGACGTATCAAACATGTATATCAACTATACTTTTGTTCACTTTGCCATCCTTCTTATCCGCCAAATACTTGGGGTAGTTTCGCTTCCAGTGACCAGTCCCTTTGCAGTAGAAGCACTTAGTCTCAGGCTTAGGTCCAGACTTGGGCTTCTTCACTTGAGCAGCAACTTGCTTGCTGTTCTTCTTGAAGTTCCCTTCTTCCCTTTGCCCTTTTTTTGAAACTAGTGGTCTGCAAATCTAAAATAAATAAGTAAAGAATCACAATTTTGATTTAGTAAAATCCATCTACTGCCAACAAATACCTCCTTTATTTTCTCTTTTGTTGTGTAATTGTTCTATTGTAATTAATTGAATCGGTTCAATTCTTGCCCTCATATTCAAATGAACCATCAACACTTGATGCTTTTCTTGATTTCTACCTTCGTCGATTTCAGCATCACGAAGAGCCTGGGAATCGTTTCCGTTATCCCTTGCATATTATAGTTCATCGCAAAGTTCTAGCAACTTGGTGATAGTGACTAGAGAACTCTGTCAATCACTATATTATCTGGAAGATTAACTCCCACTTGATTCAAGTGATTGTAGTACTCAGACAATCTGAGCACATGCTTTGAGCTATTCTCCTCCATCTTGTAGGCAAAGTAATGTCAGAGGTCTCATATCTCTCGACACGGGCATGAGTATGAAATACCAATTTCAACTCTTGGAACATCTTATATGCTCCGTGGCGTTCAAAACATTTTTGAAGTCCCGGTTCTAAGCCGTAAAGCATGGTACACTAAACTATCAAGTAGTCATCATACCGAGCTTGTGTCAAAAGTGTTCAAAATGTCTGCATCTGCTCCTGCAATAGTGCTGTCATCTAGCGGTGCATCAAGGACATAATTCTTCTTTGCAGCAATGAGGATAAACCTCAGATCATGGACCAAGTCCGCATCATTGCTACTATCATATTTCAACATATTTTTCTCTAGGAACATATCAAAATAAACGGGGAGCAACATTGCAAGCTATTGATCTACAACATAGATATGCTAATACTACCAGGACTAAGTTCATGATAAATTAAATTTCAATTAATCATATTACTTAAGAACTCCCACTTAGATAGACATCCCTCGAATCATCTAAGTGATCACGTGATCCAAATCAACTAAACCATGTTCGATCATCACGTGAGATGGAGTAGTTTTCAATGGTGAACATCACTATGTTGATCATATCTACTATATGATTCACGCTCGACCTTTCGGTCTCAGTGTTCCGAGGCCATATCTGCATAAGCTAGGCTCGTCAAGTTTAACCCGAGTATTCTGCGTGTGCAAAACTGGCTTGCACCCATTGTAGATGAACGTAGAGCTTATCACACCGGATCATCACGTGGTGTCTCGGTACGACGAACGTTGGCAACGGTGCATACTCAGGGAGAACACTTTTATCTTGAAATTTAGTGAGAGGTCATCTTATAATGCTACCGTCAATCAAAGCAAAATAAGATGCATAAAAGATAAACATCACATGCAATCAATATAAGTGATATGATATGGCCATCGTCATCTTGTGCTTGTGATCTCCATCTCCGAAGCATCGTCATGATCACCATCATCACCGGCGCGACACCTTGATCTCAATCGTATCATCGTTGTCGTCTCGCCAAGTATTGCTTCTACGACTATCGCTACCGCTTAGTGATAAAGTAATGCATTACAGGGCGATTGCATTGCATACAATAAAGCGACAACCATATGGCTCCTGCCAGTTTTCGATAACTCGGTTACAAAACATGATCATCTCATACAATTAAATACAGCATCATGTCTTGACCATATCACATCACAACATGCCCTGCAAAAACAAGTTAGGCGTCCTCTACTTTGTTCTTGCAAGTTTTACGTGGCTGCTAAGGGCTGAGCAAGAACCGTTGTTACCTACGCATCCGAACCACAACGATAGTTCGTCAAGTTAGTGTTGTTTTAACCTTCTCAAGGACCTGGCGTAGCCACACTTGGTTCAACTAAAGTTGGAGAAACTGACACCCGCCAGCCACCTGTGTCCGAAGCACGTCGGTAGAACCAGTCACGTGTAAGCGTACGCGTAATGTCGGTCCGGGCCGCTTTGTCCAACAATACCGCCGAACCAAAGTATGACATGCTAGTAAGCAGTATGACTTGTATAGCCCACAACTCACTTGTGTTCTACTCGCGCATATAACATCTACGCATAAAACCTGGCTCGGATGCCACTGTTGGGGAATGTAGTAATTTCAAAAAACATTCCTATGCACACGCAAGATCATGGTGATGCATAACAATGAGAGGGGAGAGTGTGTCCACGTACCCTAGTAGACCGAAAGCGGAAGCGTTAGCACAACGCGGTTGATGTAGTTGTACGTATTCACGATCCGACCGATCAAGTACCGAACGCACGGCACCTCCGAGTTCAGCACACGTTCAACTCGATGACGTCCCTCGAACTCCGATCCAGCCGAGCTTTGAGGGAGAGTTCCGTCAGCATGACGGCGTGGTGACGATGATGATGTTCTACCGACGCAGGGCTTCGCCTAAGCACCGCTACGATATTATCGAGGTGGATTATGGTGGAGGGGGGCACCGCACACGGCTAAGAGATCCAAGAGATCAATTGGTGTGTCTCCAAGGGGTGCCTCCCTCCCCGTATATAAAGGAGTGGAGGAGGGGGAGGGGGCCGGCCACCCTAGGCGCGCCCCATGAGGAGTCCTACTCCCCCCTTCCATGTGGGAGTATGAGAGAAGAGGGAAGGAGAGAGGGGGGAAAGGAAAGGGGGGCGCCGCCCCCCTCCTTGTCCAATTCGGACTGGGGGGAGGGGGCGTGCGGCTGCCCTTGGCCGCCCCTCCTCTTCTCCACTAGGGCCCAATAGGCCCATTAGTCTCCCCAGGGGGTTCCGGTAACCCCTCGGTACTCTGGTATATGCCCGAAACTCCCCGAAACCATCCCGGTGTCTGAACATAGTCGTCCAATATATCGATCTTTACGTCTCGACCATTCCGAGACTCATCGTCATGTCCATGATCACATTCGGAACTCCGAACTACCTTCGGTACATCAAAATACATAAACTCATAATATAACCGTCATCGAACTTTAAGCGTGCGGACCCTACGGGTTCGAAAACTATGTAGACATGACCGAGACACGTCTCCGGTCAATAACCAATAGCGGAACCTGGATGCTCATATTGGCTCCCACATATTCTACGAAGATCTTTATCGGTCAAACCGCATGACAACATACGTTGTTCCCTTTGTCATCGGTATGTTACTTGCTCGAGATTCGATCGTCGGTATCTCAATACCTAGTTCAATCTCGTTACCGGCAAGTCTCTTTACTCGTTCCGTAATACATCATCCCGCAACTAACTCATTAGTTACAATGGTTGCAAGGTTTATAGTGACGTGCATTACCGAGTGGGCCCAGAGATACCTCTCCGACAATCAGAGTGACAAATCCTAATCTTGAAATACACCAACCCAACAAGTACCTTCGGAGACACCTGTAGAGCACCTTTATAATCACCCAGTTACGTTGTGACGTTTGGTAGCACACAAAGTGTTCCTCCGGTAAACGGGAGTTGCATAATCTCATAGTCATAGGAACTTGTATAAGTCATGAAGAAAGCAATATCAGAATACTAAACGATCAAGTGCTAAGCTAACGGAATGGGTCAAGTCAATTACATCATTCTCCTAATGATGTGACCCCGTTAATCAAATGACAACTCATGTCTATGGCTAGGAAACTCAACCGTCTTCGATTAACGAGCTAGTCAAGTAGAGGCATACTAGTGACACTATGTTTGTCTATGTATTCACACATGTATTATGTTTCCGGTTAATACAATTCTAGCATGAATAATAAACATTTATCATGATATGAGGAAATAAATAATAACTTTATTATTGCCACTAGGGCATATTTCCTTCAGCCACTATCCGTCTTGTTTTGTCCATTGCTGTTTCTAGGGGCTGGAGTCTCAGGCAGCTAGACATACAGAACACGTTTTTGCATGGTGTTCTGGAAGAGGAAATGTACATGAAACAACCTCCTGGGTTTGAAAACAAGAATGCACCTTATCATGTGTGCAAACTTGACAAAGCATTATATGGACTGAAATAGGTTCCCAGAGCATGGTACTCACACCCGAGTCACAAAATGCAAGCACTTGGGTTCATTCCTTCAAAGTCTGACACCTCCTTGTTCATCTACATCAAATGCAACACTCACATATTTGTTCTCATATATGTTGATGATATTATTGTCACAAGTTCATCTAATGAGGCTATCACAGGACTTTTGAAGGATCTAAGTGCAGAGTTTGCTCTCAAGGATCTGGGAGAATTGCATTATTTCCTAGGGATAGAAGTGAAGAAACATGAGGATGGACTTCATCTCTCCCAGGAAAAGTATGCAAAAGATCTAGTAAGAAATGCTGGTTTGCAAGGGTGTAAACCCTCACCTACTCCATTATCCAGTTCAGAAAAGTTATCCCTTACAGAAGGGCAACCTTTGGGTCAAGATGACAGTACAAGATATAGAAGTCTGGTAGGTGCACTTCAATATTTGACACTTACACGGCATGATATCTCATTTGCTATTAATAAGGTTTGTCAGTTTCTTCGTGCACCCACCACAGTTCACTGGACTGCTGCAAAGCGTATAGTGCGATATGTCAAGAATACTCTTAATATTGGTCTGAATTTCAGTAAGTCATCTTCTACACTTTTGAGTGCTTTCTAAGATTCTGACTGGGCAGGCTGCCTAGATGACAGGCGGTCCACTGGTGGCTTTGCAGTATTTTTTGGTCCCAATTTAATCTCATGGTGTGCAAGAAAACAGGCAGCTGTCTCTCGATCTAGTACAGAGGCAGAATACAAGGCATTGGCAAATGCCACAGCTGAGATCATATGGGTGCAATCAATGCTAAAGGAACTTGGTGTAAAAAGTACTCAAGCTCCATGTTTATGGTGTGATAACCTGGGTGCTACATACTTGTCTGCTAACCCAGTGTTTCATGCCAGGACCAAACACATTGAAATTGATTTTCACTTTGTCAGAGAACGAGTGGCTCAGAAGAAACTTGACATATGTTTTGTGCATTCCAAGGATCAGATAGCAGACGGATTCACAAAACCTCTGCCCACAAAAAGCTTTGAAGACTTCAAACACAATCTCAACTTGATGAAGTTGTGATTAAGGGAGGGTGTTAAACATAGTTCTGCCACCTCAAGGTGCTCATAACCAACACGTAAACTGGAGATGAGCTATCAATCAAACAGACAACCTATGTAACAAGTGATGTATGATGCGTGCCCGAGGACATTCAGCACGACATGATGGTGCTTATGAGAGCGTGAGAGAGATCATAGAAGAAGGAAACCAGTATCCAGAACCCGGAGAAAGAAGATGCAGCTTGCAACAACCATGTAAAGAACGCCAGAGTGACTGAAAGTGTGAACTGACTGCAATCCAGACGTCGGTATTCCGCGCAGAAGTTCATATCCTTCATGAAGAAAATCGTCACGCTGGCAGAGGCACAGAATCCAGAGAACATGAGAATCGCCATGACCTATAATGCATTCACAAGTGATGTGATCACTCACATACCGTTGGTCAACCAAAAGGTAATGCAAAGCATATCAGTTGTTAAAATTTCTTGCTCATGTGGATAATTGGTCACCAAAGTTCGACCGAGCACCCGTAACAACAAGTCTATTTAAGGCTGTCTTATTCTCATACAGGGAGGCAAAACAAGAGCTTAGCCAATAGAGAAGCATGCGTTGCAATTATCCTGAATTTCACTTTTCGTAAGAACTAATTAATGTTGTTAAAAAGCGGGGTTCGATTGTTTGATGCATGCCTTGATTAATCCAGGCATAGTTGCATGGACAATAGCGATGACAAAGTGCACGAGTTACCCAACCAATGATAACAATGAACAATAGAAAATTGGGGGCATGAAGATCCTTGTTATTCCTCAGAGAAAATATATCCTGACAAGCCAAGTACAAACTCCACAAAAGCTGCACAATCAACACTAGATTCATGTAGCTGAAATAAAGACAGACCATAATAGTCGTTAGTTGATGTCAACAAAAACACTTAATCTCCTGCCCAAGCAATTCCGAGAGTAATCAAGACATTTAAGACTTTATGCAGTTCACAGTCTCAATGATATGAACTTGATATGAAAAAAAGATACATCACTGACGCACACCAGCACACGTACAACAGTCAAGACATGTCACATGCTGACACACAGAACCTAACTTGCACAATCCTCACAAGTTTTTTATCATGCGAGTAGGTATTGAATGAAAACACGAGGCTTCGTTGTGAGTTTCGGGTGATACACACTGGTTCCTTACTAGATTGTGCAAAGTGAATGTTAACTCGGAAAGATTCTAGGGACAGGTCACTTGGTAGGATAGCCTAACCTGCATGTTTCCTAACTTGTGTAAGTTCTCAACAAGTGCACATGTCTAGAAGTTGGGCTGTGTGACATATAATCTTTGGGAATATTCAACTTGAATATTGGACGGTGACAAGAGATTTGACAGAGACAATCAGGATTCACTGGAAAACTAAAATGCTGCAGTGCACATATTAGACAAATACTGTATCTAGTCATTCACAGAAAACATTTCCTTGTATCGGGCAAGACCACCATCAGCGCCAAACTTGTGCTTGAAGATCCATTTGCCTGAAACAATGTTAGCACCAACCGGGCGAGGAACCAGAGACCAAGTGCGGTTCTGAATGAGAGCAGCGTACTCCTCGGTCATAGCAGCACGCCAAAGAGGATCCTGAAGGGCGGAGCGATAAGTTTTTGGGATGGGGGAGATGACGGAGTGCTCGGCTGACAGATTGAGTTTGTCAATCGGGCGGACGATGCCACGCTTGGCGCGCGTGAGCATGGTATGAGTGTTGATGGCTGGAGCAGTGCTGCTGCGGGAGCGCCGGGGAGGGGGAGGGGGTGGCGGTGGTGGTGGAGAAGGAGAGGGGGCGGGAGACGTAGGAGGCGTGGGCGCGGGCGAGGCGGGCTCGTCGACGAGGCGCATGGGGGAAGCCGGGCCATGCATGGTGGGCTAGGCCGAAGAGGCCGGCGCCATGCTGGGCTGGCCCGATATGGTGTCGAGTACCACGGGGGTCGGATGCGTGGCGGCTAGGTCGAGCATAAAATCAAGATCGTCCGGGGATGCGGCGGTGCGATCTGTGGCGAAGGGAAAGGTGTGTTCGTCAAAGATGACGTGACGGGAGATAATGACACGGCGCGATGACAAGTCGAGGCATCGGTAACCGAGGAACACGCACGCAGTGGAGCGTGGAGCGAGTTTGTGAGGTGCCGTGGCGGATTGGTTCGGATAGCACAAGCACCCGAAAACGCGAAGTTCGGAGAAGGAAGGTTTTTGTTGGTATAGTAGGGTATAAGGGATGCGGAATTGCAGGGCTTGGCTAGGACGGCGATTTAGGAGGAAGGTGGCGACAGAGAGAGCCTCGGCCCAATAGGAAGGAGGCATGAAAGCCTGGAAGAGAAGGGTGCGGGTAATGTCATTGAGGGTGCGGATAGCCCGCTCAGCCTTGCCGTTTTGAGGAGAAGTATAGGGGCAGGACATGCGTAGGTGAATGCCATTGCGGGCAAGAAACTCGACAAAGGTGGAGTTAACAAACTCGGTGCTGTTGTCTGTTTGGAATGACACTACCGGTAGATTGAATTGTGTGCATGCATAGGCGACGAAGTTAACAAGGAGATCACATGTGTCGGATTTCCGGCGGAGTGGGTAGGTCCACATAAAATGAGAAAAATCATCAACAATGACCAAATAATATTTGAAGCCGGAGTTACTAGCAATGGGTGATGTCCACAAATCACAATGAAGTAATTGGAACGGAACGACACAAAAGGTGGATGATCTAGTAAGCGGTGAGCGCGTGCTTGCCAAGTTGGCATGCATGACACACTTGAGTGCTTTTATTACAAGGTATATCAATTTCTGAAGATAAATGTGCCATCGTGTCTCGACCGGGTGGTCCTACGCGACGTTGCCATAGCTCCGATGAGGTGGTGGTGGCGACGAGTCCAAACGGCGAGGTGGTGGCGTTGGTGTTGGCGGAGAACTCGTAGAGCAGACCGGGGCTACTGCAGCGAATAATCTCGCGCCGAGTGTGAAGATCCTTAATAGAAAAACCACACGGGTCATATTCAACGAAACCGAAAGTTATCAATGGTAAACTGACGAGTAGAAAGAATATTTTTGATAATATCGGGAACAACTAGAACATTGTTGAGGTGGAAAGTGTGGCTAGGTGTGCGGAGAGTAATGTGGCCGGTGGCGGTGACGGGAAGGGGATCGCCATTGCCAACGGTGACACGGAGTGGAGGGGGAAGGGAGGAGGAGGTGGAGAGTATACCAGGGTCAGAGGCCATATGCGAGGTGGCGCCGGAGTCCATAACCCAGGCGCCTGGTGTAGACGGGCCGGCGGCTGGGGAGCCGGCAGTGGCGTTCATTGCGGCGACGAGGGCGGAGCAGTCCCATGACGGGCCGGGGTTGTATGGCGCCGCAGGTGGAGGCGGGTTGGTGCCCCAGGCCTGACCGTGCAGCGGGGCCAGCTGGGTCGTGTAGGCCACCTGTCCTGGGGGCACCCAGGTGGACTGACGGGGCGGCAGCTGCGGCGAGCCGCGGGCCGCCTAAGGAGGCCAGCGCCCCCGGCAGGAAGAGCCGGGGCGGCGGAGGGGCGCCAAGTGGCCTGCATCTGCTGGGCCTGGCCGGTGTACGGGTTGAAGCAGATCCACGGGCCAGGTGTCGCGGGGGGGTGGGCGTTGTTGGAGTTGGCCGCACCCCCGCTGGCGTTCTTCTTCTTCTTCGACCAGCGGCCGCCGTTGCTGTTGTGTCCGCCGGGGTTGCCGCCGGTGGATGATCCGGCGGTGTTGCCGTAGAGGGCGACCTGAGAGGACCCGGAGCCACCGGGAACGGCGTTGGCGAGCTGGTTCTCCCGCAGAAGGATGAGGGAGCGCGTCTGCAGGAACGTCGGAGGCAGAACCTGCATCGTGACGAGGGTGGTGATGTCGGAGAAGCGCGGATTGAGGCCCCGAAGGCATGTGAGGACCAAAGTTTGGTCCTTCACGGGCTGCCCCACGTCCGCCAACGCGTCGGAGAGGGCCTTCAGGCGGTGGCAGTAGGCGGTGATGGTGAGATCGCCCTGGACGATGGCCCGGAACTGCGCCTCGAGGTAGACGGCCCGGGTGAGTTGGTTGTCGAGGAAGAGGTTCCGGATCAGTGCGTAGGTGTCGTACGCGGTCTGATCTTGGGCCATGATGGTGTCCAGGATGTCGTCGCTGATGGAGCCATACAGCCACGAACGGACAACGTAGTCCTGGCGCTGCCACTCGGCCGTGCGTGCGTCCGGCGGCGTGACGGCGGAGATGTGATCCATGAGCTCGTACTTGCCGAGGAGGACGGTGATGAGCTTGCGCCACTTGGCGTAGTTGGACTGCTGCAAGTCGAGGACGACGGGGACGTGAGTCTTGACGCTGGCAACATGGACGGCCTGGGAGGCCCGCGACGAGAGGGCGGTGGCGGCGGAGGTGGAGTTGGTGAGGACCCCGGAGGTTTGCGCCCCGAGCATGGACGACGAGGACGCGGCGCTGGACATGGCGGCGATCGGGGCAGGAGGGAAAACCGCAGCGGCGCGTTAGGGTTTGGGCGGCGGCAGCTGGGAGGAGGTGCGGCGGAAGCTAGGTGAGGGAGTTCAGGACTAGGGGGTGTCCGGATAGCCGAACTATCATCATCGTCCGGACTCCAAGACTATGAAGATACAAGATTGAAGACTTCGTCCCGTGTCCGGATGGGACTTTCCTTGGCGTGGATGGCAAGCTTGGTGATACGGATATGTAGATCTCCTACCATTGTAACCGACTACGTGTAACCCTAGCCCTCTCCGGTGTCTATATAAACCGGATGGCTTTAGTCCATAGGACGAACAACAATCATACCATAGGCTAGCTTCTAGGGTTTAGCCTCTTTGATCTCGTGGTAGATCCACTCTTGTAACACACATCATCAATATTAATCAAACAGGACGTGAGGTTTTACCTCCATCAAGAGGGCCCGAACCTAGGTAAAACATCGTGTCCCTTGTCTCCTGTTACCATCCGCCTAGACGCACAGATTCGGGACCCCCTACCCGAGATCCGCGGTTTTGACACCGACATTGGTGCTTTCGCCGAGAGTTCCTCGTGTCGCCATCAGGTAGGATGCCTCATCTCGTCTTTAAAGGCGATACTATCGCCAAAGGAGCCTTGGACGCTGGCCAGACTCTTCGGCTAGGTGGTTTTCTTATGACCGCCAGTCCGGCCACCGCGCCGACGATTACCCTCTCGAGTCATCGAAACCAATCTCGAGTTAGTTCGAACTTGCCGAACAGTTAGATCGATCGAGCTCTCCTCCATAAATGAGCTCTTGGATCGCATCGCCGCTACAGGAGTCGCCACAGACTACGACTGGATCGGGCCTAAAACCGATCCGAGAGAGATCAACTCTCCCCAGGCTACCCATCATGTTGCTGTGATAGAGCAGCAATGCGGCGATTCTTCTTGTATCTTAAGGACTAGTTACGTCCGGATTCCCGATCCCTCCATGCCGGATTCCCGCAGAGGGACGGATGTCGATCAAGCCACGAACTCAAAGTCGGCGGCGGGTTGGACTCATTGGATAACACTCAAAATCCAAACTTCCAAGTTCGGAAACTTCTCGGCCCTTGAGTCCTAAATTGGACGGGGTTCCGGATCTAGTTCCACCCGCCCACCCAAACATCAGCGATCTCTCTCGAATTCGGCAAGAGCCTGCTGAAACAGTACATCATTACTGGGCCAGATTCCTCCTGGTTATGAACAGGATAAAGGACTGCCGAGAGGAGGACGCAATCCCAATTTTTTGCATCGACCAAATCATCGATGCTACCGCAGGGCACGATTCATTGTGCTTCCTCAACGCATACTCCGGATACCATCAAATCAAGATGGCGAAGAAAGATCAGGCTGCAACGGCATTCATTACTCCATATGGGCCATTCTGCTTCAACACAATGCCCTTCGGACTCAAAAACGCCGGCGCAACATATCAACGCATGATTCAAACATGTCCGCTACCCGGATAGGCAAAACAGTAGAGGCATACGTGACGATGTGGTCGTCAAGACCAAACACGTCGGAACTCTAGTAGAAGACTTGAGGGTGACATTCGACAACCTCCGAGCATATGACATTAAGCTCAATCCGGAAAAATGCGTCTTCGGCGTACCAGCCGGAAAGCTCTTGGGCTTCATCATATCCGGTAGAGGAATTGAAGCAAACCCGTCCAAAATCCGAGCTCTGTCACAATTGGATATTCCAAAAGACCTCAAGCAGATACACAAACTAACCGGATGTGTAGCGGCCTTAAGTCGCTTCATCTCCCGTTTGGGAGAAAAGGCTCTGCCCTCTACCGCCTCCTCACAAGACCGAACATTTCGAATGGACGGATGCTGCCACAGCCGGACTCGAAGAAATAAAGGCCATACTGGCAACAAATCCGGTTCTGGCCGTGCCCAACCTGGGCGAACCTATGTTATTATATATCGCAGCAACACATCAAGTTGTCAGCGCGGTACTCGTCGTTGAACGAGAAACAGAAGGGCACAGATTCCCTCTTCAAAACCATGTACTACGTATCCACTGTTCTAACTCCATGCAAATCCGGTACCCACATTATCAAAAGATAGCGTATCACGGTGTTCATGGCATCCGGAAGCTGCGACACTACTTTCAAGAGTGTTCAATAACGATGGCCTCCGAAGTACCTCTCAACGATATTATAAACAATCGCGACGCAATGGGCAGGATTGCAAAATGGGCTATCGAGCTCTTACCATTTGATATAACCTACAAACCACGGCGAGCTATAAAGTCGCAGGTACTGGCTGACTTCGTCGCCGAATGGACCGAAGCCAAACTCCCTAAAGAGTACGACGCGTACTCCAACTGGATCATGCATTTCGACGGATCCAAAATGTTGGCTGGCTTGGGGGCTGGCGTCGTCCTGACGTCCCCAACTGGAGACACAATCCAATACATACTTCAAATAATGTACATGGACTCCAACAACACAGCCGAATACGAGGCCCTTCTACATGGCCTCCGGATGGCAATCTCCATGGGCATTCAACGCCTAGAGGTGCGCGGGGATTCAAACCTTGCAATATCCCAGGTAAATGGAGACTTTGACGCCAAAGATTCAAAAATGGCAGTTTACCGCAACGCCGTCCTAAAAATGTCAGCTCGGTTCGAAGGACTCGAATTCCACCATGTAGCCCGGGATAATAACCAGGCAGCAGACGTGTTAGCATGCATCGGCGTGAAACGAGACGCCGTCCCTCCAAACATCTTCCTGGAACGGCTCTTTAAGCCATCCGTATTATGGGAAGAGGAGTCCGGAAATAACAATTCGGAGCCAGCTGCATCACCTAACTCAGACCATTCTGACACAATCGGCGGCTCAGCCAATGAAATAACACCTTCAGCTCACGAAATAATGGCAGTAATTGCCCCGTGGACAGAACCATTCCTAGCCTATTTAATGCGGCAGGAACTTCCCGAAGACCAAAATGAGGCCCGCTGCATAGTTCGGCGATCTAAAGCCTACAAGGTCCATGAGGGAGAACTTTATAAGAAAAGCACAACCGAAGTCCTTCAAAGGTGTATCTCCGAAGAGGAAGGGCGAAATCTCCTGGCTGAAATTCACGCCCGGACTCGGCGGGCACCACGCTGCAGCCGGGCCCTTGTAGGCAAGGCCTTCCAGACAGGATTTTATTGGCCGACTGCCGGGCAGATGCTCATGACTTAGTCCAACGATGCGTCGGTTGCCAGCTCTTTGCTAATCGAGCCACATGCCACCCACCGCCCTCAAAACTATACCCATTACCCGGCCGTTCACGGTGCAGGGGCTTGACATTGTTGGACCCCTTAAAGGGGGAACCCACAAGCACAAATACTTATTGGTCATGGTGGACAAATTCACCAAATGGATTGAGGCCAAGCCGGTTAAAACGGCAGAATCCGGACCGGTGATAGACTTCATATCCGTGGTAGTACACCGTTTTGGCGTCCCCCACAGCATCATCACTGATAACGGCATGAACTTCACGGCCGACGAGGTTAAACTCTGGTGCAAAAACATGGGCATCAAGCTCGATTACGCCTCAGTCTATCACCCCCAAACTAACGGACAAGTCGAGCGAGCAAATGGTCTAATCATGAGCGGCATCAAACCCAGACTAGTGCGGTCCCTCAAGGAATCTAACACGCACTGGATAGAGGAGCTCGACTCTGTACTCTGGGGGCTGCGGACCATGCCAAACCGAACTACTGGATTCACACCATTTTTCATGGTATACGGCGCAGAGTTGGATCGGCAGGACAGTTTGGACGCCTTAGAGGAGGAGCGGGACGTGGCAAAGGCTCGTTCCGCATTTTATCAGCAGCAGGCTCGAAGATATCAAAGCAGAGAAGTACGGGCCAAAACTTACAATGTTGGCAAACTTATTCTACGCTCACGGACAAGAAAAAGGACAAACTTAAGCCCAAGTGGAAGGTCCCTTCATCATCGACCAAGTCGACCGGGCGGAGCATACCGTCTACGTAACGCATCTGACAACCGACTCAAGCCGAACCCATGGAACGCAGCCCGTCTCCGAAGATTCTACGCCTAACGCCGGACTTCGGGTTCGTCTCACTCCACATCCACCTTTTATATTTTCTTTCTTGTCTCTTGTCCCCTCCTTCTTCCCACTTTTTCTTTCAGTACCTTTTATAGGCTGATTTGCGCTTTGTTCGCACACACTTGATGTGCTCCTGGCACTCATTATACAGGGGCTTCTTTAATGAAGCTTATTAACGGGCTTCATGCCCAATACATGTGTCATACTTCCCCATGTACCTTTTATTCACCATTGTATGCATCGATATGACTTAAGTTTTGGCCAAGCTGGGTTGCCTGGCTCCTGTGCTTACCCCTACATTCCCGATTGTTTGGCTAGGAGGTAAAGGGAGCACCTCTGCGATTGCTACTGCCGGGTCAGCCGAATGTGTACCTCAGACTGGGTGAAGCCGAAAGCTAGCGTTCTTAAGAGAATATTCGGTCGGTGACTTGAAAGATGATTTATTACTTACTTATTTATCTGCCCCCAGATGCTTTTTCTGCTATTTTCGCAGTCCGGCATTGCACTTTAGGGCATGCCTCCCAGGGAAAGGGGGAAGATGTTTCTTACTAACCATGTAATATAACATAACTAGTTGGGCACTTGTCTGATAAAGCAATTATGACCCCGACGCCTTGTCTCCATGCATGCCCCGGTTCTTTTATAACCGTAAGGGTATTCGGACACACTTCGGACTGTTGGGTCCCGAGGTTGAAGCGAAACGGTCCGCAAAGACAAACGATCTACAATCCGGCTAGAAGGCATTTTACATGTCATTTCCAATTACATCGTCAAACCGACTGATTGTACTCCTCCTCAATCCCATCTAACAGACTGTCTAACTTACAGTCCTGTTGGGAATATTTCGCGGCCAGTTCTACTTGGCCGTACATCAAGCTCACAGGCATCTCCTTACCATCAGGCCCCGCAGGTCCGACCTCGGCCATGTGGTTTGGGTCAGCCTTCGGGTAACGCGTCTTCACCATGGCCCGAGCCTCCTGGCGCCACTGACGGCATGCCGATATCTTCCACAAGCGGAGGCGTCACCGTGCTCCTGAAGCTTCTCGGCAAGCTCACCAAGGCCCTCGGGCAGGGAGGCGGATGGCCATAAAGCATGAACAGCGCCACTCGCCGCTTTGCGAACACGTTCGAGCAATTGCACCAGCTCGGGAAGTTGGTCACCCGTTGACCAGACATTTCCTCAGCGAGGCGACCTGTGAGCACACCTAAAGACATATTTCTGTCAATCGACTCCCTCGCCGAATTCTTCTTTTCAAAGGAATTTGTTCAAGCACTTACTATAAATGCCGCGACGAAGCCGCTGATTCTCCTTCACGGAGCCAGACAGCTGGGCCCGAACACCTTTCAGCTCTTCTCTTCGCTGGGTGTGGGCATCTTGGAGCTTGTTTCTCTCCTGATGCACCTTCTTAAGCACCCTCTCGCCGGCCTTTAGCTGACGCAGTAGCTGTTGCTTGTCCGGATCTAGTCCGGCGCCCTCTGCAATATTATTGTCAGATTCACGCCGCGCCGTTAAATAATTATCTTTTCAAAGTACGTCTTACCGGTGGGGGTCTCTGTGGCTCCCCACATGGCGGCGATCTTGACCTCAAGTTGGGCCTTGCACTCTTGGAGCTCTGGGACAGCTGGGTATTCTTCTCCGTAAGATCCTGCATAATAATTGATCCTTAAATCAGTTATTTCAACTATTTTAAGTCTCGGGAGACTCTTGGCATATATAACTATTAAAATTACTTAACCGTATGTCTTTCACATACTGCTCCGTGGCTCTGGTTAACCCATCTTGAGCGGCACAGAGGTGCGCGTTTCCCGCATCAAAGGCATTTAACGCCTCCGGGGAGAAACACTCGTCACGAAGAACTGTCCGGCGACGCCTGTGATTCATGGGGCTCTCCACCTCAGTCCGGGTGGCGGACAGCCAGTCGGCATCCTCCGTCGAAGGAGCGTCCGGCTCATGCCTTGTATTCGCCTCCCCTCCCGGACCAGGCGTTGGAGCATGGCTGGCGGAGGCTTGATTGGCAACCTCTCCGGACACTGTCCGGCGAGCGCTCTTTCTGGAAAAGTTATGAGCATTAATATACCTCATGGGGATTCTTCCCTTAAAAATAGCGGTGCTCCGTACCGTTGCGGCGACGTTTCGGTTCGTGCCACACTCCTCTTCCTCCCGCTGAGCCGGACTGACCCTTGTTGGTCGGCCGCGAGTTCGACTTCCCGCCTCTCCTGCGATGCACCGTCGGTATGGGATGGTCGATTGAGCGCGGATCAAATGATGGTGTTAAGACCTCGGTCGTAGTCACCTGGGAGGCTGGAAACAAACCGGGGTAGTCAGCCGTAATGGCGACTAGGGCATTGTCCATGCTACGTTGGTGGAACACCCCGTCAATCAGCTCCACCTTTATGTCCGGATCCTCTTCGGAGGTCGGATCAAGGGATCGTTCCGGATCCTCGGGCTGTGGGGTTAGGCTTCGTATGCCCTCCACGTCCCGACGCAGCTCATGCGTCGAAACCACAGAGTAAGATACTTGACTTTAAAAGCATGGATCGGGTAGATGAACATCCGCTTACCCAGCTCCAAGGGTTATTCATAGAGAATCCATTCAACGAATTCGTGCGGAGGAAGTCCTCCTCCTCTCCCTTGTACAAGCCGGAGAGGATCTTTGCCAGATCGGCTGCCAAGCCTGGCCCTTTTCGGCCATGACGGGTGGCGTCATCTTCCCCGTTGAAATCCCACATAGGGTGGCCCCTATATTGGAGTGGCTGCACCCCTTGCATAATGCACGTGGCCATGACTCCGATCATGGTCAATCTGGAGTGGGCCAGTAACCTAATCCGGCCCATCAGATAATGGACGCTCCTATTATCTTCCTGTTGAGGGCTCCGCGGGCGCCAACTCAGGCGTTTCTTCAAGGGAGCATTGCTGAAGTCCGGGAGGCCGATCCGAACTGGATCCGGCAGAGGCGTCCTCCATATAGAACCATTTGAAGGCCGGTCTTGGACGCCTTCTTCGGGTGCCGGAAAGATATCCGGTCACGGCGATGCGCCATATTTTGTCTCAGCCCACTTGATATATCGACCCCTCATGAGAACAGTGCGAGACAAAACAATCTCTTCCACAGTGCAAAATGGGGCTCGATGCCCAAGAACAGCTCGCAAAGAGCTACGAAGCCCGCGATGTGTAAAACGGAGGCGGGCGTGAGGTGGTGAAGCTGGAGTCCGTAGAACTCTAGGAGCCCCCGGAGAAACGGATGTATGGGAAATCCGAGTCCCCTTATTAGATAGGGGACAAAGCATACCCGCTCCCCTTTGGAAGGGTTGGGGACGCTCTCCGCCTGTTTTCCACCCTTGTAGGTGGCTAGTCCGGCTCGAACCGGAACCATGAACCGGTTTGGAGTGCCACTAGCTCGCTGTGTGGAACTGAGCATCTCCGCCAATCTCCTGGCTTAGGGCTGGGAGCGCGAGAGGAGGAGCCGCGTCGGCTATCCATGATGGAATGGATTTTTGTCAGAGGCGCTTGATGAGAACTTCGCGGATGGAGGATGGTGTGAGCTGGATCTAGATCCTCGCCTCTCTTATAGGCGGCTCGTTCGCACGGCTAGGGGTAAAATGTAAAAATACCCCAGCCTTTCGCATTAAATGCGACACGTGGAAGAAGGCCATTATTGGGCGTAGAAGCCAAGGAGCGCAACATTTATAAGAAAGCCGGACACTATTCGACGGGAACATGAAGTTTGAAGGAGAACCCGCCTTGCAACGTCGAAGACAATATACGCGCCGGACTCGTAAATCGGCTGAAGCCCGGTTCGGGGCTCTTGAGGGAGTTCGGACTAGGAGGTGTCCGGATAGCCGAACTATCATCATCGGCCGGACTCCAAGACTATGAAGATACAAGATTGAAGACTTCGTCCCGTGTCCGGATGGGACTTTCATTGGCGTGGAAAACAAGCTTGGCGATACGGATATGTAGATCTCCTACCATTGTAACCGACTCTGTGTAACCCTAGCCCTCTCCGGTGTCTATATAAACCGGATGGCTTTAGTCCATAGGACGAACAACAATCATACCATATGCTAGCTTCTAGGGTTTAGCCTCTTTGATCTTGTGGTAGATCCACTCTTGTAACACACATCATCAATATTAATCAAGCAGGACGTAGGGTTTTACCTCCATCAAGAGGGCCCGAACCTAGGTAAAACATCGTGTCACTTGTCTCCTGTTACCATCTGCCTAGACACACAGTTTGGGACCCCCTACCCGAGATCCGCCGGTTTTGACACCGACACTAGGTTTAGGAACGGAGGGCTGATACCATATAAGCAAGAATCAGTTTGAGGGAAGACGCCTCTCAAGGAGCGATCGGCTCATATATTTATAGCAAGATTACAAGTCTTAAAGACCAAGAAAGAATCCTATACGTGTATATGTACAACCGTATACAAATGGAATACACGTGAATAGCTATACACAATCATACTTTAACAAATAGAACCCTCTTGTTATGGAAAAGAACACTTAAGTTCATGTAAACTCCCTAGATTATCGACAATTGAGTATAAATATGTACAATGTCGAGTTTCTAGTGCCTACAAATAGGCATGATATTTGTAATGGAACGAAATCTACTACTACGTACATAGACACTCTTATAACTTGAATTGGGAAATCACCTAATGAAGTGTCATTTCGTTTGTTCCGGTGAGGCCATATATTCAGTACTAGGTGGGTGGCCGACTGGACAATTACGTTTGTCCAGTCGAGGGGAACGTTGAAGGTAGTCATGGAGATATGTTTCGAAGTTAACAAAACGAGACCTAAGAAGTCAATCCATGTCCTGTGTTGATTGAGTCGCGGCCCCCGCGTCGCCCCCGACTCGGGCGGCTCATCAAATCCTAGCCGCCAGGGTCACCACCACCTCCCTCCCTTCCCTCCTCCGCCGCTGGAGGACGCCGCCGGGCTAAGCCCGGGGGCCGACGGCGGTGGCGAAGGCTCTCCTACCTGGATCGCGTCGGAGGGGGTGGGGCAGGACCTGCATGCGCGTGACGGCGCAGCGGCGATCTGATCCATGGTGGCACGACGGCGTGCTCTGGGCGGAGGCCTTGGGCGGCGGCGCGGTTGCCTGGTGGCGAGACGGCGGGGGCGGCGTAAAGAGGGCGTCGTGGAGGTCCGATTGGCCAGATCAGGATCCTGGGGTGGCGGCCCTGGAGGACGGCGGCGGGTGAAGCTCGGGCTTCCAGCGGCGGCATGGCGTGGTGCAGTTCATATCCAAGGCGGATCTGCGTCGGTGATCTCGTGGTTTTGCCACGGATTGGTTCCGATCAGAGACGGTGATGAAGCGTGCGGGATCCATCTCGACGGCTCTTGCGGTTTGGCGAGGTGGGCTGGGAGTCCTCCTCCCAGGCTCCAGTGGTGGCATATTCAGGCAGTGGTCGGTGTGCTAGGGCTCCTACGGTGGCACTGCTGTTGCGGTTCGTCACTGGATCTAGGCGGCAAGATCTGAGGCTTTGAAGGCGGTCGAGACAGTGCACAAGTTGTCTGGTGGATTTCTTGGGACGGATCCGAGTGAAAACTTGGTCTTCGGTCGCTGGCCGGAGCTGGTGATGACGATGCCCTTATCATCGTTTCCTTCATGAAGGCATCATCGAGGTACAAGTCCCAAACCCACCCAATACCTTCGGGGGAAACCCTAGATCAGTTGATCGGATGACAGCGGCATTCATGTGTCAATACCCCCTTGGGGGCGGCATTCTTGGAGATGCACTCGGGCTCGAGGGACCAGCGGATGGCTTCTTCGGTGGAGCGGTGTTTCTTTCTACATATTCATGGTGGCGGCTCTTGGCAGCATGGAGCAGCGGAGGCTTGGCGTCAGATGTGTGGTGATGGACACGCGCAGGAGGTCGACGTTGTCTGGTGTCGTGGTGACGTCGGCGGCAGCTAGACCGGGCAAGGTTGATCCAGCAGTACAACTCTGAGGATGGATTGGTGGCAAGTGGTTGCGGCGGCCTCATACCCGGCAGGCGTCCTGGTTGAGGAGCACGCCGGACTGGTGGGTGCCCATACCCGGCAGGCGTCCTGGTTGGGACCTCAGGTCTTAGATGTTAGATCTGGCTGCGATGTCCGTCTGGTATTAGGCCCAGGCTATCAGCGCTCTTTCATCAATTGGATAGGTGTAGCGACAGTTGTTGCTTAGACGGTGGCTTTAGTCTTACTGTTGTATGATTTTATAAGGTTTTGTGAAAATAATTAATAAAATGACTGTTTGCATCGTCTAGACGCATAGGCCGGGGTCCCTCCTCCTTTTCTAAAAAAGTCAATCCATGTGTTCCCCAAAAAATTGGGGAGTGATTTGTATATCATGATGCTGAAGGAAAATGTATAGTATTCGACACGAACGTCATCTAGCCTTTTACGCAACTTAACCAAAACATTGAAAGACCCAAAATGAAACATAGTTATATGTTTGCTACTTGAGTGATTTGCTCACGAATTTGCAAGAAAACAAACAAAGGGGGAAGGAAGAACAGAAGAAGCATTCGCGGGAGAATGAAATTACAAGTAGGCGATGTAGTTGGAGAAGCCGAAAGCGAAGCACATGGCAAGGGAAGATGCGGCGGCGAAGAAGCACTGCGACAGGCGCAGCGCCATGCCGCTCCATGTCCCTGGGCTCCCCACTATGCGCTTCATCCCCTGCCTCTCTCTGCCTGGCCTCTGCTCTGCTCTGCGGAGAGGTCGATGGAATCCTGGATGGCCGGCCGGGCAGAATCTGTAGCACTTGCTAAGTGTCGTGTGGGATGGGAAAGGTGATGGCTATATATTTTTTTTTGATAAAGGGCTTTTCATTGAATTGAAATATCGAGTTGATACAACTGCATCAAAGATCACCCGGCCTCTGCGTAGCTAGATGCACACAGCCAAAGTTTCAAAGTACTAGAAGCCAAAATAAAAGGCAAAAACGCCAGCAGTAGCGAAAAAAGATAAAGAGGCCTAAGGTGATGCGGTCCAATCCGAAGGTCACACCGCCATCTATGGGGGTAAAAATGTCCTGGCCGAGCACTCCAACGGGTAGAAGCCATCATAAAAAGGTCTCTGTCCTCCGGCCTCTGCAGGATAGATCACATACGGAGCCATCGCGAGCATATATGAATTACCTGCATAGGAGATGAAACACTTTTATGATTAAAAACAATATCATTCCTGGTGAGCCACAACGCCCAACATAAGGCAGCCGCCCCCGCAAGAATGTGCTTAGACAATTGTTTATCTATTCCCCTCAACCAGTTGCGAACATATTCCGTGACGCTACGTGGAGGATATAGATTGAAGCAATTTGGACTATTGCCCATACCGATCTAGCAAACTTGCAATCAAAAAATAGGTGTTTAATGGATTCATTATGATTGCAGAAAACATATTTATTGCAGCCTTTCCAGTTTCGTCGAGCTAGATTGTCCCTAGTTAAGATAACTCCTTTGTTGAGAAACCATAGGAAAATTTTCACTTTTAGAGGAATCTTAAGCTTCCACAATTTTCTATTATCAGATGGAACCTCGTTATGAACCAATGCATCATACATGGATTTAACCGAAAATCTTCCATTCAGATGCATGTTCCATTTAAAGATGTCCGATTCAGCCGACAGTTGGACAGCTCCCAAACGAGTCAGCAAATCGTTCCATGCAGTCAGACGAGGTCCAGAAATCGTTCTGCGAAAAGAAATATCCGGTGTTCTTGTCCCAATACCTGCTTAATCGTGACAAACTTATGTCTAACTATCCGATATAAGCTTGGGTATTGCACATTTAGAGGAGTAATCCCGAGCAGGTGTCTTCCAGAATCGAATCTGGAGCCGTCCCTAACCGAGAAAGTGCCAAAATGGAAAAAGAATTCTTTAGCTTTCATAACCCCACTCCAAAATGAGAGTCACCTGGTTTCCAGTAGAGCACAGGAGATTGCTTTGGACCCAACGTATTTATTACGAATGATCTCCTGCCAAACACCATCCTCAGTGAGTAATCTGTATACCCATTTGCTGAGCAATGCAATGTTTTTGATCTCAAGATCCTGGATTCCGAGTCCCCCTTGGCTTTTAGGACGACATAATATATTCCACCTAACCAAGCAATATTTCTTTTTTTCATTGTCACTCTGCCAAAAAAACCTTGATCTAAAATAATCAAGGCGTTGGAGGACACCTTTTGGCAGATGAAAAAAAGATAGCATGTAAAGGACCATGTTGGTAAGAACCAATCAGAACTAGTCGGCCCCCATAGGACAAGAGTTTGGCCTTCCAGCTCGCCAACCGTTTCTCCAGTCTCTCTTCAACATGTTTCCATTCAGCGATTGTCAAACGCCGATAATGAATAGGAATACCTAGATATCGAATCGGAAATTGGCCTAGTTGGCATCCAAAAATATCAGCATATTCTTGTGAAGTTTATGCGGCTTCGTCAAAGCAGAAAAGTTCACTCTTATGAAAGTTTATCTTAAGGCCAGAAAGATCCTCAAAAGCACATAATAACAATTTGAGGTTTCTAGCCTTTTCTAGGTCGTGATTCAAAAACAAAATGGTGTCATCCGCATCTTTGTAAGATTGACAGGCCTCCTTCTACTAGATGAGGAATGACCCCGGTGATTTGACCAGCTAGCTTGGCCCTCTCAATGAGAGTAACTAGCATATCAGCCACGATGTTGAAAAGGATAGGTGATGCGGGGTCGCCTTGGCGTAGCCCCTTCCTAGTATGGAAATACTTGCCTACGTCATCGTTCACCTTGATAGCCACGCTACCTCCATACACAAAGTTCTCAACCCATCGGCACCAAGTATCGGAAAACCCTTTCATACGAAGAGTTTGAAGCAAAAAAGGCCACTTCACCTTATCATAAGCTTTCTCAAGTCAATCTTAAAGATGACCCCATTCAACTTTTACGGTGGAACTCATGAACAGTTTCATGTAGGACAGCAACACCGTCTAAGATGTTCCGTCTGGCATGAAAGCTGTTTGTGTTGGTTTGACTACATGGTCTCATGCGACCCCATTCAGCCGGTTAGTCGCGACCTTGGTGAAAATTTTAAAGCTCACGTTTAATAAGCAAATCGGTCTATATTGTTGAATCCGATTGGCATCCTTTATCTTTGGTAAAAGGATAATTTCACCAAAATTGAGTCTGGAGATGTCTAGTCTATGAGCATGCAGTTCATTAAACAATTGAACCAGGTCAGACTTTAACATATCCCAAAAAAATTGATAAAACTCCGCCGGAAAACCATCCGGTCCCGGAGATTTGTTGTGTTTCATTTGAAAAATCGCAGTCCGTATTTCCTCCTCAGTGAAAGCAGAGGTTAGGAATTCATTTTCCGCAGCGGAAACTTGCTGGATGTCATGATAAATAGACTCATCCATCTCCAGCGTAGTTTCCGAGGAAGGACCAAACAAGTCTTTATAGTATTTTGTAATAAAGTCCTTGAGCGGAGCGTCCCCCTCAATGCGACCCTCGTCCTGATCAAGGGTGAATATTCGTTTCTTTCTATGTCTGCCATTGGCTAACATTTGAAAGTACTTCGTGTTATCATCCCCAAGTACCAACGAGTCGTTCTTGCACCGTTGGTACCATTTGATTTCCTCTTCGCGTAAGAGACGGGCTAGCTGCTCATTGAGATGACCTTTTTGCTCAATCTCAGCCGCAGATAGAAGCCTCACCTCCGCGATCTTATCTAAGGAGTCGATCAAGACAGATAGTCGCAACTTCTTTTTCTTATAAATCCCAGCGGTGTGCTTAGTCCATCCGCGGAGGAATTGGCGCAACGCACGAATGCTATTATTCCAACGTTGAATTGGTGTATCACCCCGTGTTGGGCGTTGCCACACCTTTTTAACCAATTCAGGGAAACCCTCTCTAGGGAGCCACCCCAGTTCAAATTTAAACTGATGGTAGTTCGAAGTGGGTGCTGCTTGACTAAAATCAGTAAGCAATGGAGCATGATCCAATAAGGCCTCAATTCTCTCCAAAGCCCGCACTGATGCTAATGGATATTTAAATTCCCAGTCTGTGGTGACTAGCACCCGATCAAGTTTTTCGAACGTCGGGATAGATCTATTATTGGCCCAGGTAAATTGGCGCCCCGAGAGAGAGAGTTCCCGCAAATCAAGACTGTCAATGACAGCATTAAAAAGAAACGACCATCGAGTGTCGAACCTATCATTGTTTTTATCCTGCTGGTATCGCAAAATATTGAAGTCCCCCCCAAGTAGCATGGGGTGAGGATTTTCTCTGCAGGTATTGACAAGTTCTTTGAGGAAGGCCGCTTTAAATTCATCTTGAGCAGCACCATATCGGCAACCAAGCTCCAAATGAAATTATCGGATTTGTTTCTAAGGTGGAATTTAATATGATACTCCCCCTTTGAAGTTGAAAGAAGTTCCAAGTAAGTGGAATGTATTCCTAAAAGAATACCTCCGGACCTCCCTGAAAGCGGCAGGATATGCCATTCGTAATCTTTGCCACATGAAAAATGATCCAAATCACGCGTTGGAAAGTCACGCTTACTACACTCAGAGATTGCCACGAAGTCGAGGGCATGATCCCTAACACAATCGGAAATATGTTTGTACTTAGCCAAGTCACCAAGACCTCTGCTATTCCAAAACATTCCTTTCATGGAGAAACTTTATTACGTTTGGATACTTTGGTCTTCTTCTTAGGGCGACCCTTTTTACTACCAGAGTTAGACTTGTTCTTACGTACCGATGCAACGAGCTCACAAAGCATCGTATCACGCATGGTATCTTCAAAGTCTACCTCTGTAGTATCATTGACCAGATGAGAGATGAGTCTGCCTTCATGGTTGGCATCAGACTCCTCATCCTCCTCATCTGATACTAGTGGATCCACCGTCGAAGCGTTCTAGGAGCAACCGTGGCGGTCGAACTCCATTTGCTTAAGAGCTTTAACTGAGAAATCAACTACTGCATCATTTCTACCTAATGAAATACCAAGGCTAGCAATATTTGAAGACATTTTGGCTTTATCAAAAGATAGAAATGATTTGCAAGGAGACGTATCATCAAAGTCGAGGTTCCGCGATGCCATTCTACGCATGGCCCTCTGCATGGAATCCTCATCAGTGGCAGAGGCCCCATCAGCCCCCACAACATGGCGGCCGCTACGTCTAGGCGGTGAAATAGTAAACTCCGAAGCAACCCGCATCCCAGAGGGCCGGAAAGGTGGTGTAGACGGCTCCGGCGTAGCAGCGGGAGACCTAGAACGCTGCAGCTCATCCTCCATAACAGCGATACAAGGAGCAGCCTCCTCATCCCGCGGCGGCGACGCAGGAGACAACGCCGGTCCCGTCGACGCTGCGGGAGACCGTGAAAGCTGCAGCTCATCCTCCATGACAGCGTTCGTAGGAGCAGCCTCCTCGTACTGCGACGGCGGCGCAGGAGACAGCGCCCGAAGCGTCGCCAAGGCCATGTCATGATCTGCACGCACCGCCGGGGAGAAAATCACACCCCGACGACCAGAAGACCGAGAAGAAGCCGATGTCGGTGTCGTCAGATGCTCCAAAGCAGCCTCCGACGGTGATCCCATCGCCAAGGGCGCCAAGAAGTTCATCAACCCATGTCCGAATAGGCGACATGGGCGAAGCATCGATTGAGGTGGTGGAGGCGGTGCAGAGCTGGCAAGCGAGGAGGGTTACGGGCGGCACGAGCTCCGTTGCCGCTGGCGGGTCCCCCGACGAAGGCCGCGATGCCAAGCACGGATGTGTACTGGCAGGAACGGTCGTGGAAGAGGTGATTTGCATCGGAACCACTCCTCCCAAGGAAGGTGATGGCTATATGCAGGAACCAGGGAGGTGGCTAGCCGGGCAGAATCTCGTACGTGCACTTGCCTTGTGTGAGATGAGATGGGAGAGGTGAACTTGGCTTTACCGGTTTTGGCTAGGGTGGGAGAGGTGAACTAATATGTGAACCCACCCCAAGTTTACGATTTACCCTTGCATCAGATAGAAAACCACCTTAAACGATTCTAAAAGCAAATTCTAGCACGGTTGTCATATCCGCCCAATCAATACAATAGCACAGTTATTTTACACCTAGATATGAAATAGTTATCTCACATCTAAATCTAAAACCCTTAGATTTTGTTTGTCTTTAAGATTCGTGCAGACTCTTCGTCTCGCTTGTGCGCTCGCTGGCATCATGTTTGTCGCGCGTGGCAGTCTGTGTCCAGGTCCATGCGAGGCGGGCGGCTCGTGTCCAGCCCATGTCTTGTGTCGCTTGTTTTTTTTTTAGCTTTTTCTTAGATAATTTTTTTGAGCTGATGTCCTGTGTCGCTCTGTGGCCTCTTGTCGCTAGGTTGGTTTCGTTTACCGCCAAAAAAAATACATGCGCACATCCGCCTGCCCGTTGTGGGCTTTTTCGTTTTTTTTTGGGTCCCCTGTTTTTGAGCTTTGTGGGCTTTCAGCCAGGAAAACGCGAATTGTTGGAGGAAAATGTGTCTAGTCGTTGTATGTGAGTGTGTCCTTGTGAGATTTTTTTTGCTTTCTACCAGTTGTTTGGTTTTTTGTCTCCCCCAAGCGTACGTGTGTGAATGAGCTTGACCCATGAAGGACTCTTTCTACCGGTTTTGAGAGAAGCTTCCAACCGTTTTTTCTGTTGTTTTTTGTCTTTTTTGTTTGGTTTTTCTCTTTTTATTTTTTGTTCTATTTGTCTTCAAAAATTTCATGATTATCGTTCATGTCAGATGCATGTCCATCATCAAACATGCAATTATAGTGTCGTCTTCGTCCCGCAACTGCATACCTCTAATGCAACTGCAATTCGAGGCAAAAATGTTTGGTGGGAGGGCAGCTGCATGTATTCTACTATACACACAATTGCAAGTATCATCCGTAACTACAACTAATGTCTTTAACACGACTATAACTTTGTGATAGAAAATAAAAGTGTTTGTCGGGTGTCCATTGCATGTCCACCAACAAACACGCAACTACATGTCTCGCCCTCGTCGCGCAACTGCATGTGTTCACTTTTTCATTTTTTTTTCATTTTCCATTTTTCTTTACTTTTAATCCACAACACTTTTTGTGCATGAAAACTTTATAAAGTGTCCGAAAATTATTTAGAATTTACATTTCTTTGAATGGGTTTGCTATTTCACATCTAGATATGAAATAGCCACCTTACATCTAAGTCTAGAGTCATTAGATCATCTGTCTTTAATATTTGTGTAAAACACGATGGTCTGGATGGTGCGTTGGCTCGCGGCGCGTTGTCTCGTGCGCTGCCTGTCAGGTCGTTGCTAGTGCAAGGTTCCGTTGTTGGTTTTCACAAGCCTATGCGTTGGTAGTGCCACGTCGATTGCTTTTTTCTATTTCTTTTCACAAGTTTGTGCTACACCGTTCTAGTTCCTCTTATTTTTCTACACTCCCATTTGACTCCCAGTATTTGTTTTTTCCGTTTCCGTTTTGTTTTCCTTATTTTGTTTTTTCTATTTCATTATTTGTTTTAAATTATAACTATTTCAAGTTCTTGATTTTTTGTTTTTAATTTTTTTTCTATTTTCACCTTTTTGCTTATTCTTTATTTCTTCATTTAAAATCATGAACTTGTTTTCACTCTGTCATATGTTTGCTTTAAATGTCGTGCAAATATGATTGTGGGTTATTTTGTCACACGCACTCTATGTCGTGTCGTGTGTTTGGTGTCTATTTGTCGACTTGTTCATGCGTGTGTCTTTTGTTAGGCCATTTTTGCGGCGCGGTCAGAGGTCTCGTTTCGGATTGGTTTGCTAATTATTATCTAAATGAGAGTTAACAATTTTTTCATATAACTCATATACCGTTAGATACACATGCTTCTGATTCATGCTCGGTGTCCTTGCATCGTGTTTTCTGTTTGTCCTTCGCGAAGCGTGAGACCCGATATGACATTTTTAATGGGCCTTTATTATGTTTTGCATATTGATTTTTGTGTGGGCTTAGCCTTTTTGTGGAGGGACACGTGTCTTTTTGTTCCTTGTTTTTATTTTATTTTTTGTTTGACCGCGTAGCTAGGAGGGAGTGTAACTAGATGTTTTGATTTCAGATTTGCTAAATCTAATTTAGATAAGTTTTAGTTCATCTAAATCTATAATTGTTTGATTTGTTTGGTTTAATGTTCACACAAACTCGATCATGCACGTCTGTGTCAGCTTGTTTTTTTTCTGTCGCCCGTCCTCTTGTTCCATTTTGTTTTGTGTGTCATGTTCTATCATTTATTTTCACATGAGCCTATATATGTTGGTGTTTGGGGGGCTCGACTATGAAGCTTATTTCCCATCTTCTCACTGACCGATCTTTGACCCCGGTTATTTTGCCTATGTTTTATTTTTTCGTCCCAGTTATAGGTCCACCCTTGACATACAACCCGCATGTAGTTTGTTTCATCCTAGTTACAAGTCGACCATTGACTTGCAACCGGGCATGTAGTTCGTAGTTGTCCCAGGTGCAAGTCTACCATCGACTCACAACTGGAGCATGTGTTTTTGTTTTTCATCCCACTTGCAGGTCTACCATTGACACACAACTTGACATGTAGTTTCTCTCATCCTAGTTGCAAGTCGACCCTTGACTCGCAACTGGACTCGTAATTGTCAGACTTGCCAGCCCACTCACGACCCACAATTTGAGCATGTGTTTTTGTTTTTCATCCTAGTTGCCAGTCCGCCCTTGACTCTCAACTGGGCCCATAGCTAGTTTCATCCCAGTTGCAAGTCAACCCTTGGCTCGCAACTGGCTCGTAGTTTCATAGTTGTCCCAGGTGCAAGTCCCCCTATACTCACAACTGGATTTGTAGTTGTCCAAGTTGCAAGCCCACCCTCTACTCACAACTAGAACATGTGTTTTGTTTTTCATCCCAGTTGCAAGTCTACCTTTTGATTGCAACTGGCTCATAGCTTGTTTCGTCCGAGTTGCCAGTCATCCCTTAACTCGCAACTAGGCTCGTAGTTTCGTAGTTGTCTTAGTTGCATGTCCACCCTAGACTCGCAATTGGGCTCGTAGTCATCTGACGTGCAAGCCCGCCCTCTGAGTTGCAAGCCCACCTTTTGACCCGCAGCTGGGCCTATGTTTTGTCTTTCATCTCATTTGCAGGTCCACCATTGACTCCCAACTAGGACTGTAGTTTGTTTCATCCTAGTTGCAAGTCGGCCCTTGACTCGCAACTGGACTTGTAGTTTCGTAGTTGTCCCAATTACAACCTTTGACTCGCAATTGGGCTCATAGTTCTCCAAATTGCAAGCTCACCCGCGATTTGCAATTAGGCACATGTTTTGTTTTTCATCCCAGTTACAAGCCCAACCTTGACTCACAACTGGGACCGTAGTTTGTTTCATTCTATTTGCAAGTTGACTCTTGACCCACAACTGGGTGACTTGTTTCATAGTTGTCTTATTTGCAAGTCCATCCTCGACCTACAACTGGGATCATAGTTTGTTATTGTCCTAGTTGCAAGTCCACCGTCGAGTCGCAACTGGTCCCATAGTCCGTTGATGTCCCAGTTGCAAGTCTACGCTCGACTCGCAATTGGGGTGCGCTTGCTTTTCATCTCAGTTGCAAGTCCAACCTCAACTCGCAACTCGTATCATAGTTTTATATACTAGTCTCGGTTACAAGTGCACCCTCGACTCGTAACTAGGCCCGTATTTTTTTATCCCAGTTGCAAGCCCACCCTTGACTTGCAACTGGGCCTGTGTTTTGTCTTTCATCCTAGTTGCAAGTCCATCCTTGACTCGCAAGTACGATCGTAGTTTGTTTTATCCCAGTTGTAAGTCGACCCTTGACTTGCAACTGGTCTCATAGTTTGTAGTTGTCCTAGTTGTAAGTCCATTCTCAACTCATAACTGGCATTTTTTGTCTCCAATTGTAAGTCCACCCTCGACTTGCCACTGGCCTCGATGTTTCTTTTGAATCGTAGTTGGGCCTTACCTTTTTTGCATTAGTTGCAAGCTCATCCTCAAGTTGCTATCGAGTCTCACTTTTTCCTTGTCAATTGTAAGTCCACCATGTCTCACAACTAAGGATTGACTTTTTTTGGCCCGGATGCAGATCCACCATTTATTCGTAACTCATCTCGTAGTTTTTTTTATCCTATTTGCAAGTCGAACCTTGACTCGCAACTAGGCTCGTAATTTTGTAGTTGTTCCAGTTGCAAGTCCATCCTCGACTCGCAATTGGGCTCGTAGTTGTCCACCCTCGACTCGCAACTAGTTCATGTGTCTTGTGTTTCATCCCAGTTGCAAGTCCATCCTTGACACACAACTGGACCCATAACTTGTTTCATCCTAGTTGCAAGTCGAGCATTGAGTCGCAACTGGGTTCGTAGTTTCTTAGTTCTCCTAGTTAAAAGTCCACATTTGACTCGCAACTAAACTTATAGCTGTCTGAGTTGCAAGCCACCCCTCGACTCGCAACTGGAGCCTGTATTTTTGTCCTAGTTGCAAGCTCACCCTCGACTCTGGCCCAGGTCGATGGTATGTTTTTATCTCAGTTGCAAGTCCACACTCGACTCGCAATTATGCCCATAGTTTTTATGTTGTCCTAGTTGCAAGTCCACCCCTGACTCACAACTGGGCTCGTAGTTTTGTAGTTGTCCCAATTGCAAGTCCATCATCAACTAGCAACCGGCTCGTAGTTGTACGAGTTGCATGTCCACCCTCGACTCGCAACTAGTGCATGTGTTTTGGTTTTATCCCAGTTGCAAGTCCATCCTTGACTTGCACCTGGACCCATATAACTTGTTTCATCCCAATTGCAAGTTGACCCTTGAGTCACAACTAGGCTCATAGTTTCTTAGTTGTCCCGATTGCAAGTCCACACTTGACCTGGCCCGAACTCATAGTTGCTGAGTTGCAAGCCACCCCTCGACTCGCAAATGGAGCCTGTGTTTTGTCCTTGTTGCCAGCTCACCCTCGATTCACAATTGGGTCGGTAGTATGTTTTTCATCTCAGTTGCAAGTCCACACTCCACTCGGAACTGCGCCCATAGTTTTTATGTTGTCCTAGTTACAAGTCCACCCTCAACTCGCACCTAGGTTCATTGTTGTCTTTCCTTAGTTGTAAGTCCACCCTTGACTCACAACAAGGCCCATAGTTTTTTCTTTGTTTTGTGTCAGCTACAAGCCCATCATAGTCATACTACTGCCATGTAGTTGTGTTTTTTGTCCCAGTTGCAAGTCCACACCCCATCTACGCAACCTGCCATGTTGGTGTTGTGTCCCACTTGCAAGCCCATCATTGACCAATAACTGGCCCCATAGCTATTTTCATCCTAGTTGCAAGACTAGCCTCGACCCGCAGCTGGACCACGTAGTTGTTTTTGTCTCAGTTGCAAGTCCACCGTCGACTCGCAACTAGGCATATAGTTATGTTTCATTAGTTGCAATCTCATCCTCTACTCGAAAACTGGGCTCATAGTTGTTTACGTCCCAGTTGCAAGTCCACCCTCGACACGCAACATAGCACATGGTTGTTTCAGTTACAAGTGCACCCTCTACTCGTAACTAGGCCCGTATTTTTTATCCCAGTTGCAAGCCCACCCTTGACTCGCAACTGGGCCTGTGTTTTTGCCTTTCGTCCTAGTTGCAAGTCCATCCTTGACTCACAATTACGATCGTAGATTGTTTTATCCCAGTTGCAAGTCGACCCTTGACTCGCAACTTGTCTCATAGTTTGTAGTTGTCCCAGTTGTAAGTCCATCGTCAACTCTGGCTGGCATTTTTGTCTCCGGTTGTAAGTCCACCCTCGACTTGCCACTGGCCTCGATGTTTCTTTTGAATCGTAACTGGGCCTTACTTTTTTTGCATTAGTTGCAAGTTCATCCTCAAGTAGCTACCGAGTCTCACTTTTTCCATGTCAATTGTAAGTCCACCATATCTCACAACTAAGGCTTGACTTTTTTGCCCCGGTTGCAGGCCCACCATTGATTCATAACTCGTCTCGTAGTTTGTTTTATCCTCTTTGCAAGTCGACCCTTGACTATCAGCTAGGCTCGTAATTTTGTAGTTGTTCCAATTGCAAGTCCATCCTCCACGTGCAACTAGGCTCGTAGTTTTCCACCCTCGACTCGCAACTAGTTTATGTGTTTTATTTTTCATCCCAGATGCAAGTCCATCCTTGACACACAACTGGACCCATAACTTGTTTCATCCTAGTTGCAAGTCGACCATTGAGTCACAACTGGGTTTGTAGTTTCATAGCTATCCTAGTTAAAAGTGCACATTTGACTCACAACTAAACTTATAGTTGTCTGAGTTCCAAGCCACCCCTCGACTCGCAACTGGAGCCTGTATTTTTGTCCAAGTTGCAAGCTCACCCTCGACTCACAACTGGGTCGGTAGTATGTTTTTATCGCGGTTGCAAGTCTACACTCGACTCACAATTATGCCCAAGTCCACCCTTGACTCACAACTGGGCTCGTAGTTTCGTAGTTGTGCCAGTTGCAAGTCCATCATCGACTAGCAACTGACTCGTAGTTGTCCGAGTTGCATGCCCACCCTCGACTCGCAACTAGTGCATGTGTTTTGTCTTTTATCCCAGTTGCAAGTCCACCCTTGACTTGCAACTGGACCCGTATAACTTGTTTCTTCCCAGTTGCAAGTTGACCCTTGAGTCGCAACTAGGCTCATAGTTTCGTAGTTGTCCGAGTTGCAAGTGCACACTTGACACGAAACTGAACTCATAGTTGTTTGAGTTGCAAGCCATCCCTCGAATCGCAACTCGAGCCTATGTTTTGTCCTAGTTGAAATGTCACCCTCGACTCACAACTGGGCCGATAGTATGTTTTTCATCTCAGTTGCAAGTCCACACTCAACTCGGAACTGCGCCTGTAGTTTTTATGTTGTCCCACTTACAAGTCCACCCTCAACTTGCACCTAGGTTCGTTCTTGTTTTTCCCTAGTTATAAGTCCACGCTCGACTCACAACAAGGCCCATAGTTTTTTCTTTGTTTTGTGTCAACTACAAGCCCATCATAGTCATCTACTGCCCCTGTAGTTGTGTTTTTTGTCCCAGTTGCAAGTCCACACCCCAACTTCGCAAGCTGCCCTGTTGGTGTTGTGTCTCAGTTGCAAGCCCATCACCGACCAAAAACTAGCCCCATAGTTATTTTCATCCTAGTTGCAAGACTAGCCTCGACCCGCAGTTGGACCACGTAGTTGTTTTTGTCTCAGTTGCAAGTCCACCGACGACTCGCAACTGGGCATCTAGTTGTGTTCCATTAGTTGCAATCTCACTCTCGACTCGCAACTGGGCTCATAGTTGTTTATGTCCTAGTTGCAAGTCCACCCTCGACATGCAACTGAGCACATAGTTGTTTGCTGTATTTTCTTGTGCGAGTTGAAAGCCCATGCTAGTCTATCGCAATTGGGCCTCTATGGTTATTTTCTTCCCAATTTCAAGTCCACCCTCAACAGATCCAAATTATCATTGACTCACAATGGGTCCCCGTAGTTGTTTTTGTCCCAGTTACCCTCGATTCGCAACTGCGCCCAGTTTTTGTTGTTGTTGTTAGCACAGTTGCATGTCCGTCCTCGCTCGCAACTGGGGCCCATTTTTTCTTGTTGTTATCACAGTTGCATGTCCCCACTCGACTCGCAACTTCCTCCTTTTTATTTTCCCTTTCTTTTCAACTTTTTTCGGATGCATGAACTTTTTCCAATTTTTTTTAATTCATGAACTTTTTCCAAATTACTTTAACCCTTTTTAAAATTGTGAACTCTTTTTTCAAAAACAATATGAACATTTTTAATTTTCATTTTTTCCTCAAATTACGTCATTTGCCAAGTCGTGAACTTTTTCCAAATTCGTTAATTTTTTAAGAATTTTTTCAAATTACAAACCTTTTCAAGTCGTGAACTTTTAAAACAATTATGAACTTTTTAAAATTCATTATATTTTTATTTTAATGAACACTTTTCAAATTTTTGTTTTTTAAGTCAGCGTTTGTTGGTCAACAGTCAATGCTTTTTAAATTCGCAAACTTTTCTAGATGTTCGTGAGGAGAAAAGAGCTAGCAACGCCCGCAAAAAAAGGAGCTAGCAAGGAACCTGAAGCTACCTACGATGCATGTGTCACAGCCTGTAGCGAGTAGCGACTTCCCTCCAAAAGAAAAACTTGTGCGACCTACTGACCTAGCGACGTGTAGCAATCTAAAACGAGGCCTAGCAAAAAAAATCTGTAGCAAAAAACCTTTAACAACCTAGCGGTCAACGAGGAGAGAAAACCGATGGTTCCTATTCGGCGCCTTTAGCGCCCGTTACAGGTGTTTTCGCTAACGGGCGCATACCCCACCTTTGCGCTGGGCTGGCCCATCTGCTCTTTTCTCTCTTCTGTTTTTCGCACAAAAAAAGCGGCTACGGTGAGACTCAAACACAGGACCTGCCGCCATAAATTAGTTCGCACTGACATCTTTTCCTTCTATTATTCTGTACTTTCCTTTTCTCTTTTCTTCTTTACTCTTCTTCCTGGTTTGATGTTTTTCTAGAAAATTCGTGACTATTTCTTAAAAATCGATGAACTTCTTATCAAATTCGATGATCCTTTTTCAAAATTGATGAATTTTTGTTCAATTCGATGAACGTTTCTTTGAGTTTGATGAACTTTTCTTCAAATTTGATGAACTTTTCTGAAAACTTGATATGAACTTTTTTTCAAAATTGATGAACTTTTCTTCAAATTCGATGAACTTTTTTCAAGCTTGATGAACTTTTTTCAAGTTTGATGAATTTTTCTTCAAATTTGATGAGCTTTTTTGAAAACTCGATATGAACTTTTTTCAAAATGGATGAACTTTTCTTCAAATTTGATGAACTTTTTTCAAACCCGGTGAACTTTTTTTAAAATCGATGAACTTTTCTTCAAATTTGATGAGCTTTTTTGAAAACTCGATATGAACTTTTTTCAAAATGGATGAACTTTTCTTCAAATTTGATGAACTTTTTTCAAACCCGGTGAACTTTTTTTAAAATCGATGAACTTTTCTTCAAATTTGATGAACTTTTTTTCAAAATTGATGAACTTTTTTTAAACTCGGTGAACTGTTTTATAAATTGATGAGCTTTTCTTCAAATTTGATGAACTTTTTTCAAAAGCGTTGAACTTTTTCCAACATCGATGAAGTTTTTTTTAAGTATGTGAGTTGTTCTTAAAAATGATGAACGTTTTTAAATTCAAGATTTTTTCTAAATAATTCAAACTTTAAGTGATCTAATAGTGGGAATTGTGCAATAAATAGCGCAGCCACACTTGTTCTTATAAGGTTGGTGCTTTATATCGATAAAAAACGTGTAGTTGGTGTAGTGGTTAGCGAACCTGGCACGTAGACTGAGTGACCCGAGTTTGAATCCTGTGGTAGGCAAGTTTTCTGCCGGTTTATTTTTTTACTACAGGTTCACTACACAGTATGTTCACGGGCCGGCCCAACAGGGTGCTGCGTGGGCGCCCGGACCTGTTCAGGCGCATAAGGCGCCAAACGGGAGCTCTCGAGAAAACCAGTCAGCGGTGGTGCAAGCTTCCAATGGGCCACAGCCCGCGGGAAGGGCGTGAGCATCAAACGAGTCTCTGGCGCTTCGTTTGGTCCTGAGTTCGATTCACATGATGTGCTGAGCGTCGTAATTTTTTTGTTGCGGTCAAGCCGGTTGTGCAGCGCGACGGTTCAGAAAAGAAACAAACAAACAATAGAACGAAGTGTCAAAAAAACAAACAAACAATAGAACGATATTTGGTGGACATGTCCTGATCCCTGCTGATGTCATAATTTAAATGTAAGATATTATCTCACATCTAGATGAGATATAGATAGACCCATAACCAAAAGTATGGTGATTTTGACTGAAAACATCTTAGCAGAATCAACATCCCATGCTTGATTGACATAATTAACATAATTTTTGAAGGCCACTCCAAATCAAGCCCGTGAATCTTCATATTTGACGAATGACCGACGTGATATAGCGCACCCTCCATCTACCCAAATATTAGCGCCACAGATATTCAAAACGCGTGCTCCCTACGGCAGCTTCACATATCACTGTGTCACCACCGTTTGGTGCCACCACCACCACCACCTGGACCATCACGACTTTGCCCCGGTCGCCTTTTGAGCCGTTCCCAAAACTCCCACGCTTTACTGCAGCCCCGCACCTCCTTTCCGACATCCGGCAGCACCATCACTTCTACTGCGCGACCTTAAGGTGTATGACGACTTGGCCGGAGGTAAATTTCCCTGAGTTTTTTCTTGTAGATTTAGTCTGTATCGGCTCATAGATTCATATGGTTGACACAGGATTCACGCATATCCATTGTTGGATGAAACTCCTTAAAATAGGCGTTCGCCCCGCTTTATATATAAATCATCAATCACACAAAGTACACGGCCAAACGATACAAAATAGTGAGATAACCTCTTACAAAGCTGATCACAGGATAATCGGATAACACAGGAAGACCTGAAAACACCACCACACTACACCGTAGTACACCTAAGCTCCATGACAACGCCCTCAGGAGGGGGAACGGCGCCAGGCGTCGCCTCTGTCAAGTCCACACTGGACAAGGGTTTTCACCCGGAAACCCAGGCATGGAGAGCACCTCGACGACCTCTTCAAGAAGATAACGGCGCCCACGAGCGTGACTGTCGTCGGCGACAAAGCGCAGAGCTTTCACTCGGTAGCTCCCATGCCACCCCATGAGGTCTCCACAAGAAATACGACAAGTCCGGATCCCCATCTCCATATCGGGGCGCCGCCACGGTCAAAGACAAAGGGGACGCCCGAGCCACCCGCCGCTACACCTCTTGCCCGCCCACACAACCAAGAGGTATAGCCACCACCACCGCCATGGTGCCCACCGGAGAGCCATCCAGACAGTCCACCTTCCAGGACCGCCGCCCCGGCATCCAAGCTGCGAGACATCGCAACCCGCCCACTTCACAGTGCACAAATTGTGGCAGGAGAAGCCTGGCATCAGCCAGCAAGCCAGGGTCAACGCCACCATCGTCGGGGCGCCCACACCTGTAATCCCAACCAATCCCAGTGGACCGGCGGGGACATGACTCCGTGGCTGCCGACGACCATAGTTGATCAACCAGCTCAGACGACGCCAAGTCCACGACTTGAAGCACCGATCCAACCGTCGGCACAGCAATGCCCCAACCACCACTACCATCGACCTCCACCAACGCTATAACATGAGGGCACCACCCCAACGGGACCGCAAGCACCCACCATGCCCTAGCCGGAGGTGACTCAACCACTCGCACGGAGCAACGAACCCCGCGCAAGAGGACCACGTCAAACTCCTGCCAGCCGGCACGTCCACGTCGCCAGCCTACTGCCAGCACGCGCACCCAGTGAAGGCGAATGCCGGCCCAACCATGAGGGCCGCACATGGCGGCGGGCAACCCGGCCACCTAGCAGCCACTCCGGCGACCCAGTGCCACCTCGGCTCCACGCACGAGGCCCTATCACCGCCGACCATGCTGAGGCGACCACCGACCGACCGCATCCCCGCCTCCATGCCTGCAGGAAGAATCCGCAGCACAACCATCGGCCGCCGGCTGCCGGCCTCGAGCCCTAGCCCAACGGAGCAGCCGCAAGTCGCGCCGTTGAAGCCAGCTGGGCGCTAGGCCAGCACGCGCGCCAGCCATGACCAACCTCGGCGGAAGCTCAGATCCGCCAAGACATCCGCGCTGCCCCACGCACCAACTCCAGAGGAGCGGCGTCCGCAGAGCACGTCAGCCCCCACGCCTCCCTGCAACCTCCGCCGCCACAGCCCGGGCCGTCCGCGAGCAGCTCGCTGGAGGGCTCTCGGTCCAGATCTGGGTCGAACAAGCCCACCACCGCCGCCCCTCGCAGGCACGCTCCACCCTGATGCACTGCCCCCGCACTTCCGCCACAGGAGACACCGACCGGCGCTCCGAACGCAGCCGCGCCGCCCTGCCTAGTCGCACGCCTCCAGTCGATGACGCTGTCCCGCGCCAGTCCACACCGCGAGGAGGGGAGTGGGGCCCCGCCGCCGCCCACGCCTGCCTTGCCCGGCGGCGAGGGAGGGGATCGTGGATGCACGTTTTACCGAACGAAGACATTCGATGCGAAAATCATTCCAGCCCGAACGACCCCCATCAGCACGATCTAAAAAAAGAGGCTGATAGCCTGCTTTGCTGGGCTTCTTATCAGACGTGAATAAGCCCAAAAAAATCAGGAAAAGTAAAAAAAAAACAGTAAAAATGAAGAAGAAAAGGGAACTCCTCCTTCAAAACAAAAAAATAGTTTAGTGTAAAAATGCCATGGTTGCTGATCCACTTTCAAGTGACCATAAAAAAGGACAGAAAAAAATTCATTAACAAAAAGACATTACCAAATCTGTTTGGCATGGTTAACAATGGTAAAAATGCCATGTTTCAGACAATAAAAATGACATGGTACCAGAAAATAACTTTGCAATGGTTTAAAATGATTAATTGGCCCGTCTCGTCTCACAAGTCCGCATTTATCATACGAACCATATCTGCTAATGAAGTTGTCGACCATGATATGCTTTTTGATTCCAACTCCTTCCATCACCAAGATCTCAGCTATCTGGTGATCTCTCATCACTCTATGTGACCGCAGGAATACCACCTCGTCTGGTCTAGCCAACAAATGGTTGTGATCATCTATAAAAGCCGCCACGAACCAAACTCCACGTACTTTGTGCAACTTCACGACCAAATGTGCGCCACACGCGCACCGAGTCTCAGGTCTTAGCATGCGGGTACGGCCCTCCGGGTTTCCTGCCCTCGAGCAAATGTACCGCCTGTACCGAATAGTGGTTGAAAGACCTTTCCCTCGTTTCATCTTATCTTTTTTGATACTGAATCCACGCTCTCTGGCGTAGTTATTATAGAACGTGTAAGCCTCCCATTACGATCCAAAGGTCATACCCATAACCTTCCAACGTGTCTACTGCGCTTGTTGCTGGATTTCAGCCTCCTCAATGTCCATATCAGCTGCATCGTCATGCTCATGGCCATCATCACCACTCCAACCATCCAAGTTAACCTACAATATTACACATAATCACATGTATGTTGTCATTGTTTACTTCTTATTACTGTATGACGTCTATTTTTTTTGACCGAACCAAACTTATGTTATCGGACAAAGATTTCTGAAAAGAATTTTCCTCATTGTGGGCATCAATATCCTTCTACACAGAAAAAATCATATGAACGTGTAAGTACCCATATGGTTGTTCATAAATGTACACGATCACTTACGTTTTCACTACAAGCTCATCCTCATTCTTTTGAAAGTCCTCCTTAGATAAATTATCGCAGCACGACCATGATTCATTGTCGCTACTAGCATCACCTTTAGTACTACGATCTTCATCGATACAACCAACACTATCGCTACCATAACACTCACTCGTCTGCAAAAGCGCATCCGTAAATCCTGTTTCTTCCTCCATTGAATAACCTCACTACCAACACTGCAGAATTTAAAATAAGAAATGATATCTCAATTCAAAATCAAACTAGATGTACTACAATCATGCCGATGAATAGTTCATAACATCAAAATCATTGCAAATAATTATTTACAGCAACTAAATTGTTTTGCTGCGAACTAGATGGTTTACATGACAAACCTAGAGTCTAGCGGGTCTCAATGTCCGGTGGCAAGGCCTTGAGGTACATGCACTCCGGCCTACTTGCGGACGGCGATGACGTGCACGGAGGTAGATCACGATGTTGCGGACGGTGACAGCATCCTCGGAGGCCGGATCACGACCCGATTGCCGACGACGGCGACGTGCACGGAGGCCAGATCGGGTATGGCGACGTTTCCAACGACGTCCACCGAGGCCAGATCCGGGGTGAAGACGGGAAGGAAGCTGGTGTGGTCCGACCTGGGTCGCCTTCCCTTGCAGCGGCGGCGATCGGTCGGACGGGGCGACGTTGGAATGGGCCGCGTGATCCCTGCTAGGTCGTGCATCTGGTCTTTTTTTCGCACGAGGGGCAGGTGGACGCTAGTCGGCCGTATCGGCTCGAGCCGTCGGCTCGGCTGTACGTGTATGCGGATGTTGCATACACAGGCGTGGGTATACATTAAGCACCGTATGCCCAAAATGCCCTTATACCTTAATTTAAGGCTTGTTTGTTGTTCAGAAATCCATCTCTCTCTCATTTAAAAGAAAAGACAATAATTGTTTGTCAGATAAGAGCCCTCGCCCGCTCAACGGCGGTGACACCGCTCCGCCCCGCAGGGCCTACGTGCGTGTCCCGACCCCCTTGAATCTCCTCCCCTTTCCTTAATCTGCGGTGTTTTTCCTTGAAGGAAATATGCCCTAGAGGCAATAGTAAAGTTGTTATTCCTTATTCATGATAAATGTTTATTATTCATGCTAGAATTGTATTGAACGGAAACTTAAATACATGTGTGAATACATAAACAAACACCATATCCCTAGTGAGCCTCTACTAGTCTAGCTCGTTGATCAAAGATGGTTAAGGTTTCCTAACAATGGACATGAGTTGTCATTTGATAACGGGATCACATCATTAGGAGAATGATGTGATGGACAAGACCCATCTGTTGATTGTTCAGTTTTATTGCCATGGCTTTCCTCATGTCAAATATTTATTCCTCTAGCTATGAGATTATGCAACTCCAGGATATCGGAGGAATGCCTTGTGTGCTATCAAACTTCAAAACGTAATTGGGTGATTATAAAGATGCTCTACATGTATCTCCGAAGGTGTTTGTTGAGTTGGCATAGATCGAGATTAGGATTTGTCACTCCGAGTATCGGAGAGGTATCGCTGGGCCATCTCGGTAATACACATCATAAAGCTTGCAAGCAAACGACTAACGAGTTGGTCACGAGGTGATGTATTACGGAACAAGTAAAGAGACTTGCCGGTAACAAGATTGAACTAGGTATGAAGATACCGATGATTGAATCTTGGGCAATTAACATACCGATGGACAAAGGGAATCACGTATGTTGTCATAACGGTTCGACCAATAAAGATCTTCATAGAATATGTAGGAGCCAATATGGGCATCCAGGTTTCGCTGTTAGTTATTGACCGGAGAGGTGTCTCGGTCATGTCTACATAGTTCTCGAATCCGTAGGGTCCGCACGCTTAACATTCGATGACGATATAATATTATATGAGTTATGTGATTTGGTGACCGAATGTTGTTCGGAGTCCCGGATGAGATCACGGACATGACGAGGAGTCTCAAAATGGTCAAGAGGTAAAGATTGATATATAGGACGATGGTATTCGGACACCGGAAGTGTTCTAGAGGGTACCGGGTACTTATCGGGTCATTGGAAAGGAGTTTCGGGCACCCACGGCAAAGATATGGGCCTTATGGGCCAAGTGAGGGAACACACCAGCCCTGGTGCGCCTCTATAGAGGCCAGCCCTATGAGGAGGAGAAGGAAAGAGGGGAGGCCAAGGAAAGTATGGATTAGGATTCCTACTTCCTTCCCTCTCCCCCCCCCCTCTTTCCTCCCCCCTCGGTTATATATGGCAGGGGGGCGCGTGGCTTGGCACTGGTGTGCGTCGGTCCTAAACAAATGGTTTTTAACCCCTTTCCGCGACGGCATTTGGAACTGTTGCCAAGTGAGTGTGGGCGATAGGGGGGTCCTTCCCACACGACCCAGAAACCGTCGGGCATAGGAGCCTTGATGCATACAGTTGTCCGTATATAACCGTTTCCGATATCTCGAATATCCCAAATGCTTCATCCTTGCTACTCGTTTATGCTCGCATTGCCATCGCAGTCGGAGTTTTGTGGTTCTGCCTAAAACCAGGCAGATTCCAGGCACGGGAGTTTTCCGGGCAGATTCTAGGCACGGGAGTTCTACGATGCTTGGCACATCACAAACAGTTCATGATTATAAACTGTGTACGATAGGTAGACAATCACATACATTTAGTTTTCCCGCACCGTATGTGATAGTGTCTGACATCACACACGCTTTGCAAAGGGCAACTGTGTGCATGCTTGCACACGTTTCCTCTATGTGAACCGTCTCGGATTATGGTGTATATCGCAAACGTTTGTGTTTTACCAACTTTGTGTGCCGTAATGACCTGCACAATGTAATTTTGCCCTAATTTAATTGCTGCTATTTAAAATTATACCTAATTTAAACTTGAAAGTAGGCTATAGCTTTATCCATATCCATCAGGTTCAAACAATCAATGCATTATTCGATTCACAGGTACATATGTTTAAGAATTATATAAGCACCAAATAAAGAATGATGTACCAGGGTTCTATACTTGTACTATTACAGATGGTAAATAAAGAGGCGACAGACATTCCAGTTGCCGAACAAGGTGAAGTGGATGGCCCTATTGTGCTTTCCTGGATGCAGAAGTTATGCAGGACTCTAGTCCAACCCCTTGTGATGGCCGGCCTCCAATCATGTAGTTTGAGAGGTAATCTTGAGTAAACTGCTTCAGGATCCACTACAAAAGAAAAAAAGATTTAGATATAGTCATCTAACACAACTCATTACGGGCAGTAAAAAGAAGGCTACATGATTCTTACTTACCATCATGCAGTTTACTGTTGTCTTGCATAAAGTGTAAACAAATAGTTCGATTGACATATTTTGACCCATTTTAATAACAATCTTTATCAGTTTCCTCACTTGATGTTGGTTCATTAATATCTCATTGCCCCATACGCAGAAAGAGTCGAAGTGTGGATCTTTGGCAATGATATATGTATCTAAAAGCACCAAGTAAATATTAGAAGCTAAACAACAATTGAAAAATGATGTAGTACAACACTCCATCCATCCCATTATATAAGATTTTATTACATGTATATCTAGACATCATCAGAACATTAAGGTAACACTCTTCATTGTTGCTATGTAGCCTATGATTGCATATTTAGTCATTCAGTACAATGCATGTTGCTAATCAACAATTGAAAAATGAAAAGGCATGTTAACTGCAATATCCATAACAACAACCAAATATCGTAATTCATAGTGGTATTGTTGAAACTGTTATTGATGAAATTGAACTCACGACAAATAGTTGCACATATAGAGCATCACATTGTGAAGAACTGAAATAAACAAGTCATAAGGACATCTCTAGGCGGTCCTTAAAAAGTTAAAGTACTAAAACCCTTAGTATATATATATATATATACTCCAGCAATTTTTGCCCTTTTCTAGTCGATCCCCTAAACTTAAGGTTGTAAACTTTAATTTGATCAAGTTCAAAACAGGTTCAACCAAAAGTAGCATGCATTCAAACATAAACATAGATAGTTTTGCATAACCGAATATAAAACATAAATTTCAACTAAGCTAAACTGCTTTCAGTCGAAGTAGAGGTCGAGCCAATCCTTCCTCGTCATGTACGGTGTGCCGCAAGCCGGGTCCGGGCCAGTACTGTCGTCGGGGTCATTGGGGAAGGCACTCCTCCACTCGTTGACGTCGATCTCCTCGTCCCCGGGGCCCACCTCGACGCCCTACGCGCCGCCGTTGCCGCCGCCTTCGACCTCGTCATCAGAGGAAAGCGCGATAACCTCGCTGCCCTTCGCGCCGCCGTCCTCGCCGCCTTCGACCTCGTCATCGGAGGAGAGTGCGATAACCTCGCCGCCCTCCGTGCCGGCAAAGATCACCAGCTCCGCCTCCACGAGCTCTGGGTGCTACCGGCGGAGCTCTTGCATGTAGGCCTCGAGGCGCTCCCACGCCTCGCGGTCCTCCCGCGCCATAGCCGAGCTCACCACCCACAGCTCCGTGGCGAGGTCGACCGGATGTGTGCCGAAGGGGAAATTGAGCCTAGCCGCCGCGCCGTGGTAGCGGACCTGCCAGCGGTTGTACTCCATGGCCGCGAGCTCGGCCGTGTGGAATCTACCGAGCCACCGGTGGGTGTGGGTCTCTCAATGTGTATTCTCGGCGACCAATGTCCCCCACCACCGCTGCTGGACCCCGAGGTAGGACTCCGTCGGCTGCCGGGTCCGAGGGAGGACGGGGAAGTCGTCGAACCGGCGTAGGGGTGCCGCGGCAGGCGGATCAGGGGACCGGCTGTTGGGGAACGTAGTAATTACAAAAAAATCCTTTGCACACGCAAGATCATGGTGATGCATAGCAACGAGAGGGGAGAGTGTCGTCTACGTACCCTCGTAGACCATAAGCGGAAGAGTTATGACAACGCGGTTGATGTAGTCGTACGTCTTCACGATCGACTGATCCTAGTACCAAACGTACGGCACCTCCGCGATCTGCACACATTCAGCTCGGTGACGTCCCACGAACTCACGATCCAGTAGAGCTTCGAGGGAGAGTTCCGTTAGCATGACGGCGTGATGACGGTGATGATGAAGCTACCGATGCAGGGCTTCGCCTAAGCACCGCTACGATATGACCGAGGTGGATTATGGTGGAGGGGGGCACCGCACACGGCTAAGAGATCAATGATCAACTTGTGTATCTTGGGGTGCCCCCTTGCCCCCGTATCTAAAGGATCTAGGGGAGGCGGCCGGCCAGGAGGAGGGCGCGCCAAGTGGGGAGTCCTACTCCCACCGGGACTAGGACTCCTCCTTTCCTAGTAGGAGTAGGAGAAGGGGGAAGGAGGAGAGAGAGGGGAAGGAAAGGGGGGCGCCGCCCCCTCCTTGTCCAATTCGTACTAGAGGGGGAGGGGGCGCACGGCCTGCCCTAGCCGCCCCTCCTCTTCTCCAGTAAGGCCCAAATAGGCCCATTACACTCCCCGGGGGGTTCCGGTAACCCCCCGGTACTCCGGTATATGTCCGAAACCTCCCGAAACACTTCCGGTGTCCGAACATAGTCGTCCAATATATCGATCTTTACGTCTCGACCATTTCGAGACTCCTCGTCATGTCCGTGATCATATCCGGGACTCCGAACTACCTTCGGTACATCAAAACACAAAAACTCATAATACCGGTCGTCTCAGAACTTTAAGCGTGCGGACCCTACGGGTTCGAGAACTATATAGACATGACCAAGACACGTCTCCTGTCAATAACCAATAGCGGAACCTGGATGCTCATATTGGTTCCTACATATTCTACGAAGATCTTTATCGGTCAAACCGCATAACAACATACATTGTTCCCTTTGTCATCGGTATGTTACTTGCCTGAGATTCGATCGTCGGTATCTCAATACCTAGCTCAATCTCGTTACCGGCAAGTCTCTTTACTCGTTCCGTAATGCATCATCCCGCAACTAACTCATTAGTTACATTGCTTGCAAGGCTTATAGTGATGTGCATTACCGAGAGGGCCCAGAGATACCTCTCTGGCAATAGGAGTGACAAATCCTAATCTCAATTTATGCCAACTCAACAAGTACCATCGGAGACACCTGTAGAGCACATTTATAATCACCCAGTTACATTGTGACGTTTGGTAGCACACAAAGTGTTCCTCCCGTATTCGGGAGTTGCATAATCTCATAGTCATAGGAACATGTATAAGTCATGGAGAAAGCAATAGCAGTAAACTAAACGATCAAGTGCTAAGCTAGCAATTTGGGTCAAGTCAATCACATCATTCTCCTAATGATGTGATCCTGTTAATCAAATGACAACTCATGTCTATGGCTAGGAAACTTAACCATCTTTGATTCAACGAGCTAGTCAACTAGAGGCATACTAGTGACACTATGTTTGTCTATGTATTCACATATGTACTAAGTTTCCGGTTAATACAATTCTAGCATGAATAATAAACATTTATCATGATATAAGGAAATATAAATAACAACTTTATTATCGCCTATGGGGCATATTTCCTTCAGTCTCCCACTTGCACTAGAGTCAATAATCTAGTTCACATCGCCATGTGATTTAACACCAACAGTTCACATCACCATGTGATTAACACCCATAGTTCACATCGACATGTGACCAACACTCAAAGGGTTTACAAGAGTCAGTAATCTTAGTTCACATCGCCATGTGATTAACACCCAAAGAGTACTATGGTGTGATCATGTTTTGCTTGTGAGAGAATTTTAGTCAACGAATTACGCCATATTCAGATCCGTATGTATTTTGCAAATTTCTATGTCAACAATGCTCTGCATGGAGCTACTCTAGCTAATTGCTCCCACTTTCGGTATGTATCCAGATTGAGACTTAGAGTAAATGCGGATCAGTGTCAAAACTTGCATCGAAGTAACCCTTTACGACGAACCTTTTGTCACCTCCATAATCGAGAAACATATCCTTATTCTACTAAGGATAATTTTGACCGCTGTTCAGTGATCTACTCCTAGATCACTATTGTAGTCCCTTGCCAAACTCAGTGTAGGGTAAACAATAGATTTGGTACACAGCATGGCATACTTTATAGGACCTATGGCTGAGGCATAGGGAATGACTTTCATTCTCTTTCTATCTTCTGCCGTCGTCGGGCTTTCATTCTTACTCAATTTCACACCTTGTAACACATGCAAGAACTCTTTCTTTGACTGTTCCATTTTGAACTACTTTAAAATCTTGTCAAGGTATGTACTCATTGAAAAAACTTATCAAGCGTCTTGATCTATCTCTATTGATCTTGATGCTCAATATGTAAGCAGCTTCACCGAGGTCTTTCTTTGAAAAACTCCTTTCAAATACTCCTTTATGCTTTCCAGGAAATTCTACATTATTTCCGATCAAGAATATGTCATTCACATATATTTATCAGAAATGCTGTAGTGCTCCCACTCACTTTCTTGTAAATATAGGCATCACCACAAGAACTATGGAGGTGTTTGGTTCTCTGGCCGGAACGCAAACGTTAATGGTAACAGGTCACGGGGGGATCGCAGGGGTAACAGTCCATTTGTTATTTTGTTTGGCACATGCGATGCGTTATCGATTACCTTTACGGTGTTTGGTGTGGCTTGTAATCTGAATACATCAGACAACTTTCACATGCAGAACCAGTTTTAAATTCATGCAATTTGACAAGGTTTTCACATGCATTTCACAGGTGCTTCACTAGCACATATTCAAACTCATCAAACAAGTACATAATTTAAAAATATTTTTGCATTCATCCAAGTCATCCTTTAACCAAATTTTGACACCACTTATAAAATGCATATTAACTCATTAATGCAAACTCAGACTTCAACAACAATTCGAGATAAACTACATAATTAGTCCCCAAAATTATTTTGTAAGGCAAGTCCAAAGGCCGATTTCAGAATCTTGCAAAGTAGCTTTTCCATCGACCATTCCTCTGATCAACCACACCACCCATCTTTTCTAATCAACCGTGCTTCTTTTTTTCATCTGCCAAAATAAGCAAGAGTTAAATAAGAAATAAAAAGCAGACAAAGAGACAACCACTAATTCAAAAATTAATAGCAGAACAAGCACTCTGATTGCAAAATTGGATCAATCCATAATCATCATCATTTATTCTGTTGTTCACTAGAAAATCACTTGACCTAGCAAGACAATCAAGAACTCCAATGATAATTTATTTGACATATATCTAAGAAAATGCTTATTATCCATGTTCGTTGTAAATTAACATCACATGTTAAGCTTGTCAAGTAGAGATTGGATGGAACATATACTACGAATGTAAGAAGAGATTGGATGGAACATATACTACGAGTGTCAAGCAGAAGCAGGAAGTCAACTAGACATTGCAAATGCATATACTAGCAGCAAGTCAACTCGAGATGGCAAATCATATACTAGCAGCTAGTCAAGTACAGATTACATATTCGTATAGCAGCTAGCCAATGAAAGGTAGATGTTATCAAAGCTGATAAGAGTTTAGCAAAAGAGATTTTGGAGTTTAGCAACAGGATACCAGAGAGCATTTTTAGGACATACTCCCTCCTCAGATTTTCTGGAAGCGCAAGCATCATGTTCATCTGATCTGGAACTTTAGCAAATACGGTTGCAGCCTCAATGATCTGGCTCCCGGTAAAGCTAAGCCTAGCAAATTCACTAATAGCCTTCTCTTTTGATTTCTGCTGAGGATCCTCTTGCGCTGCTTCTCGTGCCATTGATGCTGACAATGATGCTGCCATTGTACCCACATATTTTGTCACATTGTTGAGCTGGCTATTGACATCTTGAAGCATCAGTGCAAAGGGATCACTTGGTCCCGTCACCCTCTTTGGCCTTGGTTCCTTCCTCTGCCTCTTGGAACTAGTTCCATCCATAGAGCGAGTATCGACAGACCGTCTAGCCGTCCCTGTTGAGATCAAGTCCTCTTCCTCGTGTTCCTCTTCTTCTATAGCAATTTCATTTTCCAAGTTTCCCACTGCCTCACCAAAGCCTTCAGCATTTTCTCTAGTTGCTATGTCCTTGCCATAAATAGCAGCCAACTGCTCAAAGTATGGAAATGGCACACCATACAATCCCTTTGCCTCACTATGAATCTACAAATTTTTTCATACAAGAAGGAACTTAGTCTCTGATAGAAATGCGACAGGTATATAAAAAGGCAACGCGCAATAATAGAACCAATAAGAAGGAAGGAAAGGTACAACATCAGGCAAAGGTACAACATCTTCTTGTTAACAATAGCAATGTGCATAGCAACATTACAATAACGATAACTAGGCAGCAAGCAATTCGGCATTAACAAGGAGTTCAGTTTTGATGGGTGAAGTGATCAACCTTACAATGTGCTTCATACTGTGCCTTCTCACATTGAATCATCTTCCGGTTTCCATCCCATGTGAAACCACTTTTGGTTAACATTACTTCAAGAGCACCAAATTTTGTCCTAAAGTGCCTCACTCTTGACTCGATGTGTGGAATTGCAGAGATACCACAACCCGGGCACTTTTCAGCAAGGTGCTTCTCCAATACCACCAGGTATCCATTTTTGAAGCTACCATCTGCCTTCCACCTTGGGTCCAAAGACAACTCATACAAGGCTTTAATGAGTTCATCATCCTCATCCGAAGTCCACTTCCTTTTATTCTTGCCTCTTCCACGAGACGTACTTGAGGTGTCCACATCCATATCTGTACAAAGGAAGAACAAATACAAATAAGAAACAAATATATATGAAATGGGACAAATGCAAATGAGATGCAATTGAAGCTTATTTGAAAAAAAGAAAACTAGCAACAAAGTGGACAAATAGAAATGGTTTATACCTCAATGACCCCTAGCAGCCCTATGTCTATTATACATGTCTTGCGCAAGAACATTCCGGAAATTTGTCCACTCGTTCGAAGTTGAGATAGAAGTAATGAATTCTGGTTGGCCTAATTCTCCCTCCATGCCTTCCAATGTTTCTTGTGTTATTGGCTCGTCATTATCAAGTGGGTCAAGCGGCATATTTTGCAAGATTAAATTGTGCAAGAGTGCACATGCCATGATGATTCGACATTGGGTCTTCATAGGAAGAAATGACGGGGACCTCAAAATCGCCCACTGACCCTTGAGTCTTCCGAAAGACCTTTCTACAATATTTCGGGCTTTGGCGTGCTGCATGTTGTAATACTCCTTTGCACTACGAGGTGGGTTCTGTGCTGTCCAACCACCCAAGTGATACCTTTGACCATGGTATGGAGCTAAAAATCCTTTCACATTTGTGTAACCAGCATCGACAAGATAATATTGATCTTCAGGGACACACAACCCATTTGGCCTTGAGATGGCATCTCTAAGAACACGACCATCATGTGCAGAACCCTCCCAACCAGGTAGTATGTAAATGAACTGCATGTCAGGTGCACACACACCTAACACATTTGTATATATATCACCCAACCTTGATCGGTATCTTCCTTTCATAGTAGCTGGGACGGTTACCCCTACGTGTGTGCCATCTAACGCTCCAAGACAATTCTACAACATAAACAACAATGTGCAAACATTAGCATCTTTACCACTATTGAGTTCATATAGTAATTTTTTCCTTAGTAGCTATTTACCTTGAAATATTTCCATTTACCATCTGTGCAGTCCTCAGATATAGGTTCTAGTTTCTTAAGTAGCAATGGATGAAGCTTCAAAACAGCTAGAAGACAAGCATGGAAGTTCCTACTAACTGGCTCCGGGCTTCGGTAAAAGAATTTCCCTACTGTCCTATTTTTGAAATGGTGAGCTAATACATAAAGGAATGATGCCACTATCTCCTCCAATGATGTATTCCTTGTACCCCTTAGGCCACCAACATCTCTCACCATCTCACATAATATATGAAATGTTCTCCTATCGATACGAAGTTGACTTATACATGCTGAGTCGCTCTCACCAATTAGTTTATACAAATTCTCTCCTCCTAGCTCTCTAATTCTAAGCCTCCTTTCTATTTGCCAACACTTTCTTCTATAAACTAGTCCAAAGATTAACCACACATAATAGTATACAAGCATAATGGCACTCATCAGATTAATAAATGCTACATTTCTTCTTCGGCGTCTCACGCTTAAGGGAAGACGGGCCATAACTGAAAAGATATACAAGATATAGGGTAATTCCAGGAGGTGTGTCTGCTTGCTAAAAGAAATTAATGTCTACTCAAGTGTATGGGTGAAGTAAATATATGATAGCATGTGTTCTTATCATTGCTTGTTATTGCATTGGCAAGATTCATACCACTATAAGAAGAAAATATCGTTAAGAACAGATCAACATTAGGGGAAGAACTCGCCAACCGATGGGGGAGGAGAGGAATGAGCAGGACTACCGATGAACCACTGTTGGGAAAAAGAATGTGAAAGTGGAGGTTGATAAGCGAAAATACAGTACACTTCAGATCCTGCACACGAAAACAAAACAAAATTTTAGAAATTGCTATCATTTATAAGCCAGCACAATAGTATACAAACAAAATAATAGTTCTCCTAAAGAGAACAGATCAAAGAGTGTAAATAAGTGGCACCGTCGTCATCATAGTATGCACACGGTCACATATTATTCTCGTCTAGAGATCACAAGACTAAATTAGAAACAAAATTCTCAAGTTGAAATCTCAAGGCAGCAACATATATATAAACAGGACACAAAGACAAGCTAGATACCACTATAAATAAGAACATATCAAAATGTTCAGTTAACTCAATCTGGTTCGCAGCAATATGTTCAGTTAAGTCATCCTTGCAATTGTAGCATGACCGTCATCATGAGTGACGCTCAGGCTTAATCTCCATAGAGTTTGTTTCTCACCATGGCTATCTTTATAGCTCCCATTTTCAGGTCATGATTAATCACAAGTAGTTTACTTCTATCTACAATACACAACTGCGAGAACCAAACAGTACAGGACAAGATGATCAAGAACAGATCAATATTTTTCTAGTGTCTCATCGAATCAAGAAGAAATCAAGAAAAAAATGTAAATGATGTTTAGCCCTAACCTAATCTGGTAGCATGGCCGGTGCTACTTCTCGACGGCAAGAACGAGGACGACTAGATGGCTCTGGCCTTTGAGCAGGTGAGTCTGGATCGACACACACACACACACACACGTCCTCTTTGAACCCCCACACATGCCAGCACGATGTGGATGTCCAGGCTCGAGATCTTGCGCTAGGACCTGGGAAACTGAAAGGAGGAGAGGTGTCCGGTGAAAAACCACAAGATCTGGTCGATCCACCGGCGTACGCGTGGGGAAGAAGGAGCAGACGGTCAGGTGACCTACATACAACCCTGAAGCTTGAGGTGTCGCCGTGTCAGGGAAGGAGCGGGCGGGCTTCTTCTTGACGCCGGGGAAGTCGGCTTCGATGCCTCCGACGCCGACGGGGGTGGCCGGAGAAGGAGATTAACGAAGGGCAGTCGAGGGCTGGAGGTGGCGGAGGGGAAGGGTTGGAGGCTCGGGGGCTCGGGGAAGGGATCTGTTTGCGGTCAGGTTCGGGCGTAATCGGACCAAGACTTGGGTGGGATCTGTTTACACCGTAACGAATAACGGAGCTACCTAAACAAACAACTATTAACGCAATCCGTTACCTTCTTATCATGTTGCGTTACAATTTGCCGAACCAAACACCTCCTATATGCTTTGATCAACTCATCAAAGCGTATATTCCAACTCCGAGATGCTTGCACCTGTCCATAGATGGATCGCTGGAGCTTGCACATTTTGTTAGCACCTTTAGGATTGACAAAACCTTCTGATTGCATCATATACAACTCCTCTTTAAGAAATCCATTAAGGAATGTAGTTTTGACATCCATTTCCCAGATTTCATAAAATGTGGCAATTTGCTAACATGATTCGAACAGACTTAAGCATCGCTACAAGTGAGAAACTCTCATCGCAGTCAACACCTTGAACTTGTCGAAAACCTTTTTGCGACAATTCTAGCTTTGTAGATAGTAAGACTACTATCAGCGTCCGTCTTCCTCTTAAAGATCCATTTAATCTCAATGGCTCGCCGATCATCGGGCAAGTCAATCAAAGTCCACACTTTGTTCTCATACATGGATCCCATCTCAAGTTTCATGGCCTCAAGCCATTTCGTGGAATTTGGGCTCATCGTCGCTTCCTCATAGTTCGTAGGTTCGTCATGGTCTAGTAACATGACTTCCAGAACAGGATTACCGTACCACTCTGGTGCCGAACGTGCTGCGATTGACCTACAAGTTTCGGTAGTAACTTGATCTGAAGTTTCATGATCATCATCATTAGCTTCCTCACTAATTGGAGGAATCACTGGAACTGATTTATGTGATGAACTACTTTCCAATTCGGGAGCAGGTACAATTACCTCATCAAGTTCTACTTTCCTTCCACTCACTTCTTTCGAGAGAAACTCCTTCTCTAGAAAGGATCCATTCTAAGCAATGAATATATTGCCTTCGGATCTGTGATAGAAGGTGTACCCAACATTTTCTTTTGGGTATCCTATGAATACGCACTTCTCCGATTTGGGTTCGAGCTTATCAGGTTGAAACTTTTTCACATAAGCATCGCCATCCCAAACTTTAAGAAATGACAAATTAGGTTTCTTGCCAAACCACAATTCATACGGTGTCATATCAACTGCTTTAGATGGTGCCCTATTTAACGTGAATGCAGTTGTCTCTAATGCATAACCCCCAAACGATAGTGGTAAATAGGTAAGAGACATCATAGATCACACCATATCTAATAAAGTGTGGTTACGATGTTTGGACACACCATTACGTTGTGGTGTTCCAGGTGGCGTGAGTTGCGAAACTATTCCACGTTGTTTCAAATGAAGACCAACCTCGTAACTCAAATATTCTCCTCCACAATCAGATTATAGAAACTTTATTTTCTTGTTACGATGATTTTCTACTTCACTCTGAAATTCTTTGAACTTTTCAAATGTTTCAGACTTATATTTCATCAAGTAGATATACCCATATCTTCTGAAATCAGCTTTGAAGGTTAGAAAATAACGATAGCTGCCGCGAGCATCAACACTCATCGGACCGCATACATCGGTATGTATTATTTCCAACAAGTTTGTTGCTCGCTCCATAGTTCCGGAGAACGGAGTCTTAGTCATCTTTCCCATGAGGCATGGTTCGCAAGCATCAAGTGATTCATAATCAAGTGATTCCAAAAGCCCATTAGTATGGAGTTTCTTCATGCGCTTTACACTAATATGACGTAAACGACAGTGCCACATATAAGTTGCACTATCATTATTAACTTTGCATCTTTTGGCTTCAATATTATGAATATGTGTATCACCACGATCGAGATTCAATAAACCATTTATATTGAGTGTATGACCATATAAGGTTTTATTCATGTAAATAGAACAACTATTAGTCTTTGACTTAAATGAATAACCGTATTGCAATGAACATGATTCAATCATATTCATGCTCAACGCAAACACCAAATAACATTTATTTTAGGTTCAACATTAATCCCGAAGGTAAATGGAGTGTGCGATGGTGATCTTATCAACCTTGGAATCACTTCCAACTCACATCATCACCTCGCCCTTAACTAGTCTATGTTTATTTGCAACTCCCATTTCGAGTTACTACTCTTAGCAACTGAACCAGCATCAAATACCGAGGGGTTGCTATAAACACTAGTAAATTACACATCAATAACATGTATATCAAATATACCTTTGTTCACTTTGCCATCCTTCTTATCCGCCAAGTATCTAGGGCAGTTCCACTTCCAGTGAGCATTTCCTTTTGCAGTAGAAGCACTCAGTTTCAGCTTGGGTCTAGCTCTGGGCATCTTCACGGGAGCAGCAACTTGCTTGCAGTTCTTTTTGAAGTTCCCCTTCTTCCCTTTGCCATTTTCTTGAAACTTGTGGTCTTGTCAACCATCAACACTTGATGATTTTCTTGATTTCTACCTTCGTCAATTTCAGCATCACGAAGAGCTTGGGAATCGTTTCTGTTATCCCTTGCATATTATAGTTCATCACAAAGTTCTAGTAACTTGGTGATAGTGATTAGAGAACTCTGTCAATCACTATCTTATTTGGAAGATTAACTCCCACTTGATTCAAGTGATTTTAGTACTCAGACATTCTGAGCACATGCTCACTAGCTGAGCTATTCTCCTCCATCTTGTAGGCAAAGTACTTGTCAAAGGTCTCATACCTTTTGACATGGGCATGGTTCTGAAATACTAACTTCAACTCTTGGAACATCTCATATGCTCCATGGCGTTTCAAAAACGTCTTTGAAGCCCTGATTCTAAGCCGTAAAGCATGGTGCAATAAACTATCAAGTAGTCATCATATCGAGCTTGCCAAGCATTCATAATGTCTGCATTTGCTCCTGCAATCGGTCTGTCACCTAGCGGTGCATCAAGGACATAATTCTTCTGTGCAGCACAGAGGATAATCCTCAGATCACGGATCTAATCCTCATCATTGCTACTAACATCTTTCAACTTAGTTTTCTCTAGGAACATATCAAAAAAAAACAGGGGAGCTAAACGCGAGCTATTGATCTACAACATAGATATGCTAATACTAGCAGGACTAAGTTCATGATAAATTAAAGTTCAATTAATCATATTACTTAAGAACTCCCACTTAGATAGACATCCCTCTAGTCATCCAAATGATCACGTGATCCAATTCAACTAAACCATGTCCGATCATCACATGAGATGGAGTAGTTTTCAATGGTGAACATCACTATGTTGATCATATATACTATATATACGATTCACGCTCGACCTTCCGGTCTCAGTGTTCCGAGGCCATATCTGCATATGCTAGGCTCGTCAAGTTTAACCCGAGTTTTCTGCGTGTGCAAAACTGGCTTACACCCATTGTATTTGAACGTAGAGCTTATCACACCCGATCATCATGTGGTGTCTCGGCACGACGAACTTTCGCAATGGTGCATACTCAGGAAGAACACTTATACCTTGAAATTTAGTGAGAAATCATCTTATAATGCTACCGTCAAACAAAGCAGAATAAGATGCATACAAGATAAACATCACATGCAATCAATATAAGTGATATGATATGGCCATCATCATCTTGTGCCTTTGATCTCCATCTCCAAAGCACCGTCATGATCACTGATAACCCACAAGTATAGAGGATCGCAACAGTTTTCGAGGGTAGAGTATTCAACCCAAATTTATTGATTCGACACAAGGGGAGCCAAAGAATATTCTCAAGTATTAATAGTTGAGTTGTCAATTCAACCACACCTGGATAACTTAGTATCTGCAGCAAAGTATTTAGTAGCAAAGTAGTATGGAAGTAACGGTAACAGTAGCAAAGTAATATTTTTGGGTTTTGTAGTGATTGTAACAATAGCAACGGAAAAGTAAATAAGCGAGGATCAATATGTGAAAAGCTCGTAGGCATTGGATCGGTGAAGGAGAATATGTCGGATGTGGTTCATCATGTAACAATCATAACATAGGGTGACACAGAACTAGCTCCAATTCATCATGTAACAATCATAACATAGGGTGCCACTGTTGGGGAACATAGTAATTTCAAAAATATTCCTACGCACACGCAAGATCATGGTGATGGATAGCAACGAGAGGGGAGAGTGTCGTCTACGTACCCTCGTAGACCGTAAGCGGAAGCGTTATGACAACGCGGTTGATGTAGTCGTACGTCTTCACGATCGACCGATCCTAGTACCACACGTACGGCACCTCCGCGATCTGCACACGTTCAGCTCGGTGACGTCCCACGAACTCACGATCCAGTAGAGCTTCGAGGGAGAGTTCCGTCAGCATGACAGCGTAATGACAGTGATGATGAAGCTACCGACGCAGGGCTTCGCCTAAGCACCACTACGATATGACCGAGGTGGATTATGGTGGAGGGGGGCACCGCACACGGCTAAGAGATCAATGATCAACTTGTGTGTCTTTGGGTGCCCCCTTGCCCCCATATATAAAGGAGCTAGGGGGGAGGTGGCCGGCCAGGAGAAGGGCGCGCAAAGAGGGGGGGGGGTCCTACTCCCACCGGGAGTAGGACTCCTCCTTTCCTAGTAGGAGTAGGAGAAGGGGGAAGGAGGAGAGAGAGGGGAAGGAAAGGGGGCGCCCCCCTCCTTGTCCAATTAGGACTAGACAGGGAGGGGCCGCGTGGCCTGCCCTCGCCGCCCCTCCTCTTCTCCACTAAGGCCCAATAGGCCCATTACACTCCCCGAGGGGTTCCGGTAACCCCCACGGTACTCCGGTATATGTGCGAAACCTCCCGAAACACTTCCGGTGTCCGAATATAGTCGTCCAATATATCGATCTTTACGTCTCGACCATTTCGAGACTCCTCGTCATGTCCGTGATCATATCCGGGACTCCGAACTACCTTCGGTACATCAAAACACAAAACTCATGATACCGATCGTCACAGAACATTAAGCGTGCGGACCCTACGGGTTCGAGAACTATGTAGACATGACCAAGACACGTCTCCGGTCAATAACCAACAGCGGAACCTGGATGCTCATATTGGTTCCTACATATTCTACGAAGATCTTTATCGGTCAAACCACATACACTACAAAAAAAAGACACATCCGTGACATTTTGGGCCGAACGAATTTTTTTTCTATCATACATATGACACTTCTATGACGATAAATGTGACAAAACCCGGTATCATCATAGATGTGATGGGCTCCTACTTCTGTGACAAAAACTCATGACAGAAAATGGGCTTTTCGTCCTGGGCGGGCTGGAGACGCAGCTGCATGACATTCTTTGGGCCGTCCATGACGGAAAAAACCGTGGTAGAAGAGAGGGGGAGGAAAATTTCGGGAGTTGCGATTCACGGTGGGAGTCGGGGCGGAGCGATGCCCGCTTTCTCGTGACGACGACGTAAGCGTGTGCGAGGCGCTGGCTCTAATCGAACCCGAGCGAGGCGTTGGGCTCTAATCGAACGCGAGAGATTGCTGTAGGCTACGCGTTCATCGAACCCGAGGGATCGATCGATGGCTGTTAATCGAACCGATGGAGCGATTCGCCGCTCTCGCCGCTAGCGAAGCCGATCGATTGGATGAACAGTGAGCGTTGCGGGGGGTTGGATGAGCGGTGAGCGGTGGCGTTGCCTCTGGGTGAACAGGAACCCGTGGTGTGGAGGGCTGGATGAACAGTAGACGATGGAGGGGTGGCCATGGAGGGGTGGTTGAACAGGACCCCGTGGTGTGGAGGGCTAGATGAACAGTAGACGGTGGAGGGGTGCCCGTGGAGGGGTGGTTGAACAGTAGCCGGTGGAGTAGCGCGCGGTGGAGGCTGGATGAACAGGAGCCCGTGGAGGCTGGAGGAGGTCGACGGTAGCCCGTGGAGGCTGGAGGAGGTCGACGGTGGAGATGAAACGGTATCCTGTGGAGTCCCGTTTTGCGGCACGCCACACCTCCCGATGAACAGGACCCCGTTTGACCGTAGGGGTCCGTTTAAATCCGTTTGTGGTACGCCACACCCTCCCGATCAACAGGACCCTGCTTTTGACCGTAGGAGGTCCGTTTCCTCCGTTTTGCGGTACGCCACACCCCTCCCGATCAATAGGACCCCCGTTTCGACCGTAGGAGGTCCGTTTCCTCCGTTTTGCGGTACGCCAGGCCCCTCCCGATCAATAGGACCCCGTTTCGAACGTGGCAGGTTGAACACAAGGCCGTTTCCTCCATTGTGTGGTACGCCGGGCCTCGTTTCCATCGCCTGTTCCTTCCAAGCCCTCCCGATGAACACGACCACGCATTTCGTTCCGACCTAGCCGGTTGGCTCCCCATGAACACGATGACGACGCTGTTTCTCCGTTCCGACCCAGCCATGTACGTATGCGCGATAGGCGTTAGAGACCCTGCCCGTATGTACGTACATGGCTGTATTTTTTTCTTGCACTCTCGCCGTTGCACGTACGTGTACATGCTACGTGCGCGCCTCTACTACGACACGTGCGCGCCTCTACAATGACCAGTATGTACATACACGTTCGCGACCAGAATGACAACGCTACGTACGCTTCGACCAGGTGGGTCCCGACTGTCAGGCACTTCCTTGCCTGCGAAGATGTAGCTGGTGGGTCCCAGCAGTTAGGGGGGCGAATCGTTTTTTTCGGACGCACTTCCTTGTGTGCGAAGATGTAGCTGGTGGGTCCCAGCAGACAGGGGGAAACGTTTTTTTCACGAAATACGGTGGCCCGTCCGGCGGGTCCCCGCTGTCAGGTAGAGGAATAATTATTTTGCGCGTAATAACGAGGCATTTCCTTGCTGCGGCCGTGGACCCAGCTATTAGCCTCTCCACATACAGTCCACGTCCGATGGAAGCCATTCCTTGACCATGTTAACCACGCCGCGCCGAGAGCACCAGGGCGGTGGACGACGGCGAGGCCTAGGAAGGGGACGACGCGGGGCCGGGGAAGACGCGACAGTGGATGCCCACGCGTAGAGGAGTATGAGGGTTCACTCGCTCGGCTGCGGTGTGAGGCTGCCGTCGCCGGAGAATAACAGGGGGTGTGGGTGCGTAGAGGGATGGCACGGCAGCGGTGGGACTAGTAGGCGATGAGGCCTCCGCGGCATCACAGCCGGCCACGGGCGGCAGGAGCAGGCGGCATGACCGGCGCTGCTTTGGGCGGCTGGAGCAAGAAGACCAGAGGTTGAAGAAGCACTACGGCCGTTGGATGGACATCGTACGGTCACTGGAGCTAGAATCGTTCATATATTGACTAAAGTTGACAAAGGCCTCCGTCCCAATCAACTTAGTAGGCCCACAAGTCAGCCTCCCACCAAGGTTGGTCCCAGCTAGCAGGGGGTATTCATTTTTTTGTGCGTAATAAGGAGGCACTTCCGGTGGGTCCGAGCTGACAGCGGGGGAACGTTTTTTCACGAAATACGGTGGCCCGACCTGTGGGTCCCAGCAGTCAGGGGGAAACATTTTTTCGCGAAATACTGGTGGCCCGTCCAGTGGGTCCCAGATGTCAGGTGGAGGAATAATTATTTTCCACGTAATAAGGAGGCAGTTCCTTGCGGCTGCCGTGGACCCAGCTGTCAGCCTCTCCACGTACAGTACTCTTCCGATGGAAGTCGGTCGTTGACCACATTGACCACGCCGCGTCGAGAGCACCACGGCGGTGGACGACGGCGAGGCCTAGGAAGGGGACGACGGGGAGCCGGGGAAGACGCGGCAGTGGAAGCCCGCACGGAGAGGAGTATGAGGGTTCACTCGTTCGGCTGCGGTGTGAGGCTGCCTTCGCCGCAGAATAACAGGGGGTGTGGGTGAGTAGAGGATGCCACGGCCGGTGGTGGGAGTAGTAGGGGGCGCCGAGGTGCCTAGCACAGCCGGCCACGGGAGGCAGGAGCAGGCGGTCCCACCGGTGCTGCTTTGGCGGCTGGAGCAAGAAGATCAGAGATTGAAGAAACACGACGGCCGTTGGATTGACATCCAACGGTTACGTCTGCTAGAATCGTTTGTTGATGTAGTATATAATAACTAAAAAAATCTTGCATACACGTCAACTAAACAGGCCCACAAGTCAGACCACTCCCTCTTTTTTTTAATAATTTATATATAGCTGATGGCAACTTCTTATTCTATTTATTGCGATCGTTTTTAGTTGGCGGGGCCAATTTCGCATATTTCTGTGTGTTCCAAACTATTTTTAATATCAAAATGTCGAGCCAGATTTAAAGTACTTTGAAGATATATTTGAATTAGGTTAATGCCCAGTGAAATAGGGATATGAAAATGTGAAAAAAAATCAGAAATTATAAAGTAATTGCCAATTTATCATCTGTTTTTATATTTACAACCCATTTCATATTACTTTCAAGGCGTAGAAAAATAAGTAGGCCTGGATTGGGTATTCTTCAGAAAAAATAAACTAGGCTCATTTGCACAAAGAAAAAAATAGCTGGGCTGGTCACATGGTGAACATAAAATAGAAGCCTGGGCTAGACGGGCCACAGCCCAGTTCAAACCGTGCTCCGTCTCAACAATACCAAACAAAAAAAATACTGCTCGAGTAGCTACGTCCCAGGTGTCAGCCGATCTTGTGTTGTTCTCTCTTATCTATTGACTATATACGCTCACAATGTCGTGGGTCCAAGATGTCAGGAAAACACTAGGAGGAAGCATTTTATTTTTCCATACGGTGATGTGGTGGGCCCCTACTATCATCCTCTTCACATACTTCTGCCGATTCCTGTTGTTTGTTGACCATGTTGACAACGCGAGAGGGCGGCGCCGCGGCGAGCGCACCAAAGCGCACGGAGGACGTCGGCGTTAACGATTTAGGAGACGGTGGGGCGGCGATGCGTGCGCTGAGGCGCAGCCAGCCGTGGGAGGCGGAAGCAGGTGGCCCCGCCGGCGCTGGTTTGGTTTTGGCAGCTGGAGGAAGACAGTGATGAAGTCATGTACATAGGGTAGGGTCATGGACCTGTCCAAGATACCCTCCCCAAGGACATCCTTAGAATAAACTGCCTTCCAGTCGACCTGGTAGGATTCCACTCGACAGACTCAAAGACACTCGACCATGAAGACACACTCGACCACCAGGAGTTCGAGAACCACTCGGTGTCCAAACGGTCTGTAGTTAAGTAGTCTTTATGGTCATGATGACACTTTATGTAAGGAGTTACCAGTAACGCCTGGACTTAATGTACCTTTAACCCTCCGCTACCTGGGCTGGCTGGGGTCCTGGCGCACTCTATATAAGCCACCCTCCTACACAGGTAGAAGGGTTCACACCCCTGTAATTCATACGCATATAATCCAGTCGACCGCCTCCGGGCTCCGAGACGTAGGGCTGTTACTTCCTCCGAGAAGGGCCTGAACTCATAAAACTCGTGCGTATACAACTACTCCATAGCTAGTATCTTGCCTCTCCATACCTACCCCCCATTCTACTGTCAGACTTAGAACCACGATGGCCGGCGCCCACCGTGGGGCGGGTGTTCTAGCGATTTGTTGGAGAAGTAGGGATTCTTTCGATCTCCTACATCATGGTTTCAGGTGGAGTTTTGGTCGAAGGCCGCGAGATCCGTCTCGGTGCGCTCACGTTCATCGCCCACCATTCCGCTTGGCTTCAGGAGGCTCCTCTCGACGTCGACGCGCTCCCCGTCCGCGGGGCAACACACTTTTGCGTGTGCGTCCGCGGCGTCCTCCTGCGGCAGCCGTCGACCCAGTATGGGTCGGTTCTTGTGCCGTCCTCACTCCCAGTCCCCGCCGGCGCAAGCGCTCCGGTCGGTCGAGGCTTCAGCGGTGGGTGAGGCATGCGGTGGCTCGCCAGTCGGCCACTTCCCAAGTTGCGGCAATCGAGCCCGACGAATATCTCTACGGCCTGTTTGATCTGTCGACTAGTTCCGCAGAGACTGCATCCGAGTGCGGTAGCAGCGATCCGGCAGCAAAGGTTCTGATGGTCGACGGACCACGCAGTCCTCCTGGATTCCCCCGCACCGACGGAGGCGACAGTGGAGGCGATCCGGTGCAAGCTCACGAAGAGTACCAACCTGAGCCCCTCACTTCGCTGCAGAGGGAGGAACTTCGCCGCCGAAACATGGATGCGCTTCACACTCCTATCGTTGGAGAAACCCCCGAGGCTCGTGCCTTGGAGGATGCGCTTAGCCAACCTGGCGGCGCACTCGACTGGAGAACCTCCAGCGAGTTCTCGACGAGCGCACGCGACCATAGGTTCCAGAATCCAGTCGACGTCAACTCTTTCCACAACCAACTCAGGTATATCGAACTCCGATTCAGAATTTAGCAGCTGCAGCCAGTATAGCAGAATCGATTCAGCCTTCCTAGTCGGAGGCGGGTAGAGGTTTGCAACAGATCGTAGATTTACTCCGGCAGCAGGAGATCAAAATTCAGTCAGATCACGATCACGGAACAGGATTCACAGCAGATCCGTCGCTGCAAATTCAGTCCAGTCGGCCCATAGCCCAAGATCACCCCCGAGGCGTGAGGAACGAGGAGGCCGGCGTGATGATCAGTACAGGAACCATGAGCCGTATGAGCACCGATTCGATCGCAATGATCGACGTCGAGTGCCCACCCCTCCCCCAAGGGGTGGATCATACGCTCCTCGGCAACAAGATGATGACGCCAAAGACAAAGTGTTGGGCGAAGGGTTCGGTCGATCCCAGAGAGCCGAGCTTTGATGCGAGATCCATTATCGTTCAAGGCTTGGTCGACAGAATAGAGCTCACCAAGAAGGCCATGATGAGATGTTCCCTCCAAGCAGCAGAGTTCATGTCTCGGGGCAGAGTGTTTTAGCAGGGCCATCGAGAGCCGATGATTCCTCCCAACTTTAGGTTGGCGATCGGAGTCGATAAGTTCACCAGTGAGTCCAAGCCTGACACTTGGCTTGAGGACTACCGAGTGGCTGTCCAGATTGGCGGCGGCAACGATGAGGTAGCTATGAAGCATTTGCCCCTTATGTCGGAGGGTTCGGCCAGAGCATGGTTGAATCAGTTAGCGCCCAGCAGTATTTACACTTGGGAAGATCTTGCCCGAGTGTTTGTCAGGACATTTGAAGGGACTTCCAAGTGACCAGCAGGGTTGACAGAGCTGCAGTCGTGTGTACAGAAGTCGAGTGAAACTTTGAGAGATTACATCCAGAGATGGATTACCTTGCACCACACAGTTGAGAATGTGTCTGGTCACCAGGCAGTCTGTGCTTTCAAGGAAGGTGTCAAGAACAGGGAGTTGAGTTTGAAATTCGGTCGTACAGGAGATATGACCCTGAGTCGGATGATGGAGATTGCTACCAAGTATGCTAATGGTGAAGAAGAGGATCGGCTCCGGAGTGGTAAGTACAAGTCAGCCGCTAATGAAGCCGGCGGAGGGAACTCCAGGAAGCGAAGCGCATAAAGTCCGAGCCAGCCGCTTCCCGGAGAAGCCTTGGTGTGACCCTGTGAAAGTTCAAGGGGAAACCCAAGGGTCCGTGGAACCCCAAGAAGGTGAAAGACCAAGATGGGAATGATGTATTGGACTTGCCATGTCGCATTCACACGAAGAAAGATGAAGAGGGTAAACTCATTTACCCAAAGCATACCACTCGACAGTGTCGGCTCTTGATTCAGTAGTTCCAAGGGAAGCAGCCCAAGGATAAGGAAAAGGAGTCGGACAAAGTTGAGGACAAGGAAGATAGTGATGGTGGATACCCCGGTCAATTCCACTCGATGATTTTTGGCCGACGTTGAAAGCAAAAAGTCGATTGAAAGTTATCAACCGAGAAGTGAGCATGGTCGCTCCGGCGATGCCCAATTATCTGAAATGGTCCCAGACCGCCATCACATTCGGCCAGTCTGATCATCCGACACACATTGCCACCCCTGGGAGCCAAGCGTTGGTGGTCGATCCAGTCGTCGAAGGCACTCGACTGACCAAAGTTTTGATGGATGGTGGCACTCGATTTTGTATGCAGAGACGTTGAAAGGGATGGGCATTCCGATGTCCAGACTCAGCACCAGCAACATGAGCTTCCATGGAGTCATTCCTGGAAGGAAGGCTGAGTCACTCGGCCAAATTGCTCTCGATGTGGTTTTTGGTGACTACAAGAATTTTCAGAAGGAAAAGTTGACCTTTGAGGTCGTGGATTTCAGAGCGCTTATCACGCTATTACGGGAGGCCAGCATATGCTGCGTTTCATGGCTCGACCATGTTATGTGTACCTCAAGCTAAAGATGCCAGGTCCCAAAGGTGTGATCACTGTCACTGGCAATCGGAAAAAGGCAGAAGAGTGTTTTTAGAAAGGCTCTAAGATCGCTGATGCTCAGATGGCAGTGGTCGAGCTGCAAGAGTACTAGAAAACTGCAGACCCGAGTGATTTGTTGCGAGCCAAGAAGCCCGCCACGGAGTCAGCATTTCAGTCGTCCGGAGAAACGAAACCGATTCATATTCATTCGACTGATCCCAATGCTGCTCCGACTCACATCTCAACAACACTCGACTCCAAATAGGAAGAAGCGCTCATCCAGTTCCTCCGTGAGAACTGGGACATCTTTGCATCGAAGCCTGCTGACATGCCAGGTGTTCCTAGGGAACTGGCTGAGCATCGTCTGCGAGTCGACTCAAAAGTCAAACCTGTCAAAGAACATCTTCGACGGTCCGCCGTCCAGAAGAGAAAGGCCATAGGCAAGGAGGTGGCTCGGCTCTTAGCAGCAGAGTTTATCCGAGAAATTTACCACTCCGAGTGGATCGCCAATGTTGTCATGGTCCCTAAGAAGGACAATTCACTGCGCATGTGCATCGACTTCAAACATATCAATCGGGCCTGCCCGAAAGATCATTTTCCTCTCCCCCGCATCAACCAAATAGTCGACTAGACTGTGGGATGCGAGCGGTTGTCTTTTTTAGACGCATATTCCGGGTACCATCAGATCCGTCTATATGGACCCGACGAGATCAAAACAGCTTTCATCACTCCATTTGGGTGCTTCTGTTATGTCACCATGCCATTCGGCCTCAAGAATGCCGGAGCCACGTTCATGAGGATGATCTGAAGTGTTTACTCACTCAAATCGGTCGGAATGTGGAAGCATACATGGATGGCATTGTGGTCAAGTCACGGAAAGGTTACGACCTGTTGGTGACCTTGCTGAAACATTTGCCAATCTCAGGAGGTATGATATCAAGCTTAATCCATCAAAGTGCACATTCGGAGTTCCTGGCGGAAAGTTACTCGGTTTTCTCGTTTCCGAACGAGGAATTGATGCTAACCCAGAAAAAGTTGGCACTATACTCCGAATGAAACGCCCTGTGCGTGTGCACGATGTCCAGAAGCTTATTGGATGCTTGGCCGCTTTAAGTCGATTCATCTCTCGCCTCGATGAAAAGGCATTGCCTCTTTACCGACTGATGAAGAAGTCAGACAAGTTCGAGTGGACTCCTGAAGCTGATGCAGCGTTTGCAGAGGTCAAAGCTCTGCTCTCCACCCAGCCGGTGCTTGCTGCCCCAATCAGCAAAGAGCCGTTGCTGCTTTACATTGCAGCCACAGGACAAGTCGTCAGTACAGTACTTACGGTCGAGCGGGAAGAGGAAGGAAAAGCCTTCAAAGTTCAAGGCTCAAAGATATTATCTTTCTGAAGTATTAACCCCGTCAAAGCAAAGATACCCTCATTATCATAAGCTTGTGTATGGGATTTATATGACCGCGAAGAAGGTTGCGCATTACTTCTTTGGTCATTCCATTACAGTCGTCAGCGACGCCCCATTATCAGAGATTCTGCATAACAAAGACGCAACTGGTCGAGTGGCGAAATGGGCGATTGTACTTCTTCCCCTTGATATCAAGTTTGAGGCAAAGAAAGCCATCAAGTCCCAAGCAATAGCAGATTTCATCGCCGAGTGGATTGAACAACATTTACCGACTCAAGTTCACTCGAACCTTCGGACTATGTTCTTTGATGGTTCCAAGATCTGAATGGTTCGGTCTTTGAGGTAGTATTGGTTTCCCCCCGAGAAGATAAGCTCGGATATGTGCTCCAGATTCATTTTGATTCTTCCAACAATGAAGCAGAATACGAAGCACTGTTGTATGGGTTGCGTATGGCCATTTCACTCGGCGTCCGTCGCCTCATGGTCGATGGCGACTCAGATCCAGTGGTTAATCGGTGATGAAGGAGTGGGACGTCGAAGTCCAGCCATGACTGCTCTTGTAATGCTGATGAGGAAGCTAGAGAAGAAGTTTGAGGGGTTAGAGCTCCATCATATACCCGACTGAAAAATCAAGCTCTTGATGATTTGGCGAAAATAGGGTCCAAGAGGGAAGCCATTCCCGGTGATGTGTTTTTGGAGCACATCCGCTGCTTTGTCGATTCAAGAGGATCCTTTCGAAGAAGCTCCACAGCCAAAAAGTGCCACCGATCCGACCGAGGTTGAGGTCCCAGCGGTGGTCGACCTGATCATGGAAGTCGTGGTCATCACTCCCATCTGGACAGTACCGTACATCGCGTATATCCTAAGGAAAGAGCTCCCAGAGAACGAAGAAGAGGCTAGACAGATCGTCCGCCGATCCAAGGCCTTTATTGTGATCAAGGGACAGTTATTCAGAGAAAGCGTGACTGGAGTCAGCCAGAAGAGCATAACGCCAGAAAAAGGTCAGATAATTCTTGATGATATCCACTCGGGGACCTGTGGTCACCATGCGTCCTCTCGGACCATCGTGCTAAAGCATACCGAGTGGGATTTTATTGGCCAAAGGCAAATGAAATGGCAAAGGAAATAGTCGACAAGTGTGAAGGATGTCAGTTCTACTCCAATATGTTACACAAACCCGCCTCAGCATTGAAGACCATTCCCCTTGTCTGGCCTTTCGCTGTTTGGGGGTTGGATATGATTGGACCACTGAAAACTGGCAGGAGTGGTTTCACTCATTTTCTTGTGGCAGTCGACAAGTTTACGAAGTGGATTGAAGCTAAACCTATCAAGAACCTTGATGCGTGCACTGCTGTCAGTTTCATCAGAGAGTTGATATTCAGATATGGAGTTCCGCACAACATCATCACTGACAATGGGTCAAATTTCGATTCCGACAAGTTCAAAGCCTTTTGAGCCTCTCGAGCACGCGAGTCGACTATGCTTCAGTCGCTCACCCCCAGTCGAATGGACAAGCAGAACGAGCAAATGGTCTAATTCTCAAAGGACTGAAACCTCCACTGATGCATGATCTCAAACATGCAACATGAGCGTGGGTTGACGAACTTCCGTCGGTTCTTTGGGGATTGAGGACCACTCCTAATCGGTCGACTGGGAGAACTCCATTCTTTATGGTCTATGGAGCTGAAGCGATTACTGAAAGTGACCTGCTTCACGGTCTTGAGTCGAACTTTACTCACGAAGGCTGAAGCGGAGCAAGCCCGGCAAGATGCAGTCGACCTCCTTGAAGAGGAGAGAGAGATGGCCCTGATCCGCTTGACCATCTATCAGCAGGACTTGCGTCGATTCCATGCTAAAAATGTGAAGAGCCGAGCCTTTCAAGAAGGGGATCTGGTCCTCCGAGTGGATCAACAGAAACCACACAAGCTCGCTCCCACTTGGGAAGGTCCCTTCATCGTCACCAGAGTTCTCCACAATGGACCTTACCATCTTTACAACGTCGAACGCCAGATCGATGAGCCTCGAGCCTGGAATGCGGAGCTGCTCCGCCTTTTACACTTAAGTACTCACTCGGATGAGATGTAATAAAAGTTCCTCTGTAGTTTGTTTATCTAAATCAAGAAGGTTATAATTTTCCTAGTGATTGTTATTACTTTTTGTTAAAATTCCCCCCAGTGGGTGGCTTAGCTGTGAATCCGTTTCGCCTAAGTTTGTAAAAATGTCCTTACCGAGTGGCGAGCCAGCCTCTCAATCGGGGGCTTAGCTACGAATTCGTTTCACCTAAGTGTTTTAAAATCCTACCGAGTGGTGAGCCAACCTCCCACTTGGGGGCTTAGCTGCAGTCCAAGTACTCGCCTAAGTGTTTTAAATCCTACCGAGTGGTGAGCCAGCCTCCCACTCGGGGGCTTAGCTGCAGTCCAAGTACTCGCCTAAGTGTTTGAAATCCTCCCGAGTGGTGAGCCAGCCTCCCACTCGGGGGCTTAGCTGCAGTCCAAGTACTCGCCTAAGTGTTTGAAAATCCTACCGAGTGGTGAGCCAGCCTCCCACTCGGGGACTTAGCTGCAGTCCCAGTACTCGCCTAAGTGTTTTAAATCCTACCGAGTGGAGAGCCAGCCTCCCACTCGGGGGCTTAGCTGCAGTCCCAGTACTCGCCTAAGTATTTAATACAATGTGCGCTTCACAAGGACGACGAGGTGCAGGTCGACTGCTACCTTCTTCTTCGGAGCTACGCCATCAAAAATCCTACCGAGTGGAGAGCAAACCTCTCACTCGGGGCTTAAGCTACAGTCCCGGTACTCGCCTAAGTATTTAATACAATGTGCGCTTCACAAGGACTGACGAGGTGCAGGTCGATTGCTACCTTCTCCTTGAGCTACGCCATCAAAATCTTACCGAGTGGAGAGCAAACCTCTCACTCGGGGCTTAGCTGCAGTCCAGTACTCGCCTAAGTATTGAAAAATCCCACCGAGTGGAGAGCAAACCTCCCACTCGGTGGCTTAGCTGCAGTCCAGTACTCGCCTAAGTATTGAAAAACCCTACCGAGTGGAGAAAACCTCCCACTCGGGGCTTAGCTGCAGATCTAGTACTACGCCTAAGTATTGAAAAATCCCACCGAGTGGAGAGCAAACCTCCCACTGGGGCTTAGCTTGAGTCCAAGCTACGCCTAAGTATTGAAAAATCCTACCGAGTGGAGAGCAAACCTCCCACTCGGGGGCTTAGCTGCAGTCCAGTACTCGCCTAAGTATGGAAAAATCCTACCGAGTGGAGAGCAAACCTCCCACTCGGGGGCTTAGCTGCAGTCCAGTACTCGCCTAAGTAAGAAATCCATCCTGATCCGCAAGGATGACGAGAGGTAGTTCGACAATTACCTTCTCCTTCAGAGCTGCGCCACAAGTACAATGTGCAGTTCATCCCAATCCGCAAGGACGACGAGGTGCAGGTCGACTGCTACCTTCTCCTTCAGAGCTGCACCACAAGTACCACATGCGGTCCATCCCGATCCGCAAGGACGACGAGGTCAGCCGCAGCCCGTACTTCATCCCTACCTGCAAAATCAATGAAGTGCAAGTCGACTGGATATTCACCTCAAGGATGCTGCTCAAGCATTGAAGTATATTCCGAATGAAAAGCAAAGTTCGCATAAAAGGCAAATAGAAGCACGCTCGATGATAAACCAAGTTCGGATAAACGTCCTACGGATTCGAAAGTGCTCGGGCGTTAAGCCCGTTAAAGTTTATCGGTTACAAAACCACTCGGCATTCCGAGGCAAATTTAAGGTAGAGCATAGAAGTTTTTTACTCCTCAGGTGGAGGATTGGAAGGAGCCACAAACTGGTCAAGGTCGATCCCATCAGCAATCCGGGTGGCAGCGGCGATGAAAGTCTCCATGAAAGATCGGAAATCATACTTCTTGGTATTGGCAACTTTGAGGGACGCCAGCTTTTCCTCCCGCGCCTCCTTGCAGTGGACACGAACCAGAGACAGAGCAACATCAACACCGACCTGGCAGAATACTTTTTCCATTCTTGCACTCGACTTGGAACCTCATTCAGTCGAGTCATTAAGGACTCGAGGTCATTCTGAAGCGTGCGGTCCGGCAGAGTGTTGAGTCGATCCGCGACACCGCAGCTTTCGGTCGGCGAGATAGTCCACAACACCAGCAATGCGAGACTCCAGTCGGAGCACGTTCATAGCGGCTTCATCCTTCACGGGAGAGTTGATGGGGTCCAGGCTTGTCTCCACTCGACTGGTGTCTTCTTTGAAGTTCTGACAGAATTCTGTAAATGCAACTCGGGTTCAAGTTAACAGTTCTATGATCAGTTGGTGATAACTAGACAATCGGGTAAAAGAGATTACCTTCGAGCATGAGGAATAACTTTTTGGCGAGCCCTCCCAGATAAGCCTCCAGATCATTCCTCTTCCCCACCAGTTCGCCAGCCTTTTGTCGATCGAGCAACTTTGTCATTCTTCAGTCGGCTAACATCCTTGTGGGCCGCGTCGAGAGCAGCCTTCAGTTTGGTATTCTCCTCTTCGAGTTTGCCGACTGAGACCAGTTTCTCTTCCGCAAGCTTTTTTTTCTCCAAAGCCGCCTTCTGGGCCTCTGCAAGGTCGTGGTCTTTCTTCTTCAGAGCCTCCTCCAGTTTGTCTTCAAAATAACAATAAGCCCAGAGTAGAGAATGGGTAGAAAGACAAAGACAATCGTCAAAGTTCTCACCAGCCATACCTTTTGCTTCGTCTCTCGCCTTTTGCAAGTTCTCCTGAGCAAGCTTCAAGTCAAGGTTGAGCTGGATCTGTTTGTTCTCCAATTCGGTATAGCGGGCCACGAGCTCGCAAGATTTCTGTGAAGAGTCAATCAACAAAACATCAAAGACAGGTCACTTCCGAGTGACTAAAGAAAAAATCAGAGCATTTCTAAGACTACAATCGAATCAAAACATTCGACAGGTAGTCTCGAGGACTACACGTGGGTGCACTCAGCGTGCCCCACTTGGTTTTACCAATTCGGTTCGACTAGTCGACCGAAAGAGGCAAAAAAACAGTTCCTAAGACTATAGTCGACTGCCAGCAGTCCACCATAGTCTCGGGGACTACACCCAGTGGGTGCACTCAGCGTGCCCCCACCGGTTCCAAAGATCCATTCGACATGGCCCGACAGCACCGAGTGAAGAAGTTCAAAGTATAAAGACTATAGTCGATCGCCCGCAATCCACCATAGCCTCGGGGACTACACCCGGTGGGTGCACTCAGCGTGCCCCACCAAGACAAAAATTCAATCGACACACCCACCCGGTGGGTGTACAGATCTGAATATGGGAATCTTCAGAAAGAAGAAATTTCAGGTAGCATATACTAACAGAACAAGTAGCGACCAACTTACTTGGACATTGCTCTGAAGAGCTGAGCTTGCATCATAAGCCGCCTGGCTGGCCTCCCGGACCACCTTCACTAGCTCCATCATGATCCCTGCCTGGCGTATGGCCTCCTTAGCAGCACTCACTTGGTCTTCCAGGACGTGGTGCGTGGCAAAAAGGGAAGGCGGGTCAGCAGTCGACGACGAAGGCCGGACACTCGTCAGCGGCACAGCAAAGGTCACAGAAGCCCGAGTGGTGTCGCCTCCCTCGTGAACCAGCGTCTCAGGCAGTGATACAACTTGAGTAGCCTTGCCGGCAGGCACCCTTTTGTCCTTCCTCTTCCTCAGCGGTGTTTCATCATCGTCGTCAGGGAGATCAATGACATGAGGTGGAACTACAGGAAAGATTCAAAGGTAAAAACAGAAATCCAATCGACCATAAAGCAAAACTGCAGAGATCATACCAAGGTTGGAGGTGGCGGCATCTTCCATGTCCTGACCTTCATGCTTAGCTGAGGTCTCGGAGGTGGCAGCACTGCATTTTTCAGAAATCGGTTGATCACCAAACGAGTCGACCAAAAGTACACCCATGATAAACAGGAAAACACAAGTTCTGCTGATTACTCGGAAATGGTGGGAATGACCATCCTCATCTTGGGCAGGGCCTTCGTCGGCTTTGAAGACGTTGCTCGGGGTTGCTTTGGTGGTTTCTCGATCGGCCTTGGGAGAAAGTCGTCCGAGGGCGCTTCGTCGACCGCCCAACGGGCGCGATAGCCTTACCGCGCTCGACCGCCGGATCATGCGTCAGCTTGGGCCGCCTTTCTGAGTGGGGAGGATCCACATCTTCCTCCTCTTCCTCCTCCTCCTCCTCCTCTTCATCAGAGCTGTCGTTTCCCTCGCCCTCCTCACCGTCGGACTCCCATTCCTCCTGGCTTTTGCCTCCGCTTCCTTCTTCTTCTTCGACTTGTTCTTGCGCCCCATTGGGCATCGAGTACATCTCAGTGGTGGCCTAGAAGACAGCAAAACAAGACGAAAGTCAATCGACCGATTCGCAGCGGAACAGAGCGAATGCAACAGGATCACAGTCGGCTATAAGTGATCATACCTTGTCTGGTTCGTAAGATTGGTCGAGTGGTGGGATCCTCCTAGCTCCACAAGGGTTATCTTTGTTCCCTGTGATGGCAGTCATCCACCTCTCCAATGTGGCATCGTCGACCTCCTCTGGGTGGACCCGGGTGGTGTCTTCGGTACCAGAATACAACCACATCGGGTGGCCTCGGTATTGGAGCGGTTGAATGCACCGTCGAAGGAAAACCTCCAGAAGATCCATGTCGGTCACTCCGTCGCGAATGAGCTGGACTACACGCTCCATCAACAATTTAACCTGGACCTTCTCCTCCGGAAGCACCTTCAGAGAGGACGGCTTGTTCACTCGATCCATGGAGAAAGGAGGGAGTCGACCGCCTGCAAGGCCGACTGGTCTTGGCAGTAGAACCAGGTCGACTGCCACCCTCTAACTGAATCGGGAAGAATCATGGCCGGAGAGGCACTTTTACCCCTCATCTGGACCCCAAGACCCCCACACATCTGGATTACTTGGGTTCTTTCATCATTCGGACTAGCCTTTTTCACCGTCTATGAGCGACAAGTGAATATGTGTTTGAAGAGGCCCTAGTGTGGCCGACAGCCCAAGAAGTTTTCACACAAGGACACGAAAGCAGCGAGATAGGCAATGGAGTTGGGTGTGAAGTGATGGAGTTGTGCTCCAAAGAAAGTTCAGAAAACCCCGAAAGAAAAGATTCGGCGGTAGAGAAAATCCGCGATCAACATGGGTGGCTAAGAGGACGCACTCACCCTCCTGAGGCTGCGGCTGCCACTCCGTCCCCAGAAGCCTTGCTGACCCGTGGGGGATCAATCCCTCGTTGGCCAGGTCGTCGAGGTCCTTCTGGGTGATGGTCGAGCGGATCCAATCTCCCTGGACCCAACCTTGCGGCAGGCTGGACCGCGACGAGGATCCGCCCCGACTGGTCGCTCTCCCCTTCGCCTTCGCCGTCGCCTTCTTCGCCCGCTCCAAGACCGCCGTCTTCTCCTTCACCATTGTCGCCGGCGAAGCAGGAATGGAGCAGCAATGGCCGAAAGCAGGTTCTGGTAGCAGCAGATGTATCCGAGGACGGGAGGGGAAAATGAGGGCGCCTTGTTCAAAAGACCCCGCTCGGTGCCTTATGTGAAGTCGCCCGAGTGGCCGACTGGTAGGCTGGGCAATCTGTCAAATCCAACAATCAGCCGTAGCGATACGTGGCGAAAAAGGTGGCGCGGAGATCGAGGCGTCCTTGCCTTATCCCATCCGAGTACCGCGGCCTTCTCCGCTTCGCACGCTTCCCAAAATTCGGATCCCACTAAATCCGCTAACTGCAGAGCAACTTGTCAGACGACAGATTTCCTCCGATCCGTCGCTCGGAAATCTCCAAGTTCATAAAGTTCACTCGACAGATGTAAAGAATGGATCAAGGCGTTGAAAGAGAAGTTGACACCATCACTAAAAGGTCACCGATCCGAGTAAGACACACTCGCAAAGACGAAAAACAGGTCGGAAAGATTATCAACTCCTTCCTCACTCAAACCTCGATCCATTCGGGGGCTAATGATGAAGTCATGTACCTAGGGTAGGGTCATGGACCTGTCCAAGATACCCTCCCCAAGGACATCCTTAGAATAAACTGCCTTCCAGTCGACCTGGTAGGATTCCACTCGACAGACTCAAAGACACTCGACCATGAAGACCCACTCGACCACCAGGAGTTCGAGAACCACTCGGTGTCCAAATGGTTTGTAGTTAAGTAGTCCTTATGGTCATGATGACACTTTATGTAAGGCATTACCAGTAACGCCTGGCCTTAATGTACCTTTAACCCTCCGCTACATGGGTTGGCTGGGGTCCTGGCGCACTCTATATAAGCCAACCCCCTCCACAGGTAGAAGGGTTCGCACCCCTGTAATTCATACGCATATAATCCAATCGACCACCTCCGGGCTCCGAGACGTAGGGCTGTTACTTCCTCCGAGAAGGGCCTGAACTCGTAAAACTCATGCGTATACAACTACTCCATAGCTAGTATCTTGCCTCTCCATACCTACCCCCATTCTACTGTCAGACTTAGAACCACGACAGACAGGACTGAAGAAAGACGACAGACTGTAAAAGCAGCAGGAGTACTTAACAACCCTAACTGAAACAAGCAGGGGCACTTAACAACCAAAGCTGAAAGCAAAGATGAGTACTTATACAGTTCAACTGCATAAAGCACGCCTCGAACAGTGCTACTTTGCCTACAGGCTACAGTTAACCAAGGGTGAGGCTGCCAAGCCCCAGGACAAGGCCCAGGCGTCACCCCGCGCATCCACAACCTTCTAAAAGCGGCTTCATCTCGCAACGTGGTCAATAAACAGGATATTCGCTTTAGAGCCATAGAAAAGCATGAACATAATCTTTTGTCCTATTCTCGAAGATGGACGGGCCTTCATTATCTGAGACCACCCACGAATAAGTATCTTTTCGCCTGCAAGGGGAATTGAGTAGGTCGACCTAAACATCATGTTGTGACCAAGCGCAAGTCTGACCCGACCATGGTCAGGCATCTGTATAGGAACAATAGATCTCGGCAGTTCCTGTTTCAAGAAGATCACAGCTGTCAAACTGTGTATAAGCAATAGTTTATGAACAACATATATAACAGAAAACAGGTTGTACCATAAGTTTCTCGACACATTTGGACCTGTTCAACGAGTGCAGCAGTGGCACACATATCCCACGTGGCCTTCCACCATTGAAACGCCCCACAAGGACCTCAAGACGATCAATAATGTGTAGGAACATGTGGATGTCGATCCAGTCAACTTTAGTGCCATTAGTAACAGCCGAGTTATTACAGAGTAACAAACGAGCAGACTGCTTAACTCTGAAAAAACCTACACGTGACACCAATTATAAGACAATATTAGTTAGAAGTAGCATCTTCGTGAGAGATTCGTTGCTATTTCTAAAGTTAAATTGTGATTAGTTAGACAGAATAGGTGGATTAAGAAGTAATCAAGGCAACAAGCAAGAACCAGATACAAAACTAACATGGATGAACAGGGGTGGAAGATCGCAGTGAAGATGAGACCAGATTCGGCTATTTCCATCAACATTCGTGCGCCAACTTTCAGTCCGTTACACTTGAGAAAGTTTATCCAAGTTCGGCCATAAAAAAGCAGCGATCTTCTTGGTTCATGAACCCAACTCAGAAGCAATATCCATGGATTGTCTTCACTGTGACCATTAAACTAGTGTATTCAGTTATGGCAAGGTCGAGCATCTTGAGTACATGTGTTGTGGCAGAGCAAATAATACACTGCAAGAAAAATAATATTAGAACACAGCATGTTCAAAAAAAACCCACCCTCCCGGATAGAGAAGAGGATTCTAGGAACATACTGTGCGCGTTTCAAAATGATGTGGTAGGATGAGAAGGAACAAGTGTGGCGTCTCGCCGTGGGTGCAGAAATCTGTAGGGTACTCGCACTTTGGGCACTGCAACTGAAACACACTAGATTCAGTACGAAGAAAAATGCATCAACCGCGGCGGCTGCCATCCTAGGATTACCTGTGACAAAGGGACTTGGATTTATAGGGGATGGATGACATGGTTCTCCATGAGAAAACCCTATGCAATCGCCGAGAGGGGTTTTTCTCTGAACAAGCAGACGAGGGAGAAGGGGATTCAGGCCCAGTGAAATATTGCCGCTTCGTCCGTCCAGCTTACTGCTAAAGCTGGAAAGGGGGGGGTTGTGATTTGATGGCTCATTGGGCATTACTGCGGCGCTACGACCGGGGTGTGTCTACCGTGAAGTTGTGCACTCTAATTTGTACATATGGCACGTGGACCCCATTGCCGGTTGCCCGACATATCAGCGAAAGGAAGTAGAAAGACAGGAGTAACTAGTTACACATAAATATATATTTTGACAGAGATACTCCCTCTGTAAAGAAATATACAAATCTTTTATATCACAGGCTCACCTTGCCGAGAAATATACTCCCTCTGCAACGCACGGGCATTATGGGGGTTCAGCTTTTTTTATGGGGGTTCAGCTGAGAATATAATACTCAGATAGGCTCACGGTTCTGGACTTTGGGCTGCAGGCCGACCCTGCATGTTTGGGGGCCCATGTGTTCTACCTCAGCGCTTTTCATATTGCAAGCGATCGGTACTGCGCTGGTTTTAGATGATGTCGCAAGGCGAATACACAAAATTGAATAAAGCACGACAATTTGTTGGAATGAAATCGAACGATAGTTCCTAACCAGCAATCGAGTTGCAATTCTATCAACGATATACCATGTGATAAATAATACTGTCGTACTACTTATACACACAGGACACTTGTTTCACCATGCAGATTATTACATCAAAATCTCTGGAGGATAGATCAGTTCGGCGCTATGCGTCAAGCATCAAGAATTTCAAAGTTGATTTGGACCAACTCTCCTTGCCGAGAAAGTTCGATTTTGACATCATCCCCTACCGCAAGATATGATTTAGATTTGAACCTTGACCATCCTTTAGCATCAATCATCATGCGACCATCCTTTGTACTTACGGTATATTGAGCAGGTTCATTCACACCAAGGCTACGCATGGTAGGAGAAACTTGGCCGCGGTCGCCCGGATTGTTGAACGACTCCCTCGTTGCTCTAGGAATTCTCTGTTTGAAAACAAGAAGACATACCCAAACCGTTAGATCAACACAGTGAATCATGTGAAACAACATGGAGAGAAAAAAGAACGAAGCACTAGGGCGGCCAATGCTTACCAAGAAGGTGGACATGTCGGTTTTTGTAAGGACTTTGGTATATGAAGTGCGAACTGCAGCTCAGTCTGTTTGCCGGTGCAACTGCACGGGCCGGAACAAATGCAAGTGCAAGTGTTGGTGCAGGTGCCGAAGCTTGTTGCTGCCAGGAGATGGTGCTCCTTGTAGAGCTGGTGCCGTGTCGATGCCCGATCCTCCGTTAGATCGGACCGATTCACCGACGCTGTCGGTGCCCAATCCTTATTTGGATCGAGACTAAGGCTGCGCATTTGTCGGTGCTAGAGCAACCGCTGGTGCTCGATCTGCGAGACAGCGGTGATCGTGTCTGATGCCGCTATGATTAGCTTTCTAACTTGACTAGGATCCGTGACCATGATCCAGTTTTTTCTTCATTTCTTTTAAGCGAGAAGGACTAATTGTGGCGTTTTGTTAAATCAAACTGCAGTTCATCATAGGGATTCAACTTGTACTCGGACAACGGTGATCCAATTTTTCTAGTAATATAAGTGATGGGCGGTGCCTTCGTTCTTGACACGACATAAGAAGTGAAACCTGCAAAAATAGCCATCGAGAGCAAACCAAACGGTTTATTACGTGATGAATGTCACATGGCAAAACCTGCATCGTAAAATTGCAGGAAAAGAAAGAAAACATGACATTAAATCAATAAGATTTAGACAGTAAATCAATAAGATTTACTTGATGTGACACGAGTGAATCCTTACCAGGAAATCACTATGTTGAAGTACTAAACAGAATATTGATCGTCCAACTACGAGTGGCATGCAGGGGCCCCGCCTACTCCCACAAGCAGGACAGTCCAAAGGCCATGACAAATCGTATGGACCGAACATCCATGGACTGCAAATCCTGGTGGGTGCGATAAACCTGCAATGCATACAGATATTGGAGTGTAACTATAATTGATAAACCGTCCTCACAAAAAATATGATCTGGATACTTCAAAATGTACGGTGAATTGAGTGGATGACATTAACATAGACCGTTCTCGGGACTGACCACACACCAAAAGTGGCGATTACTAATAAACAATCTGAGGTTCACAAACACAAATCAAAATCTTTGAAACAAAAGTACTTACTACAGACAAGCAAAGTTGCACTAACTAAACTCTGCAGACTATTTCTTGCCACCGACCTACGGATGAACCCCGCATAACTGACTAGGCCATGGACTTCGTGTGAGATGTCTACATGCACCATCACCATCTTGTCAACCTTGGAGAACCTAACAGAGTGGTCTTTCCACTCATAAACATGATGATGAAGATAGGCCGCATCAGATTTGTTGGGAAGCTTTACAAGAACCACACCCTTCGTAATCAAAGGCACAGCCAGGAAATTGTTGTGGTCAAGTACAGCCTCGAGAACATGCCTGACAACAATGCTACAGGAAAACACTAGTTCAGGACATGTGGCGACAAGGACACAAAGAAAAGGATAGTTCAGCAGTAGAACTCATCATCAGGTCTTCCAGTTCACACGACATGACTTTGAGAACTTCATCTCCATCGCGGACCTGGTTCTAATTCAAACATAAACCATATTTCATTACTACCTCCGTTCAGAAATATAAGATGATTTTCGATATTATACTCCATATATGACTACATATACGCACAGAAATGAGTGAACAAAGACACTAGAACATGTCTTCAAAGGCATGAGAGCAGAGGGATTACATGCAATATCCATAACACAAGTTCTCGAGGCAAATATACCCTCTTAAAAGGTAGCATTGATGTTCATAAAGTACTCGCTCCGTCCCAAAATTCTTGTCTTATATTTGTCTAGATACGGATGTATCAAGTCACATTTTAGTATTAGATACATCCGTATCTAGACAAATCTAAGACAAGAAATTTGGGACAGAGGGAGTAGTTGAAAGTAATCTATAAGAAATCAGTGTCAACCTCTCGCATGTTTTGGTCACAAGAGGAATTTAGAACCGTCATTTGGCACACTAAAATCACATGCAAGATCACCCAGGAAGTTGTACTACCAGTACTAGTACTGCATGTTAGATGAAAAAACACGATCAAGATCGAGAAAAAGATCGTCAACAATAGACATTACCTGGACTTGCTTAATGAGGGATCCCGGAGAGGGGGCTTGGACAGGGCGATGGCTTTGAGCTTATCTGCGGTAGTCTCGGCGGGGTGCATGCGCTTCTTCGTACCATGAGCCTCGACGGTTTTGGCCAGAGCCATAGAGATCACGTCGGCCGGTGCTCCGGCGTCCATCCAAGAGAGGAAGCTGAGAGAGAAGAGTGAAAGGAGGAACAAGATGAGGGAGAAGCGAAGCGAGTGGGGGTTTTCTTCAAGAGAGGAAGCTGAGAGAGAAGAGTGAAATGATGGTTTCTTCGTCCATCCAACTTACTGCTGGAAAGGAGGGGGCTTTGTGATTTGACGGCTCATTGGGCATTACCGCGGCGGTTCGATCGGGGTAATCTACCGTCACTCTACTACGGAGTAATATAGTGCATGGCTGGTGGACCTAGGTGCTGGCTGTCCCACACGTCGGCGAAAGTGAGTAATTTAGTGCATGGCTGGAGGAGGATCCGCACGGTAGAGCGTGTCCACTGTTTTTCATTCTGAAGAAAAAAATGATTACAGCAAGCGTTTCCACTCTTACGACGGAGGAGTGTGAAACACGGCAGCCACTTGAACATACACAGTGCTCCTACTACTAGGCATGTGCAGTGGTTCATACATCAGTACTACACAATCTTGTTCTGTGTTGTGCGCATGTCTACTACTCCTATATGTAACATAGTGCCGCTTTTTCGACTATCCGGTCGAGAATGAACGGTGAGATCAATGTTAACAGAACTAGGTCCACAGCGCACGGAGAGTACGATGCTACAGTACTCCACGAAACATGAACCATATGAAGCACATCCTATAGTTTTAGACAGGGTGTATGAAGGGTGCACGGGATGGGAGCAAAAGTTCCCTTCTCGACCCACTTTTGTGTGTTTGGCAGAGTGCGTGAAGGGTGCGTGAGTCGACACTAGTAGGTTGACAAAAATACACGAAGAGGAAACAACTATATTGAGATGAGAATGCAACCAAACACACCCACACGCTTTGTGCTACAGTGACAGATCTGCACCTTCTGAGTTTGATACGACGGTCATGTTGCGCCGAGACATGGACATGCCCATGCAGAGGGCGCCTAAACACCACCGAAGTCCCTCTGCTTCTCGAGGCGCACGATGTTGGTGATGCTGGGTGCAACCGCACGCAGAGCCCGCTCCCGGTTGACGGGAGCCAGCTCATCAAAGACGGCGTCCAATGGCATGAATGGATTCCGGTGACGGAGCCCTGAAAGGATTCGCCCGGCAACGGCGGCAGCGCAACCCTCCTTGTCCAGCTCAGCCCCACCATCGCGGAGATGGCTCAGCTCCTCGGAGATATAGGTGAAGAAGGAGACCAGGTCGAAGCCGCAGCTCGTTGAAGTCGACCGGGTGGTCGAACGAGTTTAGCCCGACGGCGGCATCATCGCTACCGGCACGACGGTAGGCATCGCGCAGCCGCAACACGTGCGTGGCAACTTGGTTCACCAAGTGGCTGAGGCGATCCTGGACCTCGTCACGATCGGCCTGCTCGCGCTCAAGCCGGCTCCCCTGACGGCCTATCGTATCTCCCACTTTGTGCAGCAACGCCGCCGACGCCTCGAGCATCTTTGTGGTGGACGCCTGCTGCTTTTGAAGCTCCGTGAACTCCCGCACATAACGGGGGAGCATGGCACTCCTCTCCTCCTTGAGCTCACGGAGCTCCACGTCCTTGGCCCTGAGCTCCGCATCCTTGGCATGGAGCTCATGTGTCAGGCGCCTCACCTCGGACTCCGTGATCTGTTGTGCCACCATGGCACCAGGTAGAAGCCATGGGGATAGGAAGCAAAGGGGGCGAAACGGCTGAAAGTCAATGCAATCTACGGGAAGGCGGAGGGAGCCAGCCGAGGAGCGGGAAATCTTTTGGTTTTCACCACGGTAAAACACCAGTCGACGACTTCTCACATCAGGGAGCAGTGGGTTTTTACAGGCGGAGTCATCGTGACTAATTGCTACCGCTACCGCTCCCGTCAATCAAAAAATTAAAAATCCTATCATACCGCTTCCTCACCAAAAATTTAAATTCCTGCCGCACCCAAACACGAGCAACGCCGCGGTGGATATTTAAATTTACCTGCCGCAAGTAGATAAAAAAGGGTGAAAAACAAATGTGGCGGCGACCTAGCTAATCGGTCGAACTAGCCCAACTAGCTAGCCACCGTGCTTCACCGATGTACTCAGCGGGAAAGGTGGTCTTCGTGATTTGACGACTCATTTACTTGCTTCAAGCGCCACGACCGAGGAGGACCCGAAAACGCGGTAGGGCGTCCCATGTCAGGAAGAATATATGCGTGCACCACCCGGGAGGACCCCGAAACCGCGCGGTAGGGTGTGCCACGTCTCGGCACGGAGGAAAAATGTGTGTGTAAAAATATACTGTATCAGACGTAGTACCTATGGTTCGACCTCGGGACCCAGCCAGTCGGTCGAAAACACCCCACTAGCCACACGGCTTCATCATGCAAACGTGGCATGGTTAGCTCCGTCTCGACCAGCCGCAACGTCTCTTGTTCTAGGCGATTCTTCTATTTTCCAAGCTTTTTTTAGTTGTAATAACACCACGGCAAGCTAGCGCCGCTCTTCGTGTGTGCCCGTGCAAAGGTTAGACGATGGAGAGAAGAGAGATTGAGATCGCAAACCTGGAACCACCCGTAAGTGAGACAACGGTCATGCACATGTTGACGAGGCACTCCCTCTACTCTACTCAATGCAAGTACTGTATAAAATCAAGTTATGGGACAAAGCCAACAACCATTCGTTTTTTCAGGCTATCGACTTACGCTTTGTAGTCCAGGTTGCCAATTCGAATCTCTTCTTTCAGATTTGTTAGTTTTAGGTCCAAATTTGATTAATGACAAGTGGGACCCCCGTGTGTTGTTCCGATATTTCAGTGTAGGATGGTTTTTTTGAACAAACACTTTGCGCGGTTAGACAAGTAACGGCACGAGTTACACGTATTTTGCAAGTGTACGAACAAAAATGACAGCGGCATAGAATATCACATCCACCCCGCAGCTTAGCTACTATGGTGATACGAGTTTTTACACTGTTGGAAGTGAGATCCAATGGCTTGGGAGTAGTCTTTGTAATTATGCGCAATTTCCAAACTCTCCAAAGTTCTTTTTTTTTGCAAATAAAACATTCAGGCCTCGTGTGTGCCACTGCATCTTCGATCCAACGGCTCCCCGGTGCTAATATTAGGTGCTCCCCGTAGCTTAATTACCCGCTACGGTGATATGAGCATCTAGGTCGTATGATCAGTGATCAGATGGCACATGCATAGTACTTGTACTTTTTAGCATTTCCCAAACTCTATCAGCCAGATATTGCAAAAACATTCAAACCTCCTCATGTGGGCCGTTAGATCTCGGTGAACTTCGTATCACCATAGAATCTACGGTGCGGGAGCACCTCATACTCTCCCGTGCGAGAAAACATAAGGTGCTATCGCAACTTGGATGCTACGGTGATACGAGCTTGGAGGTCGTTTGATCTGAGATCCAATGGCATCTGAGCAGTCTTTGTGCTTGTAAGCAGTGGCTGAACTCTTTTGGGGCTTTTCTGCAAAAAACCATTCGAACCACCGAGGAGGTGTTGGGTCACAAATCCAATGCCTCCGAAGAGCTTGTATCACCAAAGCATCTAAGGTGTGGTGGCACATGATATTCTTACATACAGGAGAATATGATGTCCTCCTTCATCTTAGATGCTACGGTGATACGAGCTTCGAGGTCGCTGGACATGGGATCAAAGGGCATCTAAGTAGTTTTTGTACAAATTGTGTGCAATTCTCAAACTCATCAAGGTTTCCTGCAAAAAAATTAAGACACATCATGTGAGCTGCTATATCTCAGATCTACAAGATCCAAGCAACTCGTATCGGCATATAGCATGTAAGGTATGGGGGCACATGATATTCTCCCGGGGAGGAGGGGTGGGGGGTGCACAACCAATCGGTGGTTGGGAGGGTGGGAACAAATATAATCTAAACAACCCTAAGCAGAGCTCCACGGTTTTATCTAAGGTCGAGGGGTTGACCCCTGACAATCATAGCTCCGCCTAAACACAACATTTGCATGTACTGTAGTACTAGACTTAATATTCATGTTTCAGTTTCATGTTTATTTTAAATATTGAACTCAGGACCATGGATGTCTTACATTTTACTCCCTTCGTTCCTAATTATTAGTCTTTTTAGAGGCTTCAAATGGACTGGAACATACGGATGTATATAGACATATTTTAGAGTCTAGATTCACTCATTTTGCTCCGTATGTAGTCACTTGTTGAACTCCCTAAAAGACTAATATTTAGGAATAGAAGGAGTATTTTTGAACTCGTGTCATACATGCATGGGTTGGAAAAATAGATGCACTATACTTATTGGATTGTTGTTGTGTTCGTGCGTGTGTGTGTGTGTATGTGTGTGTGTGTGTGTGTGTGGTCATATGCTTGATACATACATAGTTTTCTCACCTCCATATTGTTCATCTTTTAAATTTGAATTTGCATTGGAAAACTTACTAGGGATACCGTGAAATGTGAAATCCACGTTGAGATCACTATATCACAAATTCACTCTAATTCAACGACTTGTCATAAATCAATTACCACGTTGAGATTAGTATTTGCAAGGAAAATACGGGTATTGTAATACACATAGATTCGTTCGGCAATTTAAAAGGTTCCTTTCGTATTATCAAATGGTAGGACCCAACGGCGTACCAGCCAAACCTTGGCTCATGTTGATCCTAAAAAAACGGGCTCGTGTCCTTCGGTGGCGTGCATGGTACGCACATTAGGCAACCCCAACCAGTTGAGCTGAGCGTTTCAAGTCAAAATATCTGGCGGCCAGAATTCCAGCCCTAGGAAATTCCCCTCATGTCCCCGGTCCATAATGACTACCGACGGAGGGATGCTTTAGTAACTAGACAACGTTACCTACCGTGCCGAGCACGGTTCAATTCCCTCGGTCACCGCTGGTCAAATGTCACCTGTCAACTGCATTTCCTAGTACTACTACTACTACACCAGGATGAGCATAGAATTGAGCCCATTTGTTCGTGCCTAGTACTTGAGTTAATATATCAGGCAATACACTGGTACAGAGGGATTATCCTTTTACTCCCTCCTTTCCGGTTTATAGGGCTTATCTCAAAATTTTAGATTTCCCATTTTATAAGTCTCACTTTGGTTGTTCCCCATCACATGTTCAGATTTCAAGGTGCAATAAATCATTACATGCAAGTATTAAGAGAAAATTGACCAATGCATGTACTTTATGCATGCATGCATTGCAATTAATGCATTCGTAAACACAATTTTTGAGGAAAACAAGCGCATTAATTGAGTGGTTTTGCAAACTACAACAATTGTTCCACCACTCACCATCTACCTTGGTTGGTGAAATTTTCGAATTGAGCCCTATAAACCGGAAAGGAGGTTTAACTAAGCAAAATGTTTGACAAAATCCTTTCTTAAGAAATACAACAGGACAGATGTACGGCTTGAAAATTTATTGCATGATGCAGGTTATGATATTGTTTCGAATCCTAGGTCTTAAATTTTAGAAAATCCAAAAGGGAGCATAAATTCTTGAAACTGAGCATGGTCACATGATATGGCACAAATATTACTTCGTAAGTTTTTTCTTCAATTCGAGACAAGCTGCTTATGACAAGTTGCACAAATGAAGAGCCAAGGTATTTTGGAACAAAGACTTGTCACGTTTTTTTTAGGGAAAAGACATGTCACGTTAAGGCGAACACTTTCACTATTGAAACCGTGGGCGTTTACGTGCCGCCACGAGTCCCTGCTTCTCATCGGCAGGTGTCGTCCCAGCAAGCGTGTGAGTCGACGGGAGGCGTGCGAGCAGACCGCTGCGCCGGCTGTCAGGGAGGCGTGCGAGCAGACCGCTGTGCAGACTCACCGGGAGGCGAGCCCTTTGACCAGGCTCCGCCGCCCACCATCGTCCCAACTGCTCCCACTTTTAATGTCGCCGGCGCCGCAGTTTAAAATCAACCCCGCACTACCCGGTATCGCTAGAATCCTCTCTCTTCCTCTCTGATTCTCCTGTCGTCTACCTCCAACTAGACTGACCTAAACGTACGCCATGCCGCATCACGATAGTCTGCCCTTAGTGTTCTAGTTTCATGAGGAATACACCCAGCCGGAGTCTCAAGAACATAAGGCGCTTTGGGACGAGCTTGAACTGGCCTTGCGGGAAGACGCCGCGCCTGTCCCTGCTCCCGTTCCGGCTCCCGTCGCCCCGATTGCGCCAGTGCCCATCCCCGTGGCATTGTTGGGCTGGGAGCCGCACATTGTCGCCGAGCTTGATGCCACGGGGTTCCACGAGGTCCCCGCCGACTTTCACGCACCCGTGCACCTGCCAGCGCAAGCACTGACATGCGTGCCCGTGCCGGTGCCCATGCACACGAACGTCTCCGCCGCGCCGTTGATAGCGCCTGTCCCAGCGCGGGTGCCAGTGCCCCCCTCAGCGGCATGGATGGCCGCCGTCGACCGCTTCCTTGCACCAACGCCAGTCGCCTCCTCCCGCCAGTTGACTCGCTCCGAAGTCCAGAACATTTTGGCCTTCCTTGAAGCTAGGCCAACGTCCAGGAGTACGCCAACAACGGCGCAAGACGCCGTGCCGCCGCCGGTCGATGGGTCTGACGACACGAGCACGGCAGAGGAGCCGCTTCCCACCGCGAGACGCCCCGCCGCCACCGCGTAATCTAAATTTGCCATGAAAAACGTTCGGATTGCCATGCTTAAAATCCGAACGTTTATCATTTCCGTTTATTTTATATCGGTCGTCGTATAATTTAAAGTCGGAGTCAGACTGAACGAAATGTATGGTTTGATCGATTGAATGTTCTGCTAGAGCCGTATCAAATTAAATATAAAACGTCATCAAGTCACATGTATTCCTTGTCATCCAGCGACCTAGACTGCTTCAATGTCGAGCGCTCAACACGTTTAGCGTGCAGTTAATTTCATGCCAAAAATAGTGCTAATCACATGACAACACGCAAATAATATCCTAGTAGTTAATATCCGCATGCACTTAATATACTTCCAAATTAACGTGCATTGCACGTACACACTGACTAGTGTTGCTAGTACATGAAACTGGTGCCGTGACTTGTGAGTTGTGAACGCGTCCAGATATGGTCAACGGCAACATCGCCCGCGAGTTCTACTAGTTTGCCCGTGCGTCTAAACGCAGAAGTGGAGGAGAGAGAGAGAGCACACATGGAACCCACCAGTAAGTGAAGGCGAATAGTACTAAAAATAATATTACATGTTATCCATTAATTAGGCTGTGGTAATATAAAAACATTATATGAACAAAGGGGGTACAACAAACATTGCTATTCTACGTATGTTGCCTATTGACGGCGGCTTGAAGGCCCGGTCGCATGTTCGATCCTCGTCCTCTATTTTTTAATTTGTATATGGGTCCAAATTTGTTTCATGACATGTGGGCCCCTTGGTGTGTGGTTTGTAGCACTTTAATTTGTGGGTCGAAATTTGTTCCATTCCAAGCGGACTATGGGTATGTAGTTTTTTAGCTTATTTATAATAATTAAAGAGAACAACATAGTTTTTTCAATAATACCATGGTGCGACGTTGAAGGTGAGAAAGGACGTGCGAGAGAGCGATGACCGAGCCAGAGGGAAATCAACTAGGGGAGTTGCGTGGGTTGCAACGGCGTTTGGAGTAGTTGTGGGCCGAATGCTACGAAAATATAATCTAAACCGACCGGAATAAATGCCTACACAAATTAATCCAAGGTTGGAGTGCCCCTCGCAATGTAAATAGCTCCGGCTTTGCGAGGGATGGAGAGGTAGTAGCTTCAACGCGTGGAAGATACGGTATGAGAAAGCGAGGTCAATCGAGAGACATATAGATAGAGATACAAAGTGAGTGTGGTCCGACATTCATTGAACAAATATATATGCTCCGGAGAGATATTGTCCGATTGAGCTTTTGGTAAGGGTGAGGGCTGTAAGATAGAGCTTGAGAGATGATCCAATCACAGACGTGTAGATATATTTTGTGCGTGGGAGGAAGCAAGGTCAACCGATCACATAGGGTCGCCGTGCGATCGAAAGAGTGAGACGGGTTGGAGAGAGTGATCTAGATAGACGATGTGCGTGAGAGAGTATACAATGTGAATAGGTCGAATTGGGCTCAAACATGGTGATATATCGTTTTTGTCCGAGAAAGAGCGAGGTAAATCGAGACATACACACACACGGAGAGAGAGAGAGGGAGAGAGAGAGAGATTGAGTGAGCGTGGCCCACCATGAGGTCGAAAGAGTGGCGGCGGCTTGGATGGACTGACATAGATAGACAATCTGCATGAGAGAGTATAGAGTGTGTCGATCGAGGCCCGAACAGGGAGATATATCATTTGTGTGTGAAAGAAAATGAGGTTAAACGAGACTCAGATAAAGAGAGCGAGATTGAGAGAGTGTGGCGCGCCGTGCGGAAGAAAGAGTGAGACAGTCTCGAGGAAGTGACCTAGATATACAACGTGCATTCGTGCGCACGAGAGGTTGGGGGCTAGATAGGCAATGCATGTATTTAGTGCGAGAGGGTGAGAGGGAGAGGGGGGAGAGAGAGAGAGAGAGCTCGGCATGGGGTGCAATGGCGGGTGTGTGAGGTAAATACATTTGGTAACAGGAGTGGGAAAAGGGATTGTGTAGTTGAGAGACTTAGAGATCGAAACATGGAGAGAAAGAATGAACGTGTGTTGGAAACCGATAGCTTGCTAAGGTGGTTAGGAGAGGAAGATTGACCGATACAGGAAGTATGTAGTGTTTGTGCGCGGGAGGGGGGGGGGACTAAAAAAACATTTGAATGTACATAGTACGAGACTTAATATCGATGTTTCAATTCGGTGTACATTGTAAGATTTGAACCGAGGACCAGGCATACGGGTAATTATTTCAATTCGTGCCATACTAAGTTTCGAAAAGTTGACATTGGCTCAATTTGTTGTGCTATTTTGTAGGTCATATGTTTGAATCCATCCAAAAGTTTTCTCACTACCATGGTGTTCATCAAATACATATGAATTTGTATTTAAAAAGTAGCGTGGATACAGTGAAATGTGAAATCCACGTTAGAATTGGAGATCGCTACGTGACACACACTCTAATTCAAATAACTAACTACGTGACACACACCCTAATTCAAATAACTAATTATGTGACACACTCTAATCCACGTTAGCGTGCGTACCATTTCAATTTTTTTCAAATAACTCCTCATTAATTAATTTATAGTACTCCCTATGTTCACTTTTATAAGACCTTGAAGACATTTAAGACAATGTGCAAAACAGTTCATTTTAAGTTGTCTGAAACGACTTACAAAAGTGAACGGATGGAGTATCTCATTTTGAATGACTAATTATTGCAAGGAAAACACGGGCATGGTAATACATACAGATTCGTTTGCAAATGAAAGAAGATTCGTTTGCATTCTCAAATGTGGGCGCACCAGGCAGACCAGGGTCGTGTCGGGGTGGACGCTGCTTCAGTGCGTTAAAGGCAACAGCCCTTGGGTGACTGACATGTGGGCCAGCCACCTGTTGGGCCCACATGTCATGGACACAAAGACAGGTGCCTTAAGGCACCAAAGCGTAGTCCTGTCGGGGTGGTCGCGTCTGTCGGACGGACACGTAGCACCCAGCCACCCACCCCCCTCCCCCCAAAAAAAGGACGACGACAATATAAGTTCGCGCTTCCACGTTTCGGATTGAAATATCTGGCGGCTCGAATTCCAGCCCTGCAAAATCTCTCTTCTCCACCGTCCCCTTCCGCGCCCAGATTTCTCAAATCCCTAATTCGCCGCCATCCCTCGAATCGCCCCTCGTATCGTCCCTTTACCCACCGTTCCCCACCTCTGTGCCGGACAACGACGACGGTCGCGCTTCACCACCACACCGGAGCTACCTCATCTATGCCCTCGTCCGCCGCACCGGGTGGTACACCGACAACGTCGGCCGCCGCAACCGACGTGCCTCACTCGGTCGCCGCAACCGACGTGCCTCACAGACATCGAGTTCCACCGCATCAGGTGCGCTTCACCGACGCCGTCCCCCAGCTCACCGGGGCTACTTCACCAAGCACATTGTCGCACCTCAGCCCCCCGATGTCGTTGGGGCTTCACCAACGGTCTCGTCCACCGCATCGTAGCGCTCCACTGCCACTCAAGATCTGCATCCATGTGCGGCCAGCCAACGCCAGCGCATCACCCTCAATGGCTCTGAAGTGACCCGCACTCTAGCTAGGCGAGCATGCCCAAACGCTGGTCCGAACTAGGTATCCACACATCACTCCCTTGTGCACTGTTCAGACGATGTTTGGATATCCTTTCACTGCTCTCTTAGCTTACACGCCTATGCAACTCTGACTTTAACTCTTATTTCTTCCGGAGATATCATCCAAACAAGCAAATCCATTTTTTAGCGAAGCATGACGGGGCTACGGGATCTGGTACACATCATGCACACCCGTATAACCTTGTAAGTATCTGTCCTCCGGTACAACATCAAGGTCGATTCCTCTTATTTGATCAACCATTCGCCGTGTCAAAAAAGCAGAGGGGGATGCAAGGAGCACAAGGCCTGCACATCCAAGAAAGTGGTAACATGGACTTGTACATGGAACATCCCAAGCGCAAGCACAGCTGCAGCGAGCCTGTACAACGAGCTAGCATAAGTCCCTGCATTTCATTTAATTCGTACTGGCATTCGTTTATGATTTGTGTGAAGTGGCTGATCCACGAATTCAAGTTACCAGGGGCGAACATTTAACTTAAAAAATACGAAGGCACTTGCACTCCGGAAATCAACATAACTTGAGAAATGTGAAGCTACATGCACTTTGAAAACCAGCTAATGATCCAAAGTAGTTCAGATTATAAACACTAAATGATGCAAGCACACAAAAACACAAAATGCAACATGGTGTTCAAGGACTACAAACATGGTCTGTACCTGCCTGAATTATTCGTTCTCTGGCTGAAAATATCGAAGTGTAATTGCACGTATAACCAGTACGCAAACTGCATATTAATATATCTATCCTGCACAAGTATGCCAATAGTTTCAAACAACAGATTAGAAAAGTATGTATGCTTTGTTGTCATGATACGGGGACTTTCTGGTAGATGGCCTCGACGTTTCCTCAAGCTATGAAAATGCACTATAATTTTCTTGTCATCAATGCCTGCAAACCTCTGTCTCTCTCAGCATAGTAGATCATCATTAGACACTAAATCCTTCAATGAGCTTGCAAAATGCTTGCATTAGATCCCTCATTAGACACTATATGTTCATCACCAGGAGCATGTAAAATGTTTGCATCAAATCCTTCATTAGCAGTCTGTTCATTAGACACTTGAAGCTCAAGAACAACATGAGCTTGTATGTTTGCACCGGAAACTTGATTAGATACATCAGATCCAGTCAGTTCAGTATTGATTGGGGGAGTTATAAAATAAGTAGAAATTGGTTTTATTTTCTCATAGATTCCCTACATACAAGTAGTTTTACAACACCGTCAGGTTTAACTATTGGCCAGAAATTGAAGAGTTGAATTAGATATAATCAGGGATGTGATGTAAGCTGCGACTGTCTGTTTGCGCAAGCTCGATGCCATGCTCGTGCTGCCGCCGCTGCCTCCCACGCAGGCTACACCCAGGGTTGGATCTTCATATTCTTGTCCTTCCATTCGCTTGAAGGTCGGCGACCGCCCTGCAACGAGGGCGCGAGGAAGTGTTGTGTCGGTCTGTCCAGCGGCGGCTAGGTTAGGAGCGAACCAGACTGGAGGCTGGAGCGAATGAATTGGGATTTTTCCTGCTGTCGATCAATATGGGAGGCGCTCGTTTGGGCCGCGAGCCTGCTATAGGGCCTGCCTTGCACTTATGTTATTGGCCCATCCAAATTGAAACATTTTTCTTCATTTTTTACATTGCCTGCTCGTGCGTTGGGACGAACAAAACTAGCGTGGCCAACACGACGACTCAAACTAGGAGCACACTTTCCAGCCACCTGAGGCGGCCGCCCATACCAGCCCCTATGGTGGCGTCGCCCTTTTTGCGTGTATGATAGGATAGTGAAAAATATTCCAGTGGCGCTTTTGATTTACCCACAGAATGATTGAATTGCTTGTTTCTATGAACTGAGTTCGCCAATAATGTGAAGGATGCCAGTCTTTTCATCCTATTGTAGATTGCTTAGATCTCGATATGCCAAAAGTAATCGCATGAAATATACAGTAAAAGCCGATTGTGACGTGTTTGGCTACAACTAGTCTGACTACACGTCCTCATATAACATATCAAGGATGCACCATCTTACCAGATTAACCATTCGACTTACCCATGCAGTGTGGGAAGAAAGAAGTATTGGGACTGCGTATCCAAGCAATTGATGCCATGGACTCCTTTGTACAACCTTGTAAGCGAAAAAGAAGTTGCAGTGTGCCTGTACAAAGAACTAGCGTAAGTTCAGTTACCTGCTTCTCAGAATTTTAGTTAGCCACTTATTGCAAAATTGTTCAATTACGTTGCTTGGCTTAATTTAGTTTGCTACTGATTACATAATGGCACAGCCTGTTAATCATATTGTAGACTGCGCCTATCTATGTGTTTGATACTTACTGTTAAGAATTACCTATTTGCCTTAACTTAAATATCTACTTGTTTGTTTAACTGCTTTGCTGCTGCAACAGCGGGTTACAATGATGTTAATAACTACTCCCTCCGTCCCATAATATAGGACGTTTTTTGAAACTAGCATAGTGTTAAAAGATGTCTTACATTATGGGACGGAGGGAGTACTTTTCAGCATCCAATTGAAACTCTTTAATTCCTTGTTTGTTTAATTGGTTTGCTGTTATAACTCCCAGTTGAGATGTTTTGCTAACTTCAACTTTTCTGAATCCAATCGGAACTTTAATGGCAAAACAGGTTAGCCCAAGATCAAAGAGCGAGGTCCCCATGGACGTTGCATCATCCCACAGCAGTGGCACCGGCCCAATCGTGCATTATGAATTGCCAACTGCTGATGCTCTAGAGGCTAAACTAGTGGTAGAAAGAGATTCTGCTTCTGCACTTAGAGATGAAGTTGACATGTTGAGGAAGCAAACAGCACAATCACAAGGAGTACTCAAGACAACCATTAAATATTTGGTGCATTTCAAAACGAAGCAAGCTGAGACTGGCCAGATTGTTAAGGTCCTGAAGGAAAAAAGAAAATTAAATTCCTACTTGGTAAACCATAGGTGAAATGTTCTTTCCATAGTTGAATAACTTTTGTGTTGTATGTTCATGTAATCAATCAAACCATTTGTTTTAGAGATCATGTAATAATTTTATTTTTGTTTTTTGGTTTGTAATTTTATTTGAGCACAAGTCTGTATTAATTGATAAGACTCGGAGACATTTCATTTGGATTGTTGTGTCAGACCTACAAATATGCCAATCGGGCTGAATGTGCATTCAGCAATAGTAGTAGTATATATGGACCATAAGTGGCACGCATCGGAAAGGGCCAAGATGCTGGCTAAAAAAGATGTTGTTGTAGCCAAAAAAACTACAGCGGCCTGGCTTATGTATGTTAGTTGTTATTATTGATCCATATACTCTATAAGTGTTTATATGTCTGTTAGTTCTGTACATTTTTGGTTGATTGACTCGGTATTTGAATCTTGATACATCGCTTGTGTACATATCTAAATGGGAGTACACATTATGCTGCTTGTGACATTTGAGTTGGACATGAAGTGTTCCAAATATTCGAATTCACCTTAAACTGGATACTAGTTTCTGAATTTGAGTATCGGCATTTGTAAACCATATTCATATATGACAGTGGAATACATCTTTGTCGTCCTTTTAAGATATATAAAAACACATAGAATGATTTATAAAGATTCATATAGGAATACAAAATGGATTCGAATTTAGTTGCCAGGGTAAACGTGGATGCTTGTCCCAAAATTCGAAAGAAGCTGCAAAATGTCCACTCCCACGTCGGCTGCACGAAGCCAAGTGTTTGGGAGATGGAAATTACTGTATACCCATTACACGGACAATCCATCGGCCCGATTTCCACTGCTCTAAATAGGGGTAGGTTAGTAACTTCAATTAGACGTGACACGACCGCCTCTGAGCCCATTCCGACACGGTGGGCGTCAAACATGGGCGGCAAAACACATTTGATTCAAGCTCGTCCGAAAGACCTCTGTTTCTCCCTCCATTCCCCATTCATACACGGTGGGCGGCAAAACAAACTCGATTCGGCCGAAATTGATGTAGGCAAATATTTTCAATAGGGGCAGGTTTGTAACTTCACTCAGACGTGACACAACCGCCCTACCTGTCAGCCCCGTTCATACACCGTGGGCGCCAACCATGGGGCCAACCACCCTCTCCTCGCCCAAAATCGCTCTGGCAAATATTGGCGAGATGCGAGATTACCGTCCTATCCCCAACCGACGAGACGTCCAAATTTTAAACGAGGGCTAAGTTCGTAACTTTCCCATATTTCAGACAGGCGCGTCCCAAAAACATGGTTCCTGCACTCTCTCCCTCCATTTTCCCATTCATACACCATCCGCGCTAGAACACCCCATCCCCACACCAGCCCCCGTCCGCCACCCCATCCATCGCCGCCATCCTCCACCACATCCATCGCCACCATCCTCCACCATGCCGGAGCGCCTACCAAGACCGCGTCTGCCCATCGCTAGAGATGGACGTTTCTCATCCACGGCGATGGACCAATAGCCTTGCATCGCGTCCTCTCGCTTCATCAGCGCTGTCGTCCTCTTTGTCAGGGCCGCTCACACGACCTTCTCTTCCACCGCAACGGGACTTATCCCACGATGCACCCGTCTACCGTCACAGATCTGCTTCAACGCCACGGACAGCCATCGCACCCTCGATGCCTACACGGCGCCGCAAGAGTGGTGGTACTTCATATCTCCTCAACTTTTTGATCAACCAGAAAATAGATCTTAACTTGGTTACTCTACTTTCTTTTCAGCTCTTAGAATTCTGTTCTTAGTTCTAAGCAAACAATGGATGCTAAATATCATTTCTTCGGTTTGCAGCTTCAAATCTGCCATGGCACAGCCATAATACGGTTTAATTGATCATGCTTAGGGTTTAATTGATCATGTTGGTTCCGTGGTGGTTTCTTTAATAGAAATCAGAGGGAAAACCCTCTTTTGCTAAAAAAATATGCTTAGAGTTTCCCCCTTTTATGATCACTATACGATCAGAATACGTGCTTCGTGTCATAATAACACTGCTCCACGCATCAAGGTAAACAAGCTTATATGTTCAAATACGAATCTGATATTATTAAAACAGAGTTGTTTAATTGGTTAGCTAAATGTTCCTAAATTAGTTTCGAAAATGCATGTTCGCCGCTCGGGTGTGTATCTCTGAGGTGCCCACGGTGGGCCGCCCACCACAGGGATTTTGGGTTGTCCGGGCCCCGATTCCTCTCGTTTCTGCAAGGCTTCCGATCACTACTGCCTCACCGCCTGCCTCGCCGGTGACTTGCCGTCCCCGGACGGCATGACTCTAGCAGGAGACGCCGGACTAATAGGAGGCCAGGAGCCGCTCGCCCAACAGCGTCACCGCTGCCCGGGCGCGCCGCCGTGCCTACCTTCCCAGTCCGTTCAAGGCTCAGGCGTGCAGCACCCACCAAGCCAACCCGATTTATCCTGAGATACGTCCTCAACACTCAGCAGCCACTCCTCATCACCCATTTTCTAATTGATTCATTACTCATTAGGCAGGACTGTCATTAGGGTTTGTTGTGTGCTTAGTGCTACCTACACTTAATGGTTCAGATGTATTTCGCAATCTTTAGTACCTCTAAAGTTCATGTGGTTTTCAAAATTCCGGCCCTCAAATGTAAACTAGTCATTTTGGATTGTTGGTCGAGTGACATTGACCCAGATTACTACCTGTGCCAGGTTTGTTGACAATTTTACTTGTCTTTCTTACTCATTCGATATAATATCCAATTATTCACGTCGATTAGTTGCAAACAATAAGTGCTAGACAAACTTCTTCATTCAGATTTTGGACGGTCTCTTACTGCAGCTACAATTCTACATACTTGTCCTAATAAGCTCACAAGTAAATGATTGATTCACTACATCTATGCTTGCCTTGTCATATTTGTTGTCAATATTATTTTAGGGTGGACCACCCTGTTTCTAAATACTGGAACCGTAGACCTGAGTGAATAGTATTTCTCTATGTGATCTCTTCCATCATGTGTGGGTAACGAACACTGCATTGTATCGAAAGAAAGTGTCATTTCCAGCTTTTACATAGGTTTTGATCTTTTACATGGAATACAATCTGCCTACTTGCTTTGTGTCGCAGTACCAACACTCCACCCTTGAAGCTAAACATTACGCCACTTATAATTGCTTAGTTTATTTGTTCAAATACGAGTTTCATATGATTCTAATGTTCCTACTTCAGTTTTGAAATGTGTGTCTGCCTGTTATAGAGACGTAAGGGGTTTGTATTTCTGTGTGTGGTCTGGTCAGCACGGTTGGGGAGGTGAACTTTGCATATGCAGGGGTTTATAGGGAGACACTCTCCAAGTTGAATCTGCAATGCATTCCATAGATAATCTGACTACTTTTTATGTTTTCATGAATCTCAGATTCTGAACAGTATCATAATGATTATGAGCTTGCGCGCATGAAAAGAATAAAGCAGAACAATGCCATGGCTGTCAAACTTGGCATTAAGGGACTGAAATCAACTCTGGATGCAATGCAAACGCTCTCCACCTATAGATTCATGCTCAGAATATGATCCTAACAGTGATTCTGAGCTAGAGGGAGACCTAAGTCAATGTAGCTCCCTAGTGGAGGAGTCAGAGGAAGATGCCCTATCTTATTCACCCATCAAGGTACTTTCTCTAACTTTCCAAGGTTACATTGCTCGCATATATCTTGCAACTGATGCTTTGCATTGCTTCTACTTTGTTGAACTTCCATTAACTTAGTTTACACATCGTGTATGTGAATACGCCTGCCTATCCATTTTCAAAGACATATTCCATCCGTCATCATACCATATTTATCCATTCAAATGTTGTTCTTGTGTATCGACGTTCAAAAGGAAGAGGGCGATTGTCGATCGTGGAGGAGCACAAGCAAAGTATTTGGAAAAGGTAGTGGCACCTGATAAATCAAATAGCCCATTAGGTGTAGTTGCAATATCACCGACCCACAAAATACCCCAACTCTAGCGTACTCTAGCCCTACTACACTTTGGTCATTTCTAATGCCCCAACTTAGCAGACCCCAAGCTGCAGCAAATAGTATGATTATGCCAGTTGACATAGCACCACCGACGCAAAACCCCCATTCCAAAGAAAGAGTACACCAAATCCGATTGCCAAATCCTTTTCGAACCGGAGAGAGCCCCAATTGCAGCAAATAGGACCCCTGTTCCATTTCTTCCCGATTTAGAAGACGAAGCTTATGTTGTTGTCGAGAACTTTGTGCGCATCTTTCCTTCATGGAAAGATTATACATGAACACAGAACAATTTCCAGTCTTCCTCCGCAACTTACGCGTAAGTAATGTACTAATGTTATTCATGGTCATTACTACATATGTTTCACGATGTAAGACACAAGATTTCATTCTTTTAAATAGGCGAGGAGCAAACTGGTTTGTGATGACGAGCAAGAGTTGGTTGCGCTTTTCAAGCACTCGTTGATGAAGTATCGTTCCTACCTAAGGCAAGCGCGCCGATGGCAAGCCTCGAACGAAATTGTAAAGTCTCCGGTGCTACATTTATCCGACGGTGGCTGGAATAATCTTGTTACACATTGGTCTCGGCTGCAGCGTAAGGTACTGTCTATGATATCACATCACAATTTGAACTACATTTACGCATTTGCCTTAATGTCTCACTTGTACGAAAAACTGTTAGCGTAAGAACATTCGTTCTCAAGGGACCATGAGAATCTCGCAACTATATTGCACACTGCATTGCTCTCGTGAGTACCTCTTGCCCTGTATGACCATACTTACTTTCATAGATGTTTGATTATGTAGCATCACTGCACATGTTAGCCTCGTAATCTCCCATTTGGTGGACATTATAAGATCCGTATGGACTCTTACACAAATTTAGAATCAACCCAATGCTTTTGAAGAGGTTTTGCTCTGCAGTCCTCTTGTAAGGACTGAACGTGGTCTATCACTGTACTTACATTAACAGCTACTCCCCCTGTCCAATAATATAAGAACGTTTTGTACAAAGACACGGTTGTTCAAAACACTCTTGTATTATGGGAAGAGGGATTGGTTCATTTTGTAGCATTCTGCATCTTATCTCCCTCGCCCACCATTTACTAAAAAAGATCAGATCTATATTTAATCTTACCAACAAGTAGAATACACAGACAATGCCAGTGTAGAAGTGTAGCCCATTGCTCTTGTCTTTTGTCCTGTAACGCTTGTACTTCCAGGGATTGGTAGTTGATTATGTAGCATCAATCTGCATCTTATCTTCATTATCCTCTATCCCTTCCAAAGATATTATCATATCTATAATTACTCTCTACAAAATGTAGAGTATGTGCAATGCTTATGAAGAAGATTTTGTGCTGAAATTCTTGAGTTATCCTTCCCTTGACATGGAGAAGGGCATTATAAAGCCGGTGTTAACTGTTAATGTAAGTCAGTCCTTCTAAAGCCTTTATCCTCAACTCGCTGTTTAATTTGCTCATACTCCCTATTGTTTATCGCTGTTTAGTTTGTTGTTTCTACCAAAATGCATGTTCGTAAGAACCGTAAGTTCTAAGTTTTACTTGTAAAACCAAATTTCTTATTCATACCATGCACATTACTTAATACTCCCTATATGTATGGTTGGTTTTGTGGATCTATAATCCAGTGTGTGGTGAAGCAGCCCATGTTTGCACCTTGTCATCTCTGTTTTATCTTACCGATGTGGTGATGATATGAACAACATGCCATGCACATTATCCAAAATAGATACAATGATTTTCTTTGCCCTTCATCTATGCTTGTTATGTTGACATGGTAATCCAAGAGTGTGGTGAAGCTCCCGCATTATGAACAATGCCAAATTATGCTATTGATATTTTGAACTTACTCTTTATTTTCTAATTTGAAATTGGATAGAATTGATGAGCAGTTATCATCTTTGTTTATACACGTGCAAAACCTGTCATCTCTCTCGCTTTGTTTCAGGTGATATGCACGATGGCATACACAAGTCTGCTGAAGGCTGTGAGACAAACCCAACATATATTGCAACAAAGAAGGCAAAACATCTTGAAGATAGCGAGACAACCCCAAAGTCTTGTCTTGATGCAGTGTTCAAGTTACTTGAGACTAACAGTCAGACAAGCTCACATAATTCGTTGTCTGAATCAGTTCAACTTCCTCAGTCCCAAGTTCTAGCAAAAAGGCATTCTGCAACTCGACTTCGACTTGAAGTCCTATCTCTAAGAAAGATTGCGGAGAACACTAATGAGAACCTCATCGCTAAACAGCTACACCTGGAAGCTATGACCGACATGTTAGGCCGGTCTCACAGCCTTGCCCAGCAGCTTGCGCAGCAGTTCCCCCGCAAGGCTAACCTTTCTTGAACTGTCTTGGAAGTGGTCTCGGTTCAGTATTATTTTGTTACGCTGCAATGGTGGCCAATTTTTGTAATCTGCTTCTTCGTTTAAGCTTTATGATCACTTTGGTGGTGAACTTCGATGCCCAGTGGATGTAATATACCTTAAATCCTTTATTGTATAGTGTAGGTTTATTCTTAGTTACTATGTCGTAATTTCTTTATTGTGTAGAGTAGGTTTGTTCTTAATTCCTACTAGTTACTACCATCATTCGCTATCTGAAAAAAAATCAGATGTAGTCGACCGGGCCGAAACATTCGATAACGGGCCAGGTTTTTAGCGGGCCACAATTGGGCCGGCCTGCGTCTTTCTTGGGCCCGAATGATTGGGGCCTTCACACATTGCGCCAGGCCCAAACTTACAACGGCCTATATTTTAGTTGGGCCTTTTGTCGACCCAGCGCTTAGTTCGTCCCAGGTAGCTTTGGGCCATTAACAGGCTGAATATTGTCTTGGCTCGTTACGGCCGAGATGAAACCACGGCCTTTAGCAGGCCAAAATGCATGTTGGGCCTCAATTTTCACTAGTCGTCGACGGGCCTTCAAGAGCGAAATGTAGACCGGGCGTTATGGGCCCGATTAGCTCACGGGCCGTTACCGGGCGAAACATATCTCGGGCCTTAATTGGCCCATCGATATCATGGGCCTTTAAGAGGCGAAAGCTTAATCTGAGCATCAACGGGCCGAATTACGCGACAGGCCTTTAATAGGCCCAAAGTCACGTTGGGCTTAACTGTTGCCACCTTTAGCACGGGCCATTAGTGGGCCCGATGTCCCGTCAGACCATATATGGCCCATGGGCAGCATAGGCCATTCCCAGGCCGAAAGTCACACCGGGCTGAAATGGGCCCATGTCTACATCAGGCCTCTAACAGCCGAAAGTCAACTGGTCAGAAGTTGGGCCCGAATATTCGGCGAACAATTAACGGGCCAGATCTGGCTTCGGGCCGCAAATGGGCCCAAATATTGGGCGGACAATTAACGAGCCAGATCTGGCTTCAGGCCGTAAATGGGCCCAAATATTGGGCAAACAATTAACGGGCCAGATCTGGTTTCGGGCTATAAATGGGCCTTTATTAAGCAGGCCGTTATTGGGCTGGCCCACTAGTACCTGATTAAGTTCTACGGGCCTTTGACTGGGCCGGCCTTTTTAACCTATATGGGCCTCTGTTGGGCCCAACCACGTGTCAACGTACCATAGGCATGTCTCCTCCAATGGACGGGCGACATCTGGCCCACTGACGAGCTGACAGGTGTTCCCTTCGGCCAATTAGAATTTTACACGTGGAAATTACCCATTGGTCGGGGCTGTTAACGGGTTATCGGATCGAAAAACTGACCCGATAGCTTAACGGCGTTCCGTTACGGTGGATGCCACGTGTCGGTCACCCTTGACGAAAGCACTTCTGTGACGCGCGATTTATCGTCATGGAAGTGGACACTTCCGTGATGATAATTTTGGTAATGTCATGGAACACTTCTATGACAAAGACAGTATGACTATCTTGATTCTGTCATAAATTTGTCATGGATGTACATGCATGAAAAAAAAAACGCGACCTACTGTGACAAACACGTATCATCATGGAAGTGTATTTTTTTGTAGTGATAACAACATACGTTGTTCCCTTTGTCATCGGTATCTCAATACCTAGCTCAATTTCGTTACCGGCAAGTCTCTTTACTCGTTCTGTAATGCATCATCCCGCAACTAACTCATTAGTTACATTGCTTGCAAGGCTTATAGTGATGTGCATTACCGAGAGGGCCCAGAGATACCTCTCCGACAATCGGAGTGACAAATCCTAATCTCGATTTATGCCAACTCAACAAGTACCATCGGAGACACCTGTAGAGCACCTTTATAATCACCCAGTTACGTTGTAACGTTTGGTAGCACACAAAGTGTCCCTCCGGTATTCGGGAGTTGCATAATCTCATAGTCATAGGAACATGTATAAGTCATGGAGAAAGCAATAGCAGTAAACTAAACGATCAAATGCTCAGCTAACGGAATGGGTCAAGTCAATCACATCATTCTCCTAATGATGTGATCCCGTTAATCAAATGAAAACTCATGTATATGGCTAGGAAACTTAACCATCTTTGATTCAACGAGCTAGTCAAGTAGAGGCATACTAGTGACACTATGTTTGTTTATGTATTCACACATGTACTAAGTTTCCGGTTAATACAATTCTAGCATGAATAAGAAACATTTATCATGATATAAGGAAATATAAATAACAACTTTATTATTGCCTCTAGGGCATATTTCCTTCACCGGCGACGGCGGATCGGGCCCGCGGAGGACGACGGGGACACCTCGGTGGCCACCTCGCTGACGTCGGGCGAAAAGGCCGCGATAAACCTCTTTTTGGCCATTGGCTCCTCGAGCTCGCCGACACACAGGCAGAGGTTGAGGATGGAGTTGCCGGCGATGGCGGCGACCTACCAATGGTTTCGAGGGTTGTGTGTGTCTGTGTGAGCAGAGGTTTTCGGGTGTGTGTGGAGGCGGGCGGGGGGCAAAGTTGTGTTTGAGGAAATACTGCGGCAACTGAAAATTTTACTAGGCGGGAGTAACAAGGCGGGGCTACTCAAAATTTGGATCAAGGACGAGCAGATATTTTTTAGATTGCGAGGGATGCAGAGGCGGGAGTAAGATGCCGGGGCTACTGAAAATTTGAATCATGGACTGAAGCAGAGCGGGAGTAACAGACATCACACACGGTCCGTACATACTAATCGTGTGCTATCAAACATTAAAAACTTCTAGGCGGTAGATATTTTCGAGATTACGAGGCAGTAATATTTTTGAGATTGCGAGGGATGTAGAGGCGGGAGTTTATGGGGACCGAGCTAGTGTGCTTGACACGCCGGCTGTGGACTATAGCCGACACACCTTCTCGCGTAAGCCATAGGCGTACTATACACCGACGGTGCTCCAAGATATTTTTTACTACATCTCACACGGGTGGTGATAATGAACTGTGTGGGATCTACTTGATTTGAATTACAAAATGGGGTCACAGCGGCAATGGACGTTGTTTGAATTGGTAGACCTTTTATCTGCAGTGAACATGCAACTATATGTGTGTCGTAAAAGAATTGGAATTATTCAGGGTTCATTTGGACATTTTATACATTAAACTGATTTTCTAGCCATTTCTGGTGCACAATTCAAAATTAAGCTACATGCACATGCTCCAGTGCATACAAATTGGTTGAAAAATAAAATTTGTGTCCTTCAGTGCATGCTTAGGTCGCATGCAAGAAATGGGAATGAATTTCAAACACCAGGGCACTGTTGATTGCAGGCAAAACGTTTAGATACCTGGTTTTTAAATTCTAGTAAATCCAAAACTCGTCTGAAATTCATGAAACTTGGCATGCTATCATGGAGCAGCATCAACATGTCGTGGGTAAATTTTTTGTCCCATTTGGGGCAGGTTTGGGTATATGCTTCTCACAAACCAGAGCTTCTCGCAACAAGCATGATGGTTTCGGTAGGGAACATCCCACCTTTGGGGACGAAACGATATCCATTGCCTCTTATTGCTTTCAAATTTTTTCTCGTGTCAACATAGAACAACAGGAGTGTTGTGTCAATTTTTGTGATTTTTCGGGGTTCGTTTGGATATTTTTATGCATTAACTGAGTTTTCAATGCATTTATGTGCATAATTCAAATTTGAATTACATGCACATGCTCCAGTGCAAATAAATTGGTTGAAAAATCAAATATGTGTCCTTGGGTGCATGCTTAGGTCCCATGCAAGAAATGGGAATGACTTTCAAACACCAGGGCACCGTTGATTGCTGGCAAAACATTGAGATGCCTGGTTTTTAAATTCTACTAAATCCAAAACTCGTCTGAAATTCATGAAACTTGGCATGCTATCATGGAATGGCACCCGACATGCTGTGGCATTTTTCGTGTCCATTTTGAGAGAAGGCGCACTCAAATAATGACAGCCAATAAAGGCATTTTGACAAAAAGCTGCCACTTTAATATCTCAAACGTTTGTATAATTCAAACCGTGTGCCTTCTATTAACCATTCATGTGATGCCACGTGACTTGGTTTTAATCGTTATAGGAGGTGCCGTGCGGACAACTGCTTGACCTTGACTGAACGAGAGGTGTTGATAGCCCACAAGTATAGGGGATCAATTGTAGCCTCTTTCGATAAGTAAGAGTGTCGAACCCAACGAGGAGCTAAAGGTAGAACAAATATTCCCTCAAGTTCTATCGACCACCGATACAACTCTACGCACACTTGACGTTCGCTTTACCGGAAACAAGTATGAAACTAGAAGTACTTTGTAGGTGTTTTTGGATAGGCTTGCAAGAAAGTAAAGAGCGAGTAAATAAAAACTAGGGGCTTTTTAGATAAATACACAACTAAATTAGTTTTAGTAGAGAGATTTTTGTCACGAGAAAGTTATTTGTGCCTAGGCAATCGATAACTAGACCGGTAATCATTATTGCAATTTTATATGAGGGAGAGGCATAAGCTAACATACTTTCTCTACTTGGATCATATGCACTTATGATTGGAACTCTAGCAAGCATCCGCAACTACTAAAGATCATTAAGGTAAAACCCAACCATAGCATTAAAGTATCAAGTCCTCTTTATCCCATACGCAAACAACCTACTTACTCGGGTTTGTGTTTCACCACTCACGCAACCCACTATAAGCAAATCATAAACATATTGCAAACCCTACAACGGAGATCCCTCACGCTTGCGCGACACGGAGAGCACCATAGGGCAACACCAATAATAAAACATGCAACTCAAACCAATCTTGATCATCAAATAGCCATTAGGACAAAACGGATCTACTCAAACATCATAGGATAGCCATACATCATTGGGAAATAATATATAGCGTTGAGCACCATGTTTAACTAGAGATTACAGCGGGTAAGAGAGAGGTTACACCGCTGCATAGAGGGGGGAAGAGTTGGTGATGTTGACGGTGAAGTTGTTGGTGAAGATTGCGGTGATGATGATGGCCACGGCGGCGTTGCGGCGCCAGCGGAAGAGATGGGGAGAGGGGGCCCCATCGTCTTCTTCTTCCTTGACCTCCTCCCTAGATGGGAGAAGGGTTTCCCCTCTGGTCCTTGGCCTCCATGGCGTGCGAGGGGCGAGAGCCCCTCCTAGATTGGATCTATCTCCCTGTTTCTCTGTGTTTCTGCGTTCTGTTCTGGTGCCGTTTCACCGTTTCGTATATATATGGAGATCCGTAACTCCGATTGGACTAAAACCTTTGCCGTGATTTTTTTTCCGAAAATTAGCTTTCTTGCGGCCGAAGAAGGGCATCAACCGCCTTACGGGTGGCCCACGAGGGTCAGGGTCGCGCCCTGGGGGGGCAGGGGTGCCCCCTACCTCGTGGCCACCTCGGGCACTGTCTCGCGTGGATTTTTCTTCCGGAATTTTCCAAATATTCCAAAAATAAGTTCCGTCCGTTTTTATCCCGTTTGGATTCCGTTTGATATGCATATTCTGCGAAACATAAAACATGCAACAAACAGGAACTGGCACTGGGCATTGGATCAATATGTTAGTCCCAAAAATAATATAAAAAGTTGCCAAAAGTATATGAAAGTTGAATAATATTGGCATGGAACAATCAAAAATTATAGATACGACGGAGACATATCAGCATCCCCAAGCTTAATTTTTGCTCGTCCTCGAGTAGGTAAATGATAAAAAAGATAATTTTTGATGTGGAATGCTACCTAGCATAATCTTGATCATATGTCTAATCATGGCATGAATATTAAGACACAAGTGATTCAAGGCAATAGTCTATCGTTTGACATAAAAACAATAATACTTCAAGCATACCAACCAAGCAATTATGTCTTATTGAAATAACATAGCCAAAGAAAGCTCATCCCTACAAAATCATATAGTCTGGCTATGCTCCATCTTCACCACAAAAAATATTCACATCATGCACAACCCCGATGACAAGCCAAGCAATTGTTTCATACTTTTGACGTTTCTCAAACCTTTTCAACTTTCACACAATACATGAGCGTGAGCCATGGACATAGCACTATAGGTGGAATAGAATATGATGATGGGGGTCATGTGGAGAAGACAAAAAAGGAGAAAGTCTCACATCAACTAGGCGTATCAACGGGCTATGGAGATGCCCATTAATAGATATCAATGTGAGGAGTAGGGATTGCCATGCAACTGATGCACTAGAGCTATAAGTGTATGAAAGCTTAAACTGAAACTAAGTGGGTGTGCATCCAACTTGCTTGCTCATGAAGACCTAGGGCATTTGAGGAAGCCCATCGTTGTAATATACAAGCCAAGTTCTATAATGAAAATTCCCGTTAGTATATGAAAGTGATAACTTAAGAGAATCTCTATATGAAGAATATGGTGCTACTTTGAAGCACAAGTGTGGTAAAAGGATAGTAACATTGCCTCTTCTATCTTTTTCTCTCATTTTTTTGTTTTTTTCTTTTTTTTTTGGGCCTTCTCTTTTTTTTGCCTTTCTCTTTTTTTTTCGTCCGGAGTCTCATCCCGACTTGTGGGGGAATCATAGTCTCCATCATCCTTTCCTCACTGGGGCAATGCTCTAATAATGATGATCATCACACTTTTATTTACTTACAACTAAATATTACAACTTGATATCTAGAACAAAGATATGACTCTATATGAATGCCTCCTGCGGTGTACCGGGATGTGCAATGATCTAGCATAGCAATGACATCAAAAAACGGACAAGCCATGAAAACATCATGCTAGCTATCTTACGATCATGCAAAGCAATATGACAATGAATGCTCAAGTCATGTATATGGTGATGATGGAAGTTGCATGGCAATATATCTCGGAATGGCTATGGAAATGCCATAATAGGTAGGTATGGTGGATGTTTTGAGAAAGATATAATGAGTCTTATGTGTGACAGAGCGTATCATATCACGGGGTTTGGATGCACCGGCGAAGTTTGCACCAACTCTCGAGGTGAGAAAGGGCAATGCACGGGACCGAAGAGGCTAGCAATGATGGAAGGGTGAGAGTGCGTATAATCCATGGACTCAACATTAGTCATAAAGAACTCACATACTTATTGCAAAAATCTATTAGTCATCGAAACAAAGTACTACGCGCATGCTCCTAGGGGGATAGATTGGTAGGAAAAGACCATCGCTCATTCCCCCGACCGCCACTCATAAGGAAGGCAATCAATAAACACCTCATGCTCCGACTTCGTTACATAACGGTTCACCATACGTGCATGCTACGGGACTTACAAACCTCAACACAAGTATTTCTCAATTTCAAAATTACTCAACTAGCATGACTCTAATATAACCACCTTTATATCGCAAAACTATTGCAAGGAATCAAACATATCATATTCAGCGATCTACAAGTTTTATGTAGGGTATTATGACTAACCATGTGAATGACCAGTTCTTGTCATCTCTCTAAATAGATATAAGTGAAGCAAGAGAGTTTTAATTCTTTCTACAAAAGATATGCCCACGCTCTAACAAATATAAGTGAAGCAAAAGAGCATTCTAAAAATGGCGGTTGTCTATGTAAAGAGAAACAGGCAATCCAAACTTCAAATGATATAAGTGAAGCACATGAAGCATTCTATAAAGCCATACTCAAAGAATATAAGTGAAGTGCATAGATCATTCTATAAATCAACCAAGGACCATCTCATACCAGCATGGTGCATAAAAAATGAAAACTAAATGCAAAAGAAGCTCCAAGATTTGCACATATCATATGAATGAAATGAATCCGAAAACATACCGATACTTGTTGAAGAAAGAGGGGATGCCTTCGGGGCATCCCCAAGTTAGATGCTTGAGTCTCCATGAATATTTACTTGGGGTGCCTCGGGCATCCCCAAGCTTGAGCTCTTGCCTCTCTTCCTTCTTCTCACGTCGAGACCTTCTCAATCATCGAACACTTCATCCACACAAAACTCCAACAGAATACTCAGTAAGATCCGTTAGTATAATAAAGCAAATCACCACTCTAAGTACTGTTGCAAACCAATTCATATTTTGTTTTTGCATTGTGTCTACTATAGTATAACTTTTTCATGGCTTAATCCACTGATATAAATCGATAGTTTCATCAAAACAAGCAAACTATGCATCAAAACAGAAACTGTCTAAAACAGAACAGTCTGTAATAATCTGAACATTCACCATACTTCTGATACTTGAAAAATTCTGCCAAAATTAGGAAAAATAAAAAATTTGTACAGAAAGACAGTTCAGAAAGAATCAGAACCATTTGATGTTCCAGTAAAAAATTTAAATTCGCGCACTACAGCCAAAGTTTCTGTCCTGCACCGCACAAACCAACAAGCATTGTAAACATCCTGAAGGCAAACCTTGGCACATTCTTTTTATAATACAATGGAATTGTACAAGGGGATAATTATTTTTTTTTTGAAAATTTTCTGTAATCAAGATTCACAAAGTTTCCGTGAGCATGAACGAAGTTCAAGGCTAGCTCCCACTTCAACAATGCATATCTTTCTCACTTTCGCTTTTCTTTTTGAAAAGTTTTGGGTTCCCCTCTTTATTTTTGTTGTTTTTAAACTATATGAAAGCACTCAACAGAAATAAATGACTCTCTAAAACTTCCGGTTGTCTCCCTGGCAGCGCTTTCTTTAAAGCCATCAAGCTAGGCATATAGTGCTCAAGTAGTGAATCCACCCGGATCCCAAGGTATATCAAAGCCAATTTTAATTAGCAATGATTTGTAATTTAGTAGTGAGCACAGTAACATATATCATGTAACGACGAAGTCTAACTCTCTTCCTATGCATCGGCATGTCATAGAAGAACAATTCATGCACACATAGTAAAGGCCAATGCATAGTATAAGTAGATTCTTGCAATCCTATCGTGTTGGAAACATAAAGAGGCGGAGATATAGTTCCTATTTCATAATAATTGCAAGTAGGAGCAGCAAGCACATGCATATTATACTCATCAAAATCATCATGTGCAACGGTAAAAGGCAACCCGTCAATATAATCCTTAATAAGTGCAAAAACTTCTTTGATATAGTATAATCGGGAGAATTCAAAAAGATAATAGGACTATCATGCGTGGGTGCAATAGCAACAATTTCATGTTTAACATAAGGGACTATATAAAGTTCATCTCCATAAGCATAATTCATATTGGCATCTTGGCCACAAGCATAGCAAGCATCATCAAAAAGGGATATTTCAAACAAATTCAAGGGATCATAGCAATCATCATAACAATCATCCTTCGGTAGGCACGAAGGGAAATTAAAAAATGTATGAGTTGAAGAGTTACTCTCATTAGAAGGTGGGCACGGGTGATCAATCCGCTCTTCCTCATTTTGTTCTTCGCTCTCCTCATCATCTTTTTCATCCAATGAGCTCACAGTTTCATCAATTTCTTCTTCCATAGCTTCCTGCAAAATATTAGTCTCTTCTTGGACCGCGGAGACTTTCTCAATAAATGCATTAATATAGTAATTGTATTCATAATTTTCATAAAAATATCTAAGTATAGCAAGATTTTCAGGACTATAAACATCATCATCTAAAGCTTCATACTTTCCAAACAAGGATTCAATTTCATAAGAAGCCTTAAAAGCAACAAATTCTTCTATTTGTTCCACATCATAGTAATCATATGTACCATTAGCATAAGAAGCTAAGGTTTCATTATCCTTAAATTTGCAAGAAAATGGAAGGTGTGGAGCCTTCATCCTAGAGCAACAAGTAATATCATATCTCAAGAATAGATCCCAGGCATACCAAGGCAACATAATAAATTGATCCCATAATAGTTTCCCTTTTTGTGTCGAGTGATAATCCCTAAAGTATTCACGTTGATCCAACGTGTCTCCCATTATAAAGTTGAATCGGGTTTTCTCAGGATTATCAAAGTAGTAATTAATATCTTTCACATAATGAGAATCGAGGGTTTTAGGAGTTACCCCATCTCCATGAGTAGCAAGTACACCTAATTTTTTTAGTATTTCGTGTTCCATATCCATAACTAAAGATAGAGAACAAATTAGAACAGCAAATAAAAATTACTTAGTGATAAAGCAAACAAGCACACACGAGAATATTCACCCCACGCTATGACTCCCCGGCAACGGCGCCAGAAAAAGGTCTTGATAATTAACCCACAAGTATAGGGGATCAATTGTAGCCTCTTTCGATAAGTAAGAGTGTCGAACCCAACGAGGAGCTAAAGGTAGAACAAATATTCCCTCAAGTTCTATCGACCACCGATACAACTCTACGCACACTTGACGTTCGCTGTACCGGAAACAAGTATGAAACTAGAAGTACTTTGTAGGTGTTTTTGGATAGGCTTGCAAGAAAGTAAAGAGCGAGTAAATAAAAACTAGGGGTTGTTTAGATAAATACACAACTAAATTAGTTTTAGTAGAGAGCTTTTTGGTACGAGAAAGTTATTTGTCCCTAGGCAATCGATAACTAGACCGGTAATCATTATTGCAATTTTATATGAGGGAGAGGCATAAGCTAACATACTTTCTCTACTTGGATCATATGCACTTATGATTGGAACTCTAGCAAGCATCCACAACTACTAAAGATCATTAAGGTAAAACCCAACCATAGCATTAAAGTATCAAGTCCTCTTTATCCCATACGCAAACAACCTACTTACTCGGGTTTGTGTTTCAGCCACTCACGCAACCCACTATAAGCAAATCATAAACATATTGCAAACCCTACAGCGGAGATCCCTCACGCTTGCGCGACACGGAGAGCACCATAGGACAACACCAATAATAAAACATGCAACTCAAACCAATCTTGATCATCAAATAGCCATTAGGACAAAACGGATATACTCAAACATCATAGGATAGCCATACATCATTGGGAAATAATATATAGCGTTGAGCACCATGTTTAAGTAGAGATTACAGCGGGTAAGAGAGAGGTTACACCGCTGCATAGAGGGGCGAAGAGTTGGTGATGATGACGGTGAAGTTGTTGCTGAAGATTGCGGTGATGATGATGGCCATGGCGGCATTCCGGCGCCACCGGAAGAGAAGGGGAGAGGGGGGCCCTTCGTCTTCTTCTTCCTTGACCTCCTCCCTAGATGGGAGAAGGGTTTCCCCTCTGGTCCTTGGCCTCCATGGCGTGGGAGGGGCGAGAGCCCCTCCGAGATTGGATCTATCTCCTGTTTCTCTGCTTTACGTGTTACGCTACGGTGCCCTTTCACCGTTTCGTATATATATGGAGATCCGTAACTCCGATTGGACTGAAACCTTCACCGTGAATTTTTTCCAAAAATTAGCTTTCTTGCGGCCGAAGAAGGGCATCAACCGCCTTACGGGTGGCCCACGAGGGTCAGGGGCGTGCCCTGGGGGGCAGGGGCACCCCCTACCTCGTGGCCACCTCGAGCAGTGTCTCGCGTGGATTTTTCTTCCGGAATTTTCCAAATATTCCAACAATAAGCTCCGTCCGTTTTTATCCCGTTTGGATTCCGTTTGATATGGATATTCTGCGAAACATAAAACATGCAACAAATAGGAACTGGCACTGGCACTGGATCAATATGTTAGTCCCAAAAATAATATAAAAAGTCGCCAAAAGTATATGAAAGTTGAATAATATTGGCATGGAACAATCAAAAATTATAGATACAACGAGACGTATCAGGCGTGCGAGCGCAGTCCGGTGCGCAGGCTGACCGAGAGGCGTGCAAGCTGTCCTCCAATGCGCAGGCTCATCGGGAAGCGTGTGAGTTGTACGCTGCGCAGGCTCACTGGGAAGCGAGCCCTTTGACTTCCATGGCCGCCCGCCTTCCTCTCCATTAATGGCGCCCGAGCCGATGTTTAATACAGGCGGCCTTATTGTTCTCCTCCCATTCCCCTCCCTCCTGCAGACCTCCACCAACGCCATGGCGCAGAATGATCATCTACCGCTAGTCTTCAAGTTTGGTGACACTACTAGGGAAAAGGCTAGCAGCAGCGCGGGTTTTAGATGTATCAGTAGCGCGGGTATAGGCGCTGCAGCTATTGCTTAGCAGCAGCGCGTGCCAGCCTCAAGACCATCTGCTAGGACAAATAGCTGCAGCGTTTGTTCGTTACCACGCTGCTGCGAAGGTAACTACTTGCAGCGTGTTTTCTGCCCATCGCTACTAGTACTTTTTTTATTGTATTTATGCGCCATCATACAAATATTGGTACAATACTAGTTATGAGGTTTACATCATTATGTCCATAACAGTGTGTCAAATGAAGGTGGATTAGGTTCAAGTGGAGGCAATATGTGGTGCATGTCAAAGTATACTACTAATCCAAACTTGATCTAGTTTGGACTAGTAGTACTTTCAATGTGCACCACATGTTGCCTCCACTTGAATCTAATCCGCCAAAGACAAGATATTTAATCATCATCATGGTCATTACCACCAACAGTATTTATTTAATCACCACTAACACTAGCTAATAATAATCATCATAGTCATTACCACCAACACTAGCTATTTTATCATCATAGTAATAGTGTAGCACATCATAATCAAGAAACTCATTTCTAGCTATCTAATCACTCCTGCTGCTCTCTCTAAGGTAAAACAACATTAAACATGAGTAGCTCTCCACCTTTATCAAGTTGGAGCAAGAAGATGAACCTGTCTCCTAATCGTGGAAAGCGCCTGCTTTGCTGCCCCTAGTACTTCTCTGCGCTCCCCAACACATATTTGGTCCGGTCTTGCACTATTAAGCATCCGTCGCTAATCTTGAATGCACTAGAGTAATCTGAGGATATCTTGGCCAGAAGTGATAATACTCATGGTACCTTTAGTCTCGATCCCATAAGGCACAATATTCATCGGGAGTCCCTGTTGAAGAACAGCGTATGGTAACATACTTAGAAATGAAGTTTAGCTTCAAAAATAATGTATGGAAAAGATGCAATGAGGACAAATAGTAAAAATCTTACCATCCTTCCTAAATGGATGTGACCGTAGTTCATTACGAACACTATTGGGTTCAGTACTAACATTTCTAAATCCAGGAAGAAAATTTGCCTTGACAGTATCAAGATCCTCAAGCCATGAAACATAATGACTTAGCTCCTCGCAGTTTAGTTCAGCCTCGGGACGGTAGTAGGTCCTGTCTACCAAGCGCTGGACATGTTTGCTTGCACCGAAATAAGCTGACAATACAAATTAGTTGTCAACTATTTTTGAATAAACAATATCAAAGACATAAATATGGCTGAGAAACTTACATAATGGTATAACTGGAGGCGTCTGCACATCAACCCAGATGTCGGTATTACCTTCAATATCATCTTCCGGACGAATATCAAAGGTGATAACCATATCAGGATCAAATGCATAAGTCTTGCATAGTGCTCGCCATGTTTTGCATCCAAAATAGGTGTAGTCGTCTCAATTGTATAATTTTGCATGGAAAATATAACCATGCTCGGTCTTTAAATAAACTTTCTTTACCTCCGCAGTATGACTGAAACCTATCTTATCCAATACAAAAACTCTTGCATGGCAAGGGATACGCTAGTAGAATAGTAAAAAAAATATAAGTTCAAGCAAATGAAGCAGATGTCATGCTTAGCTACGAAAAAAGACTTGTCGTTATGACTTCATCGTGTCCACTTCAAGTTCTCGTCCAGCTTGATGTTGAAGCGCCTATCATCATCTAGGAAGATTCCGTCAAGACAGCGCTCAGGCCTCTTCGCAGTATTTGCAAATATCGAAATCCTTTTCGTCCGACATTTCCTATGTTCATAGTTAAAACATTAATTGAAAATCGATCGAAGACAACTACCAGGATACTCAACACACAAATCCGGGGCACTCGATATTTCCTACATATTACGGCACAAGTCATGCCAAAATTCACGAAAAAATCCGGCATGACCTTTGCTAAAATAGGATATATCGGCGCCTGAAATTTGCCGGAACGGAAATGAATCAACACCCGGCAAAACATAGGCCACTCGGAGGTGTAACATGCAAACATGACCGCCACTTGGATATTGAGCAACACAAGATATACATTTCAAAATATCTTATAGGACTCAAATTAGCATGCATTCAATAAGCAAAAGTAAATCATCTCATGCGTCCCTACATCGTCGAATATTATCACTAATACATCACGAATAGTATCATACATATAACATCACTAATACAACTAAAACCCTAGCACACGACGGGTATCGGCGCGGGCGGTGGACACCCACAGAGAAGGAACCATCACGGGATCATAGCTCGGTGAGATCCTCGGAGAACCTGCCAGGTATTGGAGAACGACCTGTGCTCCAACGCAAAACAAGTAGCGACGGACGTGCGTCCCTCCTCACCGACACGGTGACGCACCACCTCCGCTGGAGTCCTCAAGCCTCTGGATCGTCAAGTGGCCCACGCGACCGCCACCAAAGAAGGTTCGGGTCAATGACAGGTGGCTCCTCACCAACCTGCGCCCCGGTAGGTAGCGCCTCCAGATACCACCCAGTGAGCCAGGTCCGGACATGGCCGATCTGGTCAAGCAGGTGTCGTCCTCCGCCGACTCGACGACGAGGATGCGGGATAGGCATCGTCCATGTCGAGGCGGGAAAATTGCTTTAACTAAAAAATAGCAACAAGTTCTTACTAACTAGTTCTATTAATTCAACTAGTTCTTACTAAAAATAAACTTACTATAAATAAAAATATTCTAATACCTAATTAGTACCTAGTTCTTAATATGCAACTAAAATAAACTTACTATAAATAAAAGTAAACTTAATATGCAACTAAAATATAAAGAAACCCTAGGCAGATCAGGTAGGGGAGAGGGAGGAGCGGGCGTGCTCACCTCGGGTGCCTGCGACGAGGGAGGGGCAGGGCGGCGTCGAGGTCGGGGTCGGGGCGGCGTCCGGGGCGGCGTTGAGGTCGGGGGACGGGGCGGCGTAGAGGGTGCCGAGAGCGCGTGGCGGGCGACGGGCGACGGCGGCGGCGAGAGTGGAGAGAGTTGGATTTGGGGGAAAGTGGTTTGGGGAAGGACGAACCCGGCCGTGGTTAAGTCAGAAGTAGCAGTAGCGCGTTCCGAGAAAAGCGCTGCTGCTACCTTAGCTACAGCGCGTTCGCTGATACACGCTACGGCTACTCCTTTCTCTTTTTTCCCTTTTTCATTTAGTTTCCTTCACATTTTATTTGTTTCCTTTCACCTTATTCTATTTCTTTCATTTTCAATTACCTTTCCATTATCTTTCCATTTAATTTTATAACCTTTAGCAGCAACGAGTTTACATTAAAACGCGCTGCTACAAACAGCGTAGCGGTAGCGCGGTTCGTCATAGATCGCTACTACTATGTGTAGCTTATGGGCTAAGCCGTGGGAATTTTAGTAGTAACGTGTGTACAGCAAGACGCGCTACTGCTAGATCTTTATCTGCAGCGCGGTTACCTCAAAGCGCTTATCGCTAATTAGCACCAAATGCTTTTTTCGACTCCACGCTTAGTGCTAAAGTTCTGTGTATAGGGTTTTCCCTAGTAGTGTGAAGTTGACTCCGAGCCGGAGGAGATAGAAAATAAGGAGGAATGGGGCCTCATGGACATGGCCCGGAACTAGCTGGCCGCGGCGGTTGCTGCCCTCGCTCCCGTCCCAGCTCCCATCCCCGCGCCCGTGCCAGCGACCATCCCCGTAGCATTGACGGGCTGATCACCGAGCACTATTGCAGAGCTGGAAGCCGCGGGCATCAGCGAGGTCTCCACGGACCCGCGCGAGCTCATGTACATGCCAGCGCCAGCGCCCGTGCCCGTGCGCGCGCCCCCCTCAGTGGCATGGGACGCTGTCGTTGACCGCTACCTCTCAGCATAGCCAGTTGCCGTCCTCCCGCGCCCCGCCCGTCGATCGCGCGACGACATGATGTTTGATTTACAAGTGAAGAACATTTTGTGCTGCCTTGAAGACTTCAACAACGGCGTCCCGGAGGACGACAACGACAACGACGGTGTGGCACGCCGCCTCCGCCGCCACCGGAAATAGTTTTTTTGGGGTTTAATACTGTATCTTGAATTCTAGATCATATGAATATTAATTCGCAGTGTGACTGAATGAAAGATATGGTTTGAACGAACTTGCGTTTTTCTCTCTTAATGTACAAACTTATCAAACGATTTTCTTTTGAAAAAACGTTATTGGTTTTTAAATATAAAACACTCATCGCAAACGTTTTAGTTAGAACACCCGTATGCAAACCGACAGCTTCCCCAGGAAGCCAAGGGAAAATGTGTCGAGCAGGATTTCTGCATCCCTTCAACACAAACGGTTGTTTTGCATGACCCATGTGCAACCACGTACAAACAATTGGGTAAGATTTGCATATCTGTCATTTTGGGTATGTTGCCATTTGTCAAACTGGAAAGATTGACATTTGTTTATCTAGTAACATTGCCATTTGTCAACCTTGTAACACTGCAATTTGTCAAAATATGCAGCTAAAAATCACTAGCACTATCTAATTTTTGCAACTAAAATCACTAGCACTGTTCATATGGACACCACTAGCAGGCGTGAGTTGATGGACGCATATGCAAATGTACCATTGATTACATACAACAAGTCATCAACCCGCAACAACTACGACGATACACGTTGGATTATATATCATTTCCAACAAAACATTCTAGTAAAGTTTTTCTCACACAACAAATAACAAAGCGATGAAATGAACTTCAGCTCAACCACTCGTCGGTGTTGGAAACGCTTGCTTTGAACCAGAAGTGATTCTATGGGAAGGGCCAGCTACTGTCAATCTCGAGATCAACGCAGGACTGATCATCCAGGCTAAAGCGGCCTATGTCAGGACCCATATTGGGACAATAGGGAAGCATAGCAATCTCCGAGGTATAGATATAGTTGCTTCTCATAAATGGTAGTAACGTTGTGTCAACAGCAGCTGGATCGCCTTCCACTATTATTGGATAGTTTTGTCCAAGGAAGAGCGAGTTTCCTCCAAGACTTTCAATACTGAACCAGGAAGAAGGTGTTGGCGCTAGTACACTAGTATCCATCCCGAATACCCTGCAACGGATGTTGGAATAGGTCCGTAGAGTGCGACCATGCAAGACAACACATGCTTCCTTAGTAACATCAGCAGTGCCCTGTATATAGACAAGAGGTGATCCATCGGAATAATTTGCCAGGCGCCACTGAGTATATGGGTCCTGCTCGTCCTCATGCTCGTGATCATCAGCATCGTCATCTCCCCCTTGGTTATAAAATTTTTCAAGTATAGGTGGTGGAATGTTCACAGGACCTTGGAAACACAAGAAGGTTAATTAGTAAAGGGAAACTAGCTAACCCGCATGCATGTGGATGAAACAATTATAATTATGGTGGAAGACAAACGTACCAAAAGCATCATGATTCCATGCAAAAACAGTGCCACGAGTGGTGGCAGCAAACACAAGACCCTCGTATTGAATTGCATCACAGTACTCATCCGTGTAAAGAAATTGATTTTTGAGAAATATTCATCGAGGCATAGAAGTAAGGATGACAACAAGCTTGTCGAAGATAGCAACAACTTCATAGTTCGTGTAATCCCAAGAGTGGTTGGGAACTCGACAAATTGCTATCTTCCATAGACGACAGTCACCATGATCATATTTGAACTCACGTAGAATACCGGTGTACTCAACCTCTGGGCAGTCGTCTGAGATTTTTGGAAGTGGAACCCGGTGACAAGTGTACACATTCACAATTCCCACTCACAGTTGTACCCAATATAAACAACCCAATCTCCATTTGCGCCTGCCCAAGCCTTGCCCTCAAGCGATGGCATCTTAACATCATACGTATCATTATCAAGCGGCATCAACTTGCACAAGGCGAGGCTTCCCTCGTCCCATGACGGTCGGCGAGGGTCATGGAGAAGAAGATAGGGGAGATCAAACCGCTCCTGGACCCTTGGGTTCCTTGTAATGATGTTATTAGTTGAGTTGAGAATGGTCTTGAACGAACCTGCCATGCTAGCCGAGGTGATGACGTCGCACCGATCAATGAGTTCCTCCACCACATCATCTTTGATGTCGGGGCAAGAATAACGGGGTCGTTTCCGGCCTATTCCCTCCATGGAGACAATGATCGAACAATGGCAGAAGGAAGGGTGAAGGCAAATGGAGGGAGGAAGAGCGTGCGATAGCAGTTCCAAATCGAGAGGGAAAGGCAAAGAGGCGGTGGACGGTTGCCACGGTACACGAAGATGCGCCTAGGGAGCGAACGGTTGCCACAAAGGTCGCATACTGACGACAAGGGACGAGTGAACTGCATGCGTATATCGCACACACCTTGATCTGGCTGACTGTTTCTTTTGTGTTGCCTAATCACAAACAGTTCATCCGAGTGAACCGTATACTGTATATCGCACACACCTTCATCTGGCTGACCGTTTATTTTGTGTTGCCTAATCACAAATAGTTCATCCAAGTGAACCGTATGCTGTGAATCGCACACGCCTTCATCTGGCTGCCCATTTCTTTTGTTCCTCCTCATCGCAAACAGTTAATTGAACTGAAACGTATGCCCTTCATCGCACACGCAACTAAAACCTGAACCGTGTTTGATGCATCCGTCATCGCAAATGTTTTATACATTTTTGACAGTTTTCATACACCACCGTTTGCGATTATTACATCGCACACAGTTTCTCGAAGGGTCTTTGATCGTAGTGTCGTGTTAGCAGCATCCTGCAGTAGTGTGGGAGTGACTCCAAGTAGGATTCCTCCTACTTGGGCGCCTCCTATGGCTGCTCCTCCATCCCTCACACCTATATATATGAGGAGGGGGCGCCTAGCAGACAACAAGCAATTGCCTAGCCGTGTGCGCCCCCCCCCCCCCCTCCACAGTTTACACCCCCGGTCATATTTTCGTAGTGCTTAGGCGAAGCCCTGCAGAGATCACTTCACCATCACCGTCACCACGCCGTCGTGCTGGCGGAACTCATCTACTACCTCGACGTCTTGCTGGATCAAGAAGGCGAGGGACGTCACCGAGCTGAATGTGTGCTGAACGCGAGGTGCCATGCGTTCGGTACTAGATCGGTTGGAGCGCGAAGAAGTTCGACGACATCAACCGCGTTGTGAAACGCTTCCTTACGATCTACGAGGGTACGTAGACACACTCTCCCCCTCGTTGCTATGCATCTCCATGGATAGATCATTGCGTGTGCGTAGAATTTTGTTTTGTTTTCCATGCAACGTTTCCCAACAGTGGCATCATGAGCCAGGTCTATGCGTAGATGATATGCACGAGTAGAACACAAAGAGTTGTGGGTGGTGATAGTCATACAGCTTACCACCAATGTCTTATTTTGATTCAGCAGTATTGTGGGATGAAGCGGCCCGGACCAACCTTACATGTCCACACACATGAGACCGGTTCCACCAACTGACATGCAACTAGTTTTGCATAAAGGTGGCTGGTGGGTGTCTGTTTCTCCTACTTTAGTTGAATCGAATTTGACTACGACCGGTCCTTGAAGAAGGTTAAAACAGCAAACTTGACGAAACACCGTTGTGGTTTTTGCCGTAGGTAAGAACGGTTCTTGCTAAAAACCCATAGCAGCCATGTAAAACTTGCAACAACAAAGTAGAGGACGTCTAACTTGTTTTTGCAGGGTATGTTGTGATGTGATATGGTCAAGACATGATGAGATATACGTTATTGTATGAGATGATCATGTTTTGTAAGTTATCAGACAACCGGCAGGAGCCTTATGGTTTTCTCTTTATTGTATGAAATGCAAACGCCATGTAATTGCTTTACTTTATCACTATGAGTTAGCAATAGTTGGCGAGACGACCACGACACAACGATGGAGATCAAGGTGTCAAGCCGGTGACGATGGAGATCATGCCGATGCTTTGGAGATGGAGATCAAAAGCACGAGATGATGATGGCCATATCATGTCACATCTTTTGATTGCATGTGATGTTTATCTTTTATGCATCTTATTTTTCTTAGTACGGCGGTAGCATTATAAGATGATCCCTTCACTAGATTTCAAGGTAAAAGTGTTCTCCCTGAGTATGCACCGTTGCGACAGTTTGTCGTGTTGAGACACCACATGATGATCGGGTGTGATAGACTCTACGTTCACATACAATGGGTGTAAGACAGTTTTGCACATGCAAAATACTTGGGTTAAAGTTGACGAGCCTAGCATGTATAGACATGGCCTCAGAACGCTGGAGATCGAATGGTCGAACATGAGTCATATAGTAGATATGATCAACATAGAGATGTTCACCATTGATGACTACCCCATCTCATGTGATGATCGGACATGGGTTTGTTGATATGGATCATGTATCACTTAGACAACTTGAGGGATGTTGATTTAAGTGGGAGTTCATTAGTAATTTGATTAATTGAACTTCATTTATCAGGAACTTAGTCCTGATAGTATTTTGCAAATCTATGTTGTAGATCAATAGCTCGCGATATAGCTCTGATATGTTCCTAGAGAAAAATAAGTTGAAAGATGATAGTAGAAATTATGCGGACTGGGTCCGTGATCTGAGGATTATCCTCATTACTGCACAAAAGAATTATGTCCTTGATGCACCGCTAGGTGACAAACCTGTTGCTGGAGTAGATGCAGACGTTATGAACTTTTTGCAAGCTCGATATGATGACTACTTGATAGTTTAGTGCCAAATGTTTTACGGCTTAGAACCGGGACTTCAAAAATGTTTTGAACAACACGGAGCATATGAGATGTTCCAAGAGCTGAAAATGGTTTTTCAGATTCATGCCCGTGTCAAGAGGTATTAGACCTCTTACAAGTACTTTCCTACAAGACAGAGGAGAACAGCTCAGCCAGTGAGCATGTGCTCAGAATGTCTGGATACTACAATCGCTTGAATCAAGTGGGAGTTAATCTTCCAGATAAGATAGTGATTGACAAAGTTCTCTAGTCACCATCAGCAAGCTACCAGAACTTCGTGATGAACTGTAATATGCAAGGGATGACGAAAACGATTCCCGAGCTCTTCGCGATGCCGAAATCGGCGAAGGTAGAAATCAAGGAGCATCAAGTGTTGATGGTTAACAAAACTACTAGTTTCAAGAAAAGGGCAAGGGAAAGAAATGGAATTTCAAGAAAAATGGCAAGCAAGTTGCCACTCCCATGAAGAAGCCCAAAGCTGGACCTAAGCATGAAACTGAGTGCTTCTACTGCAAAGGAAATGGTCACTGGAAGTGGAACTGGCCCAAATACTTGGCGGATAAGAAGGATGGCAAAGTGAACAAAGGTACATTTTATATACATGTTACTGATGTGTACCTTACTAGTGCTCGTAGTAGCCCCTGGGTATTTGATACAAGTTCAGTTGCTAAGATTAGTAACTCGAAACAGGAGTTGTAGAATAAACATAGACTAGTTAAGGGCGAGGTGACGATGTGTGTTGGAAATGATTCCAAGGTTGATACGATCACCATCGCACACTCCCTGTACCTTCGTGATAAGTGTTGAACCTAAATAAATGTTATTTGGTGTTTGCGTTAAGCATGAATATGATTAGATCATGTTTTATTGCAATACGGTTATTCATTTAAGTCAGAGAATAATTGTTGTTTTGTTTACATGAATAAAACCTTCTATGGCCATACACCCAATGTAAATGGTTTACTGAATCTTGATCGTAGTGATCCACATATTCATAATATTGATGCCAAAAGATGCAAAGTTGATAATCATAGTGCAACATATTTGTGGCACTGTCGTTTAGGTCATATTGGTGTAAAGCACATGAAGAAACTCCATGCGGATGGATTTTTGGAATCACTTTATTATGAATCATTTGATACTTGCGAACCATGCCTCATGGGCATGATGACTAAAACTCCGTTCTCCGGAACAATGGAGTGAGCTAATGACTTATTGGAAATAATACATACCGATGTATGTGGTCTGATGAGTATTGAAGCACGCGGTGGGTATCGTTATTTTCTGACCTTCACAGATGATTTGAGAAGATATGGATATATCTACTTAATGAAACACAAGTCTGAAACATTTGAAAAGTTCAAAGAATTTCATAGTGAAGTGGAGAATCATCGTAACAAGAAAATAAAGTTTCTATGATCTGATCGCGGAGGCGAATATTTGAGTTACGAGTTCGGCCTTCATTTAAAACAATGTGGAATTATTTCACAACTCATGCCACCTAGAACACCACAACGTAATGGTGTGTCCAGATGTCATAACGTACTTTATTAGATATATGGTGTGATCTATGATGTCTCTTACCGATTTACCACTATCATTCTGGGGTTATGCATTAGAGACAACTGCATTCACGTTAAATAGGGCACCGTCTAAATTCATTGAGATGACACCTTATGAACTATGGTTTGGCAAGAAACATAAGCTGTCGTTTCTTAAAGTTTGGGGATGCGACACTTATGTCAAAAGGCTTCAGCCTGATAAGCTCGAACCTAAATCGGAGAAGTGCGTTTTCATAGGATACCCTAAGGAAACAATTGGGTACTCCTTCTACCACATATCCGAAGGCAAGATCTTTGTTTCTAAGAATGGGTCCTTTCTACAGAAGCAGTTTCTCTCGAAAGAAGTGAGTGGGAGGAAAGTAGAACTTGATGAGGTAAATGTACCTTCTCTCGAATTGGAAAGTAGCTCATCACGGAAAACCGTTCCCATGATGCCTACACCAACTAGAGAGGAAGCTAATGATGATGATCATGAAGCTTCAGATCAAGTTACTACTGAACTTCGAAGGTTAACTAGAGCATGATCCACACCAGAGTGGTACGGCAATCCTGTTCTGGAAGTCATGTTACTAGACCAAGGCGAACCTACGAACTATGAAGAAGTGATACTTCCATTTTGCATCATGCTTTTATATCGATATTTATCGCTTTATGGGTTGTTATTCCACGTTATGTCACAATACTTATGGCTATTCTCTCTTATTTTACAAGGTTTACCATGAAGAGGGGGAATACCGGCAGCTGGAATTCTGGCTGGAAAAGGAGCAAATATTGGAGACCTATTCTGTGCAACTCCAAAAGTCCTGAAACTCCACGGAATATCTTAAAATAAATAAAGAAAAATCATCGCCAAAGATGAAGTCCAGGGGCCCACACCCTGCTCATGAGGGTGGGGGCGCCCCCCCGGGGCGCGCCCCCTACCTTGTGGGCCCCCTGTGGCTCTCCGATGCCCATCTTCTCCTATATGAAGTCTTTCGATGAGAAAAAAATAAGAAGCAAACTTTCGGGACGAGACTCCGCCGCCATGAGGCGGAACCAAGCGGAACCATTCTAGGGCTCCCGTGACATTCTGCCGGGGACACTTCCCTCTGGGAGGGGGAAATCATCGCCATCATCATCACCAACGCTCATCTCATCGGGAGAGGGCAATCTCCATCAACATCTTCACCAGCACCATCTCATCTCCAAACCCTAGTGCATCTCTTGTATCAAATTCTTGTCTCCAAGTCCGGGATTTATGCTAGTAGGTTGCTAGTAGTGTTGATTACTCCTTGTAGTTGATGCTAGTTGGTTTATTTGGTGGAAGATCATATGTTCAGATCCTTTATGCATATTATTACCCCTCGATTATGAACATGAATATGCTTTGTGAGTAGTTACGTTTGTTCCTGAGGACACGGGAGAAGTCTTGCTATTAGTAGTCATGTGAATTTGGTATTCGTTCGATATTTTGATGAGATGTATGTTGTCTAATCTCTAGTGGTGTTATGTGAATGTCGACTACATAACACTTCACCATTATTTGGGCCTAGAGGAAGGCATTGGGAAGTAATAAGTAGATGATGGGTTGCTAGAGTGATGAAGCTTAAACCCTAGTTTATGCGCGTTGCTTCGTAAGGGGCTGATTTGGATCCACTTGTTTCATGCTATGGTTAGGTTTACCTTAATACTTTTGTTGTAGTTGCGGATGCTTGCAATAGAGGTTAATCATAAGTGAGATGTTTGTTCAAGTAAGAATAGCACCCAAGCACCGGTCCACCCACATATCAAATTATCAAAGTACCGAACATGAATCATATGAACGTGATGAAAACTAGCTTGACGATATTCCCATGTGTCCTCGGGAGCGTTTTTCCTATTATAAGAGTTTGTTCCGGCTTGTCCTTTGCTACAAAAATGATTGGGCCACCTTGCTGCACTATATTTACTCTTGTTACTTGTTGCTCGTTACAATTTATCTTATCACAAAACTATCTGTTACCACTTATTTCAGTACTTGCAGAGAATACCTTGCTGAAAACCGCTTATCATTTCCTTCTGCTCCTCGTTGGGTTCGACACTCTTACTTATCGAAAGGACTACGATAGATCCCCTATACTTGTTGGTCATCAAGAAGCTATGATGAGCCCAGATTCCGACAGATGGCTTGAGGCCATGAAATCTGAGATAGGATCCATGTATGGGAACAGTGGACTTTGGTGGATATGCCCGATGATCGGCAAGCCATAGAGAATAAATGGATCTTCAAGCAGAAGACTGACGCTGATGGTAAGGTTACTGTCTACAAAGCTCGACTTGTCACAAAAGGTTTTCGACAAGTTCAAGGGTTTGACTATGTGAGACTTTCTCACCCGTAGAGATGCTTAAGTCTGTCCGAATCATGTTAGCAATTGCTGCATTTTATGATTATGAAATCGGCAAATGGATGTCAAAAATGCATTCCTTAATGGATATCTTAAAGAAGAGTTGCATATGATGAAACCAGAAGGTTTTCTCGATCCTAAAGGTGCTAACGAAGTGTGCAAGCTCCAGCAATCCTTCTATGGACTGGTGCAAGCATCTCGGAGTTGGAATATACGCTTTGATAAGGTGATCAAAGCATATGGTTTTATACAGACTTACGGTGAAGCATGTATTTACAAGAAAGTGAGTGGGAGCTCTCTACCATTCCTGATATTATATGTGGATGACATATTGTTGATTGGAAATGATATAGAATTTCTGGATAGCATAAAAGGATACTTGAATAAGAATTTTTCAATAGAAGACCTCGGTGAAGCTGCTTATATATTGGGCATCAAGATCTATAGAGATAGATCAAGACGCTTAATAGGACTTTCACAAAACACATACCTTGACAAAGTTTTGAAGAAGTTCAAAATGGATCAGTCAAAGAAAGGGTTCTTGCCTGTATTACAAGGTATGAAATTGAGTAAAACTCAAAACCCGACCACGACAGAAGATAGAGAGAGAATGAAAGTCATTCCTTATACCTCAGCCATAGGTTCTATAAAGTATGTCATGCTGTGTACCAAACATGTTGTGTACCTTGCCATGAGTTTGGCAAGGGGGTACAATAGTGATCCAGGAGTAGATCACTGGAGAGCGGTCAAAATGATCCTTAGCTACCTAAGAGGACTATGGAAATATTTCTCGGTTATGGAGGTTATAAAGAGTTCGTCGTAAAGGGTTACGTTGATGCAAGCTTTAAACATCGATCAGATGACTCTGAGTCTCAATCTGGATACATATTGAAAGTGGGAGCAATTAGCTAGAGTAGCTCCATGCAGAGTATGGTAGACATAGAATTTTGCAAAACATGATCACACCTTAGTACTCTTTGGGTGTTAATCACATGGTGATGTGAACTAGATTATTGACTCTAGTAAACCCTTTGGGTGTTGGACACATGGTGATGTGAACTATTGGTGTTAATCACATGGCGATGTGAACAAGATTATTGACTCTAGTGCAAGTGAGAGACTAAAGGAAATATGCCCTAGAGACAATAATAAAGTTGTTATTTTATATTTCCTTATTCATGATAAGGGTTTATTATTCATGCTAGACTTGTATTAATCGGAAACCTTGATACATGTGAGAATACATAAACAAACACCGTGTCCCTAGTGAGCATCTACTAGACTAGCTCCTTGATCAAAGATGGTTAAGGTTTCCTAACCATGGACATGAGTTGTCATTTGATAATGGGATCACATCATTAGGAGAATGATGTGATGGACAAGACCCATCCGTTAGCTTAGCATAATGATCGTTTAGTTTTTTTGCTATTGCTTTCTTCATGTCAAATATTTATTCCTTAGACTATGAGATTATGCAACTCCCGGATACCAGAGGAATGCCTTGTGTGCTATCATATGTCACAACGTAACTGGGTGATTATAAAGATGCTCTACATGTATCTCCGAAGGTGTTTGTTGAGTTGGCATAGATCGAGTTTAGGATTTGTCACTCCGAGTATCGGAGAGGTATCTCTGGGCCATCTCGGTAATACACATCATAAAGCTTGCAAGCAAACGACTAAGGAGTTGGTCACGAGGTGATGTATTACGGAACGAGTAAAGAGACTTGCCGGTAACGAGATTGAACTAGGTATGAAGATACCGATGATCGAATCTCGGGCAAGTAACATACCGATGGACAAAGGGAATTACGTATGTTGTCATAACGGTTCGACCGATAAAGATCTTCATAGAATATGTAGGAGCCAATATGGGCATCCAGGTTCCGATATTGGTTATTGACCGGAGAGGTGTCTCGTTCATGTCTACATAGTTCTCGAACCCGTAGGGTCCGCATGCTTAACGTTTGATGACTATATATTATTATATGAGTTATGTGATTTGGTGACCGAATGTTGTTCGGAGTCCTAGATGAGATCACGGTCATGACGAGGAGTCTCAAAATGGTGGAGAGGTAAAGATTGATATATAGGATGATGGTATTCAGACACCGAAAGTGTTCCGGAGGGTACCGGGTACTTATCGGGTCACCGGAAAGGAGTTTTGGGCACCCCTGGCAAAGATATGGGCCTTATGGGCCAAGTGAGGGAACACACCGGCCCTGGTGCGCCTCTATAGAGGCCAGCCCTATGAGGAGGAGAAGGAAAGACGGGCGGGCAAGGAACGTGTGGATTAGGATTCCTACTTCCTTCCCTCCCCCTCGATTATATATGGCAGGGGGCGCGGCTTGGGAGGGACTCCAAGTAGGATTCCTCCTACCTGGGCGCCTCATATGGCTTCTCCTCCCTCCCTCCCACCTATATATATGCGGAGGGGGGCGCCTAGCACACAACAGACAATTGCCTAGCCGTGTGTGGCGCCCCTCTCCACCGTTTACACCCCCGGTCATATTTTCGTAGTGCTTAGGCGAAGCCCTGCGGAGATCACTTCAGCATCACCGTCACCACGCCGTCGTGCTGACGGAACTCATCTACTATCTCGACGTCTTGCTGGATCAAGAAGGCAAGGGACGTCACCGAGCTGAACGTGTGCAGAATGCGGAGGTGTCGTGCGTTCGGTACTTGATCGGTTGGAGCACGAAGAAGTTTGACTACATCAACCACGTTGTGAAATGCTTCCGCTTGAGCTCCTTTACTGTACCCCGAAATGAACAGGCACCGTTCCTTTCTCTTAATCCAACAGTCTATGCAATCTGGCACTCCAGCAGCAGTCTGACGGAGTACTAACCGGGAAACAAGTGGAGTACCTCCGTTACAGGGGTAAAAGGGTAATCCCCATCTCTGTTATAATTTTCTCGTGAGGGGCAGGCATTTCAGTACGACCGAACCTAATCCATTAGTAGCATGCCCGCTCGCCCCCTCGTCTCCACCTCCAGCGGGGCGTTGTCCAACTCCGGTGACACCTTCTCGGGCGGCGTATGCCTCCGCCTTCTTCATGTCCGCCTTCTCCATCTTAGGCGGAGGGCGGCGGACGCCTATGCCTTCTCCCACTCCGGTGATAGCCTCTCCGGTGGTGGATGCGGCAGCCACGGCAGTCGTAGTTGGCGAGACGCACGCCTCCTCCTTCTCCTTCTCCATCTCAGGCTGAGGGCGGCGGACGCCTCCGCCTTGTCCAACTCCGGCGAGAGCCTCTCTGGCGGCGGATGCGGCAGCCACGGCGGCCGTAGGTGGCGGCCCAGCCTAAAAATCTGCACTAGGATGGCGGCGTACGGGCGTGTCGGCAGGTGGCGGCGCCAGGAACCGGTGGAGGGACGGCGAGGGTAGGACTCGGGTGGCGGGGTCGAAGAACGTCGACCTGGAGACGGCGAACGGCGGTGCTGCGCGGTGGTGTCGGACGGCGGCTCTCGGGGATGTCGGACGGCAGCAATCTCCGGGCCGGACGGGGGTGTGAAACGGCGCATGTTGGCCCCGCGCAGGGGTGTTTGTCGGCGGCACATCGGCGCCGCACGACCTTATCGTGAGGGTCACGCCGCCACCACAGAAATGAAATGGGATTTAGATTGAGTGTGCTGTTTTGTTTTCTTCACGTATGGAGCGTGCTGCGCTATGGACTGCCCGTGCGTGAAAACTGCCCCTCGGTGCATTTTGGGAAATGACTTTCTTGCCCCTCACCGCGGACGGCCAGATCTGCATAGTACTCTCAGGTGTCATTTGGGAGTACCAGGGTACAGTAAAAAAGCTCTTTCGCTTACGGTCTATGAGGGTATATAGACACACTCTCCCTCTCGTTGCTATGCATCTTCATGAATAGATCATTGCGTGTGTGTAGATTTTTTTTTTCCATGCAACGTCTCCCAACATTCCTTTCCGTTGGTCTGTTGGTGATCCTGTAGTGCCTCGGGGCGGGTTCAAGCCCTGTTGGGTTCGCGCGCGAGATTATCCTGTGGGTTTTGGCTCCTGCCGTTTCCGTCTCTTCGAAGGTACGCTGTGCAAGCTCCTTCTGTCCTGGAAATCAAGGCCCTTTTTGCGATTTTGGTTCGGAGGCATGCCCATGTTTTGCAGTTTTCCTGCCGGATTGCTGCTAATTATGTTGGTGTTTCGCTGTTTTCTGCCGGATAGCAGCCGATTTCGTCAGGGCTTTCATGCGGGCGATGAAATGCTGATTTGTGTCGTGCTTTCAGATGAGGGGTGGATCATGGATGGAGTGCTCACACTATCTAATCTCTATTCATACTCAGATGGTTTGATGCACGGAGCACACTGCTCCAAATAGAATTTCTATGAGGATTTTTTTTCGTTTACCTGTGGGGTTAGGCTAGATAGACCGTGGCGACAAGAGTCCACACTACACTGCTCCAAATAGAATTTCTGTGAGGATTTGTTTGGTTTACCTTTTTGCAGTATATAAAAAGTCCACCACATATTAAAAAAATATTCATCGTATATTAAGAATATATTTACCTTATTATGAAAATGTTCACTATGCATTAAAAAATATTCATCGTGTATTACAAAAATGTTCATCGTATATTAAGAAATTGTTCGCCTTTATTTAAAATTTGTTCATCATATATTAAGAAATTGTTCAACGTGTACTACAAGATGTTCACTGTATATTTTAAAAATTTGTTCAGCATATATCAAAATGTTCAATGTGTATTTTAAGAATTGTTCGGTTTATATTACAAAAATATTCAATGTTTGTTTAAAAACTGTTCATCCTATATAAAAAATTGTTCATGTTTTCAAAATTTGTTCACTTTTTTCAAAATTGTTTTCGTTTTAGAAGTTCTTCGAATTTCGGTTTGGCAAGAAAATTTGTTCACATTTTCCCAAGAAATGTTCGAACGTTTTTTAGAAAACGAATCTGCTGCTGTAGCTATTACTTAAGTATTTGCGCTACGTTGTGGCCAAGCACTGATTCTAGCTCCACCGGTTATGCACTGTAGTTTTTTTTTTTTTGAGGTGGATGTCCTTGGGAGGATTTTATTGAACTACAAATCACGGTTACATCAGAGATAATATCAGGGATAATAAAACTATGCGGATCTCCATCGCAATTATAAACAACATTTGAATCCAGGTGCCTGATTTTTAATTTTCGTGAATTTTTACAATCAGCGCCTGCAAATGGGCCGGCCCGTTTTGCGCGCTCTTCAGCGAATGCTCTGCTGTTTGCCTCTCGCGAGCGGTCGATAGGACCTCTCACTAACCAAAAAAAGAAAAAGAAAAAAAGAAACAAACCCTCGCACACACCCTCTCCCCTCGCGCCGGAGAAGACGGATACGCGCCGGCGCCGGAGCCGGAGGACGAAGTCCCTCGCCCGCTCGACGGCGGCGACACCGCGCCCCTCGGGACCTACGTGCGTGCCCCCACCCCCCGTGAATCTCTTCCCCTCTCTCTCTTTAATCCGAGGCGTTTTCTTTTTTGCTGGTGATCCTGCCTCGGGCGGGTCACTTGGTGCGCGAGATCAGCCTAGCCTAGGGTTCGGGCTCCTGCTGTTCCATTACTTTCCAAGTCATTCAGTACAGGCTCCTTCTATGTTCTATCCTGGAATTGAGGCCCTTTTGTGATTTTGGTTGGGGGCATGCCGGATTGCTGCCGATTTTGTTGGCGTCTCGCAGTTTTCTGCCGCTGCCGATTTGGTTGGGGCTTTGATGCCGGTGATCAAGTGTTGATTTGTGCTGTGGTCTTAGACCAGAGACGGAGTGCTGCTACTCTGTAATCTCTATTCAGTTCAGACCCGGATGGTTTGGATCATGGAATGGAAGCACTATACTCTGCTTTAACTAGAACATATCTGCGAGGATTTTGTTGGGTTTACATGTTGTGGGGTAAACGAAGTAAAAGTGATGAAATCTGTAATTGATCGCTGCTAGGAAGTTATGTTTAAGAACGATAGTGTTATTGCTGGGTTGTTTTTTTTTCTGAAAAAGGCGGTAGGTAAATTCAGGGACTGATATGTTCCACATCGCAGATCCCGAGCAAGGCTTTCGTCCAGTTTTGATTTAAGCATCTTGAGAAACGCCATCGTATTGAATTTCATGGTTAGAGTCGGCCTGTATGCTACTGTACCTCAAAGGCACAACATTTTGCATGCCATCTCCTAGTCACTACTGATTGCCTGGTAATGAACTGATCCACCTCTATAGAGACAGTTCTGCACTTCCGCCCGCCCCACTTCTGCTCCTGACAGAGCTGCTGCCTGCTGATTTCTTTTTCTTGGTAGTGAATTTAAGTAGTCCTCTGTTCAGTGTATGCAGTAGAGGCTTAAAAGTGAACAAGAAGTGTGTAAAATATTTGCGGGATTTGTATTTTGTAGCTCCCACAGTTAAACTCTCGCCACGAAAGAGAAGTACGGCAGGGATTGTATCTTCATTGGACCATCAGTTGTACAGTTTATTTTTATTTGTCTAGATTATTGTTAGATTGTTCGTTTAGTAGGAACTGTCTGTGCTTCAGTTTTTCTATTGTGGATCGTAATGAACAATGTTCGCAGTTTTATTGGTTTCATTAGTGCTTTGATGCAAATGTAGACCTTCTATGAAATTTAGCGTGTTGAAATCTTTAATTAGTCAATGGAAGAGCGTGTTGTTTAAGAATGAGAGTGTATTGCAGGTATTTTCTGCTTATGGAAAACTGCAAATATCCTAAGTTGTTAAACTTACATCCTGGTGTTTTTCACATGGAAGATCATTCTATGTATGCTGGTGGCCTACTCCTATCATCATAGTCATAATGCATGTTTGAGACTAGTAAGATGCCCGTGCTACGCTACGGAATCACAAAAGAATAAAAAACATAAGAATGTACCGAGACATTGATCAAATCGATGTCATAGAGTTGCGGAATCACAAAAGATACAAAAAACACAAGAATGTACCAAGACATTGATCAAATCGATGTTATATACTCCCTCCGTTCCCAAATATAAGTCTTTTTAGAGATTCCAATAAATGACTACATACGGAGCAAAATAAGTGAATGTATACTCTAAAATATGTCTATATGGCATCCGTATGTTGTAGTCCATTTGAAATGTCTAAAAAGACTTATATTTAGGAACAAAGGGAGTAGTTGGTAGGTACACATCTAGCACAATCAAACATGCGGTTTCCAACCAATGAAATCCTTCCTATAAGCCAAGCATTTAGATCATATACCGACTTCTCGTTGGACCTACAAAAAATGGAAAATTAGCAACATAAATATTTGCAAATGATGTAGGTCAAATAGTAATCAAATAACTACTGGAGAACAACTGAGCAAAAGTTGACAAAATGTTAAACTGCCCGTGCCCACAAGCACACATATTCCTTAAACTAAAATACATCTACTCACAACTAGACTGGGCTGAAATGCTAAATTACAGAATTTATTCTAGCAGTTGTTGCCTCGCAACCACGAAATAGTAGTCAACATAAACACAACGGTATCCTTTTTTAATGGGAATCTAAATCTGTCAAGACGCCATATAATGCACAAAAATCTAATTTGGTCTCTTCATCTCTAGCTCCACTTCGAGCCCTCGGTCTCGTCTCTGACCATGGTATGCAAGCCTACGATATGGTTTGTTTGGTCTACTATTTGCAAAAGAGTCAGATAGGATTTGCTCTGCCATGGAACTAAACTAATTAAGATGTACTTCTTTAAGAACCATTTCAAATACTTATGCCGGTTAATGTAGGTATATGAGTCTATAGCGATTATTTCAGATTATGTTAATACAGACTAATATATAGCAGACTGGGAAGTTAAAGTACTTGATACAAAGTGTGGGACTCGAGAACTTATCTACTAAATAATACATTTAGGCATCCTTGATCATGATCTCTATTTACCTTGCACCAAATCAGGCTAATTACAAAAGTCTGATTGGTCACAATTGAAAAACGGTCTAGATACTTAATAGCAAATCTGGTACCAACACGAGGGGTAGAAGCTTCTACAAAGAATCAAGAAGGAAGTCTAAATCTGCAGCTCACAAGGTACTGTGCGGACCCACAACCGATTCGTTCTAAACATTTAACAAATCACATGCTTAGGAGAGACCACGGTTTCAATCACGCACGTATCTGATACGCATCTCTACTCCAAAAAATGATCAATTTCTTGGATCTGATAGGAGAACCACATAACTTATGGAGGGATGACCATGGTTAGGAGCAGACATAATTGCTCAGGGTAATTGGCATCAGCGCCACCGGGAACGAGCATATGGAAAGATGGTATAAATAAACTTGTTTGAGCATGGCATGCCATTGGGACAAGTTCTGTTCGGCTTGTTACTGCCGTCGACCACTGTATTATTTCAACTTGGACCATAAATGGTTGGGTACAAATTAAGAAACATGCGAGCAGATTGTTTTACCAGGCGGTAAGGTATAGGATACCAACCTTTTTGTTTTCCTTTAGCACTTTGTTGGCACGAGGGTTATAAAATTTGGGGCGTAAGACCTGCTTCTTTCTTGACCTTGTACTTCTTCAGCTTCACACTAAGTCAAAGGGTTTCTCCGGGAAACTCCTAAGCTTATCGAATATCTTTTTGACCTGCCATGTAAATCATCATTTTTCAAAAAATTCAGTAATTTGGTGAGAACAAAAAATCCAATTGTAGTTGGAGCTGATGTTGAGTATATATGTGCATATGCCTGATGAAGCCATGCGATTTTATATAAAGGGAAATATAACAAACCTAGCTTGGAGAATTTCTGTCTAACCAATTCCTCCACCACAGAATCAAGTACAGTGAAGTTCCATATGAAGCTGGAATAGGTAGCAAAAATTAGGAGACAACACCTAGGAGAGAAGACAATATATCAAGGGCAGGCATTATCCTCTGTTTCAATGTATCGTAATCCTAAAAGGCCAGCAGAGTTTGAAAAGCATGCCTTTATGGATATTAACATCTTGATTTCCTAGCCTAATCAGCACTAAACCAGAATGCCAGAGAATAAAAAGCTTCAGGCTATCCCCGCAAAAAAAAAGCTTCAGGCTATGTAAAGAATACATTACATTGGTAACTACTAACAAGCTACATGGACCACCCAGGTGTTGAGCGGTATTTTCTCCAAACTTAATCCCCAAGTTACATATTGTTGGTATATATCAGTGTGTTATTCTAGTAAACCTTGACCATATATATCCACACTCTTTGTTGAAAAAATAAGTGGAAAAGGGACAAATATTATCCTCTGTCCAAATTCTAGTTAGAAGTCACCCAAGATACCAGGGTGAATATTAAACAAAGAAAAGCATGCTTTTTTACCACTATCAGTAAAATTAGATTAACCAATCAAACTTAACTGCCCCAAAGGCACTACTACTTTACATTTTTAACTACAACCAATTCACCATTATATGTTCGCTTGTGCACAATCCAAATAATGCAGCCTATTTGGCTGTCATTGTAAACTCAGTGGTTATATCTTATTTGTACAGAAAAGTTGCTGGAATGAAAAGTAAGAAACAATCAATTCTTGCTCTATTCCCAAAACATCCCCAAATACTACGGCAGAAATAGATCTGACTCTTCCTAGTGCATTGAGTTGAGTGTTTACAGGCAGCCAAGCAAAATTACAAATACATTCACACTACTCCCATCCTTGGTTAAGGTCTAGCGGCTAGAGATCCGACCAGAAGTTGTATATAAGAGCATTTATATGGGAAGAGATTAGAGATGGAGAGGAAGTAGTCCATCACCTCAATCATCACAACAGAACAAGCCGTGGAGCGTGTCGGGGGAGAATAGCAGTAGGTGGTGGCGGCGCCGCCGTGGATGAGCAGCACGCAGCCAACATCGTACTTGCAGAGATCGACGTTGGAAGAGGCGGGGACGGCGCAGAGGAGACAGCTATGAGGACGGGGTGGGGGTAAGGCTGCTGCAGGAAACGAGAGGAGGCAGCGGAGGCGTCGGGGCAATGACGGCGTCGGCGCTCGGCCGCGTACTTGCCAAAATCGATGTTGGGAAGATTGGGAAGGGGGCGGAGCTGCGGAGGAGACGGCGAGGAGGTGGGGCGTCGTGGTTGTGGTCGGCGGTGGGGCATGAGTGTTGGGGTGGATAGCGCCGACGCCAACAGCAGCGCGACACCTCTCGAGATCGTTCCACGGACTTCCCGTTTTCTCTCGGATGGACAGATGAGGCATGGGAGAGATGAGCTGAACAGGAGATACAAAGGAGTCATCTGCAAATGAGGAGGAGTGGCGGGCGGTTTTTTGCAAATTGCCACAGCTTGCCCAGCTAGCGTTGGATTTAGATGCGATGGTCATAAGTGAAGTATGGCAGGCACACCATCATCACCAACTCACATTTTTATAGGAGTAGAGAAGTAGAGATACCAATGATACGGAATTGCACGGTGAGAGGCTCAGAGCTTGAAAATCACATTTTGCATTCCTAGTCACTTGTGAGTTTGTGATAATGAGGCGACTGGAAATTTCTCCCCCATGACCGCGGCTCCCCTCCCATGACCGCGGCTCCACCGTCCCCATCAACTCCGACCACCACCACCCACCGTTTCCCCTCGTTTAACTTCGGTGACTCGTTCTCCGGCGCGGCGAGGGACTCGCGGCTCCGCTCGCTCGAGCGCTCTGGACCCAGGGTTGGTCTGGGTGTTGTTTTGACACCAGATTCAAACCGGGATGAGCGGCTCGAGCGAGGGGAGGTCGTCGATAGAGGAGCTGGAGGCGCTGGTGAGGTCGGCGAATAGGGCGGAGAAGGCGGCGGCACGCGTGGTGGAGAAGGCGCGGCAATCCAAGCTGATTCTCATCGAGCGAATCATGGAGAGATTGACGGAGAAGGAGGCAGACTGACTATTCCAATTGGGAGCGCATCTCGACCCGGAGCAGATATTGGATTGGGCGGCAGAAGAAGCAGCATCCACATCGAGAGTTCAGAGGGCGAGATGGCGGCCATTCCGTCGAGAACCATGGTGAGTCAAGGATCTGTAGATGCTCGGCGGGAGGTGGTCGTCGGCAGTTTCAGCATCTCCTTGGATTAAGGATTTGTCAAGTACGGGTCTCCATGTCGGCCATCCCCGTTCAGGACTGCTACGGCAGCAAATCGACTGTGCCGACGAGCTGAAGCCATGGCTCCGGTGAGATTTGGGGAGAAGTTTGGATACAGGGCCCCACAAGTCAGTTAGTGTGACGCTGCTAAGTCAAAAATGGCCGGTGAAACCCGTCTCCAGCATGATAAAGCACATCCTAGAAAGGCGTCTTCGCGGGGTGGGGAGGAGGAGATTGTGGATATATACGGACAACTCTGGTTCGTCCCCTCACCAACGAAGCCTAGGGTTCCTACCGCCAGAGGCAGGCTAGTCTGGATCCGCAGAGATCTTTTCCTCACCAAGCAATTCATGGCAGAGGACTGCTATCCAGCTAGAGTGACAAAAAAATTGCCACAAGCGAAGAAGATTAGCTACTCCAAGGATCTGTGGAAGAACATATCTGGCAGAGCAACTTACGCGGAAGTAGTGAGAGGAATGGCTGGAAATCGCGGCAGTGGCCGCCGAGGAGGTGGAGGAGGGGCTGGTCGTGGTGATGCCTTCCGCACATCAAGCGATCAGGGCCGCTCCTCGAGCCAGGGGCAGATGCCGCCACAGATGGTGCCACAGATGGGTGCCTTCCACCCCCAAGGTCAGTCTGGAATACAAGGGCCGCCTCAAGGTAATTTCGGGCCGATTCATCAGTTCAATAGCCAGGGAGGGATGCAACGGATGCAGCCATGGCAAGGGGTCAATTCCCCAAGATAATCGATGGCGCATAGCAGTTCCTTCCTCTTTGTGCAAGGCCTGCAACAAAGAATAACAACAGTTTGAGCCTCCCCCTATGCAATTTCAGCCTGGACCTCAGTTCCAAAATCTAGGAGAAGGGCAATCAAGCACTCAACAGCAAAATTCTCATAACTTGCAGCAGAAGAAGAAGACCAAGAGCTTCAATTCTCAGAAAGATCAGCATGGGAAATCAAACAGTGCTGATAAGTCTGACAACAGTCAAAGAAAAGAGGAAGCTATCATAAACTATGATCCTAAGATGAAAGATGTCATTTGTTACAACTGTGGTGAGCCAGCTCATTTTGTTGGCACCTGCCCAATCCCAAGAAACTATTTCATCTGCCACAAGGTTGGACACCATATGGACAACTATCTGGAGTGGTATAAACCACAAGCCACTGCCCAGTACTTTGGAAGTGCTAATGTTGGCTTGGGCTTTTTCCATATTGAATCTGAGGGAAAAGATGCCACCAAGTGGCTAAATCTTACCAATGTTTGTGTGGCAGTGATTGAGGAAGGCTCCATCACCACTCAAGAATTGAAGCATAACCTCTCTGATATATGGAAGACCAACTGGCCATGGCAGGTGAGACAACTGACTGAAAAAAGATTCCTGGTCAGATTTCCACCCCACAAGAAAGTGAAGGACCTGGTGGAGCTCCCTTCCATTAATCTCAGAAAGAAAGGAGTGATTGTTTCTTTTGACAAGTGGGATGGAGAAGAAGTTGCTTATGTTGAGCTACAGGAGGTTTGGGTGACAATGGTGGGTATTCCTGTCAACAAGCTTACCTGGAAAGTGATCTCTAAAATTGCCTATATACTAGGTGTGCTAGTCAATGTGGACTGACATGAAATTTTCAGAAGCTTTTATGAAAATGTCAAGGTCCAGATTGCAGTCAGGGACATTTCTAAGATACCAGCAAAAAATACTAGTAGAAATAGATAAAGAACTCTACCTTATATCTTTCCTAGTTGAGACTTGCTGGGCCTAGTGCACAGGAGACAGAGAATTCTGATGATGATCTGCATGAAGGGGATCCTGAGAAAGATCTGAAGTTACATGGGCCTAAAGATATGGAGACTGACAAAGGCAAAGATAAAAGTACAAGGTCAAATACTAAAGGTCCTGGCCAGAACTCTCAAAAAGCACCATCTCACTCCCAGAAGCCCATGGAACTAATGGACACTCTAGAAAAGAGGGTTCAAAGTGCTATTTTGGGTATAAAATGTGATGAGAAGTTGTCAAAAAGCTTGCAGAAAAGATTACCTGAGGAGAACATTGGTGTGCAGTTGCTTGAGCAGTTTGATGAAGAGTCTGAAGGAGAGAGAGAGACACAGAAGCTGCTACCCAACAGCTACAACAGGGGCAAAACAAAAATTGGGGCCCTATTGTGACGCCCAGGATGAGTACCAGAATTAGAAGGGATGGAAGAACAGCAATACAGAAAGTTGCAGACCTCAAAAAGCTCAAGGATCTGGAGATACCCAAAGGTAACAAAATCACCTATTCCTTTTCTTCTTTCAATGATGAGAACTTACTATCTAAGGCTAGAAAAGCTGGACTGAAACTAGGTGATGATGATAATACTATTTCTCATAATATTCAGACCATTAGGCTGATTGAGGATGATAGATTATCTACTTTTAAAGATTCACATCCAGAATATTTCTTACCTACTAACCTAGATATCAGCTTTGAGGACAGCAATAAAACATCCTCATTAAATGTAGGCCCATAAAGTGTTCACATTAGTGACACAGCTGGTGATACACCTACATGGGCTGAAGTAGTGTCTAGTAAGAAAAGTAGTTGTAGAAAACTAGAATTTATCAATGGTAGTAGGACTAATTTGGAATGTTAGAGGGCTGAATAAGCCTGAAAAACTTAGTGATGTGGGAAAGCTCATTAGAGATAACCATGCTGACTTAGCAGGTTTTTCTGAGTCTAAGAAGGATTCTTTTTCTAGTGCCCAAATTAAGGTTCTTGATCCAAACAGTGATTTCACCTGGAACTGGATGCCAGCTATTGGTACTGCAGGTGGGATCCTGGTTGGAATTAAGCAAGATGACTTTGAGATTGTTTCTGTGGATATTCTACAATTCTCTGTGGCTTGCTTAATAAAAGATAGAAAAGATGGGAAAGTGTGGAGGTTTATCACTGTATATGGGGCTGCATATGATAATCTCAAACTTGAGTTTATCAATGAACTACATAATATTATGGAAACCTGGCTGGGTCCTACCATTGTTGGAGGAGATTTTAACCTAGTTAGGAGTAGTGAAGAGAAAAGTACTGGGACTATTAATTTACATTGGGTAACCCTTTTCAATGACTGCGTGAATAAATATGCCCTCATTGAATTGAAAAATTATACTAGGAAATTTACTTGGGCCAATAACCAAGATAATCTGGTGATGGCTAATATTGATAAGATATTCATTTCCACTTGTTGGGAAAGTCTGTTCCCAGCTGTGCAGATGAAAGCCCTCCCCAGGGTGGGGAGTGATCATACACCCCTAGTTTTTTTATACTGGAGCTATCCAGCCACCAAGAGACAAGCAGTTTAGATTTGAGAAATGGTGGCTGTAGGTAGAGGGTTTTGATGAACTGGTTAGAAAAACCTGGAACAAGCCATGCTCCATTACTGACCCTATGGATAGATGGCAATACAAGATTAGGTTACTTAGGAGAGTGTGCAAGGGTTGGAATGCCAATTATGAGGCTGAAAAGAACAGGAATAAGCAACAGCTGGTTGCTGAGTATGATTTAATGGATATTGAATCTGAGACAAAGGTACTCTCCCCACCTTCTAAAGCTAGGATGAACAAAATTGCCCTAGATCTCCAAAACATTTGGAGACTGGAAGAAATTAAATCTAGACAAAGATCTAGAGAGAGAAATATTTTGGAAGGGGGAGGAATACTGCTTACTTCCATGCTTTGGCTAATCAAAGAAGGAGGAAAAAGCAGATTAACATGCTAAGAGGTCCAGATGGCCCTGTAGAGGATACTAAAGATATAATTAATGTTGTTGTAGACTATTATAAGCAACTGTTTGGGAGAGAAGATACTTTAGATATTGAATTAGATGACAATTTTTGGGATCCCTCTGAGAAGGTTTCTAAGGATCAAAATATGAGGCTTGGGCCAATATTACAGAGGAGGATGTCAGGAAAGCAGTCTTTGGCTCTTATGCTGAAGGGGCCCCTGGCCCTGATGGCTTTCCTTTCCTATTCTATCAACATTTTTGGGAAACTATTAAAAGTGACCTGATGTTGATGGTAGAGGCCTGGAACAATGATTCGCTAGATCTTTATAGACTGAACTTCTCTCTGCTCACTTTAATTCCAAAAGAGCCTGATGCTGATATTATTCAGAAATTCAGGCCTATTGCTCTATCTAACTGCAGCTTTAAGATTTTTGCTAAATGCCTAGCCAATCAGCTAGGAGATGTGGGAGATGATTTAATTTCCCAAAATCAAACTGCTTTTATTAAGGGTAGGTACATAGTGGAGAGTGTGGTAACTGCTCATGCAATTATTCATGATGCTGTGATTAATAAGAAAGAAGGTTTTGTTTTTAAGCTTGACTATGAAAAGGCATATGATAGAATTAGTAAGAAGTTCCTACTAAAAGTGATGTACCAAAGAGGATTCAGCACCAAATGGATGAGGAAAGTTGAATCTATTCTTTATAAAGGCTCAGTAGGTGTTAGAATTGATGATTGCAATAGTGATTTCTTGAAACTTTTAAAGGGGTTAGGCAAGGGGACCCTGCTTCACCCATGCTTTTTAACTTGGTGGCACATGTGTTCAGGCTGCTAGGAATAATTTGTTGTCTGGCTTAATGACTAACATTTTCCCTCGGGGAATAATCAGTCTGCAATATGCAGATGATACCCTCTTGTTCCTAGAAAACAATATTAATTCTGCAAAAAACCTGAAATGGTTACTGGCTTGTTTTGAACAAATGTCAGGACTGAGGATTAATTTCCATAAGTGTGATCTTGTTCCTATTAATGTTAATGAAGAGGAGGCCCACAGTGTTGCTCAAGCTTTATCTTGTGGCTTGGGTTCCTTTCCTCTTAAATACCTTGGTTTCCCCCTCCACCACTGCAAGCTAAAAAGAGAAGACTTGCAACCTGTGGTTGATAAGGTCTTGAAAAAAGCTCCTGGTTGGAGAGGGAGATTACTAGGATATGAGAAAAAGTTAATTTTAGTTCAGTCTTGTTTGGCTAGCATTCCTGCCTATCTGATGAGTATGATAAAATTTCCCAAGTGGGCTATAAATTTGACTAATTCTCAGATGGCACATTGTTTTTGGGACAATTATGAGGGCCATCATAAATATCATTTAGCTAGCTGGGGGTTGTTGACTCAAAGGAAGCAATATGGGGGTTTGGGCATACCTAATATTGCTGATATGAATCTAAGCCTTCTAGCTGCCTGGATTGATAAATATCAAAAGGGAGATCAGAAGATGTGGAAGAAAATTATGGATGCTAAGTATAGAACTAAGAACCCAAATATTTTCTCTTGTCCTGATAGCAACTCCTCCTCTCCTTTTTGGAAAGGTGTCCTATGGGCTGCCAAAGCAGCTAAGATGGGATATCAATGGAAGGTTGGTAATGGAGAGAGAATTAAATTTTGGGAAGACCATTGGTTTGGATCTTGTAGCTTAGCCATCCAATTCTGGGAGCTTAAACTATTGCTAATGAACATAATCAACCTATTGCTGATCTTTGGGATGGAACTAATCTTAAGATCACCTTCAGGAGGTGTGTAGACAATAGACTGCTACACCTCTGGTTTGACTTAATTAGCATTGCACAAGCTATCATTTTGAACGATGAAGAAGATGCTATTATCTGGAAGTTTGAATCTAATGGGAGATACTCTGTTAGATCTATGTATGGCATAGTTAATTTTAGAGAGGTCTGTCCTGTCCATATCCCAAAAATATGGCAGCTTCATGTCCCTCCTAATATTCATATCTTTTTGTGGTTACTTGCTCATGATAAGCTGCTGGTTAGGAGTAATCTGAGTAAGAGACAACACCTAAATGATCTTACTTGCCTGTTTTGCTCTGAATATGAGAATAGTAATCACCTGTTCTTTGAGTGTGCTATTGCTATTGAGGTGGAGGAATATACATACCATTTCAGGATGTATGCTCCAACCTACTTTTGATGATATGACTAAGTTGTGGGAGAAACACAAAACCCTGCAAGCTGAAAATATGCTTATTTCAGCTACACTCTAGGTTATCTGGAGGAGCAGGAATGACATGTGTTTTAACAAGGTCCCCTGGATGGGTATGCAGGTAATTCTGAGGAAAATTGCAGGCTTCTGCGATGCAAAGAGCTGCAAGAGATCGCGTGGAGAGGCTCATCTCTTCACTGTGGGAGACGGCCAGACGTCCTCCCCTGCTGATCTGGCCAGAGCCAGGTTGAGGAAGAAGAAGTTGTGGATAAAGTACCTGATAAAGAAGAAGGCAGAAGGATGGACTGGCATGGACAACAGTATACTGCTGGAAGGGTGATCGTAGAGACCTTATATGCGGGGATTAGGGAGAAAGAACTATTAGTTTAGATCTATGTTTCAGTTTCGCAGTTAGTGAGTTTAAGTGGTGTAAACTTTTCTGAGAACTATGCCGGAAGGATGTGTCAATCTTCTCCCGCGAGCTGTAATAAGTCTACTCTGTGGTTTCATTTCTATGAAATGAAACTGGGGCAAGAGCCCTTTTCTTCTAAAAAAAATTAATTCCCTAGCTAACTAGTTCCTTTAACTGGACCCGGACCCTGCATTGTACACTCAAGTTGTATTTCTCTAAACCCAGACCATGCATTCTACAGTCAATTTGTCCTTTTTCTAATACATGATTGTTAGTTTTTTACTCTAATAGGAATAGTCGTTTGTGCTTTACTTTTGCTATTGTAAACCTTATTGAACAATAGTTCCTCAAAGTCCCATATATCCATCCTAAAATGAAGATTTTGCAGATGATAAACGCACTTTTCTTTGGATCCATGTCAAAGTCCGAGCTCAAGATACTACCTCGCTTGAGGATGAGGTGACCCCGCCGAGTCTGATGGATACCATGGCGGGCGCCTTACGATCTGCCACCGGAGAAGCCTAATTCACTAAGTGAAACACGAAAGGTCATCATGGCCAAATACAAAGAAGCGCGATCAAGAATGAGGTCGAGGCCGAGGCCATGCTTAACAAGCCAGGGGTCACGATTGCACGAACTGGAGGAGCTTGAGCATTGGCACATGGCAGAGTACATGAGGTGCTACATGAAGATCAGGGCTGTCAACGACGAATCTAATCTTGTGCTGGAAATTCGTGGTGAAGCTGCGGACTTGCTGAAGAGGGTGTACGCTGGGGAGGAAGTCTCCGGGGAGGACCAGGTACGGTGTCTGGAGCGGATGCTTGAGCTATGCCAGTGACCGGATAAAACCTCCTGTAGAGAGAAGTTGCCCTGGACTGGAGATGAAGGAATGAGAGCTTTGACCTACTTATTAGACAGCAGTGACTTTGGTAGCTACTGATGAAAGAATGCATCACTACCTTTTTTTTACTTGATAGTACCATGTCTTTAATTTCAGCCTCAGTTTGCAAGATACTTGTGGAGTCTGAAAGAATGCGCTGCGGTTCCCTGGAACACCTGTTGGTTTCTCATGTCTCTGTAACCTGTCGAGTTAGTTGTTGTTAGACATTAGGGTTTGGAACAATGCACGTTACCCTTGGCGGGTGCGGCTGTCATATATTTATAAGAGGGAACCGTACAAATACAGGTTATGTTACAACACGTATATATACTATATACTTAGTCTAACACCCTCCCTCAATCTTAACTATGTCCTGAAACACTCAGAAGGTTAAGATTGCGTCGACATCCCTCAAAAGAAGGTAACGGCAAGGGTTTAGTGAAAATATCAGCAAGTTGATCCTTAGAAGAAATAAACTTGATCTGAAGAAGCTTCTGAGCAACACGTTCCCTCACAAAGTGAAAGTCAACTTCGATGTGCTTCGATCGGGCATGAAATAATCGGATTGGATGAAAGATATGTGGCACCGATGTTATCACACCAAAGAACAAAGGTGAGTCGAAGAGACCTTCAACTCGAAGCAATGATCGCACCCATATGATCTCGGTGTGGCATTAGCAACTGCTTTGTACTCAGCTTCAGTACTACTCCGAGACACTGTAGCTTGCTTGCGAGCTTGCCAGGCGATCAAGTTAGGTCCAAAGAACACAGCACGTCCCCCCGTGGATCGCCGATCATCAGGGCTACCAGCCCAATCGGCATCAGAAAATGCGGAGATCAACCCAGAAGATGCAGGCTAAAGATGAAGACCATATGAACCAGTGTGACAAACATAGCGCAAAATGCGCTTAACAGCCGACCAGTGAGAGTCACGCGGTGCATGAAGGTACTGGCACACACGGTTAACAGCAAATGATATGTCTGGTCGAGTAATGAGCAAGTACTGCAGCCCACCAACAATGCTGCGGTACTCAGTGGCATCCACAGAAGAGAGCAAGTCACCATCAAAAGCTGTCAGTCTGTCTGTGGCAGACATGGGAGTCAGAGCAGCCTTACACTGCAACATACCTGCACGGCGTAGGAGATCCTGAGAGTACTTCTGCTGAGTAAGAGTCAAACCGTCATCAGAACGAAGTACCTCCAGACCCAAAAAATAATGCAGTCTCCCAAGATCCTTCACAGCAAACTCATCACCAAGAGAGGACACAAGCCGATCCGTAGCAGCAGCAGACGAACTAACAAGGATGATATCATCAACATAGACCAGAATGTACATAGTCACCTCAGGTCGCTGAAGGATAAACAGAGATGTGTCTGCTGTAGAAGGCACAAACCCATGCGCACGAAGAGCAGCGCCAAGACGTGCATGCCACGCACGAGGGGCCTGCTTCAAACCATAAAGAGCCTTGACAAGACGACATAAGTGATGTGGCTGAGCAGGATCAACAAAACTGGTGGTCGACGCATGTAAACCTCTTCTTCCGTAACTCCGTGAAGAAAGGCATTACGAGCGTCAAGTTGTCGGGCGACCATCCTCGAGTAACAGCCAAGGAAAGAAGAACACGAATCGTAGTTGGTTTAATAACAGGACTGAACGTGTCTTCATAATCAATGCCATACCGTTGTTTGAATCCCTTGGCAACCAGGCGTGCCTTATACCTCTCAATGGAGCCATCAGCATGTTTCTTCACCTTGAAAACCTATTTAGAATCAATGACATTGACACCAGATGGAGGTGGAACCAGACGCCAGGTGTTGTTTTTCTGAAGAGCATGGATCTCCTGCTCCATGGCAGCACGCCAATGAGGAATACCAAGTGCTGCCTGGAAATGTCGTGGTTCAGTCGTAGGATCAGCTTCAGCATGAGCCACACAGGCCGCAAGCCATGCAACAATACCATCAGTTCGCTTCTTCGGTTGGAAGATGCCACTCTTGCTGCGAGTATGAGGACGCAGGATGGCCGTCGGAGGCGGCGGCGGAGCAGCCACCACACGGGAGCCACTGTCCATCAGCGGCGAGGAAGACACATCGTCAGGCGAATCGGTGATCGCAGCTGGCAAGGTAGTCACCGACGCATCCGGGCCTGGAGTAGGTGGCGAAGACAGGCCAGGCATGGTTGGTGACGACAGGCGAGGCAACGAGGACGGACCCGAGGCCGCCGGCCCAAGTGACAGGGCCGCGGGGTCAACTGACCAGACGATCGCGCAGACGCCTTGACCGGGCGACATGGGCGTCGTAGGGTCCGTCGCGGCAGGGGTCATCAGCGCAGGCGACCGCACGTCCGCCAGCCCAGGCGACGTGGGCGCTCCATCGAGGCTACGTGCATGGGGCATGCACGTGCGATCAGTGTCGGCAGCCGTTGGAGCAACGGAGTCAGCCGACGTGGCAACAGCTGGTGCAGTTGAGGCCTCATTTACATCATCATCAAGAAGCTCGAGTCTGGCACCTCGTCCAGTTCCTGCACCATGGTTAGGCAACAATAGAGGAGAATATGCAGCATCTACAAATTGATCAGGCAAAACTGGAAAAGAGTGCAACTCGGTGATAGGAGTATCGATGGGTGATGTGAGCGTGGAAAAAGGGAAGACAGTCTCATCGAACACAACATCACGAGAAATGTAAACACGATTTGTTGGAAGGTGGAGACACTTGTAACCTTTGTGGAGAGGACTGTACCCAAGGAACACACATTTTTTGGATCGATACTCAAGTTTATGCTTATTGTACGGACGAAGATGCGGCCAACACGCACAACCGAATACTTTAAGGAAGGAGTAGTCTGGAGTTTCATGAAGCAACACTTCTAGAGGAGACTTCATGTGAAGAAGTTGTGTGGGAATCCTGTTTATCAAAAAACAAGCAGTAACAAAAGCATCACTCCAGAACCGAAACGGGACAAAGGCATGTGCAAGGAGTGTTAGGCCAGTTTCAATTATATGACGGTGCTTGCGCTCAGCTGCACCGTTTTGCTGATGTGTATGAGGACAGGACACATGATGTGAGATGCCAAGCTTATGAAAGAAGGTGTTAAGATTGCGGTTTTCACCCCCCCCCCCCCCCCCAGTCGGACTGAACATGGATGATCCTGTGCTTAAGCAACCGCTCAACATGTGCTTGAAATTGCATAAAGACATGAAACACATCAGATTTGCGCTTAATGAGATAAAGCCAAGTAAAGCGACTGAAAGCATCAATGAAACTGACATAATAGTTGTGACCACTGACAGAGGTTTGGGCATAGCCCCACACATCCGAAAAACACAAGTTCGAGAGGAGCTTTAACAACACAACTCGATACAGAAAGGCAATCGATGACTCTTGCCTTGTTGATGTGCATCACACACTAAAAACTCCTTATCACTAGACTCAACAGGAAGATGATGATGATGCAGCACATGGCGCACAATGGGAGTGGCAGGATGACCAAGGCGAGAATGCCACTGCGACGACGACACTCGAACACCACTGAAAGCTTGAGATACTCGGGGCACGTCAAGCACTCGCGGTACATCAATCGCATATAAGTCGTCGCGAGCTCGGCCACTAAGTAGAACGGCCCTCGTGTCCCGGTCCTTGACAAAAAAATGGAAAGGGTGAAACTCAACAAACACATTGTTGCCATAAGTCAACTTAGGGACCGAGAGTAAATTACGATGCATCAAGGAACATGAAGGACATCAAGAAGACGTAAAGTTCTAGCGGTACGCGAAAGAAGAGATGCCTGACCAACATGTGAGATGGGCATACCTGATCCATTGGCCGTGCGGACCTGATCATGACCGGTGTAGGGCTGGCGAGTAGCCAACTTGTCAAGCTGGCTTGTCAGGTGATCTGTTGCGCCTGTGTCCATGTACCAGGCAGGATCCACAGAGTATGACGGAGTGAACCCAGACTCCTGTGTGGCGAGAGCAGCTTGCTTCTCGTTACCTTTCCCATTGTTCCCCATGCCAAGAAAGTCACGTTTAAACCGACGATGGCACCGGGACGCCAAGTGTCCCTCAATGCCACAAAGCTGACACTCCACCCCGCCACCACATGCCTCGCAGTGGAGCCGCTTGCGACCGGTCGTGGGAGGAGCCGAAGCGGGCGGACGGGGCTGGCTGCCTGAGGACGGAGGTGGTTTCTGCTTAGCACCACGTGTACCCCCGCGGAGAGCAGCGTTGGCGGATGGGCCCTCCGTGTAGACTCCAGTGGAACGACGAGCAGCGAGCCGCTGTTCTGTGCTGAGGAGACGAGCGTAGAGGTCACGAGGCGGCATCGGCGTGTCACGGCCGTTGACGTTTTCAACAAGAGAGTCATAGTCCTCATCCAGGCCATTGAGAATAAATGACGTAAATTCCTCGTCACGGAGAGGCTTCCCAATTGAGGATAGTGTGTCAGCCAACCTTTTGACTTTGTTGAAGAAGGCTGTAACAGAGAGATCATTCTTCTTGACCTCACCAAGCTGATTACGAATAGCAGATGAACGTGCTGCTGATCGCGAGGAGAAGCCGGAGTCGAGGGTAGCCCATGCATCTCGCGACGTTGCGGCAAAAACCACCATGCCGGCCACGGACGGCGTGAGCGAAGACTGAATAGCCCCGAGGATGGCTTGATCCTGTGCTACCCACCGACGATGAGCAGGGTTAGGGACCATGACAGAGCCACCATGGGACGAAGGGACCGGAACCACAGCCGGAGGACACGGCAGTGTGCCATCAACATATCCCTCGAGGTAGTGGCTACGCATCAACGACAACACTTGAGTGCGCCACAGAAGATAGTTATCAGCCGAAAGCTTGACAGTCACCAGGTGAGCGAAGTGAAACGGCCCTGGTTCGGCCGCCGTGTTGAGAGTGCCAGATCGGCCGTCGGAATATTGCGCTGTCTGAGGGCATCAATGGCGGCATACGGGATTGTTGGGGATGACCGTACGAGACCAGGGCATCGGCCGACGGGGGCACACCATACGGGAGTGCGGCATGCGATGCAGGTCGGCGCCGTAGTTCCCACCGTACGACACGTAGGAAGCCGTCGATTGGGCGACGTAGGGCGCGGGGTACTGGCCACCGTACGACATCTGCATGGGAGCGCCATAGTGCCCCGAGGCGTTGCACGTCGAGGAACCGGACGTGAGGCCGGTTGGCGTAGATCGCTGCGCGTCGTCGAGGAGGCGGCGCGGCGAGGCGCCATGTTACGGATCGGGCGAGGTGAGATCGAGGCCCCGTCCGTGATCGGGGGCAGGACGGGCGATCGAGACGGCCCTGGAGGGGCGCCGGATGCGTGGATCGAGACCAGGCGAGCGGAGGTGACGCCAGGAACGGCGACTCCATCGCCAGGGTAGCAGGAGGCGGCGCGGCGGCGGGGACCGACGCGGCGACAGCAGAAGGGGCGGAAGCGCGGCGCGGAACGAACGCGTCGTCTGATACCATGTTAGACATTAGGGTTTGGAACAATGCACGTTACCCTTGGCGGGTACGGCTGTCATATATTTATAAGAGGGAACCATACAAATACAGATTATGTTACAACACGTATATATACTATATACTTAGTCTAACAGTTGTGAACCTGGCTTCTGATCTTGTGTGAATGGTAACCGGTACCTCAGAAATTTGATTCGTGATCTGTTAAGGTTAATGTCTTTTTCCACTGGGATCCCGAAATGGGCGAATGGAATGAAGCCTGTCTGTTAAGGTTAATGTCTTTTTCCACTGTGATCTGTTAAGGTTTTGAATTTCTATGTTGCACAAGTATGAATGTCGCTGGCTGGATTAGCACGACACTCTGCTAAGCTAGTGTGGTTCTGACTACAGAAATTTCTTGCCTCTTACCCCTCCGTCTCATAATATATAAGAGCGTTTTTGACACGTAGCTGTTAGCGACCAGTTGTGCAGCCGGCTCGGCCCCTGTGGCACCACCCGCTTCGACTCAGACAAGATGACGCCGTCGTGCTGCAACAGGGTGGGGTCGACGAACTTCCCAGATGCGCTGACACCGGCACGCTTCCCCAAAGAAGAAGATGGTGGTGCTTCGCCCTGATGACCGGTGCCATGGCAGACGAGCGTGAGCCGTGCTCCCAAGAGCAGCAGTACAAGGGTGACCAAGGGAAATGGCGGCACTAATCTGAAGCCTTGTGCTGCCATGCAAGGACGACAGAGTTAGCTGGACCAAGAATGAAAGCTTGAGCAGAAATGCAAGTGCTGCTGGTCTTGGGAGATGGATCATTTTACACCCTGCCTGATGAAAGAGCAGAGGCCACAAAGCGTAGCCAAAATGTCAAAAGACGTTAGTATCTGAAATTCTGAATAGGACCGTTCAACAGTAGATTAAGCCGGCCCAATGCTTTATTCAGAAGAGCGGCACAAATGTAGAGAGGGTATGGGCATGGGCACTTGGATGGATCGATGAGGCCATGAGGGGAGGGGCTGGTGGATCACTGTCGATGTCGATGGGGAAAGCCCAACCAACTCACAAGACTTTGCTAACAGACTCTGATCTGATGCACAATGTATGGCTAGCAAAGAATAATTTTGTCAGGAGGAGGAGCAGGTATCAACTTCTTCCTTAGCTTGTGCCAGCACTTGTTCTGCATCTTAAGTTTCCTTGTGTTCAACAGCACCATCGATCGTTTCCCTTCTTGGACCTTGCCATCCAGACAAGAGATTTCCGCCTCATGCCAGATGAAGCAGGCTTCTTGTCTGGAGTTTCTAGCTCCTCATGCATAGGCATAGCCCTTGCTATGGCTTCATCGGTTTCTATCTCAAGGATTCGTCGCTGCATCTGGAAAATCTTGGTCTCATACCTGTGTTACAACTTACAAGTAGCGCACATGTCGGTCCTGTGGTTGTGCCGCCTGCACCAAGAAGTTGACAGTGCAAACACTAGCTAACCAGCAAGTTCTTGATGTAGCCAAACCAGTCACACATGTTAATAACGCTGCTGCTTGGCAAGTGTCAAGTTTAATTATGATTACAAGATGTATATACTTGTTGTTTCCATCAGCTCGATTATCATTGGTTATTTATATATACTGCTACCATGCATGTGCTGCATATGATGAGCAACACATATATATTCATCATCAAGTCCCATTCCATGTTCGCTCTTGCAAGTCTACGACTGCCATGTGGCCTGACTGTTTGTTTATCCCTACTCTTGACTGATCACTGATTGCTTAATTAGCGGCCTGAAAAATACAGGCCCTTCACGTTGCTGCTACTACTAGTTGCAAGTTGGAACCATCGTCTCTCGTGCACCTGTCCTGATTCTGAAGGCGGATTTTTCGGGACTGATTTGTAGCTCTGTTAAGATTAGTGCTCAATGCAGTTGCGACCTGTACTGAATTACAGTATGTTGAGTGTTTTCGGAAGTGGTTTGCTAAAAGGACAATGTACTCCCTCCCTCTGTTCCTACTTCCTAAATACTTCATCCGTCTCAAAATAAGTGTAAAATAAGCTTAAGACACCTAATTTGGGACGGAATCTTTTTAGAGATTACAATTATGACTACATACAGAGCAAATGAGTGAATATACACTATAAAATATGTCTATATACATCCGTATGTAGTTTTTATTGAAATCTATAAGAAAGATTTATATTTATAAACAGAGGAAGTATGACAAATAAATGCATCAAGATGGTTGATTACCACCTTTTTTTTATTGTGTGTGACTGAACACATTTCAATATTTTTTCACCTCGCACTCCTACACTGGTGCATGTGTAAATCTTTGCAAGTAGCTGGGATTCTATATATTTATCAGTTTGGATTCATCAGATGAGTGCAGGAGGAGGAGGAGATGGAGCACACCCAATGCTATGCTGCTTGCTTGCTTGGTTGTGTGTGGTGCCTGTTACTGTTAGCTAGGCTGGGAAGGTGGGTGAGAGGCCTACGCGCGCGTACGTTGTTTATCACATGGCATTTGAAATTTGATTAATCAACTAACCCCTGCCTGCCTCCATGTAGCATGAAGCGTTGTGGCTGCCTGCCTGCCTTCACCAGTCCAGCCTCCCAGCCCAGCTTGCACGAAACTCCAATACTGTCATGTGTCATGTCATTAACCACTGATTGGCCTGTGTTTTGACTAGTAATTAAAGGTACATGGCCCAAGGAAGGCATGTGCAGCTGCATTCATTGAGGCAATTAGTAGTAATATAATCCCAACATGCCTGCAAATGCAATGCATCCTTCTACAACGGACGAAAGGCCCTCCCTCCCAAGCCGTCACACATGTGCAGCTCCACTTTCATCACTAAATAAAAACTGCTTGGTCCCGGAGGGAAATAAATACCACTAGAGTGCATTTCACCTACTAAATATGGATCGATTAGTACCACTGTCTAAGCCCTAAACTATGTTTTTAATACAGGCAGCAGCAGCAGCAACGGAGGAGCTACTTGTTGGGGGTGCAGGATCCAAGGCTGCTCAACTTGTGCCAATTGACTGACACTCCACTTTGGGTACAGGATCCAAGGCAGGCAGGCAGGCAGGCAGGCAGGCCCCATCAACTTGCTGCTAAATAACCACCTCTCCCGGTGTCGTCATTTGTCGGGAATAAGCTAAGCTCATTTTGCTCCAGGCAGGCCTCCAACCAAGCAGGCCGTCCTCTTGGTACAAAAGGTAGGCAAAAGCCCCCGTGCGTTTAGGCTCTAGTACTCCACAAGTCCCCAAACCTGTGCGTGTCTCCATTAGCCTTTACGAGTGGGTTCTCTCCGCTCTGCTCTGGGGCTCTTCTTCTTCTTCTTCTTCCTCTTGCCTCTTGTGGAGTCCCGCGAAATGCTCCGGGCTCCACTCAGCGGCTGAAATCCCTCCCGGGTTTAAGGTACTACAATCTTTTCCCCCTCCCCCCTCGGGTTTTCAAAAAGAAGAAAAATGGCTTTTCGTTCTTCTGCGCTTGATTTCGGTTCAGCCAGCGTGGTCAAATCTCCTCCTAGAGCGGTAGAACTAAATCCCCTTGTGCGTGCTGCTCCTCTCCCATTTCCCCCTCTCTCACAAACTTTCTGGCACCAAGAAATGTGTATGTGCTGCTTGATTGATTGAGGGGCGCAGGCTCTAACTGGATCTGAGCGGCCGGGTGGGGGCTTTGGTGCGAGTGAATCTCTCCCAGCTCGGGAGCCTCTCTTCAAATTGCTTGCTTCTTCTTGGTACTGTAATTTCTAAATTTCTTTTACCGCGGGTAAGACTAGCTCTCACTCTCAGCCACCATCATCTTCTTGTGTGCAGAGCCGGCGACAGCTTTTTACTGCTGTTTCTGTCCTCTTCCATCCAAGTTTCGTCTTGGAAAATATCTCTGGATCTGATTCAGAGAGAGAGATTTAGCACTCTGTTTTTCCCTCTTCTTGTTAAGTTTCCTATAGCTGTGTCATTTGTCGCGAGGCCAGCGCGTCGCATTCGGAGTCGGAGGACACCAGTGAGTGAGCGAGTGAGCAGTACCAGCAAGCTTTGCCCTCGTGCGTTTAGGTCCCAGACAGCTCTGTCTCTCTGATGTGTGTGTGTTTATTATTAAGGCTTCTCTTTGCTTTTGCTCTGTTCTTCTTCTGCTGAGAGATGCTCCCGGTTTAAGGTACAATCTTTGCTCTTTCCCCCCTTCGGGTTTTCGAAAAGAAGGGAAAAAAAGCAGAGTATTTCTTTCCTCTGTGCTTGATTCTTAGTTAGTGTGCTATGTTTGTTTCTCTTTATGTATCCGCTTGGGGTTCACTCAAATTTCTGTTACTCTTACTTCAGTGGATGCTGCTGCTGCTTCACTCCCCCCTTGGAGAGAGGCTAGCTGGATATTAGCTAGGAATCTGGTAGAAAGAGAGATCTAACACTCACTCCGTTCTCTTGTACTCCCTCCGCCCGGAATTACTTGCCGCAGAAATGGATATATCTAGATGTACTTTCCATTTCTCCGACAAGTAATTCGGGACCGAGGGAGTACTGGTTTCTACTCCTGTTCCTTAAGTTAGTAAGCTCTTCTAATTTTTATTTCTGGTTTACCTTTCTGTTTGTGGGTAGAAGAGGAGATGCATCTTCTGTAAGTTTGTTCTGCTTCTGAAAGAGGCAGTCAGTAGTAACTTGATTTGCCCTCTAGGACAGCTAACTAACTAACTTGCTGCCCTTTCAGGGAGCAGAGAGGAGAAATTGCCCTGGGATTAGGTAAAAGAAGAAGAAGATGGCTGACATTGAAGCTGGCGGCAAGCGAGCCACTGAGTCTGACACTGCAACACTGATCCCAAACAGTGGAAACGTAGAAGGTTCAAGCAGGGCCACAAAGACCACCAGGTTCAAGGACGACGACGAGCTTGTCGAGATCACGCTCGATGTGCAACGCGATTCAGCGTCGGTCCAAGCCGTCAGGCCGGTGGCCGCGGAGGCTGCGGTGGCCGCCGCGAGGAAGCGATACGACAGAAGCAAGAGCACCGCCGCGGTGGCGCTCAAGGGCCTGCAGTTTGTGACCGCCAAAGTCGGCACCGACGGCTGGGCCGCTGTGGAGAAGCGCTTCAACCACCTGCAGGTTGATGGCGTCCTGCTCCGTTCCAGATTCGGGAAATGCATCGGTAACTACTTGTTGAACAGTTTGTTTCAGTGAATGTAGACAAGTATATATCCCTTGGAAGGAATTTGTAGTACAGTTCAAGTGGTAGTAATTGCTTTTGGTTGTGTGTGTGTGCACTGTGCAGGGATGGACGGGTCCGACGAGTTTGCGGTGCAGATGTTCGATGCGTTGGCGAGGAAGAGAGGGATCGTCAAGGAGGTGCTGACCAAGCCGGAGCTCAAAGAGTTCTGGGAGCAACTCAGTGATCAGGGTTTCGACAACCGTCTCCAAACGTTCATCGACATGTTAGTACTTCTCTTCTGCTAAATGTTTTGTCATGGTTTCCTTCCTTCTGAAGACGGGTGCGCTTACCACCTCTTTGTTCAGGGTTGACAAAAATGCCGATGGAAGAATCACAGTAGAGGAGGTCAAGGAGGTTAGTCACAGCTCAAGACCCCAAACTGAAAAGATCTAGTCTTAGTGAGTAAACTTGAAGCATATATTAAGCAAATGATGCACGCTTTCGCAGATTATCGCCCTCAGTGCATCAGCAAACAAACTTTCCAAGATCAAGGAGCGCGCTGATGAGTACGCGGCACTCATCATGGAAGAGCTTGACCCTAAGAACTTGGGCTACATAGAGGTATTATGTTCAATCAAGTACATCCTCTGTTCTTTGTTCACACAAAAGAAGTACATCCTCTGTTCTTTGTTCACACAAAAAAAGTACATCCTCTGTTCCTAAATATAAGACGAGGTAGTAACAATTAGAGATTCGCGGCATGGTTTCTTCCTAATTAACCACTCGATCTAAATGTTTACAGCTCGAGAGCTTGGAGTCGCTCTTACTGCAGACACCATCTGAAGCCGTTGCAAGATCGACCATCACCCACAGCTCCAAGCTCAGCAAAGCTCTTAGCATGAGGCTCGCGCCTAGCAAGGACACAAGCCCGCTTCGCCACTACTGGCTGCAGTTTACCTTCTTTGTACAGGAGAACTGGAAGCGCATATGGGTCGCGGCTCTCTGGATCTCCATCTGCATCGTGCTTTTCGTTTGGAAGTTCATCCAGTACCGTAACCGAGCTGTATTTAACATCATGGGCTACTGTGTGGCCACCGCAAAGGGTGCCGCCGAGACCCTCAAGTTCAATATGGCCCTCGTCCTTTTTCCTGTCTGCCGAAATACAATCACCTGGATCCGATCCAAGACAAAGATTGGAGCTGTTGTACCCTTCAATGACAATATAAACTTCCATAAGGTAATGTAAATAACTGGCATTTCGGCATTAAGTACGAACATATCCTGAGAATAACCTGCTGACGATGTCTGATAAATAATTTAGCAATGTACCTTACTATTGTGCAGGTAATAGCGGCAGGGGTTGCAGTTGGTGTAGTTTTGCATGCAGGTGCTCATCTGACATGCGATTTCCCTCTCCTGCTCCATGCAAGTGATGCAAAATACGAACCAATGAAGCCTTTCTTTGGGGAGACAAGGCCACCAAATTACTGGTGGTTTGTAAAAGGAACTGCGGGGTGGACAGGTATTGTCATGGTAGTGCTCATGTCAATATCCTTTGTGTTGGCCCAGCCATGGTTCCGACGTAACAAGCTCAAGGACACCAATCCACTCAAGAAGATGACTGGTTTCAATGCCTTTTGGTTCACACACCACCTGTTTGCTGTTGTATATGCACTGCTCATCGTCCATGGAACAAGTCTGTATCTAACCAAGGAGTGGTACAAGAAAACGGTAAAAGTCTATCTACTACCCTATATATTAATGCCAATAGATAGAAAATTCTAATGATCAGAATTATTTCTTTTACCAGACATGGATGTACATCGCTTATCCTGTCTTCTTATATTCATGCGAGCGCATCGTTCGCTTATTCAGGAGACATGATTCAGTTAAGATTCAGAAGGTACCACCATGACAAAAATCCCTTTCTTCATATGGTTTTTCCTTGTTTGTCTTTTTTACCTTATTAAATAATCGGACAATAAATTACTACTGTCTTTTCTTGTAAATATAGTGCACCTTAATTAGTACCAAGCCATTTAACATGGGAGATGGATTTCTGAACAGCAAATAATAAGCCTTAAATTATTGAATTTTTTTTTGAATTCACTCTTTCTTAGCCTTCAAATTTTGTGTCCTAATTAAACAGGTTGCGGTATATCCTGGGAATGTGTTGGCTCTTTATATGTCCAAGCCACCTGGTTTCAAATACCGGAGTGGGCAGTACATCTTCATAAATTGCGGCGCTGTATCTCCATATGAATGGTACCCACGTTGCACACTTTGAGAAAAAAAACCAGTTGCATTAATATAATTATGAAATCAGCAGATGACTAAATAGTACAGAAAATTTGTTCTATCACAGGCATCCATTTTCCGTTACATCAGCACCAGGAGATAATTACCTCAGTGTCCACATTCGCACAAGGGGTGATTGGACTTCTCGGCTTAGGACTGTCTTCTCTGAGGTAAATCAGCTTTTTTGGCCTTTGGTTTGTCCAGTGACCACATCCTGTTGAAAGTTTGTGTATAATGTATGGTCATCTTGCATAGAAAACTTAAATATCTGAAGCATTGTGAATTGTTAAGGTTTTGATTTTTCATATCAATGCCATTGCCCATTGCTCTACTTGATGGAACCAATATATTAACCTTAAATGTAAACCAGGCGTGCCGGCCTCCCACTGAAGGAGAAAGTGGACTCCTTAGAGCTGACCTCTCTGTGGGAATCACTGACAGCAACGCAAGGTGAGAAGGAACTTCTTCAGTTGCTTCAAAAAAATGTATTACCATGCAATATACGTATATTTCAAACTCTTTTTTCTGATCCCAAACTTTGTTTGACATGTACTAGATTCCCTAAACTTATGATCGATGGACCATATGGTGCTCCAGCACAAGATTACCGGGAATACGATGTGCTGCTGCTCATCGGACTTGGCATCGGAGCCACCCCTTTGATCAGCATTGTGAAGGACGTGCTTAACCACATCCAGCGTGGAGGATCGGTTGGCGGAACAGAGCCAGACGGCAGTGGCAAGGGAAAGAAGAAACCATTCATGACCAAGAGGGCCTACTCCTACTGGGTCACAAGAGAGGAAGGTTCCTTTGAATGGTTCAGAGGAGTGATGAACGAGGTGGCCGAGAAGGACAAGGACGGAGTGATTGAGCTCCACAACCACTGCTCCAGCGTGTATCAAGAGGGCGATGCTCGTTCCGCGCTCATCGTCATGCTCCAGGAACTCAACCATGCCAAGAAGGGGGTTGATATTCTGTCCGGGACCAGCGTCAAGACCCACTTTGCCAGGCCTAACTGGCGAAGCGTCTTCAAGCGTATCGCAGTCAACCATGAGAACCAACGCGTCGGTACGTCTTCTCGCTGCCATTTTCACATTCATCTGGTACTACAAATGTTGCTGACTATAGTTATCATCGTCTGCTAACTCACCTTAATTTGATTCTGCTTCAGGGGTTTTCTACTGCGGCGAGCCTGTTCTTGTGGCGCAGCTGCGGCAGTTGTCGGCAGACTTCACCCACAATACAAACACAAAGTTTGACTTCCACAAGGAGAATTTCTAATTATGTACGTACTATATGTAGCTATAATGTAAGAACCTGCCTGTCTATGGTCTGCTTCATAATAAGGTTGAGAAATAGTAATCCAGGTTTTCATTTGGACCAATTTAGACAGTTTATCGCGAGATCCTGATTACTGAATCCGCAAGCGAAATCGTGAAACTGGTGATGCTTTCTGATAGATTGAGATATTGGAGAAGTAATTGTTGTATTGATTGAGGCCTCAAGGGCTGTTTATATAGATTACAAAGTTTGGGCTCCAAGACTAGACTAATAGAGATAGATTACAATACGAATAGACTTTATACTCTAAGATCCCCCCGCAGTCTCAACATTGTTTCACCTGACGTTGAGACTGGAGCGTATGTCCGTGAACGATGCAGTCGGGAGTCCTTTGGTAAAAATGTCAGCAAATTGGGCACTTGTAGGAACATGAAGAACGCGAACCTCGCCAAGAGCCACCTTTTCACGAACAAAGTGAATGTCAATCTCAATGTGCTTTGTGCGACGATGTTGAACTGGATTGGAAGCCATGTATACTGCAGATGTTATCACAATAAACAATGGTAGCACGGGAGGCGGACGATGAAGTTCAACGAGAAGCTGCCGTAGCCACACCGCCACAGCGTGAGCAACCGCCTATACTCAGCCTCAGAAGACACGAAAACTGTTACACCGCCTTTTAGAACACCAAGAAACAAGATTATTACCCAAATAAACGCAAAATCCGGATATAGATCGTCGAGTATCCGGACAACCTGCCCAGTCTGCATCGAGAATAAACTGTCAAGCTTGTAGGTGAAGAAGAATTAATAAGGAGACCGTGATCAAGAGTGCCTTTTAAATAGCGGAGAATGCGTCGACATGGGCGGATATGAGGAGCACGAGGATCATGCATAAAGAGACAGGCTTGCTGAACTGAATAGGAGATTTCGTGACGAGTAAGAGTGACATATTAAAGAGCGCCGATGATGCTACGATATAAAGTAGGATCGAGAAGAGGATCACCATCAGCCGACAGTTTAGCACCAACGTCGGCTGGAGTACGAGGGTTGACAATCAGACATACCAGAACAAGAAAGCAAGTCCAAAATGTATGACCGTTGAGAAAGAAAGAGGGAAGATTTTGTGCGAGAAACATAAATACCTAGAAAATGATGAAGAGGACCAAGATCAGTCATGGAAAACTCCCGATTGAGAGAAGAGATGGTATGTTGAAGAAAAGAATCAGAACTAGCCGTGAGAATGATATCATCAACATAAAGCAAGAGGTAGGCAGTGTGAGTAGAAGACTGATAAACAAAGAGAGAATAATCGGATTTGGAGGGAATAAAGCCTATGGTTTGAATAAAAGTAGCAAAGCATTGAAACCATGCACGAGGAGCTTGTTTAAGGCCATAAATAGATTTGTTGAGGAGACAAACAAAATTTGGAGATGAGGGATTCTCAAAACCAGAGGGTTCTTGACAATAAACAGTTTCATTGAGAGTGCCATGAAGAAAAGCATTTTTAACATCAAGTTGATGAATAGGCCAAGAAGAGGAAACAACAAGACTAAGAACAACACGAATAGTGCTTGGTTTAACAACAGGAGAAAAAGTCTCATCAAAGTCAATACCAGGCTCTTTGGGAGAAACCACGACACACCCAACGAGCTTTGTAATGAGCGAGAGTGCCATCGAAATGAAATTTATGACGAAAACCCATTTGCGTAAACAATGTTAACACCAGGAGGTTTGGGAACAAGAGTCCATGTATTATTTTGTCAAGAGCTTCAAATTCATCGCGCATAGCAGAGAAAGCGAGAGAGGGTCAAGAAGAGCTCGCTTATAACTGGTTGGAAGAGGAAAGATGGTTGGGGTGGCGGTAAGATTGAGACGTTTGGTGGGGAGAAGAAATCCTCGTTTTCCACGGGTGCACATGACATGATCATTGGTGAGCGGTGGTATAAGAACGGCATTGGGTGGCAGTGGGTTTTCGGTTGAAGAGGATGGTGAGGAAGAAGAATCAGAGGTGGTGGGTGTCGAGGGGGTTGTCGTGGTAGGATGTGGTGAGGGAAAGACGGCTGGGGTAGAGGATGCGATTCTTGGGGAGAGGTGGGGACGGGCAGGAGGGTGGCTAACGTTGGGCGATTCCGGCTGAGAGACGGAACAAGATTCGATGGCAGCAGAGATGACCGAAGGCCGAACTAGGGAAGGGGTTTTGGTGGTGGCGGATTATGGTGGAATTGGTGTTGTGGTTGTAGTGACAGAAAAAGGAAAAGTATTTTCATCGAATGTGACATGATGAGAGAGAATGATACGACCGTAAGATGGTTCAAACAACGATATCCTTTGTGATCATCGAAAGACCAAGGTGAATGCAAGGTAGTGAGCGTGGTTCTAGTTTGTTGGAGGCGGTAGAGGCGATGTTGGGAAAGCATAGACAGCCAAAAACACGCAGAAAAGAATAGTCGTGGTGGGAGAAACAGAGATTGGAAAGGCGGATAAAGAGGGCAAGTTTTAGTTGGTCGAATATTAAGAAGGAGTGTGGCGGTGCGAAGGGCTTCAACCCAAAAACGGGAAGGAAGAGAGGCTTGTAAAAGCAATGTGCGAAGAACATCATTAATAGAGCGAAGACAGCGTTCAGCTTTACCATTTTGAGAAGATGTATAAGGGCATGAAAAGCGAAGAAGAATGCCTTGGGAGAGAAAGAAGGCGCGGTTTTGGGTGTTATCAAATTCACGACCGTTATCACGTTGAATAAATCGAATTGGCAAGCCAAAGTGTGTGATTACATATTGTCGAAAGTTGAGAAAGATTGCAGGTACTTCAGATTTAGCGCGGAGAGGAAAGGTCCAAGTATAGTGAGAATAGTCATCCAAAATCACAAGATAATATTTATAACCAGAAACACTAGGGACTGGGGAGGTCCATAAATCATGATGAAGTAACTCAAAAAGAAAAGTACTAATGGTAGTAGAGGTTCCAAAAGGTAATCTAACATGTTTGCCGCATTGACATGCATTACAGAGAGAGGGATTATGGGGACTGCTAGAACTAGGGATACAAAATTCTTGGAGTAAAGACGTCAAAGTGTTTTTGCTGGGATGACCGAGGCGACGATGCCATAGATCAACGGATGCGAGCATGACACGAGGGGTGGATGTGGGCGCGCCATGAAGAGGATAAAGATCGCCCGTGCTATTGTACCGAGCGAGGACCGCCCCCATTGTCAGATTCTTCACAGACAAACCAAAAGGGTCAAAGGCCAGGATAACTTTGTTGTCAATGCAAAATTGTCTAACAGAAATAAGATTTTTGATGATGGAAGGAACCACAAGAATATTGCGGAGAAGAAAATTGGCATGAGAGGAAGGGATGTAAGAGTGACGGTGCATGAAACAGGATGGTGGAGCCATCGCCAATGGTGATAGTGGAAAAGCAGAAGGAAAACAAGCTGGCAATAAATTCATATTTGAAGACATATGCATTGATGCACCGTAATCGAAAATCCAACTGCATTTCTGCGTCGTTGAGGACAAAATTGTGCATGGCGTTGATGAAGGCGGCTTGTCCCAAGCCGGCTATTGGGGAGGAGCAGAGGGGCCAGGAGCTTGCATGTTGACGTAGGGGATAGTGGATGGGTAGTATGCGATTGGGGCCTGCATGTTGCCGTAGAAGACCGGCATGGTGTTGGAGGCGGCGGCGGTCTGGCGTCGGTAGGCGGAGTGGGAGTGGCGGTGTAGACGCGCGCGGTGGCTGGGTCCAAGGAGTCCGGAGAGCCGGTGGCTGGGCGAAGACCGGGACTCCACGTGTCTGCACGCAGGAGGGGCACCATACGGCGCGGGGGCCGACCAAGGCATCGACCAAGCCTGTACAAGGCCAGTCCAAGGATCATACTGAGGAGGCCATGACGACGGAGCTGGTGGCGCGGGAGTGGTGGATGACGGGTTTGGGGGGGAGGGAGGTGTTTGGGTAGTTATAGAGGAAGAGATAGGGGATGGGGCGCCGGCGGCGCGGAACTCGGCCATGGAGAAGAGGGGCCGAATCGGCCGGGGCAGCGGCGCGGGTGACGGAGCCATACCAGGTGCGGAAAACCTAGGCGTCAGATACCATGATAGATTGAGATATTGGAGAAGTAATTGTTGTATTGATTGAGGCCTCAAAGGCTGTTTATATAAATTACAAAGCTTGGACTTCAAGACTAGACTAAATAGAGATAGATTACAATACGAATAGACTTTATACTCTAAGACTTTCGGCTTGATCTGCTCTAGGCTGTAGCTCAAAAAATACCACATCTGAAAATGAACTCCGACAGAAAAAACGACACCTGAAAATCACCTTGAGCTCGGGACTACATTTGAATCCATGGCCTGATCACCACCAACACATTGGAGGCTCTCGTTGATGTAAATTATACAACGGCGGATGTCTGGTTTCCACCGCTATAAGATACATATTGGGTGCTGATATAGGATTTAGGGGTAATTAAAGGCAGATGGAGGTTTTTGTTCAACGCCAAATTGCCAGGAGCAAATGTAACTCTTGTAAGAGCTCAGGGTCTCCATTCCTCGACGTCGGCTTTTGCTCCACCACCGCCGCCACCGCCCCCCGAGATGGATTAGCTTTTCTTTTTAGCTTTCTTTGGGGCTTGTCTTGCTATGCCTCCAGCGTGACTCTATGACTTGATTGTACTTTGTACTGTTGTGTTGGATGCTTGGTTCATTACTTTATAATATAAAAGCGGGGGGAAACTTTTTTTCGTTTTAAGAGCTCAGGGAAAGGGATGGCAGCCAGCAGCATAACAGATAAACTACACCGATGGGTACTTGATGGCAGTGGCCATGGCAGAAATAATTTTACCGAAAAAGGTTTTCGCCCCGCTTTATATATAAAGCAATGACCAACCATAGCTCAGATACAAACGCACGCCAACCCAATACACGCACACATCCAAGGCTGGATACATAAGCGCAGCAACACTATCCCTAGTACTACACGAGCAACCGGAGTCCTCAACCGTGGACACGCCAACACGAAGAGAAGAAGCCGCATATGACGAACCGTGTGCTCCAAGGCGGCGCCTTCAGGAAGGTTACGGCACCAGAGCACCGTCACCGCCCGACCCAAGAATCAGAGTTTCCCCTGGAGCAACACGACAGGCAATGAGAGCCGTGACAACGCCTTCAAGAAGGGAGCGAGCTTCGCCGCCGCCAGTCCGTCCGAAGATAGATCAGGTTTTCACCCCGGCCAACACTCACCACCACCGGACGCCACATCCCAATGACCACGCCGCCCACACGGCCATGGCCACCGGGCAGCACCTAACCACGGGCTCTGCCCAAGAGCACCGCGGAGCCACCACCAGGGCCGCCGCCCTGGCATCCAAGACCTGGACACTACCTCACTCGAGACCCCCTGCTACCCCAACCAAAGGTACGAGCGGAAAGGAACCGCCTTTCGCACCCCTGGGCTGCCCCCAACTCCGAAACCCAAAGGCCGGCCAAAATTGGCCTCCATCGATCCGTCCTGCTGCCGGGCGCGAGATAGGCATGATCCTGCTGCCGGGCGCGAGACGAGGTCGGTCCTGCTGCCGGGCGCAAGACGAGGTCTTAGCATTTATTGTTTCGTCAATTCTCATGTATCTACTCCCTCCATTCACAAATATATGTTTTTTAAATTTTTTCCAAATCGAATGTATATGCTCATGTTTTAATGTGTTTGTTTACGCATTTCAATCTGTATGTAATCCATATTAAAATCCAATACATCTTATATTTATGAATGGTGGGAGTATCTAGTATCTATTAAGATACTATAAGCTCCCTAGATTTGGAAGCCACTAGTACACCGCGGGCCGTGGAGCACGCTCGCCTCGGCTGTAAGGGTGGACTACATTTTATGTGCACCACGGCGAGAGAGCTTACTACCAGCTGTTTCTGCACAGACATTAATCCTTGTGGGGTTGTGGTATGTTTGGTGGGAAAGAAGGCAAAAGGTTCATGGAGAGGAAGTTCAAACGCCAGCTCGATCGGCGATGTCAATCGCGGCTCTAGCTGCTAACTATACGAATGCCAGGAAGAAGGAGATGGGTGTTCAGAGGGGCGGATGGACGAAGCCTAGGGAGGGATTCGTGAAGCTCAATGTTGATGCATCATTTTATGCACATAATTTGGATGGAGCAGTCGGGGCAGTGCTCAGGGACGACAAAGGGGGGGGGAGGGGGGGTTCCTTGCAGCCTCCAATGACAAGCTTGAGCATGTCTCCGACGCAGCATCAGCAGAAGCATATGCCTTGAGGCACGGCCTCCTACTAGCGCAACAAATGGGAGTGAACAAGCTGGTTGTGGAGGCGGATTGCGTGAAGGTGATCAATACGATGAATTCGGGTGGCTTCACGGCAAGAGGAGCGCGACAATTTACGCAGATTGCACTGTCTTATCATTAGGTTATACTTCGGTTTCTTTCATTCACTGCCCTAGAGAGGCAAACTGTGTTTCTCATGAATTAGCTAGGCTGGCGGCTTCTAACCCACCTGGCTTGTGGGTGGAGGAACCACCGGCATCTATTATAAGGTGGCTGGTGGATGATGTAACGGTTATTTGATCTAATAGGGAGGCTGAAGTTTAAAAAAAAAAGGGTGTGTCTCTAGATTGGCGCTTTTTTTTTGGTTTTCGGGAGGTACTGACTGGTGTTTATTTTTTTACTTTTTTGTGTTTTTCATTGATAGTTTTTCTTTTGGTATTTTCCTTTGTTTCCTTTTCCCTCTCTTTTAAATTTTATTTTTAAACATCATAATTCATGAATATTTAAAGGCCTGTGAATTTTTAAAATTTGTGAACCTTTTCTAAATTCACGAACACTATTTGAAACCATGAATATGTTTTAATACGTTTGAAATTATCGATCCTCTTTTTAGTTCACAAAACTATTAAAATCCAAGATTTTTAATACATCTACTTCTTTTATATTTAATTAACTTTTCAAATAAAAAACGATAGTCAATTTTATTTGAGCTAGCTGTCAAGTGAGCGAAAAAACTAAGCAAGCGATTCAAAGGACGGCCCATGTGAAGCTATATAGTATGAAAATATTAAAATTATATAGTATGAAAATATTAGCGCAACATATTTGATTTTAACCAACATACATCTCAACGTAAACTATATTATCAGGAATTTATTGAAAGAGTAGATCACTTTGCCACACTGTGACCAAAAGACATTGTTGCATGTACTTAGTATTTGTAATTGTGCTATAACTATTATTTTAATATTCACTTCTAACAAATATAGCATGCAACAAATTTTGATATGAGTGCAGCTTATGTACATCTACCTAAAAATAAACTAACCGTGTGGATGTACGGGTTCACGACTAGCATAAGCTTAATTATGAACATAATAACATCTTATTATTGTATCTAGGGCATATTTCCAACACTTGAGGTGCGAGAGGGCGAATAACTATTCTTAATGGGATGCGGATTAACTGAGCTCGAGCTCACATGGACTTTGGTGAACAGTAAAATTCGAAGAAAAAAATTAGAACATTCAAACAGTTCTATTTTTTTGTGGCGACATTTGACCAATATTTTGAAGACTTGCGTTTTTGTATTTCTATGAGAAGAAATACGGCACCTACAATTCCCGGTGGTAAGTTTTCATCATAAAATGACATTTATGAAAGCCGTGGCAAAAAACAAAGCCGTCACTCCAAAAATATCTTTTTTGAAGCATATATTGTATTAAGTTTTTTTAAATTTTTGTTTATGTTTTTGAATTTTACGGTTCACCCGAACTCATATGAGCTCGAGCAGAGAAGGGCACTCGACCGACGCTTAGGGCTAGCTTATTTTTAACAAAGACACGCACTACACGCGTATGCTGGAATCGGATCAACGTTTCCCGCTGCGGCGACGGATTCGGGCCGCCAGAGCACCGTCGAAATGCAGGATTTTCGCATGGTTGTTGGTTCACCGTTGGCGCCGCGCCATGGCCGAAGTGCTCCTTTTGCTCTCTGTGCACACGCCAATCTCGAAGCTAGCTGCGGTGCATCTCATGACCGAGTGCACTTGGTCTCGTCAGCTCTGGCAGCAGAGGTCGTCGCTGGCTTCGATCCGGCGGCCAATCTCCCTTGCTCACTGGTCTGGTGGCCTATCAAACCAGCTGCCAGTCTGCAGAAAACGTGCTCAATCGCTCGCGATCATTACCTTGTGGTGTATTTGGCGCGAGCATTTATTTGATGAGAGCTGAGAAGGACGAATGGGAGCTGGCTGGTGGCCGGTGCCTCCATATGCGAGAGCAAAAAAGGAAGAAAAAAAGAGTAGCCTTTTGATTGTCGGCGGGTCTCTTTTTTGATTTCTTCTGGGACTGTCTATTCTACATCCGGATGAAATCTAATTAGCTTTCATCCATATTCTTCAGCCAACCAAAGGATGACAAGTGCCCTCTGTCCCATGTCACTTGTCCCCTGTTTGATTTTCTGTCCCGCTTTTATAAACAGACCAACGGGTCCACACTTCAACTTCAACCCGGACATGGGAGCAGCTAAAAGAGGAGATCAAAGAAGCACAACGATACAGCAAAAGCTTTTCCAATATGATGTCACCTAAAAATTACATTGACGAAGAAGTATAATTACAATAATATTACCACCAAGAAATTCAGTGTAAATCCACTAAAAACCACAATAATTTCTATCATGCCCACTAAGAATTACAGTGTAAGATGCATTAAAATGACACTGTAAAATCCACTAAAATAACACTGTAAATCCACCAATGATCCAAATGCTTTGCACTAAAAAACTGCTAAGATTAAACACTAAGAATTACAATGCAAGATGCATTAAAGATACAACTGTAAAATCCACTAAAAAGGACACTGTAAATCCACCAATAATCCAAATGATTTGTACTGGTAGTTCTATGTTACATGCTACTAAAAATGAAAACTCATCCACCAATTGAGCTAGGACTGCACACATACTGAACCTCACTTGGCATTGCCTCCCTACACAAAAAAATTAAAGAGGCCATAATAGGTAAAGAAAATAAAAGGTAAAAATAAGAAAAGAAAATGAAAATGAACTAGAGGACAAGGAAAATAAGAACATACATCGCTCAGTGACAAAAGATTTGTCGCAGCTGTTCAAGGGGCTGAAAAACATATCATTCGCACATTTGATCCTAAGATTTGGAATGTCTATATTGGAGAGAAGATTTGCCATCTGACTTCTTGGTGTGAAGATCTCCATATACTTCAGAGCGAAGACACCACAATCATGCCTAAAAAGTTACAAAGAACACAAAAAAGAAGAAAAGAAGCCTACAAACTATCTATATAAATTTAATCAAAATCATGCCAGGCAAAAAAAACATAATACCTATTCTCTTTCTTAGGAACGGTTGGGTACAAGACATCAAACTCTTCAAAATTAATTCGTTTGTGCATCATAGGAGTGATATACTCATCCCAAAGCCCAATCAAATTATGAATCTGTTTTGGAACTAAAAAATCAGGAAAGCATACCAAACTAATTTACTGTAGAAAACAAAATTAAGTGTGCTGTAGACGATAAGGAGGAGCTATCAGTACAATTAAAGTGCTTGTTACACTGAAATAACTAACACTAAATGCACTAGACACAAAGTGGTGAATACAGTACAATGGCACTAAGATTCACGTAGTACAACAACTAAGAATGACGGTGTAAATCCAATGATAATTACACAGCTGTAAAATCCACTAAGATAAACTATAGTGTAAATCCATTGAGAGTTACACTGTAAAATCCACTAAGATAGTTACAGTGTAAATCCAATGAGAGTTACACTGTAAAATGCACTAAACATAATTACAGTGTAAATCCAATAAATGTTACACTGTAAAATGCACTAATCCAGTGAGGGTTACAGTGTAAATCCAATGGAAGTTACACTGTAAAATGCACTAAAGATAATTATAGTGCAAATCCAATGAGAGTTACTTTGTAAAATGCACTAAAGATAATTACAGTGTGAATCCAATGACAGTTAGACTGTAAAATGCACTAAAGATAATTACAGCGCAAATCCAACGAGAGTTACACTGTAAAAATGCACTAAAAATAGTTACAGTGTAAGTCCAATGAGAGTTACACTGTAAATCCACTAAGATAAAAGGGAAATACAACTGAAATAAACTAAAAAATACATGAAAAAATGCACAAGAGCAGAGAGGGCATCATTAAAAACTATCTGTGTAGTACATGAAAGTGGCACAACTACAAAATCTCACAGAAATATACATGAAAGCTTACAGAAAAATTACCAGCTCATCACGGATATCTCTGTGATACGTTGAGTTCTCTCCAAACGCCGAAGCAAGAAACACAAAAGCTCTATCTTTGATACACACGACAAACGAAAACCAGCGACCATCGAGACCAATAGGGAAGTACAGGTGAAATTAAAAAGATAGAAAGTAAAAAAAATCAGTAACAAATCATGAAGAAGAAATGTTTCTTCGATTTAGAAGGATGACACTTGTTGAAAAGAAATCAACAGAAACATAGAATCAAGAATTTATCTACGTGACTATTTGGGCATAGGGATGCAAGAGAGCGATACGAACAGAATGCTCTATCATATCTAATAGCTTCGTATCTGATAAAAGAAAATAAATGAAATAATCAATGACAGATGAAAAAAGATGAAGTACACAATCAGCAACAAACTAAAAAAAAATGAAAGGTACAAGAGAAAAAGAAAGATCATACTTGCACCAAACATCATGGCTGCCAATGCGATTCATTGCAAAATAATGCTTCCTTTCTTGCAAAGTGACAGGAAAACAATTCAGCTGTTGAACATAAAGATCTGAATTGAACCTTGCTGCTGCAACAAAAGAATTAGATTCCTTTCTAAAGCACTAAGAATTACAGTTTAAATACATTGAGGAAATACACTATAAATCAACTAAAGAATACATTACAATAGCACTAAGAATTACAATGAAGATTCACTAAAAATTACAATGTAAACCCACTAAAAAGATTGTAAATCCACTAAGAAAGTACAGTGAAAAAATACACTGTAAATCCAAGTAGAATTACAGTACAAATCCACTAAGAATAACACTGTAATTACACTGTAAAAAAACCACTAAAATACACTAAGAATTACACTGTAAATCCCATTATAATTACACTGTAAAATCCACTAAGAAAAGGTAATTCCTGAAAATTCTAAATTAGATTTCATGAATGTACATGCACATATTGAATGGATTTTCCTGAAAATATATACCAAAATGGTTTGGCATGAGACTAACTGAATGAAATTGCACGGAGGAGCATACACATTTACAAAACTACTTCGTTGTAAATAACACTAAAAAATACTGGAAATAGCAGTACAAATCATTGCAAGTTACACTAAAAAAACTGGAAAATTTAGAGAAAATCATGGTAAGTTGCACATTACTGAAATGGCAATGAAAATACATTGAAATTACAGTGTAATTATACACTTTAGTTGCTCAGGGTGGTGGGCGTGATTATTAGTAGTACCATGGCAGTGGCAGAGCTAGTTCATTCACCAGAAATATGCTAGAAACAATAAAGAATGAGTAGAGCAGAAGGTAGGTGATAGACTAAAGGGAATCACCACCCAATCCCAATCCCAATGTGCAGCAGATTAGATTAGATTGGAGAAGGAATAGAGGGGAAACAGTAGACTAGTTTGGTTGCTAGGTAGATGACGTTGAGCGAGGAAACAAGTCATACAAGCAAAGCAAAGGGATCTGAACTGAAACAAAGAGCATCCCATCCGATAGGGACATCGACAGGGCCATTGACATGGCCAGGGATCTGAACTGAAACAAATAGCACGTTCAAGTGCATGGCAACTAGCCGAATTCAACCACACAGTCTAGCTCATGCGACAGTTCCGAACCACTTTAACTTAACTGGAAAAAATCCAGTTCACAAACGAGAATCACACATTAAACTAGAAATTTGTCCACCAAAAAACATCAACATGAGACTCAATTGACCAGGTGACTCGGCATTTGCATCCAAAATAACGAATGGTTGTACGTCTACCAAAAGCTAGCAGAGGATAAAAGGGGGCATACAAACTTATAGTCCAGAGTTAATTCACAATACAATTCAGACTGTAGTTACACTGATACTCAGTGTAATAGGTGCTGGAAAAAGACTGAAAATTTTTAGAGTAGATCACTGAAACTTACACATTACTGAAGTTACAAAGCTAGAGAAAAAAGCACCCGAAAATTACAGAGTAGACCACTGAAACTTATACACTACTGAATTTACAAAGCCAGACACAAAAGCACTAAAAAATTACAGAGTAAGATGGACTAATAAAACCTGAAACTACAGTCCAAAATCACTGAAGCTTAACTGATAAAATTCAGTCCCAATCACTCCAAATCTGCTCAAAGTTATAATCCAACTCACTGACAAAAACAACCGGCATCATACACACATACAGTAAACATCTAGGAGCTAGATTCAACATTTAGATCCACACATCTAGGGGCTGTACACATATAGGGGCACATGAACAACTACAGAGACATTCGGGAGCAGAAATCAAAAATAGACATGAGGGAACCACCCCTACAACTACATCAAACCAGGCGGTGTTGCATCCACATCTACTAGATGTTGCTCCATCTGCAACAAAATCAGACATCTAGGAACCACCACAAACAACCTAAAAGAGCTGGGATCTGCCACTACACACGGGAACAAACACACCACTAAGCCAGATCTAGCAAAGTCCTGCAGAAATTGCAGCGAAATGAAGACATGGGGAAAGGAACTGGCAAACCAACCTCGGTGCGTGAAGAAGGGAGGCACAGGGCTCGAAGAACACTACAGCAAAAGGAGGAGCGGCACGAAATCAACAGAAACAGATAAGACACCGCCGCCGAATCACCATGCGTCGACCTCTTCTCTGCCTCAGCACGCTTCAAGGAGAAGCAACAGGGGGGATGGGGAGGGGGAGGAGGACCGGGCGCCTAACCACCATCTCGCTCTCCAGAGATCAGCGACAAAGCTAACCAGCCAAAATCGCGATGGCTCTCTCCTCTCTGTCTGGCTCCAAGATCTTGCCGCTCCAAATGGGGAAGGGGAACAGACAAAATCAGCGGAGAAGATAAAAGGAAATTCCAAAATAAAAGAAAAAACCGGCTAGTACACGGACCCGCCAGGATTAACAGGTCTCCAGGGAGAAGATTACGAGCCCCCAAGTCTCAAAAAGAAAAAGGAAAACGCGAATCTTGACACCAGAATCCGACGGACAGAAAAACGGATGAAAGCGAATTATTTTCATCCGGCAATCCCGTTTCTTTTTGGTTCTTTTGGCACGGTGAACGCGTTGTCTTGCCTACCCCTGTACACTTGGCATACTTAATCTAAATACGCGGCTCTCCTGCGTACTTTCGAGAATTCTCAACGAGCATGCTCACCTCGCCACATGCATGTCAGTTTTATACCGGTAATGTTACCCAAACCGACGTTCGCTCGGAGAGGGGTGGCAGGCCAAAGCCATTTGATGGCAGTTTTAGTGTGAAGAAAGATGAAACGACGGCAGTTTTAAAACGAAATATGGCTTCTCCGAAGAAACTGTCATGTCGCTATGAAGAAACTGCCATTCTCGCACAACTAAAAATGTCACCTAAAAATTCGCAAATGCCACCATCCCCGAAGAACGTTCGCCATTTATGAGGGTCATTTTACATAGCAAAAGTAGCCGTAGATCGCCGAGGATAACAAAATACAGCTCAATGGTTCTCCATTGTTTATATTCATCAAGGAAAAATAAACTGATCTTGACCAATAAGCAGTAGCCGCCCATGCATGACGAATGATTAATTAATTCACTTTTGCTAAATATAAAGCCACATTTGACATTGGTTTAACAAAAGGCTTTCATTCGGAACGGAGAGGGGGAGGGAGCAGTATACAAGGAGCGAGCTCGACCCACGTAGTCGAACGCACAACACCCACTCTTGCTTCCGGAGAAGCAACAAAAACTAAGATGAGTATGCCCAGTGTCAAACTCCGTAAAGTTTGACTAACTTTATAGAAAAAAATATAAACATCTACTCCTAAATCTACATGGTGTGAAAATTAATTTCGTGATGCATTTAATAATACTGATTTCATATTATAAATATTGATTTTTTTTATAAAGTCAGTCAAACTTGACTTTGACCAAATTTTATATGCAGACTAAAAGAAATTGAGGGAGTACTCCCTATGTCCAAAAATAAATGTCTTTGGAGAGTAAAAACTGTGGTTCGATTGTGAAATGCATGTCACGACGATGTACACAGGGATGCCATGGAGACGATCTCCAGGTTCAATCTCCCCACGGTATTCATACAGACAGGGTGTCCATGCGTGCATTCAAAGTGATGACGGTGCGTAGTATGTGAGCATATGTGTGTACTGTACTCCCTCCATTTCTGTTTACTCTGCATATAAGATTTGATTGAAGTCAAATTTCATAATGTTTGATCAAATTTATATTAAAAAATATCAACATCTACAATATTAAAATTATGCAATGTGAAGGTTAATTCAATGAGTACTATAAATGCTGATAATTTTTTCTAGGATGTGTCTAGGGCTTATATAGATGTGATATAACTATCTAGATGGACCGTGAACCGTCGGACCAAGCAAAGGCAAGCATGTGTGTTGTTGTCGCCAGGGATGGTGCTACAACATAGCTAAATGGACCATGAACCGTGCAATTTAAAAGAAATGCAGAGGTCGGGTGTAACGTTAAATCTTTTAAGTAATAAAGCATCCCTTTCCAAAAAAAATGTGGTCACATGGCATAGATGCACGGGATGATGGCAGTCGCCGGCGCCGGATCGTGGTCGTCCGACGCCAATAGCCGCACTTCCAGGGTGAGAAGGCGTCGGGCCATTGGTGGTGGAGACCAATGTGGAGCTACGGTCTAGATGTCATCGGTGACCAAAGGCCGGAGGAGGCAAGCGATCGCGAGGCGCGGTGATAAAGTAGTGGTGACCGAGGAGCCGAGGACGGGCTAGAGTGGCGATGATGGTAAGCCTAAGCGTGCGGTTTGAACCTTGAGGTCGGGGATGGAAGCAACAGAGCGATGTGTCTTAGCACAAAGGCGCTAGGCTTGGCCCATGTGCCGGGCAAAGAGAGGAGTGGTCATCAGAAGACGAAAGACCTAAGAAACGTCCCACCGGCAGGAAAAGGAACCTGACATTTTATTTTTAAGTAAGTAGTAGTAGAGATATAGAGAATATAGTACAAGTAGTTGTTTTTTACGGAAAAGCTTTTAATCTATTCATCTTCAATCATGACAGTACAATGAACACTAAAAATAATAAAAATTACACCCAGATCCATAGACCATCTAGCGACGACTACAAGCATTGAAGCGAGCCGAAGGCGCGCCGCTGTCATCACCCCTCCCTCGCCGGAGCCGGGCAAACCTTGTTCTGTGTACAAGTAGTATTTTAATATTGAAAGTCGTCGTGCTAAGGCCCCGTAAAACCAACGCACCAGAACAGCAACCGCCACGGATGAAGAGTGTAGATCAAAAAGATCCAACCTAAAAACACACGAACGAAGACGAACGACGAACATATCCGAGCAAATCCACCAAAGACAGATCCGCCAGCGTACAAGTAGTATTTACTTAACGGAGTTTCAACTAACGGTCACTTGAGTCATGCAAAACAGGGTTCCGTGCATCTTTCTTGTTCTTTGATGATGTTTGAGGAAGCACAAAGTGCATCTCTAAATACAACAAGCACAAAGACCCTTCTTTTTTAGGGTTGCAAGCACAAAGACCCTTTTTTTTTTTGAGGATTGCAAGCACAAAGACACCATTGGGAGTCCTCGAAACCGGCCCAGGCAACTAAAAAATAACGGCCCAGGGCCCGACTTGTTAGGCAGGCAGCGTGGAAATATCTGCGCCCGATATTTGGTCAAAAAAAAAAGGGCCCGACTCGCTCTCCGACTTGTTAGGCAGGAACCCAAAAAAAAAAATCCGATCGCGTGGAAATATCTGCGCCTGATATTTTTCCGGCCCCGCGCGGCCACGTCAACATAAAGTACGCATCCTTCCTCAAAAGATAAAAAAATAAAGTACGCCTCCACGCCCCCCTGCGCTGCCCTTTTCTTTCTTCGTCTTCTCCACCCTCTCTCTGCTCTGCTCTGCTCTGCTTGCTGGCGCAGGCCAGATATTTTTCTTCCGATGAGAGTATACATCTCGGCCTCCTCGTCTCTCTCTCTCCAGGAGGAGGACGACGGACGACCAAATCCCACGCATCTTTCCCCCTCTTCTCAGTCCATCTGCGCTTTTCCCTGAGAAAATCGGAAGATGATACCCTGATTTCTACGTCCTTCCCCGGATTTCTGGCGCCGTGCGACGATAGTTCTCGCAGAGGAGGAGAGAGCTCGAATCTTGGTCCGATGGGCGACGCGTCGACGATTCAACAGCCACCCGGCAGTGCCGCCAAAATATCACTTCGACTTATGTTTGATTTCTGGTCTCTCATAAATGAAATCGTTGATTAGCTCGGTATTCTCTTGCGATTAGCTCTTGCCAATCGGCATATATACAAGTTTAATTCGACTCGAAAAGTACAAACGAAGCCAGGCAAAAGTACAAGTGTTGTGACTTAATTTTGCATGGAAATGGAAATGGCCCTGTAAAGTGGAAAATAATCTTATCTTCTTCTTCAGCAGGGCGATCAAGTTGGAGAGTTGGTGTCGGCTGGATGGACAAACGACAGCCACAACATGTACATCAGCTCCATGGAGGCGTCCTTTGTGCAGCAACTCCGTGGCCAACAGTTCCAGCACTGCCATGTGGGCGTCCATGGGCTCAAGGCCCTCCAAGAGGGAGCCTCATCAGACGAGCTCAGGTCTGAGACGAACGTTTCTCGCTCGCGTGATGTAGGCGGAAGAGGCCTGCCCGAGGATCCGTGGGCAAGGCGTTTCAGGCCACGCAAAGATTATTCCGGTGTGACTCGTCGTGGTGATGTGGTGTGTGCTTCGGCCGATGATGGTGAATCGGGTACCGATACGGTTCAGAAGACTTATCGGACATATGGAAGAGAAGTGGGCATTTGTGCCGGCGAAAATCTTGTTGGCAAAAGCTCAGGTTGTTACACTACATTATCTTGTTTGCAGATTGTTTCCTACAGTATGTGTTTTGTTCAGTTTGGCAGAAGTTGAGTATTGCTATGCAGCGTTCACTTACTGTTAGTCTGATATGAATTCAGAAGTGCCGACTAAGAAAAAAGATACATTATTATCATGTCGTAAGTCGATAAATCCAATAATTGTGATCCAAGGAATGATGTAATTTTGCATGCCAGGCCGCAGGTATTCGTCATGATACGTGGAAATAGTAGATGATTTTATGGAATTGTTTGTCATATAAAGCGGCTATCACTGAATTGGCTATCTGGTCGACAACCATGTCTAATGCATTGTATATATTACATCTTTAGTAAATAATTATATGGAACTTCACTTTGACAGAAGTTCACAACTGTTATCCAGTGTTCACTGTTAGTCTGACAAGCATTTCGTTCCTTCTCCCCAGAAGCCTCTGGTCAGAATTTTCCTGAAGACGAGGTTCATTCCACTGCTCAGGCAAGCAAATCATGCAAGAAAAGGAGGACTGCCCCTTCCACCGCTAGAGGTTCTTTCATGTCGATGCTCGAATGCAGCACCGAGCGGTGGTGAAGGCCAATGTATGTTTTCCGAAGCCTCGAGGTAGCGACGGAAGACTAGTTGTAGACATTCTTGCTGAAGCAATTGTAATTGGTGACAGGTGCGGCTGCTAATATTTTTAACTCGGCGGATAGCTCTTGATCAGTCTGCTCTTTCGGCGTGAAGAGAAGGCAATTCATTGGTAGTTTGTATCATCTCTGCAGAGCATCAGGCTCAAGTTTGCAGATCTGCGAGTGGAGGTGGTGATGTGATGCCTTGTGTTGGTGTATTTCTTCAGCATCTACTGTCTGCAAGTGAATCAATAGAATTTGGATAGTTCATACTACATGACTGTTGATGCCACATGGATGCAAATCAAACTTGTTTGGTCTGGAGACATTTTTTGCCTGGCAACCTCTGTTTCTTCTTCTGCAGTATGTTGTGTTTCTGTGAGTCTTTCTTAATTTTTTTTCCTGATGCAGGGCATTTCTAATTCAATCAATATATCGAGGTCTTCGCCGAGAATAGCGTTGCAAAGACTGAGCTCATGAAGTTCGTTTTACAAAAAAATCAAAATATATATAGAAGTTTTTTTAAAAAATGTCATTTTCCCCACAAATACACATACATTTTCTTCAATTATGTATAAAATTTCATCAACTAATTTGATTATTTGCATGCTACACAAAAAAAAACAAATGTCTGGCCCGAATACAACAAGAAAAGGCCCATTTTAATATGTGTGTTTGTCTTTTATGTGTACATCACATATGAATATGTATGTTCATGGAATTTTGTACATGTATACTACAGATATATGTCTACGTGTATACTTTTTCCAGATTTTTTTGAGGTGTGAAAAAAGTATTTTCGCTGGAAGAAAATAAATAAAGAGCTCAATGGAGCTCGGCCTCTGCAGGCACTTTTCGGGTCTTAGCCTAATTTTGGCATTTCATGATTTCATCCAGTCCATATATTGGGATCTTCTCTGCAACAGTGCATCAGAAGGCAGATAGTCAGCTCAGGTCCCTACTACTGCTCAAATTTTAAGATCAACCTAAGCCGAACCGCATGCATGTATCAAATCCTCCTCGTGGCTCGTGGCGGTCAGCGGCTATCGAGTTGAGACCTGCAAGCAACCACGTGCGGAAGTGCCAAGTTGATACGATGAATTCGTGCTCCTTAATTGGGTCGTCCTTTAATTTGAAGCAAAGTATCTGCCTTTGATTCACTATATCCTCAAATGTGATCTGGCCATCAGGTCATGAACGTGGCGCCCAAAAGCTGGCTCTGCATTTTACATTCTCCCTGCCAGACACGTTGTACATTTCCCACTACCATTACAATCGCTAAATCCTATTATACCGGCTCAATCTCTCGAAGGTGCTCATCGGTGATGGAGATAGATGTGGCCCACCTTGAGATTTGAAAATATCTTTTATACTATAGGAGAAAAGCTAAAAAGGTTAAATAAAATTAAATAAATGTATATGTACAGTAACACTGGTAGCCCATCCTGGTCCAGTGGGCTTGGTCCGTCACTGGTGCTCACATCGATAGGTATGCGTGTGTGCGTTTATAAGGTGAGTGTATGCTCGTGTATGTAAGTGACTTTGGTTGTACTATGTTCACAAAAATGTCAATGGATGTGTTTGGTTTGTGCCCCTATTAGCCCAATCAAAACATTGGCACGATCAAAGTGAGGGCATGACCAAAATATTGGCAAGCTATACTTGTTTGGATCATAGCCATTGTACCTGCCAACATTTCAAAAATAAAAACTACTGTATAATATTGTCGGGCTTATTCAGCTTATTGGCGATGGCCATGTGTACATGTTATCCTTGAGCCGGTGAAAATAAGCCGCCAAAGCATTTGAACCGGTGACCCCAGGCTAACCAGCATGCACGGCTAACCAAGACACCGAGATAACACTTGATGGCCTAACACGATACTGAGCGCCTCTCCGATTCATAGGATTTTGAAAACGTATGAGTAAGAAAAGTATAGAGTTGGAGTGGTATGCTCACTTGAATCCTATAGAATTAGCAATGAGTGTTTGATGCCACAGGAAAAACAAAGGAATTTTAAAAAGAGGTTGGAGTGGATGTTTGATTTCCTATGAAATGTAGTATAAAATATTACATAGGAAAAATTCCCATGGGATCCAATCCTATGAATCAAAGGACTAACGTATGAAAAAATCTTAAGGATTTCAATCCTGCAGAAATCCTATAAAATTCCTTTGAATCAAAGGAGCCCTAAATCTTTATAAATTTGGCCAAATAAAACATCTTTATATTTTTTGGCTAATGAACATAAACTCCGAATTTTAATTCTGAAAAAAGAGACAACCGACAAGCAAATAAAATTAAAGCATAATCACTTCTATGTAGAAGATGAATATTTTATAACAAAAATGTGAATGTTTTGAACATATAATTACTTTAATTTTTTTGTTTCATATGTGAACAATTTTAAAATTATACATATAATTCATAATTTAACTTGGTGGGATTTTTTAAATTAATGGGTGAGCATTTTTAGTCTAATTTATTTTATTTATACGTATACTATTCATAATTAGAATTTACATTTATAAAATCATAGAATGAAAAAAGAACTAAAATGATTGTAGCACACGAGCACGTTATGTTATATAAAAAATGTAACAATTCTATATTAGTTGGAGTGGCAGGCCCTCATGTTTGTTTTACTCTGGTCGCCTGTATGAAACTCAATGGGCATCATTTTTTTCCAGATTAAAATTCTCAGTTTATGTTATCTAATCCTAAGATATAAAATTTGCGTATGCACATATGCCATCAACGCTCCTTAGACCTTTTTCGCAAAAAAAAAAAACGCTCCTTAGACCTGGGTCACCCGTTTGAATCCCTCGGTGACCTATTGTTCATCGTAATAAAATTTGTGATGTATCGCTGACAGGTGGGACCCTCTGATTGTACACTTGGCAGGGGCCTTTTCATGAGAAAAATTGAAATCCGAGATGATTTTTGCAAAAAGAGCAAGTCACACGCCTCTGTCTTCATCATGCAATCACTAACGGCAAGCCCTACACCATGATGTCATGCCTTGTGAGCATCTTGGTTGTATACAAACGAGATTTTCCCGTCAAGCCAAGTTTTTTACATCACTCCGATATATGCCACAAGTTGTACCACTAAAGTGACTGTTTGCGCCAAGTTCTAGCACCACCCGTGTAATTGACTCATTTCAAGAAGAAAAACTATTGTATAATATTGTCGAGCTTCTTCAGCTTATTGGCGATGGACATGTGTACACGTTGTCCTTGAAGTTAAGCGGCTGTAGAGTAGACTAGATGCTAACACGCACTTTGCCGCGCCGTTTTTCACTCGTGAAATCAATTTTTTATATCTATAGATTATTGTTATTAGTTGTTTTGTTTTGATTTTATCTATGTTGGCTTTGTGTTTTTATTTTTTATTGGTGGTGTTTTTTATTCGTATATCATGTTGGGTTGCTGCTGGCGTATTTTTTTTTAAGAGAAGGGAGGAGTTATTTGATGTGCGGTTGTGAAGCATTTGCACATTTTGGCCTTGGTGTCAGCCCGGTGGTGATTTATCAGATATTATAGATGTTAATATATTTTAATATAAATTTGGTCAAACTTAGCAAAGTTTGACTTCAGCCAAATCTAATGTGCAGAGTAAAAAGAACCGGAGGGAGTACTTAGATGTGAGGTATTCTTTTAAAAAAGGAAAAACTTAGATGTGAGGTATTATGTCGCAACTAGATGAAATATAGCCACACCCATAGAAAACCCAAAAAAAAAGCGAGGAGCCTAGTAAACCGGAAAGGAGAGAGTATACACCATTGTTCATACAGGATAGGATAAACTGCATCCAACAGCACTACAGTCTACATCAGCCATCTATCACGAACGTTGACAACAATACAACTCGATGGTACTCCATTGTTCATATTCAGCACAGGAAAGTAAACTGATCTCAACCCACCAGTAGGCAGTAGCCGGCTAGCCGCCCATGACGAAGGATTAATTCATGGCATCTCTCGCTCGCTAGCTCGCACTGTCAGCTCAGCTCTGCTGACGGCCTCGTCTCGCGTTCAACGCAACGGCGGGATGCTCTGCTCGTTCCTGAAGTAGTTGGTTGGATCCACGGCGGCCTTCACCGCCGCGAGCCGCCGGTAGTTGCCCACGAAGTAGCGCTCGCCCCAGGCCTTGCCGCCCTCGAACGTCCCGCCGGCCTCGTCGTTCTGCCCGATGTCCAGGTCCCGGAAGTTGACGTACGCCCGCCGAGGCTTCTTGCTCACGTGTTGCCCCATCAACTCGTACAGGCCCTCGATCCATGCCGTCGCCGCCGTGCCGCCGTCCCCGCCCTCCTGCGGCCACGCCACGAGGTACTGCATCACGCACAGCACGCCGTTCCGGTGCGGGTACGGCGTCGCGGCGGCGGGGACGCTGCCCATGAACCCGCCGTGGGGCTCCAGCAGGATGAACCAGGCGCCGGCTTTGGTGAACCAGGGGAAGATGTCCTCCCACGCGGCCTTGGAGATGGCGCGCCGGACGTAGTCCGACTTGACCTTGTTGGACATGCTCAGGCCGGTGGTCCTGTTCAGGAGCGCCTCCTCCAGCGTGCCGTTCCCGCCGAAGCTGAGGAAGGGCGTGGCCGCCGACTGCACCCAGCTCATCGCCTGGCAGTCGGCGCTCGTCATGCCAAGCTCCGGGAACTGGCCGTCCATCATCGCCACTAGCGAGCCGCACCCGCCGAGGTACAGGGCCTGGAACATAGCCTGCTGCCCCTGCACGATCACCCTTAAGGTGATGTCGCTGGGTAGACACGGCGCAACGTCCTGCCATCTCGTGAGGATGTCCACGGCGCCCTGCTCGACCGTCTTGGCGATGTCGAACGCCACCACCGTAGACTGGACATGCACGAGCTGGACCTTCCACGAGAGCACGATGCCAAAGTTGCCGCCGCCGCCGCCTCGGATGGCCCAGAAGAGGTCCTCCCCCATGCCGGCCCTGTTCAGGAGCTCGCCGTCGGCGTTGACCAGCGTGGCGTCGAGGACCTTGTCGCTGGAGAGGCCGTGCTTGCGCATCATCATGCCGACGCCGCCGCCGCTCAGGTGGCCGCCTACGCCGATGGTGGGGCACTCGCCGGCCGGGAACGCGAGCCGGGAGTCGTTCTTGGCGATGGCGTAGTAGAGCTCCCCGATGGTGGCGCCCGAGTCGACCCATGCCGTGGACTCGAACGGGTTGACGCGCACGGCCCGGAGGTTGGCGCCGAGGTCGACCACCGCGAACACCTCGTAAGAAGGCCGCGCGGACCGGTACGAGAGGCCCTCGTAGTCGTGCCCGCCGCTGCGCACGCGGAGGCGCACGCCCTGCCCGCGGCGGCAGAGCACGGCGGCCTGGACGTGGGAGGCGTCGCTGGGCGTGACGATGCAGAGCGGCCTGGCGGTGGCGTTGGTGAAGAACTTGGCGTTCCTGATGGAGGAGGCCAGCACGTCGGTGAAGTTGGTGGAGCTCTGCGCGTACACGAGCTCGCGGGGTACATTCTTGGCCCGTAGGCACTCGAGGAAGCCATCAGGGGATGGGGAAGCAGCGAGCATGAGAAGAAGAAGCTCGCAATGAAGCCGAGTGCTAAGACTCTGTGCAGACTCATCTTGCTGCTTCTCTCGCTCAAAGCAAGAGTACGTGTACGTCTTGTGTGTTCAACTACGTGTATCCAGCTCGCTCCTTATATACTGCTCCCACCCCTTCTCCGTTCCCAACCAAAGTCGTTAAAAAAAATGTTAGGCAGGACAACGCGTTCACCATGCCAGAAAAACCTAGTAAAAGAAATAAAAAGAGACCCCGCCGACGTTCAAAAGCTCCCAACGCTCCTTATGTTAAAAAATGGCCGCGTTCCGCTCGTGCCAAATCCACCCAACAGTAATGATCGCCAGCGGTTGAGCACGTTTTGTGCAGACTGGTTTGTTCCACAGACCATCAAACAGTGGCGTAGCCGGGATTTTATGCCAGGGTGGTCCAATTGGCACAAAAAAAAAAATTACACCACAAATTTATCAAACCAACATATGCACACAGAATATATCCAAAGCACATATCAATAAGGTCTATCAAAGCATATTAAAATTCATGTTCAAGCCTTGCATTTGATTAAAATATAACACACCTTATTTGTCGGATCCATATAAAAAAAGGGATGCAATGTCTCATGTCCTCTTCGTTTTTGCAACGGTTGTACAAAAGAGTTAATACATTAACACAGTTGGAACAAAGCCCTAATGATTCAATCGGTTCAATTGACAAATTATCAATTGCAAAAAACTTTAGAGCTCGCGCTCTCAACAAATCGTTCAAATCTTCATAGCAAAAGGAAATTTTGTTTTGAATTGGAAAAGAACAAAAATCTTATTCTGAATTGAAGTAGAAAAGAAAACAACTAGTGCGCACTCCACGAGGCTGTACCTATGTGTGTGTACCCGCTTCCTTCGTCGGCCGCCGGGACGCGCGTCCTTCGCCGGCCGTCTGTACGTCGCCGTCAGCCTGTGCCCTGCTGGAGTGCCGACCTTGCGCTGGGCGATGTCGCTAGGTTTTAATCTTTCAAACTTCTAGAGACCAGATCACCAAAGGACAAGGAGACAACGGGGAGTTGGGAACGATCAGCGTACATACTCGTACATGGGCTAAGACCTGATTTGGCCTGGGTATGTTTCCTTTTTTCCAGAGAAGTACTAAACTAATGGGCCAAATTTCAGGGTGGTCCATGGACCACCCTGGCCACCCTACAGCTACGCCACTGCCACCAAATCCCAGAGGTGCCCGCCGCAAGCTGCCAGAGCTGACCATCCCCTCCTCCTTCGGAGCACCCTCACCGGCGCATTGCACTATGACCATCAACGAAACCCGTGCCCATTACATGAACATGGTGCAGGAGGAGTAGTTTCGGGAGGCGCAGGCCGATGTCGCCTACAACAACCATCTCCTGCGGGAGCACATGCGGGCGGAGGAGCAGCTCGCCGCCGGCAGGTTGTCGCGCCAATAGCTTCACTAGAATACTTCTCCCTAGATTTTTCTTGGTAATTCACCTCATCGAGTAGCTTGATAGTTTTGTCACTAATACAATATTTTATCTGTATAACTTGATTATTCAGAGAACTAATATATTCCTGATATTAGAAAAGGAGTAGACGTTAGGCAGAAGAAGGGATGAGGTATTATTCAAAGCATGAAGAACTAACATCTTAATTTTTTAAGAGAAGCTACCAAGTTAGTATCTGACTGAATAACTTTAGATTAGCTACTGTCTTTTTTCAAAAAGATGTCAGGTTGAAATAGAGGATGTAGACCTGTGGGAAGGTGTGTGTGATATTTTTTTTTTCTCTCGTTGCAACGCACGGATATATTTCCTAGTATATTTCTAATGTAATTCTCACATTTTTAGACCTTTTACTATCGCAATACTCTGGCGAGACTTAGTTCAAGCATTGAATTAACTCTTCTACTTTTGTGAATATAATGTATGTTTATTGTGCAGTCTCATATCTAAAAAATGAATGAGAACATATTTTAAGCTGTTCACGGCTTCTCACATGTTCCTACCGCCCGTCCATCAAGGTGGATGTGTATAGCAACATGCATGACACACCCTGCCTTCCCTTTATGGAGTTTTCTATCAATTTTTATCTAAAGATGAGTGGGCGCGGTAACACGTGCTATCACGGTCTCAACCAGTTGGAGGCCCCGCCTTGGAAATGTCCTGTGGCATTAAATTTCTCACCAGCCATCTAATAGGGTCCTCTCCACTAAACAGTGGTATTTCCAGCCTAGGCCCTTTCAAGACCGCTTCAGCAAAATAAGATGGTCCTCCTAGTTGGGTAGCATACTGATTTCATTGGGCATTATATAAATTTCCAGCAGCTTGGTATGCTGGTGGTTGAGATGGACCAGTAGTGGCAGTGTTTATATACTGAGTGCTGACCAGTAACAGGGTTGTAAGTGTGTGGAGTGTATATAGAAGTAGTAATATGGGAAAAATACCAACTATTTCCATAAAAACCGAACGTGGGAGATTGTACAACTACACTTGTACCTGCAGGGATCAATCTGAACTAATTATGAATGGGAATTTCCTTCTGTTTTTCAGTGTTAACTCTGGTGTTGTCAGTAAACAGATTGATAGTTGGCATTTCTGTTGTTAAACCCTGCACAAGAGAGGAGGGAATGGAGCTGTGTGTTGTGAATTCTTGCTCCAAATTCCTTGTGACAGGAGGTATTGAGACTGTCACTGCAATCATATCTGTCACATGTATGAGAGGTGGTGCTCCAGGAACATACTTGCCCGTACACACTTGGGGTGGAATAACTGTTGTGACAACTTCAGTTTTCTGGATATTTAGGGTCATGTTCTACAAGATAAGCTGTAGTGTGTTTTGAATTTCAGCATTCGTATCAGATAACTTTGAGTGCAGTTGAGTTACTTCTTGCTTTAGCGCTTGCAGTCTGTATAAGCTCGATGGGAAGAAGGAGGTGATAGCCATGTGGTTCTCAAATGTTTATAGATCTTTATCCTCGTGTTGTGTTGCTACAGGTGATCGGTCAAACTCCTGCTGAATGTTATGTACTCCTGAACTAAATACGCTACTGTCTCTCTGTCTATTCTCGCCTCGCTCCCAAGCTATGCTCATTTAGCTACCGAACTGGGCCTTATTTGGGCTACTTTTCTATCTGGGCTAATTGCTGTGCACTTGGAAAGATGGAACGTTCAACAACCGTTGGATCAGGAAGGGTGGGCATCCATGAGGGGAAAGGTAGAGGCTGCCTTTTTTTAGAGAAAGGCCTTCATGGCTAGCTTTATTAACTTAAATTACACTTTCCTCATCTGTTAATAAAGATAAAATAAAACTTGGAGGTGTATCCGACCACAATATCGGTGGATTAGACCTCCCAAAACAAGCTAGCTCATGGGCAACCATGTTCGACTCCCTATCACAATGTTCAATAAGGACCTTCCCGAAACTGGCAAGTAGACTTTGACATTCATTGAGGATCTGTGCAGCCACCAACAAGTAACCCTCGTTTCTATTCTGTGCATCAACAATAGATGTTATTAGTTTGGACCACAACCTTCTCACATCCCTGAGCCTAAATTAGCAAAAGTCCTTGACGATGTGCTTCCTATTCAGTAGTAACCACGTCAGCTACATGTTCCATTCGAGAAACAGTTGCTGCAATAAAGCCTCCCGTGTGATCATGAATGAGAGCTCCACAAGAATCACTGTTATCATCATCAGGGAAAGACACATCCACGTTAAGGATTTGGAAACCAGACAATGGTTTTTTCCTGTTATTTCGGAGAATAGTTTTCTCTGTTTTCCCTGTTGTGTGTACAAAGTTCAGAGATAGAGCGTGTATAGACAAAGTTGTACGGTCAGGCGTCTGTACTTGTTCTCCCTTTACTAACTCTCGTCTCTGCCACCATAGGTCGTAGCAAAGTCAAAGCAATAATTTTCGGAATCTCAATCATATCAGCATAAGTATGCTATGTTGGGTAATGTTGCATGGGAATTAAAAAAATTCCTACAAACACCCAAGATCTATCTAGTAGAAGCATAGCAACGAGAGGAGAGAGTGTGTCTACGTACCCTCGTAGACCGAAAGTGGAAGCGTATATAACGCGGTTGATGTAGTTGTACCCTTCGCGATCCGAACACGATCCAACTGATCTAGTGCCGAACAGACGACACTTCCGAGTTTAGAACACATGCGGCTTGATGACGTCTCCTCCTCCTTGATCCAGCAAGAGAAGGCGGAGAAGTAGATGGGATCACAACCAGGACGATGGTACAATACCGAAAAAGTTGAAACCTTTTCCGGAACCCTGAAAACAACTTTCCATATATAAATCTTTACCTCCCGAACATTCCGAAACTCCTCGTTACATCCGGGATCTCGTCCAGGACTACAAACAACATTTGTTACCAATCATGAAATATCCCAATACTACTCTAGCATCAACGAATGTTAAGCGTGCGACCCTGTGGGTTCGGGAATCATGTAGTCATGACCGAGACACCTCTCCGGTCAATAACCAATAGCGAGACCTGGATGCCCATATTGGTTCTACATTTTCCACGAAGATATTTTATCGGTTGAGCCACGATGTCAAGGATTCGGTTAATCTCGTATGCAATTCCTTTTGTCCGGTGATATGTTACTTGCCCGAGATTCGATCATCGGTATCTCATACCTAGTTCAATCTCGTTACAGACAAGTCTCTTTACTCGTTCCGTAATACAAGATCATGTGACTAACTCCTTAGTCACATTGCTTGCAAGCTACTTGTGATGTTGTATTACTGAGAGGGCCCGTAGATACCTCTCTCATCAGCGGAGTTACAAATCCCAGTCTTGATCCATGCCAATCCAATAGACACCCTCGGAGATACCTATAGAGCACCTTTATGGTCACCTAGTTACAATGTTTCATATCACACAAGGTATTCCTCCGGTATCTTGGAGTTGCATGATCTCATGGTCGAAGGAACAGATACTTGACATGAAAAAAGCTATAGCAAATAACTTAAACTATATGATGCTAAGCTTACGATTGGGTCTAGTCCATCACATCATTTCCTACTGATGTGATCCCGTTATCAAATGGCAACTCATGTCTATGGTTAGGAAACATTAAGCATCTTTGATCAACGAGCTAGTCTAGTAGAGGCATACTAGGGACACAGTGTAGTTTATGTATTCACACATGTATTTAAGTTTCCGTCAATACAATTGTAGCATGAATAATAAACATTTGTCATGAAGAGGGAAATATGATAATAACCAATTTATTATTGCCTATAGGGCATATTTCCAACAGCCTCCCATTTTTACTAGAGTCAATAATATAGTTTACATAGTTATGAATATAACACCCATGGAGTCTTGGTGCTGATCATGTTTTGCCCGTGGAAGAGGTTTAGTCAACGGGTCTGCCATATTCAGATCCTTATGTACTATGTAAAGTTATATGTCTCCATCCTTAACATAATTACCAATGGAGTTGAAGCGGAGCTTGATGTGCTTGGTTCTCTTGTGAAAGCTGGGCTCCTTGGCAATGGCAATAACTCCAGTGTTGTCACAAAAGATAGTCATTGGATTCGATGCACTAGGTATTACACCCAGATTGGATATGAACTCCTTCATCCAGGCTCCTTCTTGCGCTGCTTCCGAAGCAGCTATATACTCCGCTTATGTAGCTCCCGCCACGACACTCTGCTTGGAACTGCACCAACTGACTGCTCCACAATTTAATATAAATACATATCCGGTTTGAGACTTAGAGTTACCCGGATCTGTGTCGAAGCTAGCATCAACGTAACCCTTTACGACGAGCTCTTCATCACCTCCATAAACAAGAAACATGTCCTTACTCCTTTTCAGGTACTTCGGGATATTCTTGACCACTGTCCAGTGATCTACTCCTGGATCACTTTGGTACCTCCCTACCAGAATTATGGCAAGGCACACATCAGGTTTGGTACACAGCATGGCATACATAATACAGCCTATGGCTGAGGCATACAGAATGACTTTCATCCTTTCTCTTTCTTCTGCCGTGGTCGGGCTTTGAGTGTTACTCACACCTTGCAATCTGCAAGAACCCTTTCTTTGATCCATTTTGAACCTTTTCAAAACTTTGTCAAGGTATGTGCTTTGTGAAACTCCTCAGTTGGTCCAATTAGTTTTTGTTTTAGTGCTTTATACATTACAAATTTATGTTGTTGTGGTGATCATGTTCTTGAGCTTGCATGTCAAATATTTATGGTCCAAAGTAGTCTTTGTTGGGGAACGTTGCATTGAAAAATTAAAAAATTATACACACACGCAATGATCTATCCATGGAGATGCATAGCAACAAGGGGGGGGGGGTGTTTGTACGTACCCTCATAGACCGTAAGCGAAAGCGTTTGACAACGCGGTCGATGTAGTCGAACTTTCTTCACGATCCAACTAATCGAGCACCGAACGTACGACACCTCCGCGTTCAGCACACGTTCAGCTCGATGACGTCCACGCCTTATATATTGATCCAGCAAGACGGCGAGGTAGTGCATGAGTTCCAGCAGCACGATGGTGTGGTGATGGTGATGGTGAAGTTATCTCCGCACGGCTTCGCCTAAGCACTACGAAAATATGACCGAGGGTGTAAACTGCGGAGGGGGGCGCTGCACACGGCTAAGATTATGTCGTGGGTGTGTGGCGCCCCCTCCCTCATGTATATATAGGTGGAGAGAGGGAGGAGCAGTCAAGGGGGCGCCCCAAATAGGCCGAATCCTACTTGGGGTCCACCAAAAGGTGCCCCCCTACCTTATTTGTCGGAGGAGAAAGAGGAAAGGGGGAAGAGAAGGAAAGGGGTTGCCGAGTCCCCTTCCTTCCTTCCTCCCACTTGGCCGTCTGCCTTGGGGGGATGTGCGAGCCCCTTGTGGGATGGTGTGCTCCTCCCTCATGGCCCAATAGGCCCATTATCCTCCCGGGGTGCCCGGTACCCCCTCTGATACTCCGATGACTATCCGATTTTCTCCAAAACACTTATGCTGTCCGAATACCATCATCCTATATATAAATATTTACCACTTGACCATTTCGAGACTCCTCGTCAAGTCCGTGATCTCATCCGGGACTCCGAACAACATACGGTCACCAAATAATATAACTCATATAACACTATATCGTTAACGAACGTTAAGCGTGCGGACCCTACGGGTTTGAGAACTATGTAGACATCACCGAGACACTTCTCCGGTAAATAACCAATAGTGGAACCTGGATTCTCATATTGGATCCCACATATTCTATGAAGATCTTTATAGGTCAAACCATTATGACAACATACGTAATTCCCTTTGTCCATCTGTATGTTATTTGCCTGAGATTCGATCGTCGGTATCTTCATACCTAGTTCAATCTCGTTACCGACAAGTCTCTTTACTCGTTCCATAATACATCATCTTGCAACTAACTCATTAGTCACTTTGCTTGCAAGGCTACTTATGATGTGTATTACCGAGAGGGCCTAGAGATACCTCTCTGATACTCGGAGTGACAAATCCTAATCTCGATCTATGCCAACTTTGAAGGAAATATGCTCTAGAGGCAATAATAAAGTTATTATTTCTTTCCTTATTTCATGATAAATGTTTATTATTCATGCTAGAATTGTATTAACCAGAAACTTAGTACATGTGTGAATACATAGACAAAACAGAGTGTCGCTAGTATGCCTCTACTTGACTAACTCGTTAATCAATGACGGTTAAGTTTCCTAGCCATAGACATGAGTTGTCATTTGATAAACGGGGTCACATCATTAGAGAATGATGTGATTGACTTGACCCATTCCGTTAGCTCAGCACTTGATCGTTTAGTATGTTGCTATTGCTTTCTTCATGACTTATACATGTTCCTATGACTATGAGATTATGCAACTCCCGAATACCAGAGGAAGACTTTATGTGCTACCAAACGTCACAACGTAACTGGGTGATTATAAAGGTGCTCTACAGGTGTCTCCGATGGTACTTGTTGAGTTGGCATAGATCGAGATTAGGATTTGTCACTCCGATTGTCGGAGAGGTATCTCTGGCCCTCTCGGTAATGCACATCACTATAAGCCTTGCAAGCAATGTGACTAATGAGTTATTCGCGGGATGATGCATTACGAAACGAGTAAAGAGACTTGCCGTAACAAGATTAAACTAGGTATTGGGATACCGACAATCGAATCTCGGGCAAGTAACATACCGATGACAAAGGGAACAACGTATGTTGTTATGCGGTTTGACCAATAAAGATCTTCGTAGAATATGTAGGAGCCAATATGAGCATCTAGGTTACGCTATTGGTTATTGACCGGAGACGTGTCTCGGTCATGTCTACATAGTTCTCGAACACGTAGGGACCGCACGCTTAACGTTCGGTGACGATCGGTATTATGAGTTTATGTGTTTTGATGTACCGAAGATAGTTCAGAGTCCCGGATATGATCACGGACATGAAGAGGAGTCTCGAAATGGTCGAGACATAAAGATAGATATATTGGATGACTATGTTTGGACTTCAAAAGTGTTCCGGGCAAGTTCGTGCATATACCGGAGTACCGGGGAGTTACCGGACCCCCCTCCCCCGGGAGTATAATGGGCCATATGGGCCTTAGTGGAGAAGAGGAGGGGCGGCCAAGGCAGGGCCGCGCGCCCCCTTCCCCTGTAGTCCGAATTGGACAAGGGGGGGGGGGCTTTCCTCCCCCCCTCTCCTCCTTCCCCCTTCTCCTACTCCTACTAGGAAAGGAGGAGTCATACTCCCAGTGGGAGTAGGACTCCCCCCTTGGCGCGCCCTCCTCCTAGCCGGCCGCGTCCCCCTAGCTTCTTTATATACGAGGGCGGGGGGGGGGGGGCACCCCAAGACACACTAGTTGATCATTGATCTTTAGCCGTGTGCGGTGCCCCCTCCACCATAATCCACCTCGGTCATATCGTAGCGGTGCTTAGGCAAAGCCCTGCGTCGGTAGCTTCATCAACACAGTCATCACGCCGTCGTGCTGCGGAACTCTCCCTCGAAGCTCTACTGGATCGTGAATTCGTGGGACGTCACCGAGCTGAACGTGTGCAGATCACGGAGGTGCTGTACGTTCGGTACTAGGATCGTTCGATCGTGAAGACGTACGACTACATCAACCACGTTGTCATAACGCTTCCTCTTACGGTCTACGATGGTACGTGGACGACACTCTCCCCTCTCGTTGCTATGCATCACCATGATCTTGCGTGTGCGTAGGAATTTTTTTGAAATTACTACGTTCCCCAACAGTGACATCCGAGCCAGGTTTATGAGTAGATGTTATATGCACGAGTAGAACACAAGTGAGTTGTGGGCGATACAAGTCATACTGCTTACCAGCATGTCATACTTTGTTTATTGTTGGATGAAGCGGCCCGGACCGACATTACGCGTACGCTTACGCGAGACTGGTTCTACCGACGTGCTTTGCACATAGGTGGCTGGCGGGTGTCAATTTCTCCAACTTTAGTTGAACCGAGTGCGGCTATGCCTGGTCCTTGAGAAGGTTAAAACAACACTAACTTGACGAAATACCGTTGTGGTTTTGATGCGTAGGTAAGAACGGTTCTTGCTCAGCCCGTAGCAGTGACGTAAAACTTGCAACAACAAAGTAGAGGACGTCTAACTTGTTTTTGCAGGGCCTGTTGTGATGTGATATGGTCAAGACATGATGCTAAATTTTATTGTATGAGATGATCATGTTTTGTAACAAAGTTATCGGCAATGGCGAGGAGCCATATGGTTGTCGCTTATTGTATGCAATGCAATCGCTTCATAATTGCTTTACTTTATCACTAAGCGGTAGCGATAGTCGAGAAGCAATAGTTGGCGAGACGACAACGATGCTACGATGAAGATCAAGGTGTCGCTACCGGTGACGATGGTGATCATGATGGTGCTTTGAAGATGGAGATCAAAGGCACAAGATGATGATGGCCATATCATATCACTTATATTGATTGCATGTGATGTTTATCTTTTATGCGTCTTATTTTGCTTTGATTGACGGTAGCATTATAAGATGATCTCTCACTAAATTTCAAGGTAAAAGTGTTCTCCCTGAGTATGCACCGTTGCCAAAGTTCGTCGTGCCGAGACACCACGTGATGATCGGGTGTGATAAGTTCAACATTCACCTACAACAGGTGCAAGCCAGTTTTGCACACGCAGAAATACTCGGGTTAAACTTGACGAGCCTAGCATATGCAGATATGGCCTCTAACACCGGAGACCGAAAGGTCGGCGTGAATCATATAGTAGATATGATCAACATAGTGATGTTCACCATTGAAAACTGCTCCATCTCACGTGATGATCGGACATGGTTTAGTTGATTTGGATCACGTGATCATTTAGATGACTAGAGGGATGTCTATCTAAGTGGGAGTTCTTAAGTAATATGATTAACTGAACTTTAATTTATCATGAACTTAGTCCTGATAGTATTTTGCAAATCTATGTTGTAGAATTATGTCCTTGATGCACCACTAGGTGACGGGCCTATTGCAGGAGCAGATACAAACATTATGAACGTTTGGCAAAGCTTGGTATGATGACCACTTGATAGTTTAGTGCACCATGCTTTACGGCTTAGAACCGGACTTCAAAAATGTTTTGAATGCCACGGAACATATAAGATGTTCCAAGAGTTGAAATTGGTATTTTGTACTCATGCCCGTGTCGAGAGGTATGAGACCTCTGACAGTACTTTGCCTACAAGATGGAGGAGAATAGCTCAACCAGTGAGCATATGCTCAGATTGTCTTGGTACTACAATCGCTTGAATCAAGTGGGAGTTAATCTTCCAGATAAGATAGTGATTGACAGAATTCTCTAGTCACTATCACCAAGTTACTAGAACTTCGTGATGAACTATAATATGCGAGGGATAACGAAAAAATTCCCAAGCTCTTCGCAATGCTGAAATCGGCGAAGGTAGAAATCAAGAAAAACATCAAGTGTTGATGGTTGACAAGACCACTAGTTTCAAGTAAAAGGGCAAAGGGAAAGAAAGGGAACTTCAAGAAGAATAGCAAGCAAGTTGCTGCTCCAATGAAGAAACCCAAAGCTAGACCCAAGCCTAGAACTGAGTGCTTCTACTGCAAAGGGAATGGTCACTGGAAGCGGAACTATCCCAAACGTTTGGCGGGTAAGAAGGATGGCAAAGTAAACAAATGTATATTTGATATACAGATTTTTGATGTGTACTTTACTAGTGTTCATAGTAACCCCTCGGTATTTGATACTAGTTCAGTTGCTAAGAGTAGTAACTCGAAACGGGAGTTGCAGAATGAACATAGACTAGTTAAGGGTGAAGTGACGATGTGTGTTGGAAGTGGTTCCAAGATTGATATGATCATCATCATCGCACACTCCCTATACTTTTGGGATTAGAGTTGAACCTAAATAAGTGTTATTTGGTGTTTTCTTTGATCATGAATATGATTTGATCATGTTTATTGCAATAGGGTTATTCATTTAAGTTAGAGAATAACTGTTGTTCTGTTTACATGAATAAAACCTTCTATGGTCATACACCCAATGAAAATGGTTAGTTGGATCTCGATCGTAGTGATACACATATTCATAATATTGATGTCAAAAGATGCAAAGTTAATAATGATAGTGCAACTTATTTGTGGCACTGCCGTTTAGGTCATATTGGTGTAAAGCGCATGAAGAAACTCCATGCTGATGGAATTTTGGAATCACTTGATTATGAATGACTTGATGCTTGCGAACTATGCCTTATGGGCAAGATGACTAAGACTGCATTCTCCGGAACAATGGAGCGAGCAACTGACTTATTGGAAATAATACATACTGATGTATGCGATCCGATGAGTGTTGAGGCTCGCGGCGGGTATCATTATTTTCTGACCTTCACAGATGATTTGAGCAGATATGGGTATATCTACTTGATGAAACATAAGTCTGAAACGTCTGAAAAGTTCAAAGAATTTCAGAGTGAAGTGTAAAATCATCGTAACAAGAAAATAAAGTTTCTACGATCTGATCGTGGAGGAGAATATTTGGGTTATGAGTTTGATCTTCATTTGAAACAATGCGGAATAGTTTCGCAACTCACGCCACCTGGAACACCACAACGTAATGGTGTGTTCGAACGTCGTAACCACACTTTATTAGATATGGTGCGATCTATGATGTCTCTTACCGATTTACCACTATCATTTTGGGGTTATGCATTAGAGAAAGTTGCATTCACGTTAAAAAGGGCATCATCAAAATCTGTTGAGACGACGCCTTATGAACTATGGTTTGGCAAGAAACCAAAGTTGTCATTTCTTAAAGTTTGAGGCTGCGATGCTTATGTGAAAAAGCTTCACAATTGGAGAAATGCGTCTTCATATGATACCCAAAGGAGACTATTGGGTGCACCTTCTATCACAGATCCGAAGGCAAGATATTCGTTGCTAAGATGGATCCTTTCTAGAGAAGGAGTTTCTCTCGAAAGAAGTGAGTGGGAAGAAAGTAGAGCTTGATAAGGTAATTGTACCTTCTCCCAAATTGGAAAGTAGTTCATCATAGAAATCAGTTATAGTGATTCCTATACCAATTAGTGAGGAAGCTAATGATGATGATCATGAAACTTCAGATTAAGTTACTACAGAACCTCGTAGGTCTTCCAAAGTACAGTTCACACCAGAGTGGTACGGTAATCCTGTTCTGTAAGTCATGTTACTAGACCATGATGAACCTACGAACTATGAGGAAGCGATGATGAGCCCAGATTCCGCGAAATAGCTTGAAGGCCATGAAATCTGAGAGGACTTTGGTGGAATTGCCCGATGATCGGCAAGCCATAGAAAATAAATGGATCTTGAAGAGGAAGACAGACGCTGATAGTAGTGTCACTATCTACAAAGCTCGACTTGTCGCAAAAAAAATTCGACAAGTTCAAGGTGTTGAATATGATGAGATTTTCTCACTCGTATCGATGCTTAAGTCTGTCCGAATCATGTTAGCAATTGCCACATTTTATGAAATCTGGCAAATGGATAAACAAAACTGCATTCCTTAATGGATTTATTAAAGAAGAGTTGTATATGATGCAACCAGAAGGTTTTGTCAATCCTAAAGGTGCTAACAAAGTGTGCAAGCTCCAGTGATCCATCTATAGACTGGTGCAAGCATCTCGGAGTTGGAATATATGCTTTGATGAGTTGACCAAAGCATATAGTTTTATATAGACTTGCGGTGAAGCCTATATTTATAGGAAAGTGAGTGGGAGCACTACAACCTTTCTGATAAGTATATGTGAATGACATATTGTTGATCAGAAATAATGTAGAATTTTCTGGAAAGCATAAAGGGGTGTTTGAAAGGATTTTTCCAAAGAAAGACCTCGGTGAAGCTGCTTACACATTGAGCATCAAGATCTATAGAGATAGATCAAGACGCTTGATAAGATTTTTCAATGAGTACATACCTTGATAAGATTTTGAAGTAGTTCAAAATGGAACAGTCAAAGAAGGAGTTCTTTCATGTGTTGCAAGGTGTGAAGTTGAGTAAGACTCAAAACCTGACCATGGCGAGAAAATAGAAAGAGAATGAAAAGTCATTCCCTATGCCTCAGTCATAGGTTCTATAAAGTATGCTATGCTGTGTACCAGACCTATTGTATACCTTGCTCTGAGTTTGGCAAGGGAGTACAATTTTGATGTAGGAGTAGATCACTGGACAGCGGTCAAGAATATCCTTAGTGAGGACTAAGGAAATATTTCTCGATTATGGAGGTGATAAAAGAGCTCGTCGTAAAGAGTTACATTGGTGCAAGCTTTTACACCGATCCAGATGACTCTAAGTCTCAATATGGATACATATTGAAAGTCGGAGCAATTAGCTAGAGTAGCTCCGTGCAGAGCATTGTAGAGATAGAATATTTGGAAAATGCATACGACTCTGAATGTGATAGACCCGTTGACTAAACTTCTCTCACAAGCAAAACATGATCATACCTTAGTACTCTTTGGGTGTTAATCACATGGCAATGTGAACTAGATTATTGACTCTAGTAAACCCTTCGGGTGTTGGTCACATGAAGATGTGAACTATGGGTGTTAATCACATATAGATGTGAATATTGGTGTTAAATCACATGGTGATGTGAACTAGATTATCGACTCTAGTGCAAGTGGGAGAATGAAGGAAATATGCCCTAGAGGAAATAATAAAGTTATTATTTATTTCCTTATTTCATGATAAATGTTTATTATTCATGCTAGAATTATATTAACCGGAAACTTAGTACATGTGTGAATACATAGACAAAACAGAGTGTCACTAGTATGTCTCTACTTGACTAGCTCGTTAATCAAAGATGGTTAAGTTTCCTAGCCATAGACATGAGTTGTCATTTGATAAACGGGATCACATCATTAGAGAATGATGTGATTGACTTGACCCATTCCGTTAGCTTAGCACTTGATCGTTTAGTATGTTGCTATTGCTTTCTTCATGACTTATACATGTTCCATGACTATGAGATTATGCAACTCCCGACTACCGGAGGAACACTTTGTGTGCTACCAAACGTCACAACATACTGGGTGATTCTAAAGGTGCTCTACAGGTGTCTCCGATGGTACTTGTTGAGTTGGCATAGATCGAGCTTAGGATTTGTCACTACGATTGTCGGAGAGGTATCTATGGGCCCTCTCGGTAATGCACATCACTATAAGCCTTGCAAGCAATGTGACTAATGAGTTAGTTGCGGGATGATGGATTACGGAACGAGTAAAGAGACTTGTCGGTAATGAGATTGAACTAGATATTGGATCCCGACGATCAAATCTCGGGCAAGTAACATACCAATGACAAAGGGAACAACGTACGTTGTTTTGAAGTTTGACCGATAAAGATCTTCGTAGAATATGTAGGAGCCAATATGAGCATCTAGGTTCCGCTATTGGTTATTGACCGGAGACGTGTCTCGGTCATGTCTACATAGTTCTCGAACCCATAGGGTCCGCATGCTTAACGTTCGGTGACGATCGATATTATGAGTTTATGTGTTTTGATGTACCGAAGATAGTTCGGAGTCCCGGATATGGTCACGGACATGAAGAGGAGTCTCGAAATGGTAGAGACATAAAGATCGATATATTGGATGACTATGTTTGGACTTCAGAAGTGTTCCGGGCAAGTTCGGGCATATCTTGAGAATCTGGGGTTACCGGAACCCCCCCGGGGAGTATAATGGGTCATATGGGCCTTAGTGGAGAAGAGGAGGGGCGACCAAGGCAGGGCCGCCCGCCCCCTTCCCCTCTAGTACGAATTCGACAAGGAGGGGGGGCGCCCCCCTTTCCTCCCCCCTCTCTCCTCCTTCCCCCTTCTCCTACTCCTACTAGGAAAGGAGGAGTCCTACTCCCGGTGGGAGTAGGACTCCTTGGCGCGCCCTTCTTCTGGCCGGCCGCTTCCCCCTAGCTCCTTTGTATACGGGGGCAGGGGGGCACCCCAAGACACACAAGTTGATCATTGATCTTTAGCCATGTGCGGTGCCCCCCTCCACCATAATCCACCTCGGTCATATCGTAGCGGTGCTTAGGCGAAGCCCTGCGTCGGTAGCTTCATCAACACAGTCATCACACCGCCGTGCTGGTGGAACTCTCCCTCGAAGCTCTAATGGATCGTGAGTTCATGGGACGTCACCGAGCTGAACGTGTGCAGATCGCGGAGGTGTCGTACGTTCGGTACTAGGATCGGTCGATCGTGAAGACGTACAACTACATCAACTTCGTAGTCATAATGCTTCCGCTTACGGTCTGCGAGGGTACATGGATGACACTCTCCCCTCTCGTTGCTATGCATCACCATGATCTTGCGTGTGCGTAGGAATTTTTTTGAAATTACTACGTTCCCCAACAAACCTAACAAACACCTTTGGAGATACATGTAGAGGATCTTTATGATCACCCAGTTATATTGTGACGTTTGATAGCACATAAGGTATTCCTCCGGTATTCGGAATTTGCATAATCTCATAGTCGAAGGAATATGTATTTGACATGAAGAAACCGGTAGCAATAAACTGAACTATGAACATGCTAAGCTAACGGATGGGTCTTGTCCATCACATCATTCTCCTAATGATGTAATCTCATTCATCAAATGACAACACATGTCCATGGTTAGGGAACCTTAACCATCTTTGATCAATGAGCTAGTCTAATAGAGGCTTACTAGGGACACAATATTTTGTCTATGTATCCACACATGTATCAAGTTTCCGGTTAATACAATTCTAGTATGAATAATAAACATTATCATGAACTATAAAATAACAACTTTATTTACCTCTAGGGCATATTTCCTTCAGTCTCCCACTTGCACTAGAGTAAATAATCTAGATTACATTGTGATGAATCTAACACCCATTGAGTCTTGGTGCTGATCATGTTTTGCTCGTGGAAGAGGCTTAGTCAACGGGTCTGCCACATTCATATCCGTATGTATTTTGCAAATCACTATGTCTCCGTCCTTGACCTTTTCATGAATGGAGTTGAAGCATCTCTTGATGTGTTTGGTTATCTTGTGAAACTTGGATTCCTTCGCCAAGGCAATTGCTCCATTGTTGTCACAAAAGATTTTTCATTGGACCCGATGCACTGGGTATAATGCCCAGATCGGATATAAACTCCTTCATCCAGACTCCTTCATGTGCTGCTTCTGAAGTAGCTATGTACTCCGCTTCACACGTAGATCCTGCCATGATGCTCTACTTGGAACTGCACCAACTGACAGCTTCACCATTTAATAAAAATATGTACTCGGTTTGTGACTTAGAGTCATCCGGATCAGTGTCAAAGCTAGCATCAACGTAACCATTTACGACGAGCTCTTTCTCATGTCCATAAGTGAGAAACATATCCTTGGTCCTTTTCAGGTAATTCAGTATGTTCTTGACCGCTGTCCAGTGATCCACTCCTGGATTACTTTGGTACCTTCCTGCCAAACTTATGGCAAGACACACATCAGGTATGGTACACACACTACAAAAAATACACTTCCATGATGATATGTGTTTGTCATAGTAGGTCACATTTTTTGTCATGCATGTACATCCATGACGATTTTATGACAGAATCAAGATAGTCATACATGTGCTGTCGTAGAAGTGTTCCATGACATTACCAAAATTATCATCACGGAAGTGTCCACTTCCATGATAATAAATGGTGCATCATGGAAGTGCTTTCTTCAAGGATAACCGACACGCGACATCCACCGTAGCAGGCCGCCGTTAAGCTATCGGGTCTGGTTTTGGATCCGATAACCCGTTAACAGCCCGGACCAATGGGGATTTTCCACGTGTAAAATTCTCAATGGCCAGAGGAACCACGTGTCGGCTCACCGTTGGGACAGTTGTCATCCACTCATTGGATAGGAGGAGCCTATGATACGTCGACACATGGCATGACCCAACAGAGGCCCATTCTGGTGAAAAGGCCGACCCGTTTGACTTGGTCAAAAGGTAGGGGCCGGACCACGGAAAGTCTGTTAACGGCATGTTCGTATATAGCCCGTTTACGGCCCGCTAACTCACGATCCGTTACGACCTATCCGAATTAAGCCCAGTAGCGTCATCTGGGCCATCCAATATGATTCCAGCGCATTGTAACTTCTGGCCCATGTATGGCCCATGATGTCTTTCGGCCCATATGAGGTCCTTTGTAACTCTTGGCCCATTAACGGCCCATGGTGAAACTGGCCCGTAATGAGTAGTGTACCGCTTTATACCCATTAAAGGCCCATTATTTCATTAGGCCTTTTCAAACCCGTGTTATCTTTCGGCCTTCTCAGGGCCCACTTATTCTTGGGCTAATTTCCAGCATTCAGTTACTTACGGCCCGTTACTGGCCTTTTCTGCTTGTGGGCCAAATTCAGCCCGTGGTTACATTCGGCCCGTTTGTGGCCCGTTAATCCGTTGGGCCGTTTTCATAGCGTCATCTAATACGGTCGATTAATGACGGCCCGTTATGGTCGGCCCATGAACGGGATGATTCCAACTCTAGCCCGTTTACGGCCCATAATGCGGTCTGTTATCGGCCCATGTCCGGCCAATCGATCATACGGCTCGTAGAAGGCCCATTGATGCTACGACCCGAATAGAAGCCCCATTGTTTCTACAGCCCATAGAAGGCCCATTGTTTCTACGACCCATAGGAGGCCCATGGTCACTACAGTAAATATGTAGCCCATGGTTATTTTGTCCTGGTTTTAATAAATAGGTTATTGCAGCCACTACCAAACCGCGAAAAAAGAACTGCACTGACTATAAGCAAACAAATAAATTAGACAACAAGGAAATAAATAAGCAAGCAACTTACGCTAGGCTATCACGACTATTACACATAATACATTCATTGGGCATCAAAGTTCGCCACCAGTGCAATTATAGGGGACAAAGCAGCATATCACATACCGCAGCAAAACAAGTCCAGAACTGAAACCACTTCAGAAGAGCTCAAGAAACAATATCCTGGGTACCCATAATGCTGGCAAGATGGTTAGCAAGCTTATTAACTTTCTCTTGTTTGGCTCTTAAATCCTCCAGCGCTTTTTGTTGCACTAGAAAGTATACATCTGAATTCTGCAAGGACTTACTCAGTCCTTCGTCTTGTGTCGCAGCACATCTGATCGATGTCTTTCAACTTGAAGTTGAGACTCAAGAAGACGAACTAATTCAAGCAGCGAGTTCGAAGAGCTTGTGCCAGCAGTACTGGCCAGTAACTCGAACACTACATCAAGATAGGACTTTTGGGTTGTCTCTCTGTCGCCAAGATAGTTTTTATCAGCTTTCTTGGAGACCAATAGGGATGTCTCCATATCTTGAACCTTATCTGCATTACTTCCTTTACCATTGTATAACGGGGGTACTCTTCTCCAATATTTTGTCCGCATTCTCAAAGAGAAACAAGCAGACACATCACATGTTCCATGTTGTATATGAAACTCATTTTGGTAAATCAGTTTAGTAGTAAAGTGGACAGGATAACAACATGAAACAAACATATATCTATGTACCATGGTCACTGTATGGTCTATATCATTCTACTTTTTGTTGCCAAATCAAGATAGAGACACAGTTCAAATAATATATGTTTAAGACAAAGCAGAATAGACAAAATATAAGTGTGGGAAACTACAGAGCAATAACAACACTTGTAATGTGCATGACATGAGAACATAATTGTTTATTCAATTGAAACTGAAATCAACATAGAGCAAGTTACAACAGCAAACCAGTTAAAGAAACATGTTTCAAACATACCTATTGCACCATTGGAGTTCCAATTCCGTCCTTCAAATTTGAAAATGGTTGGTATGAGTAAATACAGTGATGCAAGAGCAAATGAGTATGAACCATAGCTACAGAACCTGACCTGAGAACAATTGTTCTTCTGCTTTAAGAGTTGAGTTGGGGTTCAAAGTAGTGGTCCTTGTGCTTTGGGCACTGCAGTTCCCTTACTAACTGCTCGTGTTTTGGTGCTCTGTGGTGGAGACAATGTTGTGTCAACTAGAACTAGGTTACTATCTGCTGGGATTGGGGTTAGAAGGGGTGTAGCCGGTTCTCTATCCAACTGGGTAGGGGTAAAATATGCGAGAGTCTGGGTTATGTGTGATGGGGCTGGTTCTTGTGCAAGTACAACCGTGGTTATATCTGCATCGACTGGTAGCACTATCTTTTCTATCTGCAAAACAAGCAATACTTCAAAACTTTCAACATATAGATAGGAAACTTGATATTAGTTAGATATGTAAAAGCATATGTTGCTCTCTCATAATAATTTTCAGTAGAATCATGAATGAACTCAACAATATAGCTATCACATAAAGCATTCTTTTCATGATCCACATGCATAATTTTTTTATTACTCTCCACACAAAAAAATTATTCTCATGAATAGTAGTGGGAGCAAACTCAACAAAATAACTATCATGTGATACTTGATTGGCATAATCCAATTGTTATGATGACAAGTTTCATGGTTATCATTATTCTTTATAGCAATGCATGTCATCACCATAATCATCATAGATAACAACTTTGTTGTCATAATCAATTGAAACCTCTTCCAAAATAGTGGATTCATCACTAAATAAAGTCATGACCTCTTCAAATCCACTTTCATAATTACTATCACAGTAAGGTTCAACACCCTCCAAAATAGTGGGATCATCATTACATAAAGTTTACACTCTTCCAAACCCACTTTCATCAATATAATCATCATAAATAGGAGGCATGCAATCATTATAACAAATTTGCACATAAAATCTTGGGAGACTAAAATATCATCTTCACCAAACATAGCATCCCCAAGCTTAAAGCTTTGCATATCATTAACATCATGGATATTCAAAGAATTCATACAAACAACATTTCAATCATGCTCATCATTCAAAGTTTTTATGTCAAACATTTTATTGAATTCTTCTTCTATCAACTAAGCACAATTTTCCTTTCCACCATTTTCAAGAAAGACATGATAAAGACGAATAATATGAGGCAACCTCAATTCCATTTTTGTAGTTTTCTTTTATAAACCAAACTAGTGATAAAACAAGAAACTAAAAGATTCAATTGTATCGAAAGATATACCTTAAAGCACTCACCTCCCCGGTAACAGCGCTAGAAAAGAGCTTGATGTCTATTATGCAACTTTATTCTTGTAGACTCGTGTTGGGCCTCCAAGCACTGAGGTTTGTAGGACAGTAGCAATTTTCCCTCAAGTGGATGACCTAAGGTTTATCAATCCATGGGAGGCGTAGGATGAAGATGATCTCTCTCAAAAAACCCTGCAACCAAATAATAAAAAGTCTCTTGTGTCCCCAACACACCAAATACAATGGTAAATTTTATATGTGCACTAGTTTGGTGAAGAGATGGTGATACAAGTGTAGTAATGATAGTAGATATTGATTTTTGTAATAGTAAGAATAAAAACAACAAGGTCCCAAGTAACCAATGTGAGCACAAACGGTACTACAATGCTAAAAGATGAGGCCTGGGGTTCGTACTTTCGCTAGTGCAATCTCGCGACAATACTAATATAATTTGATCATATAACCATCCCTCAACGTGCGATGAAGAATCACTCCAAAGTTCTTATCTTGCATAGAACATAAGATGAAATTGTTTGTAGGGTACGAAACCACCTCAAAGTTGTCCTTTCCGATTGATCTATGCAAGAGTTCGTACTAAAATAATACCAAGTTATCCTTTCCCATCGATCTATTTAAGAGTTCGTACTAAAATTACACCATATGATACACATCAACCAACTCTAATGTCACCTAGACACTCCAATATCAGCACGAGTATCCGTGAGTTGATTATATGATATGCATCAAACAATTTCAGATTCATAATACTCAATCCAACACAAAGAACTCAAAGAGGGCCCCAAGATTTCTAGCAAAGAAACAAGGATGGAAATGTGCATCAACCCCTATGCGTAGATTACCCCAATGTCACCTCGGGAATCCGCGAGTTGAGTGCCAAAACATATATCAAGTGAATCAATATGATACCCCATTGTCATCACAGGTATTCATAGCAAGACATACATTAAGTGCTCTCAAATCCATAAAAGTACTCAATCCGATAATAACGAAATATCAAAGGGAAAACTCAATTCATCAACAAGATAGAGATGGAGAAAAACCATATGATCCAACTATATTAACAAAGCTCGCGATACATCAAGATCGTGCCAAATCAAGAACACGAGAGAGAGAGAGAGAGAGAGAGAGAGAGAGAGAGACAGACAGAGAGAGAGAGACACACACACAGAGAGAGAGAGAGATTAAACACATAGCTACTAGTAAAAACCCTCAGCCCCGAGGGTGGACTACTCCCTCCTCATGGTGGCCACAAGGATGATGAATATGGCCTCCGGTGATGATTTCCCCCTCCGACAGGGTGCCGAAACAGGGTCTAGATTGGTTTTTGTGGCTACAGAGGCCTGCGGCGACGGAACATCTTATCTAGGGTTATTTCTGGGGTTTCTGTATTTATAGATTTTTTTGGCGTTGGTTTCATGGTTGGGCTTGAGGGACCCACCAACACACGGGCAAGGCCCCTGGCACGCCCTGGTGGGTGGTGGCCACCTACTTCACCTTCTGGTCCTCTCATGAAGCTTCTAGTTCCTCTTTTGTTCCAAAAAAATCATTAAAAAGTTTCGTTGCATTTGGAGAACTTTTATTTCTGCACAAAAAACAACACAACGGTAGTTCTGTTGGAAACAGTGTCAGTCCGGGTTAGTTCCATTCAAATCATACCAAAACCATATAGAATCGTTGTAAACATGGCATGAATACTTCATTAAATTCTAGATACATTGGAGACGTATCAGACCTCAGGCCCTTGTACTACTTCCTTGGGATCACGGTCACGCGCACGAGTGACGGGTTCTTCCTCTCCCAAAGCAAGTATGCCGAGGAGTTGCTCGAGAGCGCCAACATGCACTCCTACAAGCCGGCATCGACGCTGGTGGACACGTGGAGCAAGATTTCTACCACAGATGGTGTCGGGGATATACCCCGCGGCGTAAACCGGCCGGAAGTATAACCCGGCCAGACTTGGCGATTTACCTGAAGAACCCACTGACACTTGGCGGTTCACTGGCGACCCGGTGGTTTATGGTTCATTGGCAATCCGGCAGGCGGGTCAGAGGAGCGGCAAGACTCGGTGCTTTGACCGGGCGGTTCATGAAGGCCGGTTCGACTACGGTGGGCGGTTTAAGAGGAAAGACATAAGGAATATTTGTCTTACAAGGAGTTAAGACCTGGACTTGTATCCGGTTTGTATTAGAGATAGACTAGTCCTAATCCTAATAGGACTCCACATGTAACCCGCCCTTCAACATATATAAGGAGGGGCAGGGCTCCCAAAGGGAGAGGCTACAAGCAAACAACAATATCTAGGGCTAGAGACAACTAGAGGAGAGCCGGTTCTGGCGACTCCTCATGATTATAATGAGACCTAGCCTCAAACAAAGACGTAGGGCTATTACCGGATGATGTTTCCGGGGCCCAAGCTGTCTAAATCCCTGTCTTATGTTGCGTCTCTCGATTCCGGCTCAACCCTCTCAAGCTACCACATAGATGCGTTGGCCTCGCGACTAAGTCCCGACACTAAGGACATCTGGCGTGTTAATTCCACGACGGTTGGCGCCACCGTGGGGCCATCGCACAATGGTGTTGAGTTCTTGAAGGGATCGTTTCTAGGGATCAAGAAGTTTGCAACCGTCCAATATGAGTTTTGATTTCAAGGGAATTTAGGGTTTGGCGTTCCTGTGTATACCGCCGATAAAACGTGATCTGTCGAATCTGGACAGAAGACCAATATTTTGCTGCTAGTCGCATGTCGCCAAGGCCGACAGGAATTGTGCTCCAGCTGCCACACACCGCGTCAGATCAGTCTACGTCAGCATACGCGTGAGGAGGCAAGGGTCAAGACCCGAGGCGGTTTCATAAAATCGATCTGCTAAAGACTGCCAGTACTACGGTACTACTCTTTCCGGCGTCAGGACCGAGTAAAATCCAAAGGATGTGCCGAAAGCTACTACTGCTTTGTGCTAGCAAATCATTTGATTGGTAAGAGCAAACCGAGGCTACTAGGAAAAAGAACGAGGCGGCAATCTTTCAAGAGACCGAAAAGGAAGAGTTTTTCTGGCAACGCTCGTTTACAGATCTGGTAAGCCGAGTACAACCGGTACTCGCGTGCATCATAAAAAAAGTGGCAATGATTAAAAAAAAAGGAAGCAGTCGCAGACACGGACTCGCCTACGCCGCTGTCGCTTTGCTTCGCCGGCTGCCTGCTGGACTTCTCAAGCTCGCCCACCCCTGCGAGTCCTCGCTCCCGCGCAGCAGCCGCACCGGCTGTGCGGCCTCTACAGAGAGCTGCTTCGCCGGTTTCCACCTCCCCGGCTCACCTCGACGCTGTGACCTGCCGCTTTGGCATCGCCCGCCTCCGCATCGCTACTACTTCTACAGCAGTGGCCTCCGAGCCGCGGCGACGACCCGCCACGAGCTGCTACACCTCTGCTGAGCCGTCTCCGAACAAATCGCCATGGCTCCAGGGTCAAACCGCTTTAACCGCAGGCCGTGCTGTATTAAACCGCCGTGCTCGCCTCCTAGACTGCAGGCCTGCACTGCATCTAAGCCGCCCGTCTGCTGAGAGCTACCGTTATTTCAGTCAACCGAACCAACCAACTCAGTCTCAAACCGAGCCGTCTTCTACTGCTGGGCTGCTTCAAGGACCGTCTGCGAGTCGCCGCCTGGCCTTAACCACGGTCGAAGCTGCTGTCCCATCTGTCCTTGCGCTGTTCCCGCTGCTGTGGTCTACCTCTGCCTTGGGCTAGCTTCAGTCGTGCCACGACGCGCTGCTAGCTCACCACCACTGCCGGATCAAATCCCAGGAAGCCTACAGCCGTACATCAACAGGTTGCTGCTACCTGCAAATATGTGGTTGTGGCAGCAACAAGAACTGCGCTGTACAGCCACACGTGCTCAGACAGAAATTGCAAGGAAGGCCATGTTGGACGGCAGCATGCTGTCAAAAGCTGCAAGCCCGACGCTACGTGGCGAACAATCAACAATGGAAATCTGATGACAGAAGTATCCATGAAACCAAGCCTAATAATGTGCTACTAGCTGACGTGGAGAACCAAATCCAAGGTCCACTACTAATAGTACTTCTCACGAGAGTACTACATGAGGACTACTAGTATCACGTACATCAGAAAAATCATCAGTATCACGTACATCAGAAAAATCATCAAGACGCGCACCAAGCATTATACATCATCAGTGTCCGAGCTAAGGTGGTGCCATGTTGTGCCTATGAAGTGTACGTCAGCACCATCACGTGCCGGTGTCCGTGCCCGCTTACTGATGGAACAGGTGTGCGCAAGTCGCCGCCCGTGCAGCTTAATGTACATCAACCCGCCGGAGCCGTGTTGAGCCGCCCTTGCCGCTTTGAGCCGCCGGGGTTATATTGAGTTGCCGGTCTGCCTAGGCCGCCGGAACTATATTAAGTTGCCGGTCTGCCTGAGCTGCCGGAACTATATTGAGTCGCCGGTCTACCTGAGCCACCTCTCTCGCGATAAACGGATCATCCGCCGTCCAAACAAATCAGGTGATATTCATCCAAGTTTATGTATTAAACAATTATTGTTTTTTATCAAGGAACAATTACTCTGTCCTGTAATATTTTTACGCAGGACAATTTTTTATGCCATTCACGGACACGTGTATCACGGTGCCGGTTTACATCAGCTTGCCGGGACAGTGCCTGCGTTTGACTCGCCCGTCCGTGCCGGTTTACGACACCGGTGCCGATCTTCCCCGTCCGCACCGGTTCACAATGCCACGGCCGACTCATCTATCCGAGCTGTCTCTGATGTTGCGGTCGTTTTTGTCGTCCGTCTCTCGCGGCCTGGTCTACATCAACATACCGGGCCGCACCTGTCTGCATGAGCTGTTTATTGAGTATGAGCAAGTCACAGCTTGGGTAGCCCGTTTTTCTTTCAACAAAAAGGAGGCAAATTATCATATACAATCAACCGCCGTTTGCACTGGATGGCTCAATGGGCAGGCGCACAATTCGCCGCCACTACAGTTTGGTTAACTTCAAATCGCCAGTTGGAAGGAACCATTGGCCGAGATGCTAAAACGGATCATACGGGATCATTTATAACACGCCACAGTCATCACAACCTTACGTGGATTCACATCGTGTTATCAACACCAATGATATACAAGTTATGCGGTTTATATCACGGTCAAATATGGAGAGGTTCAAGCCAACACCTCGAGTCACCTTGAGACTCGGGGCTACGATGACATGACTAAACAAATCTTGCCAAAGCAAACTTAAGAACCCGGGTGACGATGGAGGGAAAGATAACCCGGTCCCGGAGGCTACTGTTATTTGAAGGCCGTCAGAAAATTTCCGGCTTAATAAGTATATGACAGTTACAAAATCCCGGCTCAAGCAAGAAGTTCTGGATCATCAGAAAGGATTCCGGTTTCAAATCCGGCTCAAGGGGAGTCAGTCTCACTGAAGCTCTCAAGTATCCGGTTTAACATCCGGTTCAAGGGGAAGATATCTCCCACAAAGCTTTGAAGCTCTCAATATCCGGTTCAAAATCCCGGTTCAAGAAGGATTTATTTCTTGAAAAAGTTAAAGGGTGCCAATGAGGACCTGCTGCCATGATGCGCGGTTCAAACATGGGTATCATGCCTTATTGGCTTATCATATTATTGATCACTTGGGGGCTTGGTCATGTCTAAACCATAGTCACACCTCTTGATCGGCGCAATGCCACAGTATCACTTGGGGGCCTTGGTCGTGTCCGAACCATAGCAACGCCATTTGGTAGGCGAAAAGCCACAGCATCACTTGGGGACTTGTGGTCACGTCTGAACCATAGTCACGCCTCTTGATCGGCCTAGTGCCACAGCATCACTTGGGGCTTTGGTGAACCCGAACCATCGCTACACCTCTTGATCGGCGTAATGCCAATGCATCATTTGGGGACCTGGCTGACTCGAACCATAGCTACGCCTTTTGGGGGCTTGGTCGTGTCCGACCATGGTAATGCCTCTTGATCGGCTCAAAGCCTCATTTGCAATGGTTTTATATTTGCCTTTGCTTGAATTTTGTTCTCTTTTACATTATTTCTTTTGTTGTGTTTTCAAACCGACATTATTAATCCGGTTCAAACTATCAATTACAAATTGACGGAACACGGTCAAATCTTAATCCGGAGACTATTTGCCCGGTTTGATTTTAAACCATCTTATATATGGTTAAACCGGTGTTTATCACAACCCGGTACGGTTTTATCATAAACCGACACAGTATGAAAGGAGTTATCATTACTCAAGATTGGGGTCATCACCCTTACTACAAAAAATTGGTAAACCAATGATGTGATTCAATGTCACAGGTATGATATATTTCATTGATTATTCTTAAAGTGCAGCCTTGGTTATAAACCTGGGTTATCTGTTGGGCATTATGACCCGTCCGGTGGTAAACCGCCAGGACACTTTAAACTTGTTGTATGCAGAGACAGGTTGAATAAAGCATGATGATAAATTATCCGGTGTTTATTAAACCGGCCTGGCTTTAAGACGATAAGTCGCCAGTATATGATGAGAAATTATCCGGTGTTTGTTAACCCGGCCTGGCTTTGGACTATAAGTCGCCAGTACCTATTTGGATTGCGCCATTGGAATCATGCGCTTATAAATCATTGGGTTATATTATTCAAATAGCCAAACTTGGCTGAATTTTCATTATGGTATTGAATGAATAAGGTTTTTTCATACCAGATTATGTTATCTTTAATAGCCAACATGGCTGGATTTTTATTATGGTTATCAATACCCAATATTATAATTGAGGTTTTCAAAGTCGCTTTTAGCGCAATGGTTATCATATTATTAATGGATATGATTTATTCTACAATTGAAGGAATAGTCCCGAGTCGCTGCAAGCTTACGACCCGGCACTTGGGGGCTACATTATTTAAATTGAGATTACATCAAATGTGCAAGTCTCATGTCGCTGCAAGCATGCACCATGACACTTGGGGGCTACACATCATTGCTCAAATCTACATGATTACACCTACAAAGTCCCTGCTCATTATTACATAATGACCCGGCCCTTGGGGGCTACACTGGTGGAAGTTTTTATGAGTATAAGACAATTACAAGTCCCAGGTTGCTGCAAGCAGGACAACCCGGCACTTGGGGGCTACATAGTATGGAGTATTCAGTTTTTGCTAGTCACTGGGATGAACAACACGGATTTCTTTGAAAGTGGCAGTATTTATATTGAAGCAAAAGTCTTAAGCTACCACTTTGTTCTGCTCAAAGACTTGGGGGCTACAGATATTATATTATTATCGAGGAAATATTTTCAAATTCTCTGATTGAGCAAACTAGGTTGACCAGTCGTCACCAATCATTATGGCCCTGTGGCTGCAACCCGGCGTCATTAATAATCATGAACCGACGTTGGCAAACAATCATGAACCGATGTCTGCAACAATCATGACCCGGTACCATCAATATTTATAAACCGGTGATCTTGGCAAAGATAAACCGGCAAGTTTTACGTCCTTAAACCGGCTGAAGATTGGATGAAGATTTCAAGGACCGATATTGTTTTTAAGCATTGGGAGTTGAATCAAAGGAGTTATCCCTCACAATATATTTTCTATGAGAAACCAATGTCAGCAAGTTGATTATGAAGCTGGCCTATTAAACCGGATTTTATATAAGGAGGAAATGACAAGGATTTAACGATGATCGATGCGGTTTACAAGAATTCTTAAACCGGAGCATAATCTGTCAAGTTTGTTCTTGTGTTTATTTCACAGGATCAATTTAACATGGATAAATCCAAATTAAACTGGGGGCTAATGTCGGGGATATACCCCGCGGCGTAAACCGGCCGGAAGTATAACCCGGCCAGACTTGGCGATTTACCTGAAGAACCCGCTGACACTTGGCGGTTCACTTTGGCGACCCGGGCGGTTTATGGTTCATTGGCAATCCGGCATGCGGGTCAGAGGAGCGGCAAGTACCGGTGGCCTGACTTGCGGTTCATGAAGGCCGGTTCGACTACGGTGGGCCGGTTTAAGAGGAAAGACATAAGGAATATTTGTCTTACAAGGAGTTAAGACCTGGACTTGTATCCGGTTTGTATTAGAGATAGACTAGTCCTAATCCTAATAGGACTCCACATGTAACCCGCCCCTCAACATATATAAGGAGGGGCAGGGCTCCCCAAAGGGAGAGGCTACAAGCAAACAACAATATCTAGGGCTAGAGACAACTAGAGGAGAGCCGGTTTACGGCGACTCCCTCATGATTATAATGAGACCTAGCCTCAAACAGCACGTAGGGCTATTACCGGATGATGTTTCCCGGGGCCCGAAGCTGTCTAAATCCCTGTCTTATGTTGCGTCTCTCGATTCCGCTCAACCCCTCTCAAGCTACCACATAGATGCGTTGGCCTCGCGACTAAGTCCTGACACTAAGGACATCTGGCGTGTTAATTCCACGACAGATGGTGCTCCTGTCTCTGACGCCTCCGAGTACCGCAGTCTCATCGGTGCTCTCCAGTACATGACGATGTGTTGGCTCGACAATGCCTAGGGCATCCAGCAGTGTTGCCGCATGATGCATGATCCGCGTGCCACCCACCTTGCGCTGGCTAGGCGGATTCTACGCTACCTCCGCGACACTATGACTCACGGTCTATACCTTTGCTACTCCGCCTCGCTCGACCTCGTCGTGTACTCCGACGCCGACTGGGCCGGCTACTTGGACACACGCCGCTCTACGTCCGGCTACACGGTGTTCCTCGGTGACTCCCTCATCTCCTGGTCATCTAAACGACAGGCCATGGTCTCTCGGTCGTGCCTGAAGCTGAATATCGGGCTGTCACCAACGCGGTCGCCGAGAGCTACTTGCTCCGTCGACTTCTTGGCGAACTCTCGGTCTCCCTACCGGGCGCCAGTGTTGTCTTCTGTGACAACATCTCATCCGTGTACATGACGGCCAACCCTGTCCATCGCCGGACCAAACACATCGAGTTGGACATCCACTTCGTCCGCGAAAAGGTGGCTCTCGGCCGGCTATGTGTTCTTCATGTTCCAACGACGCAGCAGTTCGCCAACATTCTTACCAAAGGCCTGCCCACGGCGGTGTTTCATGACTTCCATTCCAGCTTGTGCGTCCGACCACTGGAAGCTCAACCTGTGGCGGGCTGTCAGCATTTAGCCCTCTTCTCCCACATATTGCATATACGATCGCCCATGATCCCATGCACGTAGCTAACTCCATTGCCCCGCGCTCCTGTTGTACATGTACATATATTCATGCAATGGATACGGTAGCACCAAAGGTGCTATTTGCCCTCTCGATTCACTTCTTGACAATTGAGGTTCAAGCAATAAACATCGATTCCATTTCCACCAATCCTCTCTTACGCATAGGTCAACTTGAAGGTACGTCATCATACAATACAACCGCAATCTACAAATTTATCAGATCAGAGATTTATTTCCTAGTGAATTGGTACTATTGCTACAAGTCAAAGGTTCAATTCACTAATTGGATGCAATAAGATTACAAGTTAGACATCTAATTTCACTTTTTGTTTAACATTTGCAGATCGATTATCTATTTCTGAGGACCCTTATCAGCCATACACGATAGCATCACCACCTCCAATATAGCTATTTTTCATCGATTAGATTATCAACATGTTCAACGATGGTACTTGTAGAGCAAAAAAAATCAAGCTAATAGAAATGTATCATTTTCTTTGCATTACAGAAACTAGTCCTCAACCCGTGCACCTGCACAGTCTAGCACTTTTAATATTATTCCGAAGTACAAATGTCGGACAATAATATGAATATGTTATATGGGTTTATTGAAATACATGCATGTTTATCTTTGTTGGGCATAGGGTTCAACGATGTTACATTGATTCGGACTATTTTGTCATTATATTGTTTGCCTCCCATTTTATGACAACCACAGATTTATAGATGATATCTGAAAACATGGATGTGCTACGTTATATATGAATGCTATATAAGGGTATATTTTTTAATATGTAAAGATATTACTAATTAAAATCAGTGTCTTATTTTACTGATCTATATAAGGGAGTATGCGTTATGCTGGTAGAAAACATGGTTGCAAATGTAACATTGTTGCATGCATCATTTATTCGTGGCCTATAAGTTTCTAAGTGGTGCAAAGATCACTTTACTACTCTAGCATATATGTTCCTTTCTTACCCTACCTAAAAAAAGACATCTTCTTTTAGCCACGGAAGCACAGCAGACTTATGAAGAGTTTGTTTCTAAGTCTCTATCACAATTATCAAAAAGGAAGTCCCTATGCACAATAATGAACACGTGTGTGCACAGTTTTCTATCAACATAGCTGATATCATCGCAAATAAATTACTATAAGCACCATACATTGTTCAGATTTTAAGTACTTGTCTCAACAAAAAAAATTAAAGAATTTCTTTTATGATTAATGTGGGTGGAAATTTTTAATATTTTCTATCCATACTATATACATATCTAGTATATCTCATGGATAATCATGTCCTTATATGAGATCTTTGTGGCGCATGGTACATCCAGATTTTCCCGCTACTTCTAATTTTCTCTTTGTTCTAAAGACATGCTAGACATACTATATATATATGCAGATACATATTAGCAATCAGCACCTAGAAAGAATCATGGGAATCCATGCAATTCATCAATTGAATGCATTTAGGCAAAGTAGTATATTTGTTAAAAAAGGTGTTACGCACATGTGTAATACTAAACAACGCTCTAGATGATTCAGCACATATCCATCACAACACCATAACATTGCACCTGGTGACACTGGATGCAGCTGAATCTGGTCTGCTTCTCTAAAACATAATCAGGTGAAGTGTGCTCATGGATAGGCATGTACATAGCAATTTTTATATTTACCGGGTGCTTTGTTTTGTCATGAGTCTAAAGGGCTAAAAATCAGCACGTTCAAAAATATTCACGACTGTTTTACTTGCATGTGGATTTGGCGAACCAACAACGAAGAGGAAAGACACATTGGACAGATAAATCATTGTGCTTCCTGTTCACTTTAGGTTCTCCGATGAGCATTATACAAATTACCACAGCAGCACTAGTGCACTACCTACTTTAGACCACCATTGGTACTACGCTGCAGCTACCGTTAGTCCTTTATTATCATTGTCAGATTGCAATCTTCTTGGAACATGAAGCCAAGAAGACCAAGTTTTCTGTTTTTATATCAGAAACATGGGTGTGCTTTGATGCCCGGCCCGGGGCATGGATCGAGGGAGACACGATGACACTGATAATGAGGAAGGTTGATCACCGCTTGGGGTCGCAGTCTGTCAATCATCATCACTCGCAGCACATGGCTTCAGGTTCCCTTGCGGTTCGCTGATGAATTTTACAATTTAATGGTGTAAATAATTCTTGGTCTTAATTCCCTTAAAAGATTGTGTAATTAATTTGAGGGTATGAACTAATGAGAGGACTGAAAGGAGCCAAGCTGATATATTCCTTTTTTTTTCTGAGGGAGTGATGTTTTTCATTTTTTTTAATAGGCAAGAAGATTTCGTGGGTCTTTTTTTTTTTGCAGTTGAAGAGTTTCACGGGTCATCAACCCGATCTGCCTTTTTCTTTTTATTATTACGCTTTTGCTATTTTACAGTCGAATGTTTTGCAATTCGTTGTCATTCAAATCTCTGTCCGTTCGATCCCGCGCTGAGATTCACGCTCGGTTCTGTTTGGGTTGTGACTTGTTTTATCGGGCGCGGTTTTCTGTTTTCGCCCGTTTTCATCGGCTCCGCCCCACGCCCGACCGGAGCACTGTAGGCTTTTGTCCTTTTTGAATTTAGGAGCGGAGCGGGGGTGTCGGCGTCGTTCCCCTTCTCATTTGGATAAGGCAGAGGGACAGAGCTCGAGCGGCAGAGGAGGGGGAGGCGATTCCGGCGATTCCTTCTGTTCCATGTCGATTTCGAGCTGATCCACTGCAGGTTATCGATTTCTTCCTCTTCTTCTCGTCGTCCCTGTCCCTCGCGCTGGTTGGTTATCCCTGTCCCTTGCGCTGTTTGCCTGTCGCTTGTCGCTGCCGTGGTGTTCTAGTCCGCCATGGTTGTGCGCGTGATTTTTGGTAGGAGCCTGCAGTGCGCCACGCGTAGTCTCCACGCCGTGGTCTGTGTGTTGTTGTTGTTGTAGTCGCATACCAATTCCCGCCCCCGGTTTGGTTCTTGTTGCTGTTGTGTAGGTAGGCGTAGAGGCAAGTTCTGCAGTTGATGTGGATCCCGTAGCTGCCTCTGAAGATCGAGTTCTGGTAATTGCCGCTGAACTTTGTCTTGTTTGTAACGTTTTTATCCCATGTTGTTGTTCATCCCGGTTGTATCCTTTTGTTGTGCATTTTTACTGAATTTGATGCTTGTTTTTCAGTGTTTCCACCACAATAGGAGTGTATGTTAAACCAAAGTTCTGCAGAGATATGCGCATGAAGTTCTCCTGTGCTTTTTTTTCTACCTTATGCGCCATGTATGGCTTTGCTGTAGTTTCCTACTGTATGTTGTCCTAATTATTGTGCAACTTGCTTCCCTAATTACTGTGTGGATATATCGTCCTTTTAATCACGCCTTTGGCCACATTCTATTCTTTGGCCACATTCCCCATCTTTCTAGCTTAATGTGCCAGTGTATTTTGTTCTGCCTAATTTCTGTGTAAGTTATCCTGTAATTAATCAGGGGAACCGTGCTCTTTTTTCAGTGTATCCCCCCATTTCCCTCCTTTTTTGCAGTCTAATTCTATCCGTTAATCTTCCATGTAGGTTGTCATGTAGTTAAATTGTGGTCCCATATATATTTACACTGTAGTTTGACATGTAATTGCAGTGTAATTTTCACTTTTTAATCGTGTGTATTTTGTGCTGACATCTGTATTCCGATGCGTAATTACAGTGTAAGTTTTCCTCATTTTTACAGTGTAACTTCACTTTATTTTTAGTGGTGTTACAGTGTAAATTTTCCCTTAATTACCGTGTAGTTACTCTGTAGTTTCTCTGTAGTTACACTGTAACCCGACGGTTTCTTGCAGTGTATTTTTACCCATAATTACTGTGTTAGTTTACACTCTAAGTTGATGCTTTTTTAGAGTGCAACCTATTATTATTGTGTAGTTTGTAGTGTAGTTACACTACAACCCATTTCCCTTTTACAGTGTAATTGTACCCATAATCACTGTGTAGGTTGTCTTGTTTTTACACTGCATTCTGATGCACTTTTACAGTGTAATTTCACCCATAATTTCTGTACTGCAATCCGATGCCATTTTGCACTGTAACGCGATGCCCTTTTACAGTGTAATTTTACCCATATTTACTTTGCTGTTTGTACTGTAGTTACACTATAACCCCATATATTTTTACGGTGTAATTTTCTCTTTAGTTTAATGTTGTAAATTTGCATAGGTTTGCACTTCCAGTTTAATCTCTTTAATTGAGCCCCATTTTCCCCTTTCGTCTGTTTAGATGCAACGTGTAGATTTCTATAGATGTTCCATGTTCCTGTAGGTGAGAGGGCGATCTTTAGGTGCTCATGTACCTGTAGCTGCTCATGTTTCTGTAGGTGAGCGGGATTCTGTTGATGTAGCTTGGCCGATCGCAGCATGAGGGATACCGTAGGTGTACTGGTAGATGCCTAGCTCTTTTTTCTGCTCATGCTGCGATGCTCCCTGATGCTTCTGCGTGTTTCCTGGTCATGCCCTTATGCTAGCTGCTCATGTCAAGCTCTTTGTGTATTCCAATGAATTCGGCTCCTGATTTGTTGTTGCGAGGTGTAGTTCCCCTTTGTTCCATGTTTGTTTTACTTCTAGCAGGAACGAATTTTAAGTTCAATTACAGTGTAATTTTGGCTCAGCCCTTTTCAGTGTTGTCATTTGTTTGATCAGACATTTTCATTGTTGTCAAAGACTTCCAGTGTTGTAGTGAAAATTGGCCTAGTCTTACAGGGGTAATTTCTTCTAGGGGTGATTTTTTATTGTAATTACAGTGTAATTTTCCTAGGATGTCATTGTAACTTTATGTCAGTTTTACTGTGTAATTTGTCCCATTCCGACAGTATTTTTGTCTCAGATTCCAGTATAGTTTTACCCATTAATTCCAGTGCAATTCCAGTGTAATTTCCCCCATTAATTCTAGTGTAATTCCAGTGTAATCCCATTAATTCCAGTGTAATTCCAGCTTCGGCATGTATTGTCGTGTTCCCTGAATAGGTGGGGGTTTTGTTTTGCTGGAGAAACCGGGTTAGATGGTTACTCGACCCGTTTACGTGTTTATTTTTCTCCCTGCTAGTACAGCTGTAACGTTGTCATTGGACAAGAAATTTGACTGTTTTTAAAAAGAAAAACAGTCAAATGTCAAATAGACATTCCCTATTATTATTGTTATACAGTAGTAATGGAAGGAGACTATATATTTCTTTAAGGAACGGATGGATGATTTTTTTTTCACATCGTTGGACGTGTCGGATGGCATTTTTTGGACGGACCATGTGTGTCATGAAAGTTTCTTTTTTATCTTGGACTTAAATTCTACAATTCAATGCTGTAATTAATTCCTATCCGTAATTCCCTAGATTCCCTAGAAAATGGTGTACTAATTAATTTTGATGGCGTTTATTAATGAGAATGCCTAAAAGGAGCCGGGGAGATGTTTTCCTTTTTTTGACGGAGAGATGGTATTCCTTTTTAATTTTGCAAGAAGATTTCATGGGTCTTTTTTTTTCGGTTGTAGAGTTTCACGGGTCATCAAAATTACGTAGACTAGAAGAACGCCCGTGCGTTGCAACGGGGCCACGTTAACTTAAAGAGTTTAATATTACGACATTGGCGACCTTTTTAACCATCAAATCCTCACACGCACACACTCCCTCCCTCTTCCTCACTCTCTCCCCTCTCCTCTCTCTAACACACACACATATCCATTTTATTAAGACGGACCATAATCCATCTATTTCACACACACACGCTAGTGCATAACAATATGGATTATGTATATTATATTTGCCACCAGAACTGAGGGAATTAATTTCATGTAAATCGGCCATCCACAGCTCTAAGAATACGCGGAGGAGGTGGCCCGGGTCAGCGTCGGCGTCGTCCGGCGTGGGCCACGGGCCCGCTTCCAAGTGCACGTGCAATGCACGTTTTCACAAATATTACAACCAGATGTGAGAAATCACATACTAACACGATGTTGCAATCAATTTGTAATTAAACAAGCCAAAAGTCTTTTTTCTTAAACCAGAATTCTTTATGCTGGAGTTTAAACAAACCCCACAATAGCCCTGCTTATCACTTAATTAAGCAGATGCATGACTTATAAAGCGGATAAGAAATCATGTTAACTTGGAACTAAAATTCCAACAAAAGAGTGAGGAATAAACCTTTTTATCATTGCTCTGAAGTCTGAACCTCCCCCTATTTGTTAGTGAAATGTGAGTATGCTTGGAAGATAATAAGTTCTTATGCAACATATGCTTTTACATCCGAAAGAGCTACAAAATATGTTGACCTACCTATGTGCACTCCCTAAATCAAGCGGATAAAATTATTTCTATCGGCAATATAAAATATTAAACATTAGAAAGAAAGGGACAATGTCCGCTAACCATGCAAATATTCTGACCATGGGATATTTAGGCTGGCGTATATGTGAAATCAAAGCTAAAAATCACTCGATGAGTTAGGGATACATCAATAAATATTGTAAAAAGTGATAAACAAATCTCCAGCAACTCGCGACCCCACGAACTCGTATTCGCAATGAGCAAGTTAGTGAGGCCACCACGGTAGGCTAGCACCAAGGGACAAGGGCAACAACCGCCTTCCCATCCAACTCATCGATTCTGCTGGCGCTACTTTCATCCTAAGCCCATGAGTACCGTTAGTGTGTTGCCACGTACGGAGAAACTATGAACTGAAATTTTCATTCAAATCATGAAAAATGTTAATGTTCCTCTCCTCTCCCATCCCTCATGTGAACATACCCAATTCATGGTTGACTCGCTACATTCAGCGTAGCTCTGATGTGCACTGCCCTCGCTCTTGATTAGTTGCCGCAGTGCCACACATCTATGCCAACAAGCTGGGGAAACAAATGCAAATGTTACACCGAGTCAAAATTAACCATCCCACAATCTTAACAATAGAAAAGATAATAACCAAAATTTAACAGAAGAACTACTGCTTGGCTCCCAGATCCATCTCGATAGCCCTTGATCTTGCTGCTAAGCTTCTCCTAGCCGCCTCAACATCACGTCATTACCAAACATGTAGTGGATGCCTAGTGGGACAAGGATTAAGAAATAACATGAGGTGAAAATGCGTTGGCTGTCAATTCCATAAGACGATCCAAGTAATTTGACAAAACAGATCGAGAGCATCTTGTATAATCTCAAAAAGCAACTAAGAATATGAGAAATGAAGTGATGAAAATCAGCCCCTGCTCTCATTTATGCTCGCTTTTGTAATGGGAGGCAAGGAATGGGGATACCGGAAGAAGAAAGGATCACATGGACGGCAAGCCTCCACCACCGGCAAGTGGGGTTGCTTCACATCCAATCTCCACGGCCGCCGCCTCCATGGGGACGAACTCCCATGTTCACAACCCGGGCTCCCAATCGGCCGCTGCCTCGCCGACCTTGACGATAAGTAGTCCCTCCTTCGATCCCATTCGCAACGGAGGCAACACCCATCCAATGGACGGATCCGCGGTGAGATCCCTCTTGGATTGTGGTCGCGCCTCCCCAAACCTCACCTTGGGACACATGAGAGGCGCCCGTTGCCATGGTCAGGCTTGGATGGGGAAAGGAGGCGACATAGCAGCAACGACGCCTTGACGGGATTGGTGGCGACGGCGCGGCGAAGCGAGCGGAGGACGGCGGCGGCGTAGAGAGTAGGAGGTGGTGGCGGCAGTCCATCGGCCGCCGTGGACGTGAGAGGAGGATGGGGATGGGGCCGCGATCCGGACGTATGGAGCGGTCGAGAGGAGGGAAGCAGCGGCTGGGTTTTTCCATCATGCGGGGTTTGGGGAGGTCAAACGAGAGGGTTTTTTCGCGGGAGGCGAAAGCAACGAGGGCGGATGTAGGGAGACGGACGCGGTCGGTTGGCAGGAAAAGGAAAGCTACATAAAATCACATCAATATAAGAAAATATCCCATCAATATTTGATTGATTGCGATTTATTTTTATATGGTAACTAATATGATCATCAATACTTGATTGATTGCGATTTATTTTTATATGGTAACTAATCTGATGGGTTTATGTGGGTGGTGAAGCGAAAAGGAAAGCTACGCATTTTTTTAGGCAGTAGAGATGATTGATGATAAGAAAGGAAAAATCACATCTATATAAGGAAATATCCCATCAATACTTGATTGATTACGATTTATTTTTTATACGATAACTAATCTGATCATTAATACTTGATTGATTGCGATTTATTTTTTATATGGTAACTAATCTGATGGTTTTATGTGGGTGGTGAAGCGAAAAGGAAAGCTACGCATTTTTTAGGCAGTAGAGACGATTGATGATAAAAAGGGGAAATCACATCAATATAAGGAAATATCCCATCAATCCTTGATTGATTGCGATTTATTTTTATATGGTAACTAATCTGATCATCAATACTTGATTGATTGTGATTTTTTTATGGTAACTAATCTGATGGGTTTATGTGGGTGGTGAAGCGAAAAGACAGGTGGGAGGGAGACGAAATAAAACCAGCGAAATAAAACCAACAAAAGTGGTGAGGCGAAATAAAAACCAGCGAAAAATAACCGGCGGACTATTCGTAGAATTTTTTGGTTCGTCTCTCTTGGTGCGACGGGATGTTAGGGCCTGGAGTGCGTGGGGGCGGGCGGAGGACTCGGCTTGAGGTTTTTTTGGTTCTATGCGGCTTAGCGTGAGACGGGAGGTTGGGCGTGTGCGAGACTCGATCGCGGGGTTTTCCTTGATTTTTCGCTGCTGAGAGGGAGGTCGGAGGAAGTACCAAAAAAGACCGGGTGAGGTGGGACGAAAATAAAACCCGGAACGCGACCTACCAACTGAGACATTAGGAGTAGAGATTCTATATTTTTTTCCTTTATCTTGCTGTATTTTTTCCTTTTTAATGGCAGAGCTGTTACGGAATTTCATGGTTTTTTTTTCGCGATTGAACAGTTTCATGGTCATCAAATCGGATCCCATATTTTACTCCTTTTTTTCACTGTTGTTTTTCCTTTGTAATGGCAGAGTTGTTATGGAAAGAGGCTACCTCTTTTTTAAAAGAACGGATGGATGTTTTTTTTGTTTCACAACATTAGACGTGTCAGATGCCAATTGTTTTTCGGATGGAACTATCTGCATTACGCAAGTTTTCATTATTTTTAATGATGTGGATTAATGAGTAGGCATGAAAAGTGCCTCCAATTAGTAAATATAAGATATGTGACGGGACATTCATCCCTCGATGGCCATCCCCCGTCGCAGGGCAGCTCTACTGCTCAAATTTTAAGATTATCCCTAATCCGAACCACATGCATGTATGAAATCAGGAAAATGCGGAGGCATGACATACTGATCTGATTTTATCTGACTTGATTTTTTTAGTGCACTATACTAGTACAGTACGCAAAGTGCCTGCATTTCGCTGCACTCGATCAGAGCCTCAGTGGTCATGCATCATGTCAAAGACATATTATTAGGGTATTATTTTGTTTGGCGGAGCTTCTTCAGCTTCTTGGCAATGGCCACGGTGTCCGTCCTGTTTTGTGTTGTCCTTGAGGTCAGCTACTATCGAGTCGATTCCTCCAAGCAACAAATGAATTCGTCCGCATTGATTGATCGGATCTGCAATATATGACTAGAAGCAACAAATCGTGTGTAGCTGCAGCACATATATCACATTTATAATATGAAGATTTCGATCTTTTCTGCGAGGATCTGCCTTTAACTGGCCTTGGAAAAAATACTTGCCTTTAATTGACCAGATCTTCAAATGTGATTTGATCATCAGGTCATGAACGTGGCGTCCAAGTTTTTTTGTCTCTGCATTTTACATTGTCCCTGCACAGGCAACTAGTATTTCCCACTACGATTACAATCGCTGGATCCTACTATTCCTCCACATCTTTCACCCGAGATCACCTCCTAACAGCGCCGGCCGGTCACCGCGACTTTCGCGTGCGTCCAGGCCGGCGTGATGGACGACAACGGCATCTGCCTCCCCAGCGACCTCCTGCTCGACGTCCTCCGCCGCCTCCCCGGCCGCGCCCTCGTCATGTCCCGGTGCGTCTGCCGCGCGTGGCGCGACCTCGTCGCCGCCCACACCCACACCCTCCTCCTTCCGCAAGTCTTCCCCCGCGAGTTTCCCGGCGTCTTCGCCACCTACTACGGCTTCGACCCCGACTTCGCCTTGTTCGGCCCGCCGGCGTCGGCTGACGCCCACGTTCCCGGCTATCGGCGTCTCTTCTGGAACCACTTGTATTGCCGCGTGAAGCAGCACTGCAACGGCTTGCTCCTCGTAACGGGGGATTACAGATACAGCCCTTCATTGAATGCCATCGCCGTGTGCAACCCAGCCACGTCGCGGTACGCCCGCCTGCCGCAGCCGCCGACGCCATGGCCGTACAGCGTCGAGGGCGTGTTCCTTGCCTTTGACCCGGCCGTGTCACCGCATCACCAGGTGTTCTTCTTTCCCACCGAAAAGCTACAACGTGACAGCGAAGAAGAAGAAGCGTGGCAACATAAGTGGTCACGTGCCAAACGACCATGCTGGGTGGATTGGGAGCATACGTCCCTACCAAATCTGTTTGAAGAAGAGCCTCCATCTGGATCGGAGGAAGAAGAAGAGCAGCACGAGTCACACGCCCAAGAGCCACCCCGTTCTCAGAGCCAGTCCAGTCCCAATGTGGCTGCTGCCGAGGTGCCAAAGCTATTCCGAGTTTTCGTCTTCTCTTCACTAACAGGCGAGTGGGAGATCCGTGAGTTCACGCCGGGGCGCTGCGCTTTGGGACACCTCTATGACGTGGTGACCGCACCACGTTGTAAGGACCAGCGGACATGGTGGTCGGCCGAGTACCGGCATGGCTCGCTCTACGTGCACTGCCACAGTGGTGTCCTCATGGTCCTGCATTGTTCAAAAGGGACGTACGACATGGTTGAACTCCCAGGGCATCCTCTCGGTCGCGAGGGATTGAATCAAGGGCCACTGCCGGAGAGGTACTTAGGAAGCTACGGCGGAGGGATCCGCTATGCGATATTCAAGGAGTTACAACTTGAGGTATGGGATCTGACAGACTTAGCCGATGGTCAGTTGATATGGACGTTGGCACACAAAGCCGACCTTGAAGAGCAAGAGCGTGCCATGAATTATACGAGGGACCGACTGAGGATAGAACCAAAGAAGACATGGGCAGTGGTTGAAAGCACCAAAGACTTGATTAGTTTATTTGAACGTGAAAACGATGAGGATAGCAATGATGATTGTGCCGATGGGACCGATGAGGACGCGTATGAGCAAGGAGAGGAAGTAGAGGAAGAGGAAGAAGATAACTACAACGAGACACGAGATGATGAAGAAGAAAAACAAGATCGTTATGATGAGACACGAGGTGAAGAGGATGAAGAACAAGATAGCTATGGCAATGATGATCATGCAGGACTTGAGAGTAGCGATGGTTCTGACTACTCATGGAACTCGGACGAGCACAACTTCATTGAATTTGATGACAGTACAGTTGTAGATGAAAACTTTTGGGGGTGGGGTCGTGGTATTGTCGGGTTCCATCCATACAAGGACGTACTCCTTCTCAAATTCGGCAAGGCGGTCGTGGCATATCATCTGCGCACTTTGAGAATACAATATCTAGGTGATATATATCCTAGACAATATCACCAGCCAAATGCTAGAGATGTCTGCGGTGCTTTCACCTACCGCCCTTGCTATGTCGATGCACTCCCCCCCAGGAAAACATCTCTGTCATCTTAGAGGCACGTACTATTTTGCTACAATTTAATCTACACAATATTTATTCCTAATCAGTTAGTTTTGTCTGGTGGTTATGTAATCCCTTCAGTAGAAGTACAACTATCATGGAGAATAATATGCTCTTTATTTTAGTTATTTTAATTAATGCATTCCTGGGTTGAACTCACGTGCTTGGTATGTATGGCGTCCATGGGTTAATTTTGGTCTTCATTAAAGATATTTTTGTCTCGCTTGTAAATAACATTTTGCTTCTAGGAGGAGAGTATTTGTTAAGATGTCGAGAAGAACACTCCCTTGGGTGGTGGAATATGTGATGTGCTAGAAGTATCACGAATGCACCTTGAAGCTTTGAACAATGCATAATGTCACATAAGTATGGAAGTTCCTTTGAGATGTCACATAAGCCCGGATGTTTCTTGGCAAATGAATTGTAGGTTTGTATAAATATTTTTTTTCTTTTGCATTTCTAAGATCAGCATGCATGTAACAGGTCAAATCATTCAAAACCTCTCTGTTACACATACATTGCAGAGGACGTCAGACGTGGCCATCAAATTCAATGCGCAGAAGATAAGTGACGTACCATGACAAATCACCCGCTCATCTTTGGATTTTTCGGCGCGTCTTTCTTTTTAAGTAAAAATAGCCATGCTTTATTAATCAGTACCGATATTCATGGGAAGTACAAGGACGTCGTGGGGTGTGCTGAACCAAGTATATCTTCCTGTTGGAAGAAGAGTACCTTGCCTATTTTATGCGCTTCATGGTTGTTAGGTCGAAACTCATGAACGAAATTACAAGAAGCAAATGAAAGGTTCCTCTGGTGAATCTCCCTAATAATCCCTTCATGCGATCCACCGGCACCCTCCCGGGTGTCTGCTTTGATCACCTCTTGACAATCTGATGCTATGTTGAGGTGGTGCAGACCAAGATCCTCTGCCAATGAAAGCGCTTCTCGGCATGGCAAAGCTTCAAGTGCCGCTGGCTCTAGTAAATCATGGACTACCAAAACCGAAAAACCCAGGTATGTGTCATCCCTATCTCTGCAAATAGCAGCAACAGTCCTCTATTGTGTTGAGTACTAACCCTGCATCAACATTGAATTTCACAAATCCGAGGGAGGCGGGATCCATGCATTCCTCCTTTGTACTCTTGCTGGTGCAGACTGCTCTGTAACATCCTTTATTTGGTCCAATTTAGAAATGAACCTAGTTACAAAAAGATGTGTCGACAACGGACTCTGATGGATCCCCTCGTGAATAAGTTATCGTCTTGTTGTCCATATTGCCCACATCGTCATAGTGTGTCGAGTGAGTTCACCATGAGATAATACTTCCATCATGGCGAACAGCCAGTTCCGAGCCAAAGGCTCGGTAGTGGCGATCAAGTGTTCCAGCAACAAAGGATCGACTAGTGCCCACACACAACGTGCCATTGTGCACCCAATCAAGATGTGCCTCCATGAGTCTTGCATGCCGCACACGCCATAGGAATCAACATTCGTCATGTTTCTTTTTTTCTGTATATGCTCTGTAGGGATGGAGTGGCGAGCTAGCCTCCACAAAAACATCTTCAACTTGGCTGGAACCATGACATTCCAAATGGTGTTCCATGATTTTCTGTCTGTTGTAGAGTTGGACGAACCTGGGCGTTCCTCCAGCCAATCCTCCCTCCTGCGCTTTGTGTCAATGACCATTTTGTATGATGACCGAATAGTGAATCACCCCGATCTTTCAAAGTTCCAAGACCTAAAATCTTCTTTATTAAGAATACATATTGGATTTGCATAATAGTTGCTTCGTAGGGTAAGAACACTTGCCCAATCAATTCCTCATTCCATCTAGCTTTTGGTCCATAAATTAGCTCACTCACCAGCTTGGGGGATTTTCTACTAGTGAAATGCTCAGGCGCATATTTTCCTGCCTTGGGGTCCAATTCATGTTCCATATTTCTGTAGCATTTCCATTCCCTATCCTTCTGATGAGGCCCTATTTCATAATGTCCCGGCCATCCAACATGGACCTCCAGATTTGAGAAGGGTGTGAACCTATCTCGGCATCCAGAAACTCAGAGTTAGGGAAATAAACAACCTTCAGGATCCTGCCACTTAAAGAATATGGGTTGTCAAGTCTTCGCCGCGCTTGCTCCGCCAAGAGGGCCAGGTTGAAAATTTCAAAATCTCTAAAACCCAATCCTCCCATATATTTAGGCATGCACATAGTATCCCATGATACCCAATATGGCTTCCGTTGTCCACTTTTGCTTCCCCACCAAAACACTTTAATCATGGGTGTCAGATGCTCACACAAACACCTTGGCAGTTTGAAGCGGGACACAGAAAAGATAGGCACCGCTTGAGCAATAGACTTGACTAATACCTCTTTGCCTGCCGAAGACAGTACCTTTGACATCCATTCTTAAATTTTATTCCAGAGCCTCTCCTTCAAATATTTGAAAGCACCATTTTTTGACACTCCCACGTCAGCTGGCATTCCTAGATACTTCTCATTCAACTATTCATTTGGAACTCCCAAAATATCCTTGATTTCTTTCCTTGTTGCCTCAGGGAATCCCTTGCTGAAAAAATAGATGATTTGTTTTTATTTATATGTTGCCCTGAAGCAGTTGCATATATTTTCAACATACTAGATACTTCATCCGCACCCTCTCTAGTTGCTTTAAAACACAGCAGGTTGTGATCCCCAAACAACAAGTGATTCACCAGCTGAGCCGATGCAGCCACTTGAATGCCACCCAGGGACGACTGAACTCTAGATTTTAAAAGGCATGAAAGGCCCTCTGCTGCAAGCAAAAAAAAGATATGGCGAAATAGGATCACCCTGACGGATACGCCTTGATGGTTCAAATTACTCAAGACTCTTACTATTAAATAGCACCGAGAAGGACATTGATCTGACCATACCCATAATAATTTTCACCCAACTCTCACGAAAGCCCAGTTTGAGTATGATAGCCTCTGGATAATTCCACTCCACCCGATAATAAGCTTTCATCATGTCAAGCTTTAGTGCCCCATACATGTGTTTTTGTGCTTTATTCCTTTTCATAAAATGTAAGCTCTCATAAGCTGCAATAATATTATCAGTGATCAACCTCCCAGGCACAAAGGTAGACTGTTCCTCAGATACAATCTCTGGTAATACAATCCTTAGGCGGTCAGCAATCACTTTTGAGGCTATCTTGTATAGAACATTGCACAGACTGATAGGCCTAAATTGTGACAAAAGCATAGGGGTTTTTTACCTTGGGGATGAGAACCAATACTGTATTGTTTATCTCATCTGCAGTCTCCCTTCCCTCCACTATTTTTATCACTACTTGAGTCACTGAAGGTCCACATATTTCCCAATGTTTCTGGAAGAATTGCGCTGGGAAGCCATCCAGTCCAGGGGCCTTCATAGGTGCCATCTGAAACAATGTCGCTTTTACCTCCTCAGATGTATATGGCGCTATAAGACAATCATTCATCTGTGGAGTCACTTTGCTAGGAACTGTGTCCAGAACGTGATGCATGTCTTGCACTCCTTTCGAGATGTACATTGTGTTATATAAATTATTGGTCATCTCTTGTATATCCTGAGTAGTACTGTCATCATCCCTTAACAATGCATTTATCCTATTTTGTGCACGTCTCATATTTGCTCTTAAATGAAATATCGAGTGTTTTTATCACCAGACCATAGCCATTCAACTTGTTCCCTTTGCATCCACATCCGGTCTTCTCTTCCGTACAGGTGCACTAGTTCATCCTCGAATTTAATCTCCCTGGGAGACGGACCAACCCGCCGAGGTACACATCGAAGAACCTCTAGCTCACGTTTCAAAAAATTTATATTCTTTCGAACACTGCCAAAGCTACTTCTGTCCCAAGCTAAGAGCGACCCGACCAGATTCTTTAATCTTTGTCACTGTACTCATCGTTGTTGCCCCCCCCCCCAGACCGGTTGAACTAGCGGTGGCAACTCTGCATGTGTCTCCCACATTAATTTGTAGTGAAACTAGCGTTCCATGATTGGAGAATCATTGGGCTGCATGTAAACAAGTATAGGGAGGTAGTCCGAAGCTGCAACCGATGGGAGGTGTTCCAGTTTTGCATGGGGATGGAGCCCATTCCATGCAGTACATGCAAGTTCCCGATCCAACCTTACTCGTGTATATGTCCCTCTGACCACCTTCTTTTCGAAAGTCTAGCGAATTTCGATATAACCCAAGTCCACCAGTGCACAATCATCTACCACTGCTCTGAACTGGTCAATTTGTCCCTGGCTCCGATGACCAACGCCATCATGTTCTCTGATGTGAAGAACTTCATTAAAATCACCTATAATAAGACATGGAAGCTGAGACATTCCTGCTAGCCCTCTCATAGTTACCTATGTTTTAAATCTTTCTTGAACCTGTGCTTCTCCATAGACACAAGTTAGTCTCCAAGGCGATGACGAACTCAAATTATCTATGGTTGCATCTATATGATACTTGGAGTAACCAGAAACTTGCAACTTTATTTCTTCATTCCAAAAAGACCAAGGCCACCACTACGACCATCACTACTAATAGCATAAATTTTATCGAAACCTAGCTCACTTTTCATGTTCTCGACTCGTACTCTATCTATATGAGTTTTAATAATACATAATATGGACGGGGTAACTTTCTTCGCTAGGTTGCGAAGCTTGTGAACTGTGGCGGGGTTACCCACCCCACGACAGTTCCATACAAGGATACTCATTGTGCTCGGTGACCCTCTTGCCCGGAGGACGTTATTTTTGCTTCAGAAGTTTTGCTAAGAGACGATTTTTTCTGTCCCAAAGGCTTATCAGCACCAGTTGTGGTTCTCGCCCTCTTCAGATCCTGTTTTGACGAAGGGCTCTGTGGAATTGGTGGCGTTGTCAGGAGTAGCTGGTTACTTGATGTTCCATGGATAGTACCACTAGTTGGAGCTGGGAGAGTGACCACGGCTGCCGCATGAGCTGCCCCCTGACCCCTCTTTTTATTATGTTCTACATCTTCCATATTGATATCCGGATCCTCATGCTCATCAGAAAAGGCTGAACCATAGTTGTCTCCTTCCTCTTCACCTCACCATCTACCACTTGCACCACCTCGTCCTCCACGACGTCCACCCCGTCATCCTCTCCCGTTCCCTGGGCCCCATCCAGTTCGCATAGACCATGACGCTCGCAATTCCTTGAAGACCAGAGCCAAAGGTGGATGAACACCATTGCCATGTTCCTTGAATAGATGTCCTAGCATACCACACATGGCACACCAATCCAGGAGTTTTTCATACTTAACTTTATAGATTTGCCTCTTGGCGCCCCGGATCATAGAAACCGCATTCTTCAGTGGTTTTGTGACATTGATTCGCACCCAAACGCAGTATAAGTTTCCAGTGAAGTCTTGAGATTGTGTCTCTGTATAGAGTACCTCAACCACCTTAACGGCAAGCGGGGTTACCAGGTGTCTATATAAATCTGGCACATCATGAATCTGAATCCAGACCTCTAAGGTATCAAGCTTGATTCTAGAGGGTTTAGTTACTCCATCATACGGTTCGAGGATCACCGCATCACCACGAAAGTGCCAAGGGCCATCTTGCATAACCCTCTCCCAATCACCCAACACATGAAAAATGGATGGTATACAGGTTGTCCTCCAGTGGCCTGAATTTTACTACTTGTGCCAGATCCCAGGCTGATCTCATATTCCTATAGAACCAGGTTTGGCTATAGGTGTTTTTGGTGTGAAACCTAGCCACAGCAATCCAGCAGGCCTCCATCGGGGAAGCTTCCTTCTCATCGAACACGACATCATCCAGGTCATCCTCTTTCAGTCCTAACTCCATCGTCAACCTCTGGACATCGATGATCTCCGCTCCCGGTGCCTCCATTGAAGCCATGTCGATTCCTTACCTGAGAAGCAACTCGATCGGGTGTTTGGGGTAAACCCTAAGTCCGTCGTACCCAACAGCCACACCAAGGCTCCGGGCGAACTCCAGGCAGGATTGCCGCGAAGAACCAAAGGCGTATGCTAGCGCGATCGACGGCAGGGACGACCAAAACTCAATGGCGGCAAGACGCCTCTGAGAGAAACATAACCCTAGCGTGAGGGAAAAAGCTAGCCCCGTCGTTCCGTACTTGGCCCTTTTTCGGCGCGTCTAAGTCTCGGCTGCAGCGAGACCAAAGAACGCCTCGCCTCCAGGAGCCTCTGTACTGGGCCGACCCATCAAAATGTAATGTTCTTTCTTGTTCATTTTATCCGTTCGTTTTTTATTTTTATTTTCCCTTTTTTATATTTCAAATTATTACAAATACACACACACACACACACACACACACACACACACACACACACATACACACACACACACACATACATACATACATACATACATACATATATAACTTTGGTAAAAAAGTTAAGAAGAAGTTCACCGTACATTAAAAAAATGTTCATCTAATGTAAAACATTTGTCTGCGTAATTTGTAAGATATGTTCATTTAATTGAATAAAAAATTAGTTATCACCTTTTAAGAATGTTCATGCATTTCAAAAATATGGCCATAACATTTGAAAAAAATTGAGACAATGTAAAAAAATAATTGAAGAATATATTTCATAAAGTTCAACAAAAATGTTCTTCACATTTGCAAAATGTTCATAACACAAAAACAATTATTTCACATGTTTCTAAAAAATCATGCCATTTATGAAAAATATTCATCATATAATTTTAAAATCATCAATAAGTATTCGGATAAATGGCTAATGTGTATCTGAAAAATGTGCATCCTGTATATATAAAATTAAATGTGCATTTGCGAAATGTTAACATAATTCTGATAAAAAGAAGTTCAGCATGTGTGTAAACAATATTCAGTATGTATACGAATGATGTTCAACTTGTATTAAAAAATATATGTATTATAAAAATATAGAAAACAAAAAAAGCGAATGAATGGACGAAAAACACAAAGAAACTCAATGAAACCCGATACAGAAAATACACGGAAAACAAATGAAAAAAAACACACACAAAAGCTTCTAAAACCAGTTCAAACTGTTCCTTAGAACCCTCCCAAAAACCACTCAAGAAAACTACAGGAACACGCCATATTGGGCTGGCCCGCCAGATATATAGCCCTGGCGCGAGTTTTCGTTCAGTGGATCGGCCTAGTCAATGACGAGGCTGGACATGGACCAACACATGTGTGTGTGACACGTCCATCACCAGTTTCGATGGTTGAGAAGGGCATGGCTACGTCTCGTTCCATTTGTTCCTTTGCTGTATTCATTTATTTCTTACTTCTATTTTAATTTCTGAAATAAAAATTATTTTATTTAAATGTTAAAAAACGTCCATGCTGTTTACAATTTTGTTTGCGCAGTTTTATAAATATTTGTGTAACATTCAACACAATGTTCACTCACTTAAAAAAATTGATTACAATTAAAATTAATTCTTAAAAATGTAAAAATTGAACAAATAGTTTGCAAACAAGTACTTGTACCATTCAAAAAAATGTTCATGGCATTTAAAAAATTTCATGTGTTTTAAAATATGTTTTGTTATATTTATAGAAAACAAATCTTGTGCGATGTAAATAAAAATACACATACTTTTAAAAATATTTTCATGTCATGTAAAAAATTGTGATATTTAAAAACTGTTCATACACACTTAAGAATTGTTTGCACAGTAAAAAATTGCTCATAATTAATGAAAAAATTCTATATGTTTTAAGAAACTTTTCACTATGAATTTAAAAATGTTTAATAGTTATTCAAGAAAATGTTCATTGTGCATTTGTAAAATGATTAACTTGTGTCTGAAAAATGTTCAACCTGTATATTAATGTGCATTTGACAAATGTTACACCATGTATATGAATAAATGCTTAACATGTATTTGAAAAATGTTAACATGTATAAAAAAATAGGTTCCACATGTACAAAAGAATGTTCGAAATGTATTCAGAAAAGTTGACAAGTATTTGAAATAGAAAAAGTACCAAAAGAAAAAGGGAAACTAAAACCAGAAAGGACTAGTTGAAAGTATGGGGAAAAAGAGAATGAAAAATGTTGAGCGTGACATATTTGTAATTATCTCCAATTGATCTTCCTATGGTCTCTAGCCTTGTATAGCTTGACTCCTAGAGATATGGTAGGGTTAGTTGACTTGTCACGCAAGACATCACCTGTATATATTGTAACTAACTCGATGAATACAATTGAGTTGCATCCAATACCTTTCTACAGAAAGGACCGCTCGAATATTTCCCAAAACCGATGGCAACTATACATAGAAGATTCCCTCGAACCACGTTACTGGGTCGGCCCATCCTAGAAGTCGATGAAGGTGAGACAATACTCAGACCTCCTCCAATGCATTGGTGCTAAAGTGAGGTGCTAAGTGCATTAAAATGCTTAGTAACTAATATCCCCAATGCATCGGTGCTTAGCTTTTGTAGCTAAAGCCACCTTTATTTAATTGTTTAGTGACTAAACTCCTTCTTGTACTGGTTGGTAGTCCTTTTACATAGGTCCACGTGCTTAGCATTGGTTCTTCTTGAGGTCACTATAATGCTCTCTCTCCTCTTTAATTGCTTTGCCACATTATTTTTCTGCCTATGTGACATTGGAACCAACAACAATGTCGTTCATGTGGTGCATGACTTTGTCCCCAACTCCTCGTGGATTCGGGCCAAGACGAAGGACTTCCAGCCGCCGAACTACGAGCAGGCGGTTTGCGATTTCTTGCAGATTGAGTCTATGGACGAACGGCCCTATACCATCAAGCCTAGAAAGGACGGCGCCATCTTCGTGCAGTTCTTCAACACAAACTCTGCACAGAGGGTCCACGGTCACGTGTGGGCAGCGACCCCCGAGACTGTGAGCTTCTACTCCGTCTGCAACGATGCCAGGACAAAATGCCTTTGGCATCGAAGAGATGGGTCTAGCTAGCTTGAAGACGAAGTTATCAATAATTCGTCGATCTATTTTTATGTACTATGTTATTTTCTACTCCCTCCGTTCCTAAATATAAGTCTTTTTAGACATTTCACTAGGTGATTACATACGAAGCAAAATGAGTGAATCTAAATTCTAAAGTATGTCTATATACATCCGTATGTAGTTTCCTAGTGAAACTTCTAAAAAGACTTATATTTAGGAACGGAGGAAGTATACTTTAAGCATGTTCTTATCATGGAGGAAGAACAATTATGTGTGCTCGTTATATTATTCATATGTTTAATGTAATCATTTATGACCATATCTGGTGCTTGGCCCGTTGCTTTTCCCCCTTCTGTACCACTCACTAGCCTCTTCCCTCCTCCATTATCTCTCCATCCCACAGTTCCCATTTTCTTCTCCAAACTCCCGTGAAGGGCGCTCAGCTAGCACTGCCCCGCAGCGCTCAATCCGTGATACTTTTTCGAAACGGAGGCAAAAGATTTGCCTCGTCGATTAATTAAGCAGAAGAGAATTGCCCAGTTAATTAATGGAAAACCGGGCGAAAACCGATACAAATCCACCACATGTGGACTACTCACAAAGCATGCAACCACATAAGCGCATGATCTCCCCACAACATGCAACGACCACCAACCCACTGCTACACCGCAAAAGAATCCCCGACGAGAGAATCCATTAAAGACCACAGGCACCACGAGAATCCAAGGAATCATCAACCAGCTGCGGGTGCCTTTCCCGTGGCGTCACACTTCTTTGTTTGGCTTCTGAGGGCCTCCTCCACAATCTTCTTTCCAGATCCAGGGCTAACCCTCTCCAAACGTGCGAGCAAGCTGTGAAGCTCAACCTGAAAGAGAATCTCATCGACCTTCTCACGCACAATCATCACCTTTCCTGCGACCACGTGTGTGTCGGTAACCTCAACATCGGAACCTCAACGGTCCACAAAGGCGAGTAGCTGACTGGGCGTCGAATGATCAGACGCTAACATACCGAACGCCTCAACATCATCAGCCACAGGTGTCACCGACACAATGAACTCAGGCGCCTCTAATTGCCCACATGACAAAGGCAAATCATGTCCCTCACATGAGTTCGCCGACGAGTCGACCTCCATATGCTCAACAGAAAGAGGTGGAGTAGGTCTCACACACTGATGTTGAAGCTCGGGCATGATCTGCAGTACCGGGACGACGAACACGGCGACGGCCTCGCCCGCAGCAGACAATGGCGAAGAACTGACCCCAATACGAGAGGAGAAACAACCGAAGAGCTCCGTCCCCTTGTCTTCCTCGGAACCAACATCGAAAACACCAGGAGGACGCGGGATCAAAGCAGTCGCCAACATAGCCGGCACGAGGGAGAGCTTGCCGAGAGTAGCCTCCGCCCGCTCTAGAAAGCTCTCAACACGTGCAACCAGACCTTGCAGCACTTTGGACTGATCTGCCATGAACTGCAGCTCCACACCAGACGAGACAGCCGAGCCAGTGATACCAGAGATGACAGACGCCCAAGATCCACGACGAGGCGCCTCAGAGGGAAGCACATACTTCAAGGGACCTTCATAAGAAGTTGGAGCTTGATGATGCGTGATCGCAATGTCGAGGCGCGGCATGACAAGGGCATGCCAGCGAGCTGAGGGGGCGCCATGGGCTCCTGCACTCACGCGCGCGGTGACCGTACTCCAAACAGCGGGAGCATCGAAATGGGTCTCTGCAAACAGCTGCACGGTGCCCCAGGAGCAAGACATCCGCAACATCTGCCGTGAAGGCACGCGAGAATGGGACGAGGAGCCAATGTAAGGGCCGGCGATGCCGGACGCTGCAGACCACGCCGTGGCAGCACCTCCTGCCATCCCCCCTTACGTCCGGCTCGTGCCCCACACACACCTCGGCAAACGCGGGCTGCTCCCGATCCAAATCGGGCTGAGCAGTTGACGAGAATGACGGCAGGACGGGGAGGTGGCCAGACGGAGCAGCGGCGTCGTCTCTGTGATACTTGTTCGTTCGCATCGCTCTCCCACGCACATAGTTGGATCTGATCTTGGATTGACGGTGGTGGCTTCAGATCTGATCTTGGAAGTCGCTTTGTCCCGTGCGCCGCCGCCGTCGGTCCAGGTATCCGTGAATCTTATCTCATAAATTAATGCATCAGGCATCCCATTCCCATCTCAATTTAAGTCGTTGGCCACCATGCAGCCTCCCTCGGCAAACCCGCCTGCAACGCACACCTCGACTCCCCCACAACCTCTTCCAACCGATCTACGCTGCCACCAATCGGCCCAAATCGCCGGATCTAGCCGTCGAGGTTCGCTGCTGCTGAATCGACGCGAGAAACAAGCTCGATCTGAATGGGGGCCGCGCAGCCGCCACGAGCACCCACTGCCAGGGATTGCACCTGCGAGAGCTATATCCCGCCTATTGTGACACCGAGTTTCGACTCGCGGTAGGCGAATGGTAGGATGGGCCGGCCCAATTAATACATGTACTAGTAGTTTTGCAAAGATTTTCCACCAGTTCATGGAATCTTCCACCAGTTTTGGGAAGGTTCCACATGTTTTTTTTGCTTTTCGTCTTTCTCTGTTTCTTTCTACATAGTTTTCATCGGTTTTCATTTTAGGATTTGTCTTTTTTCTTTTCCTTTTTATATGTCGAAATTTTTAATATACATTATACATATTTCATATCCGCACATAATATTTTCTATCTACTTTGAACAATTTTATAATACATGATGAATTTTTTGGAATAATTATTTCAACATTTTTCTAATAAATATTAAACATTTTCAAATACGCAATGAACATTTTCTGAATTGTACAAAAAATGTATAAATTGTATATTTTATATATTATTTTCGCATTTTTTAGTGCCAGGAACATATTTTACAAATGTGCGCACATTTTTAAATTGTAACCTATTAATTTTTACTTGTACAAAAAATATTTTTTACATTGTTAAACATTTTATAATGTCATGAACAGTTTCAAAATGTGAGAACATTTAAAAAAATTCATGACTATTTTTTAAAATGTATGAACATTTCTTAAATTTCAGGAATATTTTTTATGCTATAAACATTTTCTTAAGTTGCGCGAGCACTTTTGTACATTGAATGGAGTTTATGTATTTAGAATGTTTCCAAAATATAAACAAAATTAAAAGAGAAAAAATAAAAAAGAATGAAAGAAACAAACAAACTCAATTTGACAAACTCTTTCTGTCAGTATAACCAAAAAACACACTAACTGTGTCTCATGTACATTGCAGAATTGCACTTACAGTTGTAGTGCTGTATCACACTTCGGACATACGCAGCTCTAGAGACAGTTCTACACTCCTGCAGCTGCACAGTCACAAAGAAGAACTAGAAGGAGACACCCTCTACAGTCATACTGTCATGCCCATCGGCGGACAACTGAAGAGCAGCACCTTTTCCAGTTCAATCGTGTCCGATTCTGCCTGCATGGCCTATATTTCCAGTTACATCTCTGTAATAAACTCTTTCCTTCCATAATACTCCCTCCGTCCAAAAAATACTTGTCGGAGAAATGGTAAAAATGGATGTATCCAAAACTAAAATACATCTAGATACATTCATTTTTCCGACGTGTATTTTCAGACGAAGGGAGTACTATAAATGAAAGCAGCACTTTGCTGCTCTTCGTCAAAAAAAAGAAAAAACATGGTGGGCGTGATGACTGCTGCCGTAGGTTGGCTGGCTCTCCGCCGGAGATCCCTCTTGGGCTTGTGGCCACCTGCTGGTCTTTATTCCTCTTTCTTTTATGATTTCTCTTGGGCTTCTGGCCACCTAGTGTTTGTGTTGTTGCCCCAGCAAACCATCTTATTTTCGGTGCAGCACTTGACTTGTTGTTAAAGCAGGATGAAAGTATATTTCGTGAGATAATCTTGTCTGATTACTCTGATACAGAACTACTACTGACAAACAAAGAGTTCTTTGATGGGACATGAAATTTCTGCACCCGAGCTCATATGCACCCTCATGAACAGTATAAATCGAAAAAAATAGTAAATAAAATAAATCTGAATTTTTTTGGAGACAAACTTGACGAATTCTGAACACGCATGCAAAATTTCATGAAGAAACGACATTCCAAAAATTCTGCCGTAAAAAAAATTGATGCTCTTGAGAAAGACACTTTTTGGAGCGTAAATTTTGTCCTTTTTATTAAGCATTTTTTGAACGTTTTTTCTTCATGAAATTTTGCACGCATGTTCAGAATTCGTCTCAAAAGAATTCAGATTTTTTTGACCTTTTTTACGATTTCTTTTATTTTACTATTGACGAGGGTGCATATGAGATCGGGTGGAGAAGGGTACTTTCTTCTTTGACGGTGCACTACTCACTTGCCTCAAAGAATGTACATGCTCTCCTTGGTCCATGCACCTTTAATCAGTGGTCAAATAAGCAATCCTTGTGTAGTAATCAGTAGTCAATGGGATAGGGTCGTGGACTTTTGATCTCGGAGGTTGGACTCGTGAAGGCACAATGCTTCACGCATGGAATATTAGGTTTGTGTGACAGGGGTTAACCATATAATTAATCCGATGGCTTGTGAATAATAAACAGTGGCCTCTCACGCGCCTTCCCAACCTAACGCCACGAACAACCAGGCAAGCTGCATAGGGTGCTTCCTCTCCTGCCGTGCACTGATCTGAACTGAATCCAAACTGATAAATATATGCAAGCCCCCTACTTAGATAGATTAACAAATGCCAAAGGGTAGGAGTACCTATAGTCAAAAATCTTGACCGTTCTTCAGTTTCAGTCAGACAGTGTAGAAATTAAACCACTCTAGCTAGAGCATCGATCGTCTCCCAAATACATAGGCCGGGTAAATAGGCGTTTAACTATTGCATCGATTTTCTGGTAAAGCGACACGGGAATCTTTGTGCATAATTTCATTTTGCATGGCCAAATGATAGGCCATGTAGAATCGGTAGCAAGCCACTACTTCCTGACAGAACATAATGCATACTCAATATGCACCAAGTAAAACAAAGCCAATGAAACGTCTCGCAATTTTGCAAAGTACTCCCTTCGTAAAGAAAATATAAGAGCATTTTAGATCACTACTTTAGTGATCAAAACGCTTTTATATTTTTGTATAGAGGTAGATATGATTTCCAATTGGTACTGTTAGCACGCACATAAGTGGTGTTTGATTTTTGGCATCTCAGAGGGCATAAGACGAGACAAAATTGATCAGATCATAATCAGGACAGGCGCACGAGAGAGAGACGATGATTCCAAATGGCAGCAGCAATATTTTTTAGGTTAGATACATCAGGCCACTAGTTAAGCAATCAGTGATCAGTCAATAGCAGAGATAAACAAATAGTCAGGCCACATGGCAGTTGCGTACTTGCAAGAGCATGATATGAGGTTTGGTGATGAATAAGTAGTTGAATATATGCAGCGTTAGTAGTATATAAGTACTAACTAACCAATAATCCAAACTGATAGAAACAAGAACTATATCTTGTGATCATAAGCTTGACACCTCCCAAGTGGCAGCATGAGACAACTGATTAGCATGTGTGATTGGTTTGGGTACAGCAAGAGCTCACAGATTAGCTAGGATTTGCCATGTCCAACTTATTGATACAGGCACAGCCAACATGTGTGCTACTTGTAACACATCACTAGTAGAAAAGAGATAGTAGAAAAAAAGGTAGGGAAACCATGCCCGCTCCCGCTCCACCCCCAGGCCCCGCGCCGGCGCCCGCCCCGGCCGCCCTCGCTGACCTGGCGGCCTCCTGGTTCATGCCGCTGCCGCCTCCGCCGCATGGCCGACTGTCTTGCCGCCCTAAGCTCCTCCCAGCGGCCCGTCGGATGCCCACCTGCCAGATCTAGATTCCCCGACGCCCGACGGCTCCGACGCGCGTGCGTCCTCCGGATCCGAGTTCGTCCCCAAGTCGCCGTTGGGTCCTGGCCCGGGCTCGGTCGCTCCTCCAGCTGCGTCATCCCTGGCGCGCATTGATGGGAGGTTGGTGGCTCGCCATTACTGCTCCACGTCGGTGGAGCGCTCCAGCTCGCCTCCTGCTGCGACTTCAAGGCCAACGCCAGGCGCGTCTTCAAGGCCGGCGACAGGCGCGGGGCGCGAGGCGGACAAGGCGGACATGACCGGCGGCTGGCGCCTTGTCAAATCGCGGCGAGGCCCGCGCCGCCCGGCTTTGGAGCCTCAGGCATTCATGCCACCTCCCCTCCCGCTGTGGCTTAAAGGCCGATCTTGTTTGCCTCGCTCCTCGGGCATAAAGCGCTGCTGTGCGAGAGCCCATCCGCTGCGCTTCATTGCCTCGAGCATCACCGCGCCCGTGGCTGCAAGAACCGGTGGCGGCCTCTCAGCTCTCTGCCTTGCCTCTCGTTCATCCCGCCACCACCTCTCCCTCGCCCGTCGCCTGCTGCTACTCAGGCTCAGGAGCCCAAGTTCGGCGCTGGTCGGGGCTGGCCTCTCCCCAAACCTGCGCCGGCACCGCTGCTGCTCCCCCAACCACCAGCACCCCCTCTGCTGCTCGACACCGCCACCACCACCATGCCGCGTCTGGGTGATGCTGCCCTCAGGCCTGAGGAGGACTTCGTGGTCGTCCCTGCCATGGCGGAGATGCAGGCTAAAGCTGCCCTGCTCTCCACCAGCGCCGCCGTTGCTTGGTTCGAAGGAGCTCGGGAGGATGTCCCCTGCACCACGGTGGCTGCTGCGTTCGCAGCCACCTTCGGCTTCAGGCAGGAGGATGTGAGTGTTGTCCGACACTACCCCGGCAATGCACAGTGCGGTTCTCGTACCAAAGACAATCGCGCGCCGACGCCGTCGACCGCGGCGACTTCCTCGTCGGCAACTCCAGGCTCTTTGTCCGCGGGTGGTGGCTCGAGGCGCACGCGGACAATGAGGACATGCTGTACCATGTCCGCCTCTGCCTTGAAGGGATCCCGGTGCACGGCTGGAACAACTACATCGCCTCGTTCGTCATCGGTGGTGGCTGCTCGCTGGACTACATCGAGCAAAGGTCGGTGCATCGGGACGACACGCGCGACCTCTCGCTCTGGGCATGGACGTCTGACCCCAACCGCATCCCCAAGGTGAAGTGGCTCACCTTACCGGCTCGTGGCCATCGGCGTCGCGGCCGTCATGGCCTCCGGCACCGCGTGCTGGTGCACCTTGATCTGCTGGAAGACCACACCAAGGCCAAGGATGACGATGACAACCCACCTCCTGCGGAAATCCAGGAGTACACTTGGTACCGGCGCTGTGTGGATGGCACGGTGGGACGCGGTGAGCGCCGTGCCGACCAGTGGCGAAGATGAGAGGAGGCCACCTCGCCGGGGCAGCGAAGACGACCGTGGACGGCCGGCGGGGCCGTGGTGCTCCACGTCCACGCGAGGGATGGGGAGCCCGTATCCGGTGCTCCCTCTCCAGGGGAGCCATTGATCGCCAGCGGACGGAGGGGCAAGACCGCAGCCGCGACCGTTCTGGTGAGCAGCGTCGGAGCGACGCCCCTGCGATGGCCGGCCTCGCGCCTGCTCCTGCTCGCGTCGCGCCCGCCACGGTCCTTCTGGGCTCTGGGTCCACCAGCGCTGAGGAGACCCGTGCCCTGGAGTTGCTGCCGGTGCGTGGGCGTAGCCCGGCACGCCAAGCCTCGCCACGGGCTGTGCACCGGCGCGCCCAGGAGGCTCTCTCGCCGCCAGCCTCGCCCCCTCTATCTCCCACGTCGGTGCTGCCACGTCAACTCCTCTCCAAGCGAGACGATCCCAGGGTGTCGGCCATCTCTCTAGCGGCTCAAAACCCGGCGGTGACACACCTCTGCTCGCCCACGGTGCTTCTTCCGCCTCTGTTGCCGGCCAGGCCACCGGGCTTCGAGTCGTCGCCCACTCCTCCCCTGGTCTCCAGCGGCCCGGTGCGACGCACCCCCTCTCCGGTGCAAAGGCGCAGAGCGGCTACGGACATCCAGCCGGCCAGTGTTGGCCTGGCTATGCTCTTCGACGAGGCGGAGCCGATTACGCCATCGGCGTCCACGCCGCGGCCCACTGCCGCTTCGCCGCAAGACGCTATGGTGTTACCATCTCCAGTCTGCTGCGGGTCTCTCCTCGCACAGGACATGTGTGAAGAACAAAGCCCTGGGCATGCCAAGGAGGCGCTGCGACCAAGCGGTGGCTGCTGGTTTGCCTGACACAGGAATAGTCAAGAATGGCGAAGATGTTACGGTGGCGGCCTTAGATGCTTTGCAGAGAGAAGTTCAAAGACACTCGCCCGGAGGTGATCAGCTCCATGTGTGAGCTTTTCAAGCTTGATGATGTGCAGGGTCAGTAGTGGAGGATGCGCTTATCCAAAGACGGCGGGGCTGGCGCCATCGACCTGGATGGACCTGAGGATGCGGCTGGAGCCTTACTGGCTGCAATCTGATTGATGGTTGTTGTTCTTTGGGCTTAGTAGTTCCCAATGTTAGATCAACTTCATGTGTCTGTAGTGTGGTGCGTGCACAAGGTGCAATGTCATGTTTTCTTCTGGTGTCTCTGTAGCTCTGTGAGCTTTGCTAAGCTTCGAGTTGGGTTCTGTCAGCCCGACTTGCTGCTGCTTTTGCATGTGTGGGTGGTTGATGGATGTTCATCATGCCTCTATGTGTACTCCCTATTATCATGTTAGAGCAAGCTATCAATGTTTTATGTTGGAACATCCGAGGCCTCAATTGTCTGGATCGACGGTCCACTGTCAACGCCACCATCACCTCCTCCTCCTGTCATATTGCATGCCTTCAGGAGACGAAACTTGTCAATGTCGACGTGTTCACGGCCTCCTTCCTTGGGGAAAGCAGATGCGCAACTTTGCGCAGAGGCCACCGAAGGCACAAGGGGAATGCTTACGCTTTGGGATGACCAGTTAGTGGACCTAGTTGACATCAACTACACCGCCTATACATTTATCCGCGATGGTCCGAGTCCGAAACTTCGACGTGCAATACAAGATCACCACCGTTTACAGCCCCACCGACTCTTCTCGCAAAGACGCTTTCTTCGCGGAGCTCATCGACCAAAAGCCACCTGCCGGAGTCCTATGGCTTGTGGCAGGAGATTTCAATCAAATATATCGCGCGCGCGACAAGAGTAATAGAAACATTAACCGGAGTCGCATCAACCGGTTTCGAACGGCTCTCCAGAGTTGCGAGTTGAAAGAAATTCATCTACAAAATAGGAGGTTCACCTGGAGCAACGAGAGGGCAAACCCGACCTTGTGCAAACTCGATTCGTTCTTCTGCAACGCTGAATGGTACGCCGCCTTCGGCACCCACGTGCTCCACGCCCTACCTTCCTCCCTTTCCGACCACTGCCCTCTCCTTCTCGCAGATGACAAAGGCCCGATGAGACCCAAGACCTTCAAGTTCGAAAACTTACGGGTCTCCATGCTGGGTTTCTGGAAGTTGTTAGCAAGGCTTGGGATGAGCAGCCTCACTTTTCTGAGCCGTGTCGACGATCTTGTTCCATAAACTCAGAAATGTTGGACAGCGCCTTTCTGAGTGGAGTAGGGGACTCTTCTCAAAGGCAAAAATTCAGCTGCATGCGGCCCTTTTGGTGATCCTGCACCTTGACATTGCGCAAGAAAACAGACATCTTTCCCCTGACGAGGTTGATCTAAGGGCTAGGCTTAAGAGGAGGGTAATAAGCCTGGCCGTGCTTGAGAGGGCTCGGAAAAAGCAATGCGCGAGAATTGCTAACCTCAAGGAAGGAGATGCAAATACCAAATTCTTCCATCGCCGGGTCAATGCAAGGAGGAGAAAGAATCATATCCTCGAGGCTAAAGCATGGCCAGGTTGGGTCATGACCATGATGCTAAGGAGAAGATAATTCATGACCACTTTTCTACGGTCATGAGGAGAGGGTCTTGGTCAACAAAAGACTTCAACTGGGACGAGCTCAACCTAGAGTCTCACGAGTTGGAGCTGCGCGAGCTTGGATCGCCCATCACCGAGGAGGAGGTGCTTGGGTCATTAAACGACATGCCCAATGATAAGGCGCCAGGCCCGGACGGCTTCACGGGCATTTTCTTCAAGAAGTGCTGGGGCATAATCAAGCATTATGTGATGAGGGTGATTCTCGGTTTGACTCCTTACACACGTCCGATCTACACTGGCTCAACTCTGCCAACGTCGTGCTTCTGCCCAAGAAGGAGGGAGCTGAGGGTATTGGCGATTATAGACCCATTAGCCTTATCCATGCTATCGCCAAAATCCTCGCGAAGGTGCTATCCCTCCGCCTTGCTCCGCACATGAACAAACTTGTCTCCAACGCCCAAAGCGCCTTCATCAAGACGAGAAGCATACACGATAACTTCATGTGCGTGCGCAACTTTGCCCGCCGGCTCCATAAGTGCAAGACTCTGTCGCTCCTGTTCAAGCTTGACATCTGAAAGGCATTTGATTCGGTCAGATGGGAGTATGTGCTGGACCTCCTCCGACGCCGTGGGTTCCCATGCAAATTTCAGAATCTGGATTGCGGCGCTTCTTTGCTCCTCTTCCTCGAGGATAATCCTAAATGGTGTGCCCGGCCCGCCAATCATTCACGGTCAGGGCCTTCGCCAGGGGACCCAATTTCACCGTTGCTATTCGTCATCGACATTGATCCGCTACAACGGCTCCTTGACTTGGCTACCCGCAAGAAATTGCTCCACCGGATCCGTGGAAGAGGTGTCATGGTGCGTACCTCGCTTTATGCGGATGATGCCGCGGTGTTCATGGCCCCTATAAAGAAAGACATTGACATCTTCTCGGCAATTTTACGTGGTTTTGGGGAGGTCACCAGGCTATGCACCAAATTTCACAAGAGCTCCGTTGTGCCTATCCGGTGCAATAACCTTAACTTGGGACACATTCTTCAAAGCATGCCGGCCACTGTGGCTTCCTTCCCTCTACGGTACTTAGGCCTCCCGCTATCCGTCTGGCAGCTGAAAGAGGCGGATTTCCAATTTCTTGAAGACAAGGTGGCGAGCAAATTGGTTACGTATGAGGGGCAGAACATTACTACCATTGGGCGCATTTACATTAGTAAAATCGGTCATCTCCTCACTTGCGGTCTACTTCATCACCTCCTTGATTGTCCCTCCGTCCATCCTGCAAAATGTGAACAAGCTGGAGCGTGCTTTCCGTGGTCCGGGTCGGATAAGACCACGGGAGCAAAGTGCAAGGTTAATTGGAATATTGTCCGCCGCCCATCGGAGTACGGTGGCCTTGGAGTCCTTAACACCGCCAAGTTTGCTCGCGCTTGCATCGAGATGGCCTTGGTTCGAATGGACGGAGCCAAATAAGATGTGGGTCGGTTTGGGCAACCCTTGTGACGAGGCGGACATGTCTTTCTTCTATGCCTCAACCACCATTTCTGTGGGGAATGGGGCCAAAACGCCCTTCTGGGAATCCCCTTGGCTACAGGGAGCCAAACCAAAAGATGTTGCTCCCCTAATTTTCGAGAGGCCTCCATGAGGAAAAATTGGAAGGTGCGCGAGGCCCTCAAAAACAATGATTGGATTCTCAAGATCAACCCTCCACGACCTTCTCCATCGAGCACATCCGCAATTCTTCACCCTTTGGATGCTCTTGCACAACTTCCATCTTGATGAGCTTTCCGAGGATTCCATTATATGGAAGCACACGGCCGATGGGTGCTACACCGCCGCCTCCGCATATCAAGCGCCAATTCCTCGGGCTAGTTCTCTCCCCATGGAGCACATGATTTGGAAGGCTTGGGCGCCTCCAAAGGCAAAGTTCTTCGCTTGGTTGGCAACCCAAGATAGAATCTGACGGCGGATAGGCTCGCCAAGCGGGGTTGGCCGACTGTGGTCTTTGCCCTCTTTGCAAAAGGGAGCAAGAGAGCGGTCCTCATCTTTTTTTCAAGTGTCATTACACCCTCCGCCTTTGGAAGATGGTCATTGAGAAATTTCAGCTTACGCATTTGGACACCTCTTCATGGCATTTGGAGGCTTCAGTCAAGAGTTGGTGGGAAAATTTGACCGCACAGAGTACCCGAGAAAGGCGATGGCCTCGATGACTATGCTCGTGTCGTGGACCGTCTGGAACGAAAGGAATGCACGGGTCTTCCGGCATAAGTGTGCTCCACCGCCTATTTTACTAGCTTCCATTGCCAATGAGGCAAAGCTTTGGAGTCACCACGGGCAAAGAAATTAGGGGCCATTATTTTGCGCGAGTAATCACTCATGCCGTGTAAGGGTGCCTATTGTAACAAAACCTCTTCTCTGCTTAATTAATATATGAGGCAAATCTTTTGCCTCGGTTTCAAAAAAAACTAGTAGAAAAGAGGGATTTGGTCCAAGCCGGGTTAGCCCACTAGTCCCGGTTCAATCCAGAACCGGGACCCATGGGGGCATTGGTCCCGGTTCGAGAGCCCAGGGGGCCGGCCGGGCCACGTGGGCCATGGGGGCATTGGTCCCGGTTCATCTGGACCTTTTAGTCCCGGTTGGTGCCACGAACCGGGACTAAAGGGTGCGATGCCCATTAGTACTGGTTCGTGGCACCAACCGGTACTAAAGGTTAGACCTTTAGTCCCGGTTCGAGCCACCAACCGGTACTAACGGGGTTTGAGGCATTAGTACCGGTTCATGGCATCTTACTATTGTCAGAAAAACAACAAGTGCAGACTTGGAAACGAGAGAGAATAGAACCCGTAAGTTAAGCGTGCTCAGGCTGGAGTAGTGAGAGGATGGGTGACCATCCGGGAAGCTAGACGATGAGGGGTGATTAGAGGTTAAATTGAGCAGTGATGATGGATGATTAGAGATGAGAGGTTAAAATAATTTAGAAATTTGAAAATAAAAAAATCCAATTTTTTAAAAAAAAATCATAAAATTTCCTTTAGTACCGGTTGGTGTTACCAACCGGGACTAAAGGTGGACCTCCAGGCAGCGGCCACGTGGAGAGCCTTTAGTCCCGGTTCACGTAAGAACCGGGACTAAAGGGAGAGGCTTTAGTAACGACCCTTTTTATAAACCGGGACTAAAAGCCCTTTTTCTACTAGTGCATGTATGTATACAACAAAGATTTTGCAGATGCAGAGACTACCAAATGAATCCTTGATATGAACAATGATCAATGTCAACTAACAAGTGATCAAGTTTCCGTTGAAAAAGTTCCCGTAAATGATCAGGGAGTGGTCAAACAGTTGGTGGCGAGAAACAAGGTAGGTTTCTTTTGTAAGGTTGAGCGTGGCCGAAATTTAGAGTTGGTGTAGGGAATCAACCTGATGAGTTCCTTGTCAGTTGTTGTAATAAAAAACACACCGGATACATGCAACAGATGAGGGATCAAATTAAGCTAATGGATACTAGTACTAGCTGTGCATGGTTGGGCATCTTAGTTTGACATATTCACATCAAAACAAGGGCTATGGAACCAAAGAAAAGGTTAGAAAATTGAGCATTATGCAGACAGTTCCCCTAATTCTCTCACCCTGTCTATCGATATCATTGAACTACACGGTACACCAACGCCTCAGTTGCTTTTAGAGATATCGGCCATTTTAGCTGCGGATAATGAGATATTCATTTAGTTTGTACAAATCAGCTCGATCACCAAAAATTACAGTATGTCACAGGGTCCTGCCAGTCCATGCCAATCTTCAGCTATAACAGTTGGCGACTGAAACGGGCGTTATCTACTAACGAAAGAATTAAATTTATTAGGATATATATCCAGGTTTTCATCTGGCCATTGGAACAACTCAGTCAGCAATAATTGTAACGATGATTTAGAAGGGATCAAATGCTAAACAGCAGAAACAACATGTTGAACAGTGACTAGCTAGCGGCTAGAGAAGGTTGTGGCTTCTGATGCGCCATGCATTGCCGGCCAAGCTAGGTGATAGCATTTGCATGTGACGCTGCAATGCATGCACTTTGCTTGCCCATTAATTACTAATCTGAGTATTGATGGCATGTCAGTTGACAAACGCATGTTGTTGATTGAATTATATGAAATTTAATTTACGAGCTGGTAGCTGAGTAAATTACAAATTGAAAAGCACTCCCTCGGAAAAACACACGTCTTTCGTTATGTTTGTGTGCGTTAAAACTTGTCGTACAATCTTTAACAGTCTACTTACAGAACAAGTCTTAGGTGCCTTCTGAAACCCTACCCATTTTGTCAAGGCATGGTCAATAATGTACTTGATCTAGAGAGCTACTCTCTAGGTGTCAAGTGCATGGGGATCTCTTGATTGAAAGAATCCCAAGATCTTTGCTCCTTTGACCGGAGTAGAGGCGACTTTAATTATTCATTTTCGAATGACGAATGTAACATGATGCTACAGCTAGGAGCTAGTAGCTGATGTGTCCAAGTAATCCCAAACACAGAAGCAGTTGTTTAACTGTGCGCGAGTCCAAGCGAAGACCGACAATGGCATGGAGATCATCGCTATTGATTTGGCAAGTGCGCTTCAAAGTATGCATGTGCTACCTAGTTCCATGCACGCACGCAGCGTGTTCTTTCTCTGTCATGAGCAAGGATCAACAGTCGGTGATGCACATATAATCCCTACAAGGCTACAAATGCTACTATCAGTAGTTGATTATCCATGTGTATTTGATCAACCTGAGCCTCGAAAGCCGGCGAGAAACGTCAAACGCCTAGCTACTCTACTGCAAGCTTAGCTAGGTGTGCAGTCGGTTGTGTCTGTGTGTCTCGAGTATGGAAGGTAAACCTGCATTCATGGGTTCCACTGCATCCGTGCATGCATGGGCAGGGAAGGCAGTGCAGGTGATCGACGACGACGAAGCGACGCATCAGACCGCGCAGGGTTGCAAACTGCGACGCGCCATGCCGACAAGGTGGCCGATCCATGCATGTCGAGGACGACGCCCGTGCATGCAGACGCAACAGCGTGAAGGAGACGGCGATGGACCGATGGACATGGGCTGCATGCATGTGCATGCTCGCGCTGTGCGGCAACAGCGAGCTAGCACACGAACGGTACGTACGCATGCTGCATGCATGGCACACGGCGGCAAGGCGGCGACGTCCCCGGCCGAAAGCCGGGGCCGGGGCCGGAGCGGAAGGGAAGGGAAGGGATAGGCAGCAGCAGGCAGGCAGGATGGAACCTCTCCTTCATGGTGCCGGGTCCTACTCCTACGGCCTTCTTCCTCATCCGCTAGCTCATGTCCGCATCTCCCAAGAAATGGCACGAGTACCCAGGCACGCACGGTCGAGGAGATAGACGGGACATGGTCACATGGTACGTGGTGAGGCGACGTCACCAGACTTTTGGTCCGCCGTGCCGTGTCCAAGCTGTGGGCGACATCATGTCCTGAGGATTAGTTTAGTGGAATAGTGCACGTACGCTCGCTAAACAAAAACAAGTGTCACTGAGTTCCATGCACCTGTATACGTTGACCGTCCCAAGGAATTGACTATTGGCAACCTGCTATTACCATCACACATGCACATGGTGAGAGCTGAGACGATAATTACTTATCACGTCGTAAAGCTCCATACAGTTCTCCCATATATATTACGTATTGATCTGCCTGCTAGTGCATTGCTTTTATCCTAGTAGATCGTGCATGTGCCATGCGGGGTCACTCATCGATGGTTCACTAATAAAGCGCGCGGGAACAAGGGAACATGGCATTTGGGCGGTGTGTGAGCGGTCGCTGGATACGTACGTACGTACGTACGTACTTGTGTTCCGCCCGAAACGGGCATGGATCAGTCTCGATCCATTAGCCAAACTGGACGCCTACACCCTCACATGCATGCATGTTGCTCTTTGACCGACCGGTAGCACTGCTTCCATCTCGCGCTCTTCAGGGGTCAACGTGCTCCGCTCCGCTGGCCCCTCTTCAACCCCTCCGGCGGGTGCACCGGCCTGCTAGTGAAAGCATCTTAGGGTATCTCCAGCCGCGCCCCAACAGGCCCTTCCCAGGCGATTTTAACGCGCCGGCATCAAAAAAAGGCCTCAATCGCGTCTTCAGATGCCCGTTTTTCGCCGGCTCCGGTCAAAACTGGAGCCAGCGGACCCAGGCCGAACCCGGCGCCCTGGGGGCGCTTGGGGAGCCGGCACAAGCGAAAAAGGCGCGTGGGCCCGCCCTGGAGGCGACCCGAGGGCCTTTTCCCGCCGTTTCTTGACGCTTTTCCCTCGCATCTCTCCCGCTCGCTCGCCTTCCTCCCGCCATTCTCTCCCTTTCTCCCGCCAAACCCCCTCCCGCTCGCCGCGAAGAAGCAAGCCATGCACAAGGCGGCAACCGCGATCAGCGCCGGGCTCACCAAGCAGAGGAAGCCGAGGGCGCCGCCATCGAAGCAACCGGGCCTGTCGAACGCCGAGTGAAGGGTGGAAGTTCAGCGGCGCGAAGCAGTCACCGCCGACAGGCAGAATAGGGCCATAGCCAAGAAGGCCCGCGACAATGCGGAGCGCGCGGCGGCGTCTTCCTCATCGGTCGACCAGGCGGGGATGAATCCACCCGTCGTCAGCCACGCCCAGTATGCGCCTTGGGGACAGCAAGGCGCCGGATCTCCATGGGGTTCATCATCGCCCGGCTACGCCGACGGCGACGCGCACGGTGGGTTCAACCCAAACGTGACCTTCCCTCATCATGGTCACCCCGCTACGCGCACGCCCTCGCCCGCCTTCGTCGGCGTGCAGTACCCTCCATACAACTACTCGCCGCCCGCCGCCTACGCGTCCACACCGACGCCCCATCTCTACCGTGGACCGCTACCCTTCTCGCACCTCGGCGACGCCGACGACACGGGAGCCGACATGGACGACATCATCGCGACAGGATCGACCGCGGCCGCCGCGTCTCCCGGGTTCACCACCTAGGACGAGGTAGTGGACCTCAGCGGCGACATGGAGGCCGAGCTCGACTACGTCTACGGCGACGACGCGCAGGAACCCGAGGAGGAGGAGGAGGACGAGGAGGAGGAGGAGGAGGAGCCGGCTCTGTTCGGCGAAGGCGCCAAGAAGAAGAAAGCGGGCGGCTAGGTCAGCGTAACCGCGCATCAAGTGGACGTTCAAGGAGGAGGAATGCCTCGCGAAGCATGGAAAGTCGCTCGCCTCGATCCGACCACCGGCGCTAACTATTGCTTGGAGACGTACTGGGACCGCATCAAGGCCGAGTTCGACGAGCGGAAGCTCGTCGACCCCTACTTCAAAGGCGTCTACATGCAGCGCGGCTCCAAGGCGATGACGAACCATTGGGGGCGTATCTAGTTGGTGGGCAACAAATGACATGGAATCGTCGAGGAGGTCGCGGCTCGCCCGGAGAGCGGCGCCACCGTTGAGGATCAGGTACGCACGCCGTTCGCCCGCATATCTTCGTCCCCTACGCCCGCCGCCCGCCAACTGTTCGTCCCTCCGTGCAGCTACTGCGTATGTTCGCCATGTATCGGGGCGACAACCAAGACACCGACTTCAAGCACCTCCACGTCTACAAGCGCATTGACAAGTGCAAGAAGTGGGCGGAAGTCCGACGTGCCCTCGACAAGGCCAAGGAGACATACAAGCCGGACGCGAGGACTCGGGGCGCGTCAGAGGGGCGGCCGGACGGCCACAAATTGGCAAAGAAGGGGAAAAGCGCCGACGCGGCAACCGCGCGAGTGCAGGAGTCCATCGAGCATTGCCTCACCGACGCCCAGGCCCGGGCCGTCCTACGCAAAGAGAAGACCGAGGCGCGGTGATCGTCGCTAATGAAGAACAACGCCATCAAGCTCGACCTGCTCCGGACGAACGTCGCCGCGAAGAAGAGGAACACCGACATGGCTTTTCTGATGGGCGGGGCGGACATGCTCCAGAGCAACGACGAAGCTCAAGGCGTGGTACCGTGCAGCGCAGCCTCATCTGAACGAGCTGCCGGGCGGTAACGCCGACGACGCCATACGACCACGCTGGACGCCAAGCCCGAACGACGCCTCCACATCGCCGCCAAGCAATGCGAAGCCGCCGACGCAGCCCAAAGACCGGCAGCTCCGACACCGACGAGCCCGCGACGCCGACTCCGCCAACGCTCGAGCCGACCCGCCGAGTGAATCGTTGCGACGCGAACTTGCGGCGGCGGCGCTCGCTTTTTTGTAACGCCAGACTACGTCCGATCGCCGGATTTGCGGCGTCTTTAAGAGCGGAACGATCAAATTTAAATTTCCGCATCTGGGGCGGCGCTGGCGTGGATCGAGCTAGGTCGCCCCTGTGGCGAACTAGCACCGGCACGCCCACAGACCGCTCTATTTAGACGCCCTGGGGGGCCGAACGGCTGGAGATGCCCTTAAGGCAGTGTAGATTTTTCTTACCGTTTGTAGACTCTTGCTAATAGTAATGAAAGCAGGCGCATCACTTCACCGGCCTGCTCTCATGCATCCGGCCCGGTCCTCTTTCCCTCCCTCGATTGCCGTTATCTCGCTTTCAATTTAATGCCCGTGTCGAAACCTGTCTGTCTTTTCTTAGTAGTAACACAAGCATAGCATTGATTGATTAATCTGCTGCCACGATCCCTGCCTTGATCATGTCAGCACAGCGTCGACCAGGCCTGCCGTAGTTATTATTCTCCTACTGCTCTGTTCACAAAGTTGATCCATGGGATGGTGCAGATCGATGTGCCCTTGGACAGACATCAGACAGTTACGCACCCTAACATTTGCCCTCTGGCCATTTTGAAGACTACTGTACATACAGTTACGCACAACCTGTCGAGATTGGATTTACTAGCGCGGCGGCAGTAGTGAGTAATAGCTGCTACTGTAGGATCGTCGCGATGTACGAGGAGTTTTAACTGCAGAAAAGGATGGGCTAGAAGAGCTAGAGTGGACAGGCAAACAGTGAGTAGGTGCGCAGGCGCAGAGCATGCGTGCATGCTCGATCGTCCGATCCTCTCGTTTCTCTGTTTGGGCATGGAAGTTGGGAGCTTCGACTTCGATCAGATCAGATCAGATCTCAAGCATACGCAGACGCAGGCCGTGTGGCCTTGTCCCCCGAGCTGGCTCTATCTCCACTTCTGCAGTTTAGCCAGAGGAGATCGATCGAAGAGCATCTGCTGCACTTTGGGACCGACGTGACGGATCGAGACCCGACGGCCACCTTTGTCCCATGACACGCGCGCATACTTCTGGAGACACACCACCTTTGTCCCACAGTAGAGCAGCGTGCGTATCCATCCGAGTAGTAGTAGAGTGCAGGGCGGTTGACCTTGGTGCATAGATTACGAATTGCGGAGAGCTATGCCTGGCTAGCTAAAGCTAGCTCGATTGACTTTAATGGCGATCGATCGATCCAGCGCATGTCTGTGCGCATGCGCAGCTGGGCGCAGGGCATGCCCACCACAGCCTAACCATGGAGTGATGGCACTGCAGGAGGCTGGCTCTACGGCCTGCGTCGTCCTTCACTCGATCGCTAGCTTCCCTGCCACAAGGTTTTTGTTCAGGGATCGACTTGCTGGCTTTGCTGCATCGTACGTAGCTGGCCCCCGGCGATTAAAGGTTCGGGAACAGGAATAAAACGACCTTGCGCGCGGGCCATTTCTTTCTCTCGAACTGCCCTAAGTCGTAAAGGACGTTTTTTTTCTTTCCCGATAATATGTGCTCATTCATATCATAAAGATTAAAGTATAAGTCACATAAATACCGATATGATAAAGCTGAAAAGATACACAGAGTTATAAAGGACGCAGTGCAACATGAAACTGAAAATAGTTAAATCATCTAGGGTTGTTGTACTTGAGCGGTTGATTAAATCCAGTCCTCCTTGAGAGTATGTGCTAATTATAGTTAATCATAAACACCGAACTGACCTAGAAAAGTTTACCTCACAACTAAACGAGGACAAAAGAAAGTAGTCTATAATATATACTCTCTCTATAACGAAATATAAGTTATTTTTTTATTTGTAGGTGGCTAAAAAGCTGTCCCAATTTTGTTGCAGAGGGAGTAGTGTTTTTATTGTGTTCTTAAACCCAATATTTCTTGGCTCTAAATGGCGTGTATAACTGTATGCCCAACTACTTCGTCCAAAAGTTTAAGCTCATGGAGTAATGTAGACAGTGCATTCATCACCTGTATTTAGAAAATTCTAGGTTGGTGTCCTAAACATGTATTGGGAGCCCGTTTTTTGTGATGTGGACAATACCAAGATTTTGGAGAGGCACAACTGTGTGAAGCTAGCTACACCAAATATATTTCTTAAAGCACATAATAGGACATGAGGATTGGAGGTCTCATGCCATATTGCATCTTATAGGAAATTTTAAAAACTAGAATCTTTAATAGAAATTATTTAGTTGCGCCACATGAGGAAAGCCAAAAAAAATTCCATAGAGTTACTAGCTACAAAAGTATACTCCCTCCCTACTCTATTGTAAAAAAACGCTCTTATATTATGGGACGTAGGGAGTAGTATTTCAAGCAATCGAACTACACTACTGCACTACTGAATAGAAAAATTGTGAAACTTCAATATTAAAGAAATCATGATGGGCGACTTGCTATTGACGAGAACATCACCTCGCACAGAAACAGAATTTTATGTTTTAGTTTGACAAACCAAATAATAAGATCTATGTAAAAAGATAATAACAAGTAAAATCCTTCAAAATTTGTATACAAAATTCCCAAAAATTATGTTTTGTAGTTTTTTTTAACCAGAGAGGGTACAATAGAAACCAATGTTTGTAAACATTATGGTATATTCTAGTTTTCAGGACAGTGGAACAATCATGTTTTTTTTAGAGTTAGTAAGAGTGTCATTTTTTTAGAATTAACGGCATCTCTTTCCAGATTCTCAGATTGGCATCTTCTATGGAGTTAAAACCAAACGAAGCCTCAAACCTAATACTTCTAAAAAATTAAGGCATTAACTCTCAAAAGGCCCCCTTTTCATAAAATTAACTCTCAAAAGGTCCCCTTTTCATGAAAAAAAGAGATCTATACAACGTCTCGTCAAATCACAAGGTAGCTCTTCTTGCAGTTGGAAAAAATGAAAAGAACTCCTGACGCGGTGGTTGATTGAGCTTTCGCCGCTATGAATTGTACCGGCTCCTCACCCAAAACCTATGACTTCCCTCCTTGCCGCCTACTTTCCCTATAGTCACCGCCCGAAATCACCAAGGCCTCCCCCCATTCGCTACCGTTATCACCCGATAATACCACCGACGTTGATTCACCACCTTTGTTGCCCGAATTTCATCCATCACCATGGTGAGGCTGCTCCGCACACACTGCTAGACTGCTATTGTCTACTCATGGCAACACCATCCGCCGATCGTTGTGCAGGTAGCCGCCGATGAGATGAAGGAGGGGGGGGGGGGGGGAGCAGCAGGCCCACGTCGACATGAAATCATAGGAGGAGGAGGAGGAGGAGGAAGGGGTGGAGGTGCCAAACACCAACACCACAGTGAACGGCGGCGGCGTAGTGGTGCCCCTCCAACCATGGGTGCAGGATGAGCACACCGTTGCTGACAGCGTAGCTCGTTGGCGAGCAAGTCGACATTGAGGGCGTCGCGGCCATCGTCGCCCTCCTGTGGGCGGTGGCGGAGCAAACAACCATTGAGGCCCAGGTTGCGGCAAGCGTCGAGCATCGCCACCGCCGCTTGTTGTTGCGAATCTCGACGCCGGTGAAGACGACGGCGAGAGGCGACCGAAGATGCGTAGGGGCGCACACGAAGGCGAGGCTTTGGTCTCAGGCAGTCCATCGGTTATAAACCTCGACCCTAACTCCGACTAGTGTTTCTTTTAGCGAAAATGTAGCCTGTATTAGGTATAATTCATCTCTAAAATTAATTGTTATCAACTTTAATTTTGACGTATCACATTGTGTTACGAACTACTATGTATAAGTATGCACTTTATGGTTTTAATCGAGTTTGAAATTTGAGTTTTCGGTGAGATGGTTGTACATAATTTGAATTCGAGGAGATAAATTTGAGGGTTCGGGTGGCTCCTCATAATTTTAGGGGCAATATTTCGATGGTTCGATTAGAGTTGATCTAACCAAACATGTGATTCAGAGGAGGCGATTAAGCCGAGACCCACCGACCACACACAGACCAAACGACAAGTGAGGTGGTGCTATGCAATGCACGACCGGTCGATGAGCCATTACAACTGGCCATCCTGGCTTTGGTTCACCGGCAGGATGCAGGTCTGCTAGCGACCTCTGCCGTCAACTGTAATGAAATTCGACAGCAATAATGCCACGCCAGGAAACGGCGGCGAGGCCAACGATCCTTGCTGTCGCGGCAAGCTGGGCGGCGCCGGTCGGCCGAGATGGCAATCGCCGGCCGCGCGCGCACGGACGTCGGCTAGTTTTTCCGTCCTTCCCGACCCGAGGTCGGTCGCTCCTTGATTCGCACGGTCAATGCGATCAATTAGCCCCGTCGTCCCCTACCCTTTCCGCAGTGTACTTCCCCGGGCGCAGTGTAGATTATTTTTAGGTCCTGTCCCGGCGCGGGCGAGGTCCCCGAGCTCTGTATAAATGCGGGCCGGCTGGCGCCATAACTCCCTCAGCTCCTCCCCATCGCCTAGCTCTCCTCTCTCGCAAGCTAGCGAGCTAGCCCCGCGGCCGCGCCGAGCGTCGATCAAGACGATAGACGTGCGCCGCGGACGCGGTGGCCGGCCGGTCGGGGTAGCCGACTGTGGAGGCCGAAGATGCTGCAGGCGGCCAGGTACCTGCTGGGCTCCCCGGGCGCCAGCGGGTTCGGCTCCAAGTCCACCGCCGAGGAGGTCACGGCGGCGTGCCCCGACCTCGGCTCGCTCACGGCCATCATCACAGGCGCCACGTCGGGGATCGGGGCGGAGACGGCGCGCGTGCTGGCCAAGCGCGGGGCCAGGGTGGTCATCCCGGCGCGGAGCGTCAAGGCGGCCGAGGACATGCGCGCGCGCATCCTGGGCGAGTGCCCCGACGCCGACGTCCTCGTGCTGCACCTCGACCTCAGCTCGCTCGCCTCCGTCCGGGACTTCGCTCGCCGCTTCCTCTCCCTCGGCCTGCCTCTCCACCTCCTCATCAACAACGCCGGCAAGTTCTCCCACGGCCAGCTCGCGCTGTCGGAGGACGGCGTCGAGATGACCTTCGCCACCAACTACCTCGGCCATTTCCTGCTGACGAAGCTGCTGCTCGGGAGGATGGCGGAGACGGCTGCGGAGACGGGGGTGCAGGGCCGCATAGTGAACGTGTCCTCCAGCGTGCACGGCTGGTTCTCCGGCGACTGGGCCGACTACCTCCAGCTCGTCACACGCCGCAAGATGTAAGCATCGCATCTTTCCCATCTCTCCTCTCGTTAACTAATCGATGTTTCACCTAACGCGCCACTAGTTAATTAACCATGGCATATGCATGTGCACGTACGTGCGTACAGACCCTACGACGCGACGCAGGCCTACGCGGTGTCCAAGCTCGCCAACGTGTTGCACACCAAGGAGCTCGCCGCCCGCCTCCAGGAGATGGGCGCGGACGTGACGGTGAACTGCGTGCACCCGGGCATCGTCAGGACGCGCCTCAACCGCGACCGCGAGGGCCTCGTCACAGATCTCGTCTTCGTGCTGCTCTCCAAGCTGCTCAAGACCATCCCACAGGTGATTATTCTACGGTGCTGCCCACCTCACGTCCCCTCTAATTAATCCCGGCCCTAGCTAGCTCCATGTGTCGGGCGGGCCCCGAGCCATGCATACGTCTCTGTTCTGCGCCTAGCCCCGCCTGCCGGCGCCGCGCCGGAGGGCAAGGCTTTGCATGCTTTTTGGCAGTTAATGCACCGCCGCTTCTTACTGACGTACCCTATGGCGTGCAGGCTGCGGCGACCACGTGCTACGCGGCGGTGCACACGAGGCTGGCCGGCGTGTCCGGCCGCTACTTCGCCGACTGTAACGAGGCGGTGCCGTCGCCGGCCGCCGCTAGCCGCCGCCAGGCCGCGCGGCTCTGGCAGGCGTCGGAGGACATGATCGGTGCCTCAAGCAGTCAACCGGACAGGAACATCTGAGTATCCGACTACTCTACTTTGTGTCCATCAACCGTGTAAACATCATATTCCTCGCTCGGCTCGTTCTGCTTCAAGCCAGGATGTCACATGCATATATACATATTTTAGTAGTAGCAGTAGCCAATTAGTGATCGTGTTTCTGTAAGACAGAGCTGGAACTGTGAGATCCATGTGTATTATACCATATACTAGTAGTAGACTAGAGGTTGATTGACTTGGTCGGTGGCATGTACGCATGTACTCCTGTATTTTGTCAGTGAGATTCCGATGTGCATATATGTCCTGTAGCAGCCTGCGCCGTTGGTGTCAGGGAAGTGAGAGATGCCACAGTGCCGCGCGCACGCACGCGCGCACGCTCTGGAAGTAGTACGAGATGGCGATGGTGCTGTGCGTGCATATGCATGCATGGGCGAACAGATCGCCCGAATTGTCTCGTTCGATTGGACTCGTCGACCGGGCGTTCCATATGCGCCCGATGCTTTGGACACGGGAGGGGCTACGCTCGTACGCATCGACGGCCGCATGATTGCGCTCGTGTGGGCTTTCTCCCTCGGCTCGGCTGATCCCCTGTCTTCGGATGATTGTTGAGGGAAATTTATGGTCCTCTTTGATTCGCAGGATCGTGAAAACACATGTAGAGAAAAACGCAGAATTGGGATTGCATGTCCATTTGATATCTATATAATTTGTGTTAGTTTAATTGCATTACAGGAAAACAAAAGAATTTTTGCAAGAGGTTTCGGGTACATGTTAGATTTTGTATGAAATGTAGTACAAATGAATTCTTAGAAAAAATTCATACGGGATTCAAGCCGACGAATCAAATGATCAACATAAAAAAGTTTACCAAGAATTATAATCCTCCTAAATTCCTATGAAAACCCATTGAATCGAAGGAAGCATAAGAATTTCATGCATGGCAGCTGCGAGAGGGATATATATTGGCCATTATAAGAGCTTAAACAATTGGACACTAAAAATCATCGGTGTGAAAAGAGCTGGAAGGAGAAATTTCATCCTTTATGCATAAAAGTTAGATGGTGGACAATTTGGATTGCGGTTTGACTCCTCTTTTTCTTACACAAACATTACGTCTCCAATGGCCCAATATTTTACACCAAAAATGCTAGACATACAAAGATTTATAGGCTTTTACAGGCTCTTTTCATCTAACAACCAATCACAAACCTCTCCCTCCCTGATTTTCAGGGGGTGGGCCGTCCCGCTCACCTGTTGGCCAATGAAGACTGACCCATCCTGTAAAAGCCTGTAAACTGTTTGTACGTGTAGCATTGCCGTATTTACACAATGACGACAGTTATGGAGGAGAAGGGGGTGGGGGTGGGGCATCAGAGTCAGAGTGTCGTTTCTAAAGAGGGGAGAGTTATGGAGGGACGCTATCTGACACCCTCATAGGAGGGGCTAAAAGGGAGAAATTAACCATTATTTAAAATTTTTCAAAAAAAAAACATTATTTACCAGGGTTTGTTGCTCCCAGGAAGAAATCGCACATCTCTCTCCCCCCACCCCCCTTAGGAAGTTTGACTATTCGTCTATGAAACATAAAATACAAAACGTAAGAACAACTACAACCGGGCGCCTCAAACCCGCCTCATAAGCCCGGGTGGGCCACCTGGTCACTATCCGGTCATGATTTTTCGACCCAGATTGTCCCCTCAAACGGGCCTCAAACGCCCGGGCTGACCGGCACCCCTCATATCCAACCCAAATATGGGGAGGATATGAGTGCGTCCGGACGCGTCTGGGCACGCCCGCCACGTCGGACTGGCGACGGAGTCCCACGCGAAAACGCCTGGAAACAGGCGGTCCGAAGCTCGTCTCCTCCGTTGGACCGTGGTGCCGCTTCGGCGGGCCGCGTAGTGCCTAGCCCGACTATTTAAGTCGACTGGCGGCACCGAAACCCTACCATCCACATTTTCGTCCGCCTGTCCGTCGCCGCAACCACTTTTCACCCCCCGCCCCGTATGTATAGTAGCCATGCCCCCCCTCCCCCCCCCCCCCCCGCGCCCGCCGCCGCCGGGTGAGGAGCTAGCCATTTCTAACGCCGGAGCGTCGGCTCGAGCTCCTTGACCAGATTAGGCACGGCGCAAAGCCTGGATCGCCGCGGGGGCTACCTCCGGATGCAAAGAATCCGGAGACCTGAGGAGGAGGAGGAGGTTGAGGAAGAGTAGGATGAGGATGAGCCGGAGGTGGAGGATGTGGGGGCGCTGGCGACACAGATCTGCAGTCGGAGCAACAGGCCATCCTCGATTCCCTCCGCTCGGAGTTGGCTGCGAAAGCCAGAGGCCACAGACGAGGCGGAGATGCTCGCCTACATGGATAAGGTCGAGCAGGAGGAGGATGAACCGGAGCCCTCCTATCCGCCCGTCCAGCTGGGGCCCGACACCTCGTCATGGACATCTCCAACGACGAAGATGTATGCACAGATTTCTTTTGCATGCTTTGTATGAATCTAAGAGTTGAAATACAGAAGACCTGGATGTAGAAAGTTAATTTGAGGTGTGACCGGTCACTGTTCGTGGACGCGCCCGGTCGCGTCCACGGGCGTTTGAGGGCCCATATTTGCAAAACCGGCCGTAGATGCTCTAATAACACTCGTCTCCTACTCCTCAACTGGGAACGATACTCTATTATGATACTTACAAGTGCTACAATTCAACATTGTGCACTCACAGGATATCAGAAATCATTGCATTGCAAGCCTAGACACATCCATTTCTTGCAGTATAACGTGCAAACAGTTGCAAAAACATATTGGACATGCTCAATCATGCGATGTCTCCTCGTGGTGGGGGCACCTTCATTGCAGAGGACGTCATAGGTGGCCGTGAAATTCCGGTAGGCAGCTTTTACGTACCATTACCACCGTGGCCACTCGGTGTGCCATGCATGCATTTCAAAGTCTCGTGGTAAACCACTCGTCTCTGCCCCTGTGCAATGTGCACGATTTTTCTTCCAGGATAATGTGGGCCGGTCAGGTCTACGATGAGGCTGGGCCTGGAACCTCACATTCGCGACTGATCCCTCCGTTTCAGTGGCCTTTGATTTCCTCCTGAAGAAAAGCAGACGCCATTGCGTTCCACGGGCAGTCTTTTTTTATGGCCACTGACGATGGCTCCTACTGGCCACTGGGCCTCTCTTGGTCAAGGCCAGAAATCTGTATTGCTTTCATGCATTTTGGAACGAGGGACTCGATTTCAGGTTTGTGTACACTCTTTCTTTTTTCTTTTCTTTTTGCCAATGCAGGTTTGTCTACACTCAACTCTCTTCATTATTTTTCCTGTTTGTGAGTGGACAGCATCGCTCAATGGTTTCATACATTTTGATAAAAGGGACTGGATGAGAGCGGACGTTTGGCTCCCGGGAGCCATGGAGGCCTTTTTTGAAAACAAATCAAAATTCAAACTTTTTAGTTCCAAAAAAATCTGAAAAAAATTGTGCAAGTAAACAAGTATGTTATGTCTATGTGTGTAAAAATTTAGAATGAAAAACGTTGAAATGTGACCTGTACAAAAAAGACAAATTCATGGCCTGGGAGGATGAATAGTATCATGTGTTAAAAAGCCCCAGATTTGTCTTTTTTGCACAGCCCTCATTTCAACTTATTTTGCCCTGAAAATTTACACACATGTGTGTTATGCCTTCATGTATATGTGTGTTTTTTTTCAGAATTTTTTGAAATGTAGAAAATATGAAATTCAACAAAATTCAAAATTTTCAAAACCGAGCTCCATGGAGCTCGGCCTCCAAAGACAATATCCGCTGGATAGCAGGTCTATCTTCAGTTCAACACACTATATAATTTTGTTTGAATTGAATGATGAACACAAAAATATAACTTGTACTAATTTTAGTAAAGCTTTCCAGTTATGATTTTAGTCCCGTCTTAATATGAGTATAAAATTTTACATATTAAGCTGCGAGAAACAATCAACATCATGCCATTTTATAAGAGCTGGCACCCGAAATAAGGACTTGATCTTATCTTTTATATATGTGCTCTTACATTGTGTAGCTAATCGAAAACTAGCGGTTAGAATATGTCTTATGCATACGCGATTTCCTTAATAAATTATGTCATTATTTTTTAGCTATTTTTCGGATAGTGTTTTTATTCTAAAAATAAATAAAAAGAGGACTTAGCAGAAATAAATTACAAAAAATGTATGTTGAGTCATATGGCATTATTTCTAAACGGAATGTGCAACCTGCAGCCGGATTAATCCCCAAATGTATTGGAGGCCGACTGTTGGTGGCCAACATATAATTACTTAATTCTATGTCGATAACATTGGTCACTCATTTGAAGTAGAGATTTCGGCAATATATAAATACGAAATCTAACACCCATTCCAACTTGTTATGCCCTTTTAGCTTGATGCATGAATAATGAATATTTTTTGCTGTAGCTCGTCTTTGAAAAGGGGGACAACCCCGGCGTCGCGGACTCATGATTTGGGGATCTTGTGAAGGCAAAGTGTACAGGGATGATCCAAGTACGGGATTTTACATAGTAAAAGCTTTACCCAGATTCAGTCCCTTGTGGCCCTGTCTTAGGGGTAACACCTACTCTTGTTGGATGTTCTCTCTCGTATTTACAATGTGGGCTACAATGTATGATCTCATCGACCTTGTTGAACCTATTGAGCTTGTCTAGAATTTACCCTGACCTCGCCTTATATAGGTGTGACAGAGCAGAGCATACAGTGGGTGCATGTCCACATACTAATAACGACGTAGTAAAGCTGCGTGTTAGCAATGTCTTTATTGTTTCACGATATAACTGGATTTGATTGTGTTGTTGGTAACGTTAGTCTTCAATGCCCCATGTGCGGTTTAGTCGAATGAACATTGTAGTGCATCGGATGGATGGGCTTCGCGATACAACCTCGGGCGAGTGGTTCTCTTAATGGTGACTCGTGCTGTTTGGGCCTACTGGGCCATATCCTTGTCATGGGCCTACCTTGGGGGGATCCCGCCGCCACCCGGCCTTTGCAACAATTGATGCACATAACCGTATTTTGTAGCCTGTCCTAAAATAGATGATTTTCAGTGGTTAGCTGTTTAAGCTGGGAGAAGGAACCGACGTCATGTCATTTTATAAGAGCTGACACCCAAAATTAAGACTTGATCTTATCTTGTAAATGTGTTTTTAGATTATATAGCCAATAGTTTTGAAACTAACTGTTAGAATATGTGTTATGCCATATGCATTTTTTTGGAAATTATGTGACGATACAAATGAAAGCGGTTTGTACCAGAAATACATTACAATTTTTTAGGTACATTGCATTATTTTTAAGCCAAATGTGCAACCCGCACACGGTTTTTCTAATTAAATAAACCCCCAAAATGTCTTGGAGGTCAATGATGGAAACGTTCCGGTAACAACGGTGATTATGCCTAATAATTTAATAATTGAAATTGAGTTGCGAACCTTCTTCTAATCATACGACACAATCATCTGAACGAATGACGGCATCCCCGAAAAAAGATACCAACGTGACACCAAGCCCTCTCTCTGATGGAAGTGGAGCAACGCCTACTAGTTCCTGTCCCAGTGTCCCACGGAGAACCGCATTTCCCATTTACGGTAGCACGTTATCATCCATCGCATCATCATCATCATCAGAAAGGAAAAGGAAATGAAGAACTTGTCGCTGCTCGCCGTTCCTTCACCGGCAATCATCCACGGACAGACAGGAAGCAGCCAGTTTCGGGGAACGTCCAACGCCAAGGGAAAACGGCCAAGGCCATCCCTTCCTTCTGCAGCCTTCCCCACGGCGACGTACAACGGCCGGCCGGCCGGCCACGGGCGCAATCATTCCACGAGTCCGTCCGTCCGTCCCAAGCATCGGGCGCATATGGATTGGCCGGTCGACGAGTCCAATCGAACGAGACAATTCAGCGCCTCCGTTGGCCCATGCACGTACGCACGCACGCACGTATCATCACCACCTTGTACTTCTGCACGCGGCTGAGATGGATACGATAGGTAGAAGATGTAGCTGAGCGTGCGTGCGTGAAACACTGTGGCATGTCTCACTTCTCTGACATGAACAGAGCATATGTGCATAGTGGAATCTCACTGACAGAATACAGGAGTCCGGCCACCAGGATAATACGAATGGAATAGAGTATACCTGTATATGCTTGCATGTCACCGACCAACAAGTTAATAACCCTAGTCTAGTGTACATACAATAAGAGATGAGTAGTGCTGTATATAATACACATGGATCCCACAGTCCCAGCTCTTTCTTACATATGCTCATTGTCGTGGTTCTAAGCCTGACAGTAGAATGGGGATTAGGTATGGAGAGGCAAGATCCTAACTATGGAGTAGTTGTATACGCAAGATGTTTACGAGTTCAGGCCCTTCTCGGAGGAAGTAACAGCCCTACGTCTCGGAGCCCGGAGGCGGTCGGCTGTATTATGTGCGTATGAGTTACAGAGTAGCGAACCCTTCACACTGAGGAGGGGTGGCTTATATAGAGTTCGCCAGACCCCTCCGGCCCTCAGTTATGCAGGGTTAAAGGTACATTAAGATAGGGGGTTACTGGTAACGCCCACATAAAGTGCTATGATGACCATAAAGGCTACTTAATGACCGACCGTTTGTGTGCAGACTGGCTTTGGATCTCCTGGTGGTCGAGTGGTTGGCTTCATGGTCGAGTGTCTTCCAGTTGGTGGAGTGGAACTCTTCCAGGTCGACTGAAAGGGAGGGTGTCTTGGACAGGTCCATGACCCTACCCTAGGTATATGACTTCATCATTAGCCCCCGAATGGATCGAGGTTTGAGTGGGGAAGGAGTTGAACATACTCCCGACTCATTCTTGTGCTGCAATTGTGTCTTGTCTTGGATCAAATGGACTTAAGTGAAGGCATCAACTCCTTTTTCAGTCGCCTTGATCCATTCTTTGTATCCGTCGAGTGCGTTTTCCGTACTTGGCGATTTCCGAATGACAGGACGGAGGAAATCTTTTGTCTGACGATTTGCTCTGTGGCGCGCGGATTTAGCGGGATTTGAATCTTCGGGAAATGAGCGGGACGGAGAGAGAGCCGCAGTAATCGAACGGGATAAGGCAAGGACGCCTCGATCTCCGCGCCACCTTTTTCGCCACGTATCGCGCGGGCGACTGTTGCGTAATTTGACAGGATCGCCTGGGCCTACCGGTCAGTCACTCGGAAGCAACCTCATATAAGGTCCAGGACTGGGGTTTTTTGAACAGTGTGTTCCCCTTTCCTCCTTCCTTCCTCAGATTCATCCGCCGCGCCTGCCTCCACCTCCGAACTGCTGCTCCACGCGCATTCCGCCGGCAACAATGGTGAAAGAAAAGACGACGGCTTTGGAACGGTCGAAGAAGGCGATGGCGAAGGCGAAGGGGAGGGCGAGCAGTCGGGGCGGATCCTCGTCGCAGGCCGGTTTGCCGCAGGGCTGGATCTAGGGCGACTGGATTCGCTCGACCATCCGCCAGAAAGATCTTGATGACCTGGCCAATGAAGGACTGATCCCTCATGGATCAGTGAGGCTTCCGGGGATGGAGTGGCAGCCGCAACCTCAGGAGGGTGAGTGCGTCCTCTTAGCCACTCACGTCGATCATGGGTTTTCTTTGCCGCCCACCCTTTCTTTCGAGGATTTCTGAACTTCTTTGGGGCACAACTCCACCACTTCACACCCAACTCCATGGTGTATCTCGCCGCTTTCGTGTCCTTGTGTGAGAATTTTTTGGGTTGTCGGCCGCATTGGGGCCTCTTCAAACACATTTTCACCTGTCGCTCCCAGACGGTGAAATAGGCCAATCTGTCTGACAAGAGAACCCAAGTGATTCAGATGTGGGGGTCTTGGGGTCCAAATGAGAGGTAAGAGTGCTTTTTCCAGCCATGGTCCTTCCTGAGTCGGTTCGAGGGTGGCAGTCGACCTGGTTCTACTGGCAAGACCAGCCGACGCCAGGGCAGTCGACTGGACTTCCTCCTTTCTCCATGGATCGAGTGAGGAAGCTGTCCTCTCTGAAGGTGGTCCCGGAGGAGAAGGCTCAGGTCAAGGTTTTGGTCGAGCGTGTAGTCCAGCTCATCCGTGACGGGGTGACTGGTATGGATCTTCTGGAGGTTTTTCTTCGACGGTGCATCCATCCACTTCAGTATCGAGACCATCCGATGTGGATGTATTCTGGCACTGATGACACCACTCGGGTCCACCCGGAGGAGGTCGAGGATGCCACATCGGAGAGATGGATGACCGCCATCACCGGGAACAAAGATAACCCCGAGGAGCCAGGAGGATCCTCCACTCGACCAATCGCATTTGAGCGAGACAAGGTTCAATCCCGTATCTTTGTCTCCTCGACTCGCTTACTCCATCTTGTTTGCTTAAATCGGTCGATCGACTTTCGTCTTGTTTGTCTTCTTCCGTGTCACCACCGAGATGTACTCGATGCCCAACGGGCGCAAGAACCAGTTGAGGAGGAGGAAGGGAGCGGAGGTGAAAGCCAGGAGGAATGGCAGTCTGATGGTGGGGGGGACGAAGATGACGACAGCTCCGACGAAGAGGAGGAGGAGGAAGAGGAGGAAGAAATCGACCCTCCTTGCATGAAAAGGCGGTCCAAGCTCACCCATGACCCTGCGGTCGAGCGCGGCAAGGCTATCGCGCTGTCAGGCGGTCGGCAATGAAACATCCTCAGACGACCTCTCCGGCGCCGATCGAAAAAGCGCCAAGCAACCCCGATGACGCCTGCCGGTTTACAAAGGTTTTGCCCAAGATGAAGATGGCTATCCCCACTATTTCCGGGTATAGCAGAACTTGAGCTTTTTTGTTCCGCGCGAACATAATTTTGGTCGACTTGTTGACTCATCAACTGATTTCTGAAATCTGCAGCGCTGCCACCTCCGAGACCTCAGTCAGGAACGAAGACCAGGAGACGGAAGATGCTGTTACCTCTAACCTTGGTATGATCGCTGTAATTTTGCTTTTGGTCGATGGAGTTCCGTTTTTAACTTTGAATCTTTCCTGTAGTCCCTCCTCATGTCATTGATCTCCCTGATGATGACGATGAGGCGTCGTTGAGGCGGAGGAGGACTAAGAAGGCACCTGCCGGCAGGACTACTCAGGTTGCATCGATGCCTGAGGCGCTGGTTCATGAGGGTGGCAACACCACTCAGACTTCTGTGTCTTTTGCCGCGTCACCGACGCAGTATCCGCCTTCAACGTCGACTGCTGATCCGCCCTCCCTTTTCGCCATGCACCACGTCCCGGAGGACCAAGTGGGTGCTGCTAAGGAGGCTATACGCCAAGCGGGGCTCATGATGGAGCAGATGAAGGTGGTCCGGGAAGCCAGCCAAGCGGCCTATGATGCCAGCTCAGCTCTTCAGAGCAACGTCCAGGTTAGTTGATCACCACTTGTTCTGTTAGGATATGCTACCTGAAAAACTCTTCTTTCTGAAGATCCTCGTATCAGTACACCCACTGGGTGTGTCGACTGAATTTTCGGACTGGTGGGGGCACACTGAGTGCACCAACTGGGTGTAGTCCCCGAGACTATGGTGGATCGGCCGGGCAGTCGACCGTAGTCTTTATACTTTATATCTCTTTGATAACTTCTTCACTCGGTCTGGTCGGACCATGTCGAATGGAATCTTGAAACCGGTGGGGGCATGCTGAGTGCATCCACTGGGTGTAGTCCCCGAGACTATGGTGGACTGCTGGCAGTCGACCGTAGTCTGAAGAACTCCTTTTTTTTTCTCTTTCGGTCGACTGATCAAACCGAGTCAGTAGGACCAGTGGGGGCATGCTAAGTGCACCCACTGGGTGTAGTCCCCGAGACTACTGTCGAATATTTTGATTCGGCTGTAGTCTTAGAAACGCAATGATTTTTCTTAGTCACTCGGAAGTAACCTATCTGTGACGTCTGTCGACTGATTCTTTGCAGAAATCTTGCGAGCTTGTGGCTCGATACACTGAATTGGAGAACAAACAGATCCAGCTCAACCTTGACTTGAAGCTTGCACAGGAGAACTTGCAAAAGGCGAGAGACGAAGCAAAAGGTATGGCTGGTGAGATCTTGACGACTGTTTTTATTTTTCTGTCCCTTCCTAATTCTGACCTCACTGTCATTTTGCAGACAAAATGGAGGAGGCTCTGAAGAAGAAGGATTATGACCTTGCCGAGGCGCAGCAGACGGCTTTGAACAAAACCAAGCTCGCGGAAGAGAAGCTGTCTTTAGTCGGAAAACTTGAAGAGGAGAACGCCAATCTGAAAGCTGCTCTCGACGCGGCCAACAAGGAGGTTAGCCGACTAAAGAACGACAAGATAGCTCTGAGCGACAAGGCTGGCGAACTGGCGGGGAAGAGGAATGATCTAGAGGCTTATCTGGGAGGGCTCGCCAAGAAGCTATTCCTCATGCTTGAAGGTAATTCCTCTTATCCGACTGACTTGTTATCCCCGACTCATCATAGAACCATTAGCTTGAACTCGAGTTGTGTTTGTAGAATTCTGTCAGAACTTTGAGGAAGAGACTAGTCGAGTGGAGACAAGTCTGGACCCCATTAACTCCCCCGTGAAGGATGAAGCTGCCATGAATGTGCTCCGACCGAGTCTCGTGGTTGCTTGTGGTGGACTACCTCGCCGATCAAGGTCGCGGTATCGCTGGATCGACTCAACACTCCGCCAGGCGAAACACTTCAAAATGACCTCGAAGTCTTTAATGACTCGGTGAATGACATTCCAAGTCGAGTGCAGGGAATGGAAGAAGTCTTCGCCAGATGTGGTGCCGACGTTGTTCATCCCTGGTCCGCTGTTCACCGCAAGGAGGCGCGAGAGGAAAGGTTGGCGCCCATCAAAGTTGCCAATACCAAGAAGTACGACTTCCGATCTTTCATGGAGACTTTCATTGGTGCTGCCACCAATCGCTGATGGGATCGACCGACCAGTTCGTCGCGCCTTCCGCCCTCCACCGAGGAGTAAAAACTTCTATGATTCGTCTTAAATTTGCCTCGGAATGCCGAAAGTGATCCTCAGAATCGATAAACTTTAATGTGCTTGAGGCTGGGTACTTCGCATCCTTAGGATGTTATCCGAACTTTACTCATCGTCCGAAATATGCTTTTGTTTGCCTTCGAGTAAACTTTGTTCTTCACTCGGATTATGCTTCAATGTTTGAGATGCAGCTCGAGGTGGAAAATCCATCGACCTACACTTCATTGTACTTGCAGCGCAGGAGAAGGTAACAATCGACCTGCACCTCGTCAGTCCTTATGGATCGGGAGGGAGCGCATGTTGTACTTGTGGCGCAGCTCCGAAAGAGAAGGTAACAGTCGACCTGCACCTCGTCGTCCTTGCGGATCAGGATGAATTTCGTACTTAGGCGAGTACTGGACTGCAGCTAAGCCTTTGAGTGGGAGGATCGCTCTCCACTCGGTAGGATTTTCGGATACTTAGGCGAGTACTTGGACTGCAGTTAAGCCCCCGAGTGGGAGGTTTGCTCTCCACTCAGTAGGGTTTTTAAAACTTAGGCGAGCACTGGACTGCAGCTAAGCCTCCGAGTGGGAGGTTTGCTCTCCACTCGGTAGGATTTTTGGATACTTAGGCAAGTACTTGGACTGCATCTAAGCCCCCGAGTGGGAGGTTTGCTCTCCACTCGGTAGGGTTTTTAGAACTTAGGCGAGTACTTGGACTGCAGCTAAGCCCCCGAGTGGGAGGTTTGCTCTCCAATCGGAAGGGTTTTTAGAACTTAGGCGTAGCACTGGATCAGCTAAGCCCCGAGTGGGAGGTTTGCTCTCCACTCGGTAGGGATTTTCAAACTTAGGCAAGTTGGACTGCAGCTAAGCCTCCGGGAGGATTTTGTGTCGTAACTCTGAAGGGAAAGGCAACAGTCGATCTGTACCTTGTCGTCCTCGCAAAGCACACATTGTATTAAATACTTAGGCGGGTACTTGGACTGCAGCTAAGCCCCCGAGTGGGAGGCTGGCTCGCTACTCGGTAGGATTTTCAAACTTAGGCGAGTACTTGGACTGCAGCTAAGCCCCCGAGTGGGAGGCTGGCTCGCCACTCGGTAGGATTTTCAAACTTAGGCGAGTACTTGGACTGCATCTAAGCCCCTGAGTGGGAGGCTGGCTTGCCACTCGGTAGGATTTTCAAACTTAGGCGAGTACTTGGACTGCAGCTAAGCCCCCGAGTGGGAGGCTGGCTCGCCACTCGATAGGATTTTCAGATATTTAGGCGAAACAGATTCGCAGCTAAGCCCCCGAGTGGGAGGCTGGCTCTCCACTCGGCAGGGATTTTTTTTTAAAAACTTAGGCGAAACGGGTTCGTGGCTAAGCCACCCACTGGGGGAAATTTCTTATGTAAATGGAAAGTAATAGCAATCACTGGGAGAATTATAACATTCTTGTCTTTGATAAACAAACTACAGAGGTACTTTTATTACATCTCACCCGAGTGAGTTCTTAAGTGTAAAAGGGGCGGAGCAGCTCCGCATTCCAGGCTCGAGGCTCATCAATCTGGAGTTCGATGTTGTAGAGATGATAAGATCCATTGTGGAGAACTCTGGTGACGATGAAGGGACCTTCCCAAGTGGGAGCGAGCTTGTGTGGTTTCTGCTGATCCACTTGGAGGACCAAGTCCCCTTCTTGAAAGGCTCGTCTCTTCACATTTCTAGCATGGAATCGACGCAAGTCCTGCTGATAGATGGTCGAGCGGACCAGGGCCATCTCTCTCTCCTCTTCAAGGAGGTCGACTGCATCTTGCCGGGCTTGCTCCGCTTCAGCTTCAGAGTAGAGTTCGACTCGGGGCGCATTGTGAAACAGGTCACTCGACAGAACTGCTTCAGCTCCATAGACCATAAAAAATGGAGTTCTCCCAGTCGACCGATTAGGAGTGGTCCTCAATCCCCAAAGAACCGACGGAAGTTCGTCGACCCACGTTCCTGCTGCATGCTTGAGATCACGCATCAGTCGAGGTTTCAGTCCTTTGAGAATTAGACCATTTTCTCGTTCTGCTTGTCCATTCGTCTGGGGGTGAGCAACTGAAGCATAGTCGACTCGCGTGCCCTGAGAGGCGCAAATGGCTTTGAACTTATCAGAATCGAAGTTTGACCCATTGTCAGTGATGATGCTGTGCGGAACTCCATATCTGAATATCAACTCTCTGATGAAATCGATAGCAAAGGCACGCATCAAGGTTCTTGATAGGTTTAGCTTTGATCCACTTCGTAAACTTGTCGACTGCCACAAGCAAATGAGTGAAACCGCTCCTGCCAGTTATTAGTGGTCCAATCATATCCAACCCCCAAACAGCAAAAGGCCAGACGAGGGGAATGGTCTTCAATGCTGAGGCGGGTTTGTGTGACATATTGGAGTAGAACTGACATCCTTCACACTTGTCGACTATTTCCTTTGCCATTTCATTTGCTTTTGGCCAGTAAAATCCCGCTCGGTATGCTTTAGCCACGATGGTCCGAGAGGACGCATGGTGACCACAGGTCCCCGAGTGGATATCATCAAGAATTATCTGACCTTCATCTGGCGTTATGCATTTCGGCTGACTCGATCCACGCTTTCTCGAATAATCTGTCCCTTGATCACAAGAAAGGCCTTGGATCGGCGGACGATCTATCGAGCCTCTTCTTCATTCTCCGGGAGCTCTTTCCTCGTAATATACGCTGATGTATGGTAATCGTCCAATGGGAGTGATGACCACAACTTCCATGATCAGGTCGACCACCGCTGGGACCTCAACTTCAGTCGGATTAGTGGCACATTTTGGTTGTGGAGCTTCTTCAGTGAAAGGATCCTCCTGAATCGATGGTGTGCGGATGTGCTCCAAAAACACATCACTGGGAATGGCTTCCCTCTTGGACCCTATTTTCGCCAAATCATCAGCAGCTTAATTTTTTCAATGGGGTATATGATGGAGCTCTAACCCTCAAACTTCTTCTCTAGCTTCCTCACTGCATTACATAAGAATCAGTCATGGCTGGACTTCGACGTCCCCACTCCTTCATCACCGATTAACCACTAGATCTGAGTCGCCATAAACCATGAGGCGACGGACGCCGAGTGAGATGGCCATACACGCAACCCATACAACGGTGCTTCAGATTCTCGCTTCATTGTTGGAAGAATCAAAGTGAATCTGGAGCACATATCTCGAGCTTAACTCCTGGGGAAACCAATACTACCCCAAAGACCGAACGATTCTACATCTTGGAACCATCAAAGAACATAATCCAAAGGTTCGAAAGTGAACTTGAGTCGGTAACTGTTGTTCAATCCACTCGGCGATGAAATCTGCTATTGCTTGGGACTTGATGGCTTTCTTTGCCTCGAACTTGATATCAAGGGGAAGAAGTTCAATCGCCCATTTCGCCACTCGACCAGTTGCGTCTCTGTTGTGCAAAATCTCTGATAATGGGGCGTCGCTGACGACTGTAATGGAATGATCAGAGAAGTAATGAGCAACCTTCTTCGCGGTCATATAAATCCCATACACAAGCTTCTGATAATGAGGGTATCTTTGCTTTGACGGGGTTAATACTTCAGAAAGATAATATACTGGGCGCTGAACTTTGAAGACCTTTCCTTCCTCTTCCCGCTCGACCGTAAGTACTGTACCGACGACTTGTCCTGTGGCTGCAATGTAAAGCAGCAACGACTCCTTGCTGATTGGGGCAGCAAGCACCGGCTGGGTGGAGAGCAGAGCTTTGAGCTCTGCAAACGCTGCATCAGCTTCAGGAGTCCACTCAAACTTGTCTGACTTCTTCATCACCGGTAAAGAGGCAATGCCTTTTCACCGAGGCGAGAGATGAATCGACTTAAAGCGGCCAAGCATCCAAGAAAGCTTCGGACATCGTGCACACGCATTGTATGCGTTTCATTCGGAGTATAGTGCCAACTTTTTCGGGTTAGCGTCGATTCCTCGCTCGTAAACGAAAACCGAGTAACTTTCCGCCAGAACTCCGAATGTGCACTTTGATGGATTAAGCTTGATATCATACCTCTGAGATTTGCAAATGTTTCAGCAAGGTCACCAACAGGTCGGAACCTTTCCATGACTTGACCACAATGTCATCCATGTATGCTTCCACATTCCGACCGATTTGAGTGAGTAAACACTTCGAATCATCCTCATGAACGTGGCTCCGGCATTCTTGAGGCCGAATGGCATGGTGACATATGTAAGCACACGAATGGAGTGATGAAAGCTGTTTTGATCTCGTCGGGTCCATCTGCACGGATCTGATGGTACCCGGAATATGCGTCTAAGAAAGACAACCGCTCACATCCCGCAGTCGAGTCGACTATTTGGTCGATGCGGGTGAGAGGAAATTGATCTTTCGGGCAAGCCCGATTGATATGTTTGAAGTCGATGCACATGCGCAGTGAATTGTCCTTCTTAGGGACCATGGCAACATTGGCGAGCCACTCAGAGTGGTAAATCTCTCGGATAAACTCTGCTACTAAGAGCCGAGCCACCTCCTCGCCAATGGCCTTTCTCTTTTGGACGGCGGACCGTCGAAGATGTTCTTTGACAGGTTTAACTTTTGATTCGACTCGTGACGATGCTCAGCCAGTCCCCTGGGAACACCCGGCATGTCAGCATGCTTCCATGCAAAGATGTCCCAGTTCTCACGGAGGAACTGGATGAGCGCTTCTTCCTATTTGGAGTCGAGTGTTGTTGAGATGTGAGTCGGAGCAGCATTGGGGTCAGTCGGATGAATATGAATCAGTTTCGTCTCCCGGGACGACTGAAATGCTGACTCCATGGCGGGCTTCTTGGCTCGCAACAAATCACTCGGGTCTGCAGTTTTCTGGTACTCTTGCAGCTCGACCACTGCCATCTGAGCATCAACGATCTTAGAGCCTTTCCGAAACACTCTTCGCTTTTTCCGATTGCCGATGGCGGTGATCACACCTTTGGGACCTGGCATCTTCGCTTGAGGTACACATAACATGGTCGAGCCATGAAACGCGCATATGCCGGCCTCCCGAGGATAGCGTGATAAGCGCTCTGAAATCCACGACCTCAAAGGTCAACTTTTCTCACGAAAATTCTTGTAGTCACCAAAACCACATCGAGAGCAATTTGGCCGAGTGACTCAGCCTTCTTTCCGTGAATGACTCCATGGAAGCTCATGTTCTTGGTGCCGAGTCCGGACATCGGAATGCCCATCCCTTTCAACGCCTCTGCATACAAAATGTTCAGGCCAACGCCACCATCCATCAAAACCTTAGTTAGTTGAGTGCCTTCGACGAATCGGGTCGACCACCAATGCTTGCCTCCTGTGGGTGGCTATGTGTGTCGGGTGATCGACCGGTCGAACATGATGGCGGGTCTCATGACCATTTCAGGTAACTAGGTGTCGCGGGAGCGACCATATTCACTTCTCGGTTGATAACTTTCAATCGACTTTTGCTTTCAACGTCAGCAAAAATCATCAGAGTGGAATTGACCTGGGGGTATCCACCGTCACTATCTTCCTTGTCCTCAACTTTGTCCGACTCCTTCTCCTTGTCCTTGAGCTGCTTCCCCGAACTCGCTGAATCAAGAGCCGACACTGTCGAGTGGTATGCTTTGTGTAAATGAGTTTACCCTATTCATCTTTCTTCGTGTGAATGTGACATGGCAAGTCCAACACATCATTTCCATCTTGGTCTTTCACTTTCTTGGGGTTCCAAGGTCCCTTGGGTTTCCCCTTGAACTTTCCTGGAGTCACGGCCAAGGCTTCTCCAGGAGCAGCTGGCTCAGCTTTCCGCTTCTGTTTCCGACTGGAGTTCCCTCCACCGGTTTCATTAGCGGCTGACTTGTACTTGCCACTCCGGAATCGATCCTCTTCTTCAGCATTGGCGTACTTGGTGGCAATCTCCATCATTCGACTCAGGGTCATGTCTCCTGTCCGACCGAATTTCAGACTCAACTCCCTGTTCTTAACTCCTTCCTTGAAGGCACAGACTGCCTGATGATCAAATACATTCTCTACTGTGTGGTGCAAAGTGATCCATCTCTGGATGTAATCCCTCAGAGTTTCATTCGACTTCTACACACACGACTGCAACTCACAACCCCGCTGGTCGCTTGCAAGTTCCTTCAAATGTCACGACAAACACTCGGGCAAGATCTTCCCAAGTGTAAATGTCATTGGTGCTAATCGATTCAGCCATGCTCGCCGATCCCTCTAACATAAGAGGCAGGTGTTTCATGGCCACTTCATCGTTGCCGCCGTAATCTGGACAGCCACTCGGTACTCCTCAAGTTGGGTATCCGGCTTGGACTCACCAAAGGAACTTATCGACTCCAGTCGCCAACCTAAAATTGGGAGGAATCACCGCGGCTCTGATGGCTCTGCTAAAACACTCTGGTCCCGAGACGTGTACTCTGCCGCTGATGGGTGCATTTCTATCATGACCTTCACGGTTAGCTCTGTTCCCGTCGACCATACCTTGAACGATGACGGATCTCACATCAACGCCTGGTTCCCTGGGGTCGACTGGAATCCTTCGCCCAACACCGTGCTGGCGTCTGTCATCTTGCTGCCGAGGCGCATATGACCCACCCCATGGGGGAGGAGTGGGCACTCGACGTCGATCATCATGATCGAATCGGTCCTCATACTGATCAGGCCGGCCTCCATGTCCCTCACGCCTCGGGAGCGATCTTGGGCTATGTGCCAACTGGACTGTATTCGCAGCGACGGATCTGCTGTGAATCCTGTTCCGCGACTGCGATATAGCTGAATTTTGATCTCCTGCTGCCCGGAGCAAATCTCTGATCTGGAGTAAGCCCTCGCCAGCCTCCGATTGGGAAGGCTGAATGGACTCTGCTATACGGGCTGCAGCTGCTAGATTCTGAATGGGAGTTCGGTATACCTGAGTCGGTTGTGGAAAGAGTTGACGTCGACTGGACGACGGGACCCGTTGTTGCGCTCGTTCGTCGAGCACTCGCTGGAGATTTTCCAGTCGAGTGCGCTCAGCCAAGTTGGCCAAACGCGCATCTTCTAAGGCGCGGGCCTCGGGGGTTTCTCCAACGATAGGAGTGTGAAGCGCATCCATGTTCCGGCGGCGGAGCTCCTCCCTCTGTAGCGAAGTGAGGGGCTCGGGTTGCTACTCTTCGTGAGCCTGCGCCGGCTCGCCTCCACCAACGCCTCCGTCGGTGCGGGGGAAACCAGGAGGACTGCGTGGTCCGTCGACCATCAGAACCTCCACCGCTTGATCGCTGCTGTCGCACTCGGATGCAGTCTCTGCGAGCCGCCGACAGATCGAACAAAGTCAGAGAGATTCGTCGGGCTTGATTGCCGCGACTTGGGGAGTGGCCGACTGGCGGGCCACCGCGTGCCTCACCCACCGCTGAAGCCTCGATCGACCGGAGCACTTCCGTCGGCGCGAGACCGGGAGGGAGGACGGCACAAGAGTCGACCGATACTGGGTCGACGGTTGCCGCAGGAGGACGCCGCGGACGCACGCGCGAAAGTGCGTCGCCCCGCGGACGGGGAGTGCGTCAACGTCGAGTGGAGCCTCCTGCAACCAAGCGGAGTCGTCGGCGATGAACGTGAGCGCGCCGAGACGGATCTCGCGGCCCTCAACTAAAACTTCGCCTGAAACCATGATGAATGGGATCGGAAAAAATGCAACTTCTCCAACAAGTCGCTAAGACACCTGCCCCATGGTGGGCGCCAACTGTCGTGGTTCGAAGCCCGACAAAGAGAATGGGGGTAGGTATGGAGAGGCAAGATCCTAGCTATGGAGTAGTTGTATACGCAAGATGTTTACGAGTTCAGGCCCTTCTTGGAGGAAGTAACAGCCCTACGTCTCGGAGCCCGGAGGCGGTCGACTGTATTATGTGCGTATGAGTTACAGAGGTGCGAACCCTTGTCACTGAGGAGGGGGGGTGGCTTATATAGAGTTCGCCAGACCCCTCCGACCCTCAGTTATGCAAGGTTAAAGGTACATTAAGATAGGGGGTTACTGGTAACGCCCACATAAAGTGCTATGATGACCATAAAAGCTACTTAATGACCGACCGTTTGTGTGCAGACTGGCTTTGGATCTCCTGGTGGTCGAGTGGTTGGCTTCATGGTCGAGTGTCTTCCAGTTGGTCGAGTGGAACTCTTCCAGGTCGACTGAAAGGTAGTTTCTTCTAGAGATGTCCTTGGGGAGGGTGTCTTGGACAGGTCCATGACCCTACCCTAGGTATATGACTTCATCACTCATCACTCTGTGACACAATCACTAATTGGCTAGTACTAAGCCGATCGCGCGCGAGGTCGGGGACGCCGCTCGGTGGAGGCGCGGTGGCGCGGAGTCCGAGATGAAGCCGGCGGCAGCGGGCGGCATGGCGGCTATGATTGGCCGCCGCATGGCGCGAGGCCGCCGGGTCGGGGTGATGCAGGAGTCCCGGGCGGAGCAGGGCGGTGACGGCCGGCGTAGATCGACAGGCGAGCCGTCGCATTTAACGGCGGCGGTAAAGGGCCGCCGCGATGACGCGAGGCCGCTGGTCGGGCGACCGCGGCCGACGCGTGAGGCCGCTGAGTCGGGCGATCGACGGGCATACGCTGACAACGCGCGAGGCCGCCGGATCGGTGAAGAAGCCGGCCAATCGCGCCGGTCTTGGAGTAGAGGCGAACGGGGTCGACGGCGACGGTGGGCGACGCAAACCGGATCACATAGACCGGAAAACCAAAAAGTAGACACCGATCAAAGCGACCGGCGAGAGAGAGAAAACCCGGATCAAAGGATCGGGAAAAAAGACTCTTTAGGGCAGCCGGCCAATACGGCCTGGCAGACGAACCCTAGGTACGGGCGGCGCGGCCCCCGGCGGCGGTCATGGAGGCCGACTGCCCCGGGGGCGGCGGGCGCGTGCGGAAGCGGCGGCCGCTAGGGTTTAGAACCCGGAAACTGATACCATGTTGGAAGGGAGAGAGAGGTTTGATGGAATAGTTCGTTTTATTATTTAAGCCTCGTGGGCATATATATAGAAGTATATAATCAACTTGAAGTACAAAACAAGCCAGAATAATTCCTAGTCTATTTTATGTTTTCTAACTAATCACGATACTCAACACTAGCTTGCGAGAGAAGAGAGCGAGGCGATGGGGAGGAGCTGAGGAAGTTATGGCGCCGTCCCCCATTTATATTAAAGCCAAGTACGCTGTGAAATTGATGGCATTGACCGTGCGAATTAAGGAGCGAGCCACCTTGGTCGGAAGAACGCGCGGGCGCCACTTTTCCGTCAATGCGCCGCCCACTCGTGACAGGAGCCGCGCCGTCTTTGCTCGTGACAGCTCAGCTTAAACAATTTCACTCGACAGTGCATCCAACACTGCTAGCTCACTGTATTTTACTACTGTATTGATGTATGATGGAACGAAGAATTTTGGGCGCGAGCTGCGCAAAGCAAACAGTACTGCTGTGTTTGGAAATCTATACGTACGGGACATGAGGCAAACTCCACCACGCAACCTCATCCTGTCCGCGCGCGTTCGTTTGGGATAAAACGGATGAACCAGACGGCCCAGCGCGCGGGCGCAAACGGACTTTTGTCCGTTTTCTGTCCGCTTTCGACCCATCCACAACCCAAGTTTGCGCCGCTTTTGGGATAAAACGGACAGCATGCGGACGCGCGGGCCGTCTGCGCGTGTCCTCCCCTAGCCCGCCCGTCGGTGGCACAGGGGCGCCTTTTTCTATCCGCCCTCTCCCTCTCTCCGGCCGCACGCCCTCCACTCTTCTCCACTCTTCCCCACTCTTCCCTCGCCGCCGCGGCCGCTGCCATTAGCTGTGCAGCTCGGACGCACGCTCGCTCAGCCCCTTCCCCTCGGCGCCCCCGAGCTACCCAACTACGGCCACCTGATTTGCGCACCCGCCGGCCGGATTTGGGGCGGATCCGGTCAGTCTTGAGCTCGCCCGACTGTGGGAGGCCGCGCCGCGCCCTGGACTGGCCGGGCACCGGGCCGGAAGGCCCCGACAGGCACTATTAGAAAAAGGGTCATTTGTCCCGGTTCGGGAACCGGGACTAAAGGGTCGGTACTAAAGCCCTACACCTTTAGTCCCGGTTTTTATACCAACCGGGACAGATGGGACTCCACGTGGCCACAGCGGCTTGCCCTGGCAGGGGGGCCTCTGTCCCGGTTGGTAGCACCAACCGGGACCAATAAGCTACCACGCGTCAGCAGTTCAGCGGCTGGGGTTTTTGTTTTTTTTTCTGAAGGGGGGGGGGGGGGGGTTGGGGTTTTTGGGGGGTTTTGTAGGGTTAATTTAGGTGTTTCATATATTGTGTTAGTTAGCTAATTAATAGAGAGAAGTGTCCGCTCTTATCTCCGTGCTTGGTCGACCCTACGTACTATACGTATAGAGAGGACTCGACACGCTAGCTAGTAAGCAAATGAAGGAAACCATTAAGTACAGATGATCGTCATGAACATATGCATACAGAGAGAAGTGATATCGACCTCTCCTTCTCCGAGAGATTGGTCGCACAACAAGTTTTCGTATATCTATCCAACGCTACTGGCTACATATATACAATATAAGATCTCTTACAATATAATCCCCGAATTATATATGAACTCATGTTCCACATGGTATTCTCCATCTTTAGTGATCACGTGGTCAAGAAAAAATCCCGTTAATTCCTCTTGAATTGCTCGCATGCGATCTTGTGCTAGGAGTTCATCCCGCATCTGAAACATCTAATTTGGAGAAGGGGGTCAATACATATATATGAATGAATGAAACTCAACACAAATGATGGTAATAAAATAAAATTGTGAATGTTATTGCTTACACACTTCATATTGTTTTTTAGAGTAGCCCCGCTCACAGGTCGTGTGGCGGATGGACTCGCAAATGTAGTATCCATAATAATTATTCCCGGGTTCCTGCCACAAACACTTTACAAAAAATAGAGGTCAATCAAACTGATAAGCAAGCATGCTAAATGGTATTGATGAAACTAGCGCTTGAATCACTAGGAGATGCGGGGAACTAGCTAGTAGTACTTACTTTCGGGTGTGTAAATCGTAGCTTCCCCGGTAGTCCTGGAGCTTGTGCGGTGAATTTTTTCCAAACCCTGCCAGACAAAGAAAAGAATTACTTGATATCAGGAAATCTACAAAGTTGCTGATATGGTGCCTGCTCAAGCTTAATCTCTTGGAGAATATAGTGGAACCTGCGCACGCATGCATAACTCATCAATTACATTACTATAATCTCGACTAATAAGGGAAACCAAATATGCACAAGACAGTAACACTCACTTGAAGTTGTAAGGAAATAGTATTATATCTTTGTTTTGATTTATTACCAGCGATCGTAGCAAGTTGGCCTCGTTTCTTTGGCATGAAATTTAACAGTAAATTCATCTATGAGATTTGCGTTAATGAACCCAATATCACCGATTTGTCTTTTCTTGCATTCGACGATCTTCAATCTGCATAATATAGTGAGGATAATTATATATATACAAGCAATGAAAGAGCTGAGCTGTATATAGAGACTTAATGATAGAAGTAGTACTTACAAACAGTAGCAAGTGACCGTTAATTTATCGAGGGCCTTTTGATTAAAACACTGGAATACCTCCTCAAATGGAACAGACAACAGATCAATTCCAACGAGGTCATGCTCCTCTTTAACTCTCCGTGTCAAAGTATCCTTCCCCCTAGAGTCTCTGCAGGTTTTCATGTACCAATCATGGAATCTTCGCATCATCGTTGTTAGAGGAGGATGACCAGGTTTGACGAGAGGCTTCCCGTACTGGTATCTGAATTCGTCCACCTCCATTATATCATAATGTGCATCGTCGTCGTGCATGTAATCTGCTGGATTGGTACCGGGCAAGATCCCCGGATGATTAACGATGATATCGCTAGACACCTTGAGCGGGGGGCACGATTGGTTCGCTTGTTCGCCGAGCTCGGGAATTGTTTTCCCACATCATCGTTCTGCTAACCTTCGATCAGTACAAGTACTTCCCGACCGGGACGCTTCCATATATGTCCTTTCAATAATGCGGTCATAGTTGGTTTGCGGCGGAGACGGTGGTGGTCGCTTCAGGGCATCCAAACTGCGCTTCGCTTTCACCGGATCTATCTTCTCCTCCGGAGGTGGAGATTTCTTTGCAAAAAAGCCCTTCACTCCGGCTTCAGAGATCTTCACGTTTTCCTCGTTGGTCCTCTTGTATGGCAACTTCTCTAAAGGCTTGAGAGATGGACCGAATTTGTATTGCCTCCAGCCTCTGGCTGTACTGCTAGACGCTGGAGCAGCCGGAGTGGCTGCGGATGTCTTCTTTCGTTGCTTACGAGGCGGAGTGCTACGACGCGCCGGAGCAGCCGGAGCGTCGGCGGCTCTCTTCCCACCTTGCTGACGAGGCGGAGGAGGAGGCGGGCTGCTCAGACGCGCCGGCATAGGCGGAGAAGGAGGCGGAGCGCCACCACACACCTAAGCAGCTGGAGATAGAGGCGGAGTGCCCTGATCACTCGCCGGAGGATGAGGCGGAGAAGGAGGCGGGGTGCCCTGACTCGCCGGAGGAGGAGGAAGATGCTGAGGCGTCTAGTTAGGAAGGTTGATTAACTCCTTCCGCCATAGGCATGTAGTCTTCAGAGTAGAACCCAGTCGAGTCTCCCCTTTACCGGTAGGGTGGTCAAGCTTGAGGTCCTCAAATCCCTCCGTTATTTCATCCACCGTCACCTAGCATATCCTTCTGGAATTGGACGGCAGTGAAAAGTTGCGCCGGGTTCAGGAGGTCGAACAGAGCCGACAGCCGCCTTGATTTTGAAGTTCTGCCATTGCGTCATAAGGTGGCAATGTTGAGACTCCGTGATAGCATCCACGAGGTAGCTAGTAGGAGCCGTGAAGATAGGCTCCAGCTGAAGCACCTCGGTGGAAGCCACGCTGCTTCTCTGCTGAGATGGCGGGGTAGCTTCGGGGGTAGCTTCGGCAAGTCGCTTGTTGTGAACTGCTTCTCGTTCCTCTAGCGCTTGTACAATTGCGTGCAGCTTCTGCAGTTGGGTATGCTCCACTTTCCTCCTACTCTCCTGGCATTTGTAACAACCTGCGTCCGGAAACCCAGCCTTCCACGAAACGGAGCCTGGCGTGCCTCGTGTCCGTCCAGGGTGCTCAGGATTCCAGAGGGCCATTGTGAGCTCGTCGTTCTATCTGTCTGGAATGAACCTCCCTTCCTTCGCTGCGGCGATATAGTCCTGAAGCTTCGTGATGGGTATTCGCAGTTGCTCGTTCGTCCAAACGCACTTCCCTGATTCAGGGTCCAAGGTTCCCCCAACCCCAAAGAACCAAGTCCTTGAACGATCTGGCCAATTCAATGTCTCTGGTTCAACCCCTTTATCAAGCAGGTCATTCTCAGCATTGTCCCACGACAACCGGGCTTTGAGGTAGCCACCTGACCCCGTGCGATGGTGAAGCTCCTTCTTCGCAGCATTTAACTTGTTTGTTGCTGATATCTTCACACTCTTGTCCGATGTCTTGTGGGCCACACATGCATCCCAGTGATTTCTGGTCTTCTCAAACCATCCGGTGGATTCTGGAGTCTTTTCTTTGTCGACAAACGATGTTTTCAGCTCATTCTTCCACCTCCTGAATAGATCTGCCATCTTCTTAAGAGCATGAGACTTGACCAATGGCTCTATAATAGCTGGCTTCTCTGGACCCTCCTCTAGTGGTAGGGTGAAATTTGCCTTCAGCGCGGCCCAAAGATCATCTTTCTGCCTATCGTTGACATAATACACCGCAGGGTCTTCGTTCTTAAGCTAATACCATTGGTGGATGCTGATCGGGATCATGTCCCTAACAAGAACCCCGTGACCGAAAGCGTAGATCGCTTCCTTGGTCCGGATGGGTTCAATCGGTTGACAACCGCGCGTGATTGCTGTGATCGTGAACCTTTCATCCGAGCGCAACTTTTTCTTTGGGCCTCGTCTCTTTACCGAAGTTGTGCTCGATCTGGAGGGCTAGAAAAAAGAAGAAAGACGAGAGTTAATATGTGTACATACCAAAACAATGAATGCATCAATTAGCTAGTCACCACATGCTTAATTAATATATATACCTGGCCGGACTCTGTTCGGTCACCAGAGCTGGCATCACGGTCTCCTTCTTGCACCGGCATTCGGTCACCGGAGCCATCATAATCATGTCCTTCCTCCTCCATTGTTCGATAACCGTAGCCTGCTTCACCCTCTCCTTCCAGACCATCGGGTTCGTTGAGATACGACATGACATCACCTCCGGCTGCGATTATGTCCCCCAACACATGTTCTGCTTCCTCGTCTCGGCCGTGCTCCATAGTTTCTGCAAATATTACAACATGGCAATTATTATACAAACATGACAGATGGATATATTAGTGGCAAATGTAGACCTAGCTAGCTAATCACAACAAGGAATGCATATTAGTGGCCTCGACGTGTCTCTAGGGTTTGGGGTGGCCTCGGCAACGCTTCAAGGGTTCAGGGTGGCCTTGACGACAATGCTCTTTTAGCTTGGTAAATTTGGGTGGCCTCGACAGCGCTTCTAGTGTCTGGATCAACTTGTGCACATTGCCAGACCCTCAACACTCGACTGCTCGGCGATCCACGGCCCTCTATGTACCCTATTTCCCGACCCTCGACCCCCTCATGTCACGTTTGTCTAGTGTCAAAGGATTCAACAAAACCATGTCTTCATCATTAGGTGAAAGTAACAGGCGCATGATGGTACGAAGTTCTGCAAAGTTGTTCTGGAACGGAGTCCCAGATAGGAACATTCGCTTTTTCGTACAAAGTTCAGCAAGAGCCTTCTGAATATCGCTATATGGTAGGCCTTTGTATGACTTCGTACAAAAAGGTGAATTATCCTATCCAGGACTCCGTTCCAGAATAACTTTGCACAACTTCATACCATCATGCCCCGGTTACTTCCGGCTAATGATGAAGCCATGGATTTCTTCAATACTTTGACACTAGCTAGGCAACCTCTTGACCCCTCGGCGATCCTCGAACCTCGACCACTCGGACGATCCACGACCCTCTACCCTATTTCCCAACCCTCGACCCCCTCATGTCACGTTTGTCTAGTGTCAAAGGATTCAACAAAACCATGTCTTCATCATCAGGAGAAAGTAACAGGCGCATGATGGGACGAAGGTCTGCAAAATTGTTCTAGAACGGAGTCCCAGATAGGAACATTCGCTTTTTCGTACAAAGTTCACCAAGAGCCTTCCGAATATCACTACTTGGAAGGCCTTTGCTGAAATTCGTACATAAAGGCGAATTATCCTATCCGGGACTCTGTACAACTTCGTACCATCATGCCCCGATTACTTCCGGCTAATGATGAAGCCATGGATTTCTTCAATACTTTGACACTAGGCAACCTCTCGACCCCTCGGCGATCCTCGACCCTCAAACCCTTGGCGACCCTTGACCCCTCGACGTTCCTCGACCTCGAACCCTAGGCCCCTCGACGACCCTCGAACCCTCGGTGACCCTCGAACCTCTACCCTAGTTCCCGACCCTCGCCCCTCGAACCCTCGGCGACCCCCCTCATGTCAAAGTTATCGGGGAGGGGGCATATTGACCCCCCCCCCTCATGTAAGAAGAGGAAAAAAGATCGAAGAAGAAAAAAGAGGAGAAGAAGAAAGGAATAGAGGAGAAGACCGAAGAAAAAAAAGGAAAAAAAGAGGAGAAGAAGAAAGGAATAGAGGAGAAGAAGAAAAAAACAGAAATTATTCTTCTATTTTTTTCTTCTTCTCCCCCATTCCTTTCTTCTTCTCCTCTCTTTTTCTTCTTTTTTTCTCTTCTTATTTATTTCTTCTCTTCTTCCTCTCCTCTTCTTCTCCTTTCTTCTTCTCCTTCTTCCTCTTCTTATTTTCCTTTATCCACTCCTTCCTTTTCTTCTTCTTCTTCCTTCTTCCTCTTTTCTTCCTTTTCCTTATTTTACTTTTTCCTCTACACTAACCTAAAATGCACTAACCTAAAATCGATATCTACTAATTAACAACCTAAATAAATTTTTTAATACATATATGAAAAAAAACATCATATGAAAAAAACATCATATGCACAAAAAAACATCATATAGAAAAACATCATATCAACATCATCACATATATGAAAAAAAACATCGGAAGGCCGCCGGACCGTGGGGTGGTGCGGCAGCGGTGGCGCGGGGCGGTGACGGCGTCGGGACAGCGACTCGGGGCGGCGCGGGGAGGTGATGGCGATGGCGTCGGAACGGTGACGACGCGGGGTAGCGCGCGGCGACGGCGTTCGGGCGGTGTGAGGTGGTGACGGCGCAGGGCACGAGCGGCGACGGGGCAGGGCGCGGTGACGAGGGCGGCGACGGCGACGATGGGGCGAGCTCAGGCAGCCTGGCGGCGTTGTCGGGGTGGGGCAACTTCAGAGATGAAAATGAAAAACGCTAAGTGTTTGCTTATATAGCAAAGCCATTGGTCCCGGTTCGTGGCACCAATCGGGACCAATACCACCCTTTGGTCCCAGTTGGTGCCGGTTGGTGGCACCAACTGGGACTAAAGGGAGGCTGTCAGTGTCAAAACCGGCGGATCTCGGGTAGGGGGTCCCGAACTGTGCGTCTAGGCGGATGGTAACAGGAGACAAGGGACACGATGTTTTTACCCAGGTTCGGGCCCTCTCGATGGAGGTAAAACCCTACTCCTGCTCGATTAATATTGATGATATGGGTAGTACAAGAGTAGATCTACCACGAGATCAGAGAGGCTAAACCCTAGAAGCTAGCCTATGGTATGATTGTTGTTCGTCCTGCGGATTAAAACCCTCCGGTTTATATAGACACCGGAGAGGGCTAGGGTTACATATAGTCGGTTACAAAGGGAGGAGATCTACATATCCGTATCACCAAGCTTGCCTTCCACGCCAAGGAAAGTCCCATCCGGACACGGGACGAAGTCTTCGATCTTGTATCTTCATAGTCCAGGAGTCCGGCCAAAGGTTATAGTCTCGCTATCCGGACACCCCTAATCCAGGACTCCTCAAGAGTCTCTGAACCAGGCTTCAATGACGCATTTAGTCCGGCGCGCAGATTGTCTTCGGCATTGCAAGGCGGGTTCCTCCTCCAAATACTTCATAGAAGATTTTGAACACAAGGATAGTGTCCGGCTCTGCAAAATAAGTTACACATACCACCGTAGAGAGAATAATATTTACACAAATCCAATCACGACGTATTCCGCAGCGTGACATCACACCACGCCAAGCCTTTATTCGAATCATTTTATCGTCCCACCTCAAAGACGCTTAGCGAGGCGGTTTCCTTGGCACGTCTTGTCGAAGCAGAGATTGTGTCCCCTTATTCCGGGATTCTCATCAATACGGGCGTGGGTAACCCAACCGTGCCATTAATTACGGCGCTTTGGGAGATAAGCGAGTTTTACCAGGCTGGTGGGGGCACATAGTTTCGTCCGCCCATATAAGGGGATAAGGATCCACCTTTTTCATCTACGCCTTCTTCCTCCTTCGCTTATCCATTTCCAAGACTTTCGAGCTCCAGCGCCTAAGTCCGCACTTCCCACCTCAACCTTCTCCAGCCATGTCCTGAGCAGGAGGCGGTGGATGGCCTTCTCCGTCACGGAGGGGCACATCAAAGTTGAGGAAAGCCGGATACTTGTCCAACGACATTGCGCACCGGCTTCCAGACGAGGGGCAGCTCATCCCCACCCCCAGGCCCCATGAGAGGGTGGTGTTCCTCCCCCATTTCCTCCACGAACTGGGCTTCCCACTCCACCCATTTGTCCGGGGGCTCATGTTCTACTACGGCCTGGATTTCTACGATCTGGCCCCGTACTTCATCCTCAACATCTCGGCGTTTATCGTCGTGTGCGAGGCCTTCCTCCGCATCAAGCCCCACTTCGGCTTATGGCTGAAGACCTTCAATGTCAAGCCGAAGGTAGTGGGCGGCCAGCAAGCGGTGTGCGGAGGCGCCATGGTGGGCAAGATGCCCAACGTTATATGGCTCGAGGGCTCCTTCGTGGAAACCATCGGGGTGGTTCTACATCACCTAGCCGCGTGACCCTGAATGGGCCGCGGCCCCCGAATTCCAATCTGGCATCCCCACACGGCTCACCTCCTGGAAAGAGAAGGGCCCGTCGTGGTGTAATTCGGGAGAGCTGACCGGACTCCAAACTTGCGCCCAAAACCTGGTGGACAAGAAGGTTAAACTTGTCAACGTAGTCCAGGTCATGCTCATCCGCTGGATCCTCCCGTGTCAATGACGGGCTTTTAACTTGTGGGAGTTCAACCCGGCCCAACACCAAACTCTGACCAGGCTCTTTGACACAACGCACGAGGATGCGTGGAAGGTGCTATTCAAGGGCACCGAGGTTTCCCCTCCCATTATCGAGGATCGCGGATTCTGCGCGAAGCGCCAAGCCAGCGTAGTAATCTTGTTTTATCCTTTAGGGATACTTGTTTTTCATAGTTTGACTCTATGCGGGATCTAAGCTCCCGTTCCTTTGACAGGACTGGCAGAAGAAGACCGGACAGATCAACTGTCCGTCTCCTTTGCCCGAAGGCCCAGCAGATGCCCGCTTGGCGAAGCTGCTGGTCTCGGCACCTTATGTGGTGCCGGAGAAGAAGGCCAAGAAGAAAGCCACGGGAACTCGAAAGAGTTCCTGGCGCCTGGTGGTATCGGACTCGTCGTCCGATGACTCCAAGGCGGACTCCTCCCACAAAAATGAGGAGAAGGAAAGAGAGGTCTCTCCCCCAGCGGGAGGAGAGAAGAACAGGAAGGCCGCCCCAACTGGGGGGCCGGAGGGTCCAAGAAAGGAAGGACCCTTCCTCCGGACTACTCCACCAACGCCGACGACGGCGAAGAGGAGTGGTCATCCAGGGCCAAGCCCCTGGAAAAATTGTAAGTATTCGGATACCAGAATAACTCATGGCGTTCCTTTATTGCACAGTATCTTCTGACGCCGAATATAATCATGCAGTCCGCCCACGGCCCGGCTCGACGCTTCGTCGAGCGGCTCCCTGGATTCGTCGGATGTGAATAGTCTTTCACTTCCGACTGCTACCTCCCCTCGTCCTACGGACGATGCTGAGGTGGAGTCCCAAAAGGGTCCAAGCCAGGAGGAGGTGGTCCTGGAGGCGCCGCAAGGCGACCTCCCGGACTCCAGGCGCAAAGGGGATAAAACCCCAAAGGGCTCTAAGTCCGGCCCCGGGCCGGACTCTGCACCGGAACCTTCAGTGGTTCCGGAGTCCGGCAGGCGCCCCCCTAGTAAGATGGGCAAGCCTACGATGCCGGTGACCTCCATCCAACCGGAGGCACCGGATAATTTGCTGGAGGTGCTTAACGACGCCTCCATCGACGAGGAGCACCACACTATTATGAGTGCGGTGATCCAGAAGGTTCAGTCTACCAAGAGCGGGCTGACTGAAGCCTGTGCCAGCCTTCTAACAGGCTTTGAGGTATGTATTTAAGATATGTAAAAATATTACCGCCTAGATAGTAGCCCCTGATGCTCAGTTTGGTGTTCGGAAAGAAAAGCCGAACTGAGGATATAAAAGATATACGCAGGAGTCTAACATAAGTATGTCAATATGGGAATGCAAAGGCGCCATCGACCTCTGCCAGACCGATCATGGAGGTCGATGCATTGAAGCAGAGCCTCGAGCGGTCCGAGAACGAGCTCGGCCTTGCCAAGAAGATGCTCGAGGACAAGGAAGGTAAGTAATACCTTATGTAAGTATATAAAAAGATGTGGTTGCAAAAAATGACAGGACCAACGTGAGTATTACAGGGGCCACAACCGAGGTGGCGACCCTGAAGGAAGCGCTGTCCAAGGTCGAAGACAATGCGGCCGTGTAGCGCACCGAGCGAGAAAAGCAGGAGGCGCGGGTGGCGGAGGTGCAGCAAGAGCTCCAGGCTCTCGTGGAAAAACACGAGAGTTTGGAGCTTGACTCAAAGACTCGAGAGTCCGAGCTTTCCTCGACCCTTGAGAGCGCCAAATCTGCCAAGGCCGAAGCCCAAAAAGCCCTCCAGGAAATTGAGGCGATGAAGAAGATAGCGGCGGGTAAGGCATTCTTTATGCAAAGCAAGCACGTGAAGTGAATTACTTGTTACTTACCCGAGTCCGGAGCTCTCCAGGAGCATTCACAGATCTTCCCCGCAGTGTGTCCGACGCTGCAGCATTCTACCGAGCCGAGGAGGGGACCTCGACGGAGAAGGTGTTACAGACCAAGATGTTGAGGCGGACACTGGTGCCTTTTGAGCGACCAGCTGAAGCAGCTGGTCGAGCTCCATAAGGTGGCCAAACAGGCCATGAAGGGCCTTATAGTCCGGCTATGGCCTGTTGAGGTCATGCCTGGGAGCTACTTTGGGCTGGTGAGGCGGCTGGCGGATGCCTGTCCACGGCTTGAAGTCATCAAGTGCTCCGTATGCATCGAAGGCGCCCGTAGGGCCCTTGCCCGTGTTAAAGTACACTGGGGCAAGATGGATGCTGAAAAGTTGGTGACAGATGGGCCACCGGAGGGCAAGGAGCATCGCAAGCCTGAGATGTATTATGAGGGTGTCCTGAAGGGCGCCCGCCTTATGGCGGATGAATTTTCTAAGGATGTAATTTATGAGTAAACTCGGTCGTGTTATCCTGTGCGCTGAAAACTTGTTCATATGCGCTAAGCAACGCTTTTTGAATTTAAAATATTACCTTCCGTGCGGCCGTTTATTAAATCTGAGAGATGGCGAGTCGTAAACACGCCCCCATGCCACTGGCTATTTGGGGTGTTCGGGATAAACCTGAGCGCTCTTGTTCCCATTGTTGGGTCCTTTGAGGAGGCGCCAAAGACACAACGGTAACAAGGCAATCGGACTATTATGCTTGTTCACTCTCACTTAGCCATAGAATTCTATAATTTTAAATTTCGGCGAAGCCCCTAGTATTCGGAAGACCGAGTTCGGGGCGCTATCCACGCCTAGGCCGGACAAATCCGGCTCCTCGCTCTAAGCGGCATAAGTCTTTAGGGACTCAAAACCTCTCAAACAGCGACCAACTCTCGCCCTATCATGATGGTCAGTTTTAGCTTTCTCTAGTGAGGTGCTTAACCCAGCTCAACCGGGGCACAATCGCAGTAATTCTCCCAGTGCTACCTTAGCCGATATAACGGAACGTAAGGTACCAAAACATGGGAGCCGGGCAAACCCAACAATTGACCCAGGACATGATTCGGAGCCGATGCATATAATGCTATAAGTTCGGGGTGCTGCACTCGTGAGAGTGTTCGGACTTCTCACACCATATTCTGGGGTACTTAAGCCCCTGGTGTATTGGCCGTACCAAAGTGTACGGTTGCATAATGTCATAACTGAACATATTCACATAAAAAAGGAATGCAGTAATAGACAAAAGCTATGTATTGTTTAGTCGAAAAGGCTGCCGTAAAAGCAGAACGATACAAATAGTGCGATAAGCAAGAGATGGGACTATTTGACATGTCCCCCTCCAGGGGCGAGCTGCAGGATGATATGTGAAACAAGTATCTTTGCTCGTTATAGAGACCACCTGGACACTCGACGTAGCTTTCTGCCTCCCTGGCTGTTGCATCGTGTGTTCGGCGATTGTACTGCCGGACAGGCCTTCCGGAGAGTGGAGTCCTGAAAGTAAGAAAAAAAAGGAATGACCAAATCGGGAGCCCCTAGTGCGGTTGAGCCGCATTTTGGGCATGCCGTGGTTGTGCCCCTCCCCTTATGCCGATGGTATTTCCAGAGCGTAATTGTGTACGCGTAGTACTGGTTTCGTGATTTCGCGTGGGCTGGGGTTGGGGCCGCATTGCTACGCTTGCTCGAAACGTGCCAGGAGGTCTTGTTGTAGGTTACTCCGGGCGCGCTTGACGGTGTCCGGACGTTTAATAGCCGGACTGGAGAATTGCCTTGAGAGGCTACTTTGTACTTTCGCCGCGAGGGCCGCCGTATGCTCCTCCGTTCGGAGAGAGCGTTCGGTGTGTCCATTGACCGTAATGACTCCTCGAGGGCCTGGCATCTTGAGCTTGAGGTATGCGTAGTGCGGCACCGCATTGAACTTTGCAAATGCGGTTCGTCCGAGCAGTGTGTGATAGCCACTGCGGAACGGGACTATGTCAAGATTAACTCCTCGCCGGAAATTATCCGGGATCCAAGACCACCTCAAGTGTATCTCGAGCCTGCAGTTGGCCTCTACACCTGGTATGACGCCTTTAAAGGTCGTCTTTGTGGGTTTAATCCTTGAGGGATCTATGCCCATTTTTCGCATCAGATCCGATAAAGCAGGTTCAGGCTGCTTCCGCCATTCCATAAGGACTCTAGTGAGGTGAAATCCGTCAATGATTGGGTCTAGAACCAATGCGGCAAATCCGCCATGGCGGATGCTAGTGGGGTGGTCCCTTCGATCAAATGTGATCGGGCAGGAGGACCATGGTTGAACTTTGGGGCGACTGGCTCCAACGCATATACGTCCATGAGTACACGCTTCCGCTCCCTTTTGGGTATGTGGGTTGCGTATATCATGTTCACCGTCCGCACTTGTGGGGGGAAGCCCTTCTGTCCCCTATTGTTCCTTGCCGACTCCTCCTCGTCGTCGCTATGCAGCCCCTTGTCCCAGTTTTCGACATTTAACTTGCCTGCCTGCTTGAACACCCAACAATCCCTGTTGGTGTGATTGGCTGGTTTTTCGGGGGTGCCGTGTATCTGGCACGAGCGATCGAGTATTCGGTCCAAACTGGACGGGCCCGGAGTATTTCTTTTAAATGGTTTTTTCGCTGACCGGGTTTAGAGCCTCTGAATCCGGCATTAACTGCCGTATCCTCAGCATTGTCGCCATTAATGTGGCGCTTGTGCTTGTTGCGACGCGACCTGCCATTGCTGTCCTTGGTATCCGAATTACCAAGGCTCTTGGTCATGTTATTACTACGAGCTAGCCAGCTGTCTTCTCCCGCGCAAAAGCGGGTCATGAGTGTTGTGAGGGCTGCCATGGATTTCGGCTTTTCCTGTCCTAGGTGCCGGGCAAGCCACTCGTCACGGATGTTATGTTTGAAGGCTGCAAGGGCCTCTGCGTCGACGGTCGACTATTTGATTTTTCTTGGTTAGGAACCGTGTCCAGAATTGTTCTCGCCCGGTTCCTCCGGCTGCTGAATTATGTGGCTTAGGTCATCGGCGTCTGGTGGTCGCACATAGGTGCCCGGAAATTGTCGAGGAATGCGGCTTCGTGTCCTCCCAAAGAACCAATTGACTTTGCTGGCAAGCTGTTAAGCCAATGCCGAGCTGGTCCTTTAAGCTTGAGTGGGAGGTATTTGATGGCGTGTAGATCATCACCGCGGGCCATGTGGATATGAAGGAGATAATCCTCGATCCATACCGCAGGATCTGTTGTGCCAGCGTATGATTCGATGTTTACAGGTTTGAAACCCTCGGGGATTCGATGATCCATTACTTCATCTGTGAAGCATGGTGGGTGTGCGGCGCCTCTGTACTGGGCTATATCACGACGTAGCTCAAATGAGCTTTGTTCTCGTGGTTCGCCCGGCCAGATTTGCCATATCCGGCATGACGGTTATCGTCACGTGTCATGGGGCGCCCACGCGATCCGTAGATCGATCTTGTTTGCCTTGCCTTGTCCTCCAATATATCTCGCAGGTCTAGCGCATTTCCCCGTGCCTTGGTATTCTTTGAGCGACGCCGGGGTGCGGCTTGAGTGGAGGGCCGAGAGGCCTCTGTCAGCTGACCACGAGGTGGCCGGTCGGCCGCGTCGTGCGCTGGTGATGTAGGTTTAGGTGCTTCCTCCTCTAATCGGGGTAGTAGCCTGCACTTTGGGTAGCTCTTGGAGGGACGTTGGAGTTCGTACTCTTCGGCCGCAAGGACTTCAGTCCATCCGTCGGCTAGCAAGTCTTGGTCAGCTCTAAGCTGTTGCTGTTTTTCTTGCGGCTGCTCGCCGTGGCCATAAGCCTGCGTTTGAAACGCTCTTGTTCGACGGGATCCTCGTGCACGACAAATTAAATCGTCGTTGAGGCTTGCCTCGTCTTCGGAGGGAGGCATGTAATTATCGTCCTCTACCTCTCTGCTCGCCGCTTCTCTCATGGGGGCCGGCTTCTCCATCCTCTGTGCCGAATCCTGCCGGAGGGGTTGTCTTCGCACTGCTCGGGTGTTATTATCTCCCGTGCGGAATCGCCCGTTTTTGCTTTGGCGGGATTTAGAGCGGCGCCACGACGCCGGCGCTTAGGGTCGCTTCTCGGAGGGGTCATCCTCCGTTGTTCCATCGCCCTTCCCTTCTTTTGGGGTGTCCACCATGTATATGTCATACGACGAGGTGGCCTTACAGTGCCCTATAGGCGCTGGTTCTTGGTCGTCTCCTGCATCGGCGTCCATATCGTCGATGTCTTCGGAGTCGAAGTCGAGCATGTCGGTTAAATCATCGACAGTGGCTATGAAGTGGCTGGTGGGTGGGCTTTGAATTTCTTCGTCGTCCGCATCCCAACGTTGCTGACCATAGTCCGGCCAGGGCTCTCCTGATAAAGAGAGAGACTTTAGTGAATTCAGAATGTCGCCGAAGGGCGAGTGCTGAAAGATGTCCGCAGCGGCGAACTCCATGATCGGCGCACAAGGCTGGTGTTCGACTCGATTGCCGTAGAGATTGCGCCCCCGAGGCGGTATCTAGCCACCCGTCCTCGATTGGCGCAGTCGGCTCCGAGCTAAGGGTCGGAGCGGACACGGGTGCAGCCTCCAGGGCACTGTTCGGCGGCAGAGCTAGATCATGCCCATCGTGACAGTGCGGCGCGCTCGGCTGTGGCTCGAACCCGTCGAAGATCAAGTCTCCGCGGACGTCAGCCGTGTAGTTCAAACTTCCAAATCTGACTTGATGGCCAGGGGTGTAGCTTTCGATCTGCTCCAGATGGCTGCCGAATTGGCCCGTAGTGCAAAGCCGCGAATACGAAGATCTGTCCGGGAGAAAAGTCTCACCTGGACCGCATCGTTGTTGATGATTGGAGGAGCCATCGGGCCTAAAGATGACGGCATGCAGGAACTCTCAATGAAAGCACCAATGTCGGTGTCAAAACCGGCGGATCTCGGTAGGGGTCCCAAAGCGTGCGTCTAGGCGGATGGTAACAGGAGACAAGGTACACGATGTTTTTACCCAGGTTCGGGCCCTCTCGATGGAGGTAAAACCCTACTCCTGCTCGATTAATATTGATGATATGGGTAGTACAAGAGTAGATCTACCACGAGATCAGAGATGCTAAACCCTAGAAGCTAGCCTATGGTATGATTGTTGTTCGTCCTACGGACTAAAACCCTCCAGCTTTATATAGACACCGAGAGGGCTAGGGTTACAGAGTCGGTTACAATGGGAGGGGATATACATATCCGTATCACCAAGCTTGCCTTCCACGCCAAGGGAAGTCCCATCCGGACACGGGACGAAGTCTTCGATCTTGTATCTTCATAGTCCAGGAGTCCGGCCAAAGGTTATAGTCCGGCTATCCGGACACCCCCTAATCCAGGACTCCCTCAGGGGAATTGGTCCCGGTTGGTGCCACGAACCGGGAGCAATGCACCCCTTTAGTCCCGGTTGGTGCCACCAACCGGGACCAAAGGCCTTGTGCGGCCCGCCCGCATCAAAAGTTTAGTCCCACCTCACTAGCTGAGAGAGCTCGAGAGTGGTTTATAAGCGCTGCAGCGCCCACCCTCTCGAGCTCCTCTCAATTGCAGGCTTTCGGGCCTAACCTGTCACTGTGTGCCTCTGGGCCTACTGGGCCTCTTGCAGGCCTGAATCCTGGCCCATGATTGGGTTTCTAGTCGTATTCAGGTCGTGGTGGCCCATTAGGTTGCACTTTTTTTGTTTTCTTCGTTGATTTTTTATTTTATTTTGTTTCTACTTACAACAAAATACTTACTATTGCTATTTTATTTTGTTTCTACTTATTTATTAAAGTTTATTTTGTTTCTACTTATTTATTTTATTTTGTTTCTACTTATTTATTGTATATTTTCTACTATATTTATTTTATTTTGATTCTACTTATTTATTTATTTTGTTTCTACTTATTTTTTTATTTTTTTGCTTATAATGTTTTGAACAAAAAATACTTTGATAATTTTAGTTGCATAAATTTTATATAATTTTAGTTTCAATAATACTAGAGGTTTATAAAACTTTTTAGTTGATTCCTTTTACTATTAGAGTTTCATTAAAGTTTTCTAATTTATTTAGTACCGGTTCTAAGGCTCCCCACAAGCACCTTTAGTACCGGTTCGTGGCATGAACCGGTAATAGAGTTTTTCAGTTGATTCTTTCTGCAGCTGTTTTTTAGTCCCACCTCGCCAAGCATTTCAAATGAACTCTGAAAATGTTGAAAGTTGGCATGGTATCATCATATCACCCACATAGAATGTGCAAAAAAGTTGAGAGGGTTACGGCAAAAACTGGATGCAGTTCGTGTACAAAACGGACAATCTCTTTCGAAGTATCAGGGTTTCATACGGAAACCCATCTGTTACAAAAGTCATTTTATTTCTTCACATGTAACTGCAGTGATATTCTAGATCAAAGGCATCATCATAATAGTTTTCAGAGAAAGTGTTCACTTTTTCTTCGCTTGTGTCCTTTGCTTATTGCGCCGTAACCATGGATAATCTTCATCGCTTAACAGGGTGCTTGGGTCATCATTGACTTTGAAGGGAGGAATTTCATGAAACTTTTCATAATCTTTAGACATGTCTGTCTTGCCTCCACTCCCACGATGTCTCTTTTTCCTGAAAGAACTATGTGTCGCTTTGGCTCATCCTATGATGTATTCGCTTCCTTATCTTTTCTTTTTCTCGGTTTGGTAGACATGTCCTTCACATAGAAAACCTGCGCCACATCATTGGCTAGGGCGAACGGTTCGTCGGTGTACCCAAGATTGTTCAGATCCACCATTGTCATTCCGTATTGTGGGTCTACCTGTACCCCGCCTCCTGACAGATTGACCCATTTGCACTTAAACAAAGGGACCTTAAAATCATGTCCATAGTCAAGTTCCCATATGTCCACTATGTAACCATAATATGCGTCCTTTGCCCTCTTGGTTGCTGAATCAAAGCGGACACCGCTGTTTTGGTTGCTTCTCTTAACATCTGGGGCGATCGTGTAAAATATATTCCTATTTATCTAGTATCCTTTGTAAGTCAATACAGTCGAAGATGGTCCCCTGCACAACGAGTGCAGCTCATCACAAACAGTGTTGTCACCTCTGAGACGTATTTCCAACCAACTGCTGAAAGTTCTGATGTGTTCACATGTAATCCAGTCGTCACACTACTCCGGGGGTTTGGAGCGCAGACTGTTCTTGTGTTCATCGACATACGGGGTCACCAAGGTAGAGTTTTGTAGAACTGTGTAGTGTTGTTGAGACCAAGAATGTCCATCCATGCATATTATTGAGTCCCCTCCAAGCGTGCCTTTTCCAGTCAGTCTCCCCTCATACCGCGATTTAGGGAGACATATCTTCTTAAGGCTAGGAATGAAGTCAACACAAACCCAATGATATCCTCTGTATGATGACCCATGGAGATGCTTCCTTCTGGCCTAGCGCGGTTACGGACATATTTCTTTAGGACTCCCATGAACCTCCCAAAGGGGAACATATTGTGTAGAAATACGGGGCCCAGAATGACAATCTCGTCGACTAAATGAACTAGGACGTGCGTCATGATATTGAACAAGGATGGTGGGAACACCAGCTCGAAACTGACAAGACATTGCGCCACATCAGTCCTTAGCCTTCGTATGATTTCTGGATCGGTCACCTTCTGAGAGATTGCATTGAGGAATGCACATAGCTTCACAATGGCTAATCGGACATTTTTCGGTAGAAGCCCCCTCAATGCAACCGGAAGCAGTTGCACATAGCTTCACAATGGCTAATCGGACGTTTTTCGGTAGAAGCCCCCTCAATGCAACCGGAAGCAGTTGCGTCATAATCACGTGACAGTCATAAGACTTTATGTTCTGGAACTTTTTCTCTGGCATATTTATTATTCCCTTTATATTCGAGGAGAAGCCATACATGACCTTCATACCGAGCAGGCATTAGAAGAAGATTTCCTTCTCTTCTTTGGTAAAAGCGTAGTGTGATGCCCCCGATTCGACCGTACACTAACCATACACGCAAACGTGTACGATCAAGATGAGGGACTCACGGGAAGATATCACAACACAACTCTAGACACAAATCAAAATAATACAAGCATTATATTACAAGCCAGGGGCCTTGAGGGCTCGAATACGAGCTCGATACACAGTAGTCAGCGGAAGCAACAATATCTGAGTACAAACATAAGTTAAACAAGGATGCCTTTAGAAGGCTAGCACAAAAGCAACACGGTCGAAGAGGCAAGGCCTCCTGCCTGGGACCTCCTAACTACTCCTGGTCGTCGGCGGTCTCCAAGTAGTAGCATCCATCGGTGTTGGCATCTGGCTCCAAGGATCCACCATCTGGTTGCATCAACCAGAAAGAAGAAGGAAGGGGGAAAAGGGGGAGAAAAGCAACCGTGAGTACTCATCCAAAGTACTCGCAAGCATCAGATCTATACTAAGTATGCATTGGTATCAAATGGAAGGGCTGTATCCGTGGATCGAACTACGTAATGCCGTAATAGAGGGAAGGCCTAACCTATTGAAGACTAGCATCTTCAAGCAGCTCCAAGCGTCTTGCAGCATGTAGAAGAGTAAAGAATAGCAGTTTATAATTAACAAGCATGTTGTAACATTAATGCCCAGAGATCCTTCCTCGACTCCCTGCGAGAAAGCAATCCCGGAGCCACATAACTTAAGATTCCATTTCTAGTTGTATTAGATCAAGATATAAGTCTGAACGTCCATTACCGTGGACACGGTATTCGAATATGTATCTTCCCTGCAGGGGTGCACCACGTTACCCAACACGCTCGATCACTCTGGCCGGACACACCTTTATGGGGTCAATGCCTGGCCTCGGAAGATCAACATGTCACAGCCCTACCTAGGCTCAGCAGAGAGGTCCCCGCCGGTCTACATCCTACGCGCTCCAGGTTCTTGGGCCCATCGCTCGCAGCACTCCGGGTCGTTGCGCGCAGGGTGAATACCAACACCGCCTCGGAAGGCCAGCATGATCCGACCGTGCCGCACTGCTGAACTAGACGTCTGACAAAGCTTCGGCTGATACCACGACATTGAGGCCCATATCTATTCTCGCGTGGTGGTTAGTGTGTAAAGGCCAAAGGCCAATTCAGAACAAATAGCCAAACCATAGTGTATTGTTAGCTCGCAGAGACGAGCAGAGACTCACGATAATGTGACCCCGTCGCCCCGTCTCGAGGAAATATGGCAAGGGCAAGCCCAGCCCACACGAGGGTTGCGTGACTTCTCGGCCGTGCCTCGTAATCACCTTGCGGGTGCTCTCCGGGCCCGCCCGACTTTCCCAAAGGTCTCAAGTAATGTCAAGGTAACCGTGTGCCCAAACATCAAGGGGAAAACCCAAGGAATCACCCTCGGAGGATTCCACTCGATGTAATCATCAAGGTGAACGTAAGAGGAACCACCCTCGAGGTTCACACTAGAGGGGTTGCACGACAGAGCCGTATTGGGAATGGTGAAGGAGGAAATCACCCTCGATGACCACGACCGAATAGCTACACTACAGAGTTATCATCAGGAGTGCGTTATGAGGGATCACCCTCGGCACTCGATAGTAGCTCTGCTGAGTCGAACAACTAAAGGGGCGTGATGTGATGTGCGGTGTCGGGCTCTGGTCGTCGATCATGTAGCTCGAGTCGTCGATGATGAAGCAGGGGCAACAAGGACAAGTGGGGGTCACTGATGGATCACTAACTAACGTATACTAAGCAGTTTAGGATAAGCAGGTAGGTAACAATAGCAGGTACAAAAGCAGGCTATGCATCAGAATAGGATCAAACAATAACAGTAGCAAAATCTAATGCAAGCATGAAGAATGGAATGGGCGATATCGGGATGATCAAAGGGGGGCTACCTGGTTGCTCGCATAAGAAGGAGGGTCGTCGTCGACGTAGTCGATCACAGTGGCATCAGCAGCAGTCTCGAGGTCTACCGGAGAGAAGAGGGGGAAGAAACAGTAAATACACACAAACATAAGCACAACAAGACAATAAGCGGTGCTAGGGGTGTTCTAACGCAGCACTAGGCGTTACTGGCGAAGGGGGAAACATCCGGGAAAGTTTTCCCGGTCCCGGACGTCTGTCAGACAGATGAACCAGAGGGGAAAGTTTGCAGGTTTGCTATGCTAGGAACGTGTGGTAGACGAACGGACCGTGTATCCGGATCGTCTCGTCGTTCTGAGCAACTTTCATGTACAAAGTTTTTCCGTCCGAGCTACGGTTAATTCTCTATGATTTCTGCAAGTTTAAAACATATTCTGAACAGAAAAGTAATATGACGTCAGCATGACGTAGGAGTGACGTCAGCAGTGAACAGTCCGGTTGACTGGCCAAAACTGACACGGGGGACCCAGCTGTCAGCCTCTGTTACTTAACAGAGCTTATTTTAAACTAAACTGAGGTGAATTAGCTGATGGGCCCCACATGTTAGTGGCTAATTAGCTAAACTAGTTACTTTTAATTATGAAACCATTTTAGTTATTATTTAAGCGGTGGGGCCGGCTCGTCAGTGGCTCTGTACCGCCATGTCAGCGTGTTGACTGGGTCAACCCAGTCAACGGGGCCCCTAAGGCCCACCGGGCATGAGCTGTGGGTGGGCCCGCCAGCCACGCCGGGCGTGGCCGGCGTCTCGTCGCCGACGATGCTAGAACGCGGCGGAGCCGCTAGGGCCTCGTCGGAAACGCGCTAGCGGCTGCTGTTTCGCGTGCGGTTGGCACCGTTTGAACGCGCGCACGACGCCGTGTCGGGTGGTGGTGGTGGCTCGCCCGGGGACGGCCGGAATAACCATCGGCGGCGAGCACGGGCGGCGGCGGCATTTGAGGTCACGTCGGGAATGGGCTAGGGGGCACGGGAGGGCGAGAGGAAGGGCTGGCCGGGCTCCTGGGAACACCAAGAGCACGATGGAGGGCTCGGACGGGAGCCACAGCAGCGGTGGCCACGATGGTGATGCAGCAGGGCGGCGGTGAGCTACGGCGGTTGCGGCGAGCGAGCTAGAGAGGGAGGTGGCCTACGTGAGAGAAGGGAGAGGAGGAGGAGCTCACTGGGTGGGTGCACGAAGGCCCGGCGAGTAACATGAGCGCAGTGGCGGTGGCCGGAGTCGATAGCGGCGGCGACGGCGGTCCAGGAGGAAGACGAAGGGGATCCGGCGCTGGGATGGCTCCCGCCTTGAGGTTGTTGGCGCAGACGAAGCAGCAGACGGCTGCGGGGCTCGTAGACACATCGGGGCGGCGAGGAGGGCCCCGAGGAACAGGGAAGAGGGGCAAGGGGTTCGAGTGGGCCGGCTGGGCCTGCCCAGCTGCTTAGGCCTAGGTAGAAGGGGCTTTTGTCTTTTCTTTTCTTTTAAAACTTTTATGTTTTATTTTATTTTCAAAAGGCAAAACAGTTTTATAAATTACAAACCTTGAACCTAAATTATTATTATAATTTAGACTACTGCCACAATTAGTTTGGTAGTTAAATTAATTAGCTTAGCATTTTTATAAAACAAAAAGGCATTTAGACAATGTTTTAACCATTGTTTTAATTAGTTTAGGGCATTTAAACACTTTGCAAAAAAAATGTTGGTTCACCACCAATATTGTCAAAAGGATATTTGTCACATGATGAACATTTTAGTTTTCATGTTTGAGCAATTTAGAATTTTGACTTTAATTTGAAAATGAGATTTGGACTGGAATAGAATCAAAGTGAGATTAGCAACAGTAACAATGATGACAAGGCATCATCAGAAGGGGATTACTGTAGCATGATTCTCTGGGTGTTACAAATCTCCTCCACTACAAGAAATCTCGTCCCAAGATTTAAGAGGTGGAGTAAGGAAGAAAGGCTCGGGAAGGACGGAGCTCAACACAAGATAGGTACGTGGGGGCTATCTCGCGAACGTGGCATAGAGGCATCTCTCGAGTTGAAATTTAAGAAAGTCATCAAGAGCAAGGCTAGAAGGTGCAAGTTTGAAACAAAATGTGAAAGGGGTCCAGAGCATCGAGAATAAGTATTGCGTCTGATACCAGAACAAATCACAAGAAGGTGGCTCGTGAATTACATACGAAGCCAAGCGTGAGGAACAATTTTGGAAGACAGGGATGTACAGGAGAGTCAGGTTTCGATCCTGTGGAACTGTGGGTTATGGGCCCACCATGTGGGTTAAAAGCAGGAAGGGTGCTAACATTTGCACGGTCATGATAGCAAGGAAGGTCAGAGGACAACCTGTCAGTTATGTTGGCAACAACGTTGGTACTAAGGGAGAGGGACGAAGAGAACCATTTTCCTGCTCGCAAGGCGAGGCGGACCAGTAGGCAAAGTTCTTGTCCATCGGCGGCTACCAGGATGTCATCAACAATAGTAACAAGGTCTTACTGACAGAGTTGTATATCGAGGCATTTACATAAGCAACAAATTATTACCGCTCAAATATGTTATGTTACAAGAAAGGTTAACATAACAATGGAAAGGAAAGTGTAGACTCGAATCAGTTATTGTTGTCCTCGAGTGTCTACCAACTCAGAACCCGTGGAAGATTTTGAATCGGCGAGAAATAACAGTTAAGGAAGAACTCATAAGAAGTTATGTAGTTCCGTGATATTCTCGAGATACCAGAGGGTAACACTCGAGGATATAGCAGAACAGAGGTTGGACGGGTGAAATGATCTACAGAAGACAAGTACTTCCACTTGTCCGAGAAATGAAATCAAAGAAGAACAATCATGGTTGGAACCATGGTTGCGAAGGACAAATCATAGATACTAGATGAACTTATCACAAGAGAATTATTATTATAACAAGAAGTTTCCATGATAGGATGTACATCGTCTCCATGGGCATGAACACAAAGTTCAATGACGACTCCCACTTCTCCAATGCATAACCTTTCATTCACCTCTCATTTTCGACGAAGTCATACTGTTGAGATTTTATCTGGCAAAACACCACAAGAGTAATACTCGTGAAGATTCTCGGGTTCAAACGGATTAGGGAAGGCGTAGGTTGATACGTCTCCAACGTATCTATAATTTTTGATTGCTCCATGCTATATTATCTACTGTTTTGGACATTATTGGGCCTTATTATCCACTTTTATATTAATTTTGCGACTAACCTATTAACCGGAGGCCCAGGCCAGAATTGTTGTTTTTTGCCTATTTCAGTGTTTCGAAGAAAAGGAATATCAAACGGAGTCCAATTGACCTGAAACTCCACGGAACTTATTTTTTGACCAGAAGAAGCCCACGGAGTACCGGAAGCTCACCAGGGGAGTCCCGGGCGGCCCACGAGGGTTGGGGCGCGCCCCCCCCCAAGGGCGCGCCCGCGGCCTCCTTGACAGCCCCGAGGGCCACCGACGCATTTCTTTCACCCATATATACCCACATACCCTAAAACTTCCAAGACGAGAATAGATCGGGAGTTCCGCCGCAAGCCTCAGTAGCCACCAAAACCTCTCGGGACCCTGTTCCCAAGACCTGCCAAAGGGGGATCCTCACCGGTGGCCATCTTCATTATCCTGATGCTCTCCAGGACGAGGAGGGAGTAGTTCACCCTCGGGGCTGAGGGTATGTACCAGTAGCTATGTGTTTGATCTCTCTCTCTCTCTCTCTCTCTCTCTCTATCTCTCTCTCTCTCGTGTTCTTGATGTGGCACGATCTTGATGTATTGCGAGCTTTGTTATTATAGTTTGATCTTATGTTGCTTCTCCCCCTCTACTCTCTTGTAATGGATTGAGTTTTCCCTTTGAAGTAATCTTATCGGATTGAATCTTTAATGATTTGAGAACACTTGATGTATGTCTTGCCGTGCGTATTTGTGGTGACAATGGGATATCACGTGATTCACTTGATGTATGTTTTGGTGATCAACTTGCGGGTTCCATGAAACTATGCATAGGGGTTGGCACATGTTTTCGTCGTGATTCTCCGGTAGAAACTTTGGGGCACTCTTTGAGGTTCTATGTGTTGGTTGAATAGATGAATTTGAGATTGTGTGATGCATATCATATAATCATACCCACGGGTACTTGAGGTGACATTGGAGTATCTAGGTGACATTACGGTTTTGGTCGATTTGTGTCTTAAGGTGTTATTCTAGTACGAACTCTAGGGCTGTTTGTGACACTTATAGGAATAGCCCAACAAATTGATTGGAAAGAATAACTTTGAGGTGGTTTCGTACCCTACCATAATCTCTTCGTTTGTTCTCTGCTATTAGTGACTTTGGAGTGACTCTTTGTTGCATGTTGAGGGATAGTTATATGATCCAATTATGTTATTATTGTTGAGAGAACTTGCACTAGTGAAAGTATGAACCCTAGGCCTTGTTTCCTAGCATTGCAATACCGTTTACGCTCACTTTTACCACTTGTTACCTTGCTGTTTTTATATTTTCTGATTGCAAAAACCTATATCTACCATCCATATTGCACTTGTATCAACATCTCTTCGCCGAAATAGTGCACCTATACAATTTACCATTGTATTGGGTGTGTTGGGGACACAAGAGACTCTTTGCTATTTGGTTGCAGGGTTGTTTGAGAGAGACCATCTTCATCCTACGCCTCATGGATTGATGAACCTTAGGTCATCCACTTGAGGGAAATTTTCTACTGTCCTACAAACCTCTGCACTTGGAGGCCCAACAACGTCTACAAGAAGAAGGTTGTGTAGTAGACATCAAGCTCTTTTCTGGCGCCGTTGCCGGGGAGGTGAGTGCTTGAAGGTATATCTTTAGATCTTGCAATCGAATCTTTTTGTTTCTTGTTTTAGCACTAGTTAGTTTATAAAAGAAAACTAAAAAAATGGAATTGAGTTTGTCTCATACGCTTCATCTTTTTAATATCTTCCGTGAGTATGATGGAAAGGAAAATTGTGCCAAAGTGTTAGAAGAAGAATGTATTAAAATGTTTGGCACTAAATATTTGAATGATGAGCATGATTGCAATGTTGTTAGTATGAACTCCTTGAATATCCATAGTATTAATGATGATTGCACTAGTCATGATGAAAATATCTCCTATAAGCATGTCAATTTTTGTGGAGTGTATTGGGTTTGCAAGTACACACCAAATAGATAAGATATATATTGCAAGAGGCATAAGCATTTAGAAACTAAATGGTTGCAAGAAAGGCTAGATGCGTGTGCTGAAAATTTAAACTTTCTTAGCCATACTTGTGAACTTTGCAATGAACTTGATCATTTCAGTACCCAATGCAAATTGTTTCATGATCATATCGTGTCCAAAAATTGTGATGACTTGATTTACCTTGCACATCATAATGAACTTAGTTTGCTCTTGGGTTATGAAGAAATTAAACGTATAACTAAGGACATTCCAGAATTTGCCCTTAATAGAGTTCTTCATTTTGATCTGGAAGAAATTTATATGTATTGTGCGGTGAATTGCATTGAAAATCCTTATATTGCCAATTACATAAAGAAAAGAAAGCAAATAGAAGATGAAGAGAATACTAATGAAAGGGAAGAGACTTCCCAATATCCTCCTATTATTTCTTATGATGAATCAAGTAACGAGGAGGAGCCTTATATTCAACCAATCTCATTAATAAGGAGCTCCAAAAAGAGGATTGAACCCACACATGAGGTGAAGAAGAAGAAAAGAAAAAGGAAGAGAGGTAAAAAGGTATCCCTCCCAAATAATGTTGCTCCTATTATTTTTATGCCTCATGAAAATGAATCAAAAATAATTGTGGAAGATGATGCACTTGATGATGATCTTGTTATGCCTATTGCTTGTTGTGATGATTATGATTGGGAAAGTAATGATACTTCTTATGATCTTGAAAATCTTTTTGGCACTTGCTTGGAAGAATATGATAATTGCTATACTATTTGTGCTATCCATACTATTAATGATGAGAGTGATTATGATTATGATATGAAAAGGCCCAAGCTTGGGGAAGCTATGTTTGATGAGGATGACATATTTGAGACTATATTTGCTGAAATTAATGTTTGTCCCAAGCTTGGGGATGTTATGTTTAATAATGATGATATTTTTAGCCTCCCAAGTTTTGATATGCAAAGTTGTTATGATGATAGCATGCCGTCTACCTATGATGATTATAATGATGAAAGTGGGTTTGGAAGAGTGTCAACTTTAGGAAGTAATTATCCCACTATTTTGGAGGATGTTGAATCTTATAATATTTATGAAAGTGGATTTGGAGAGGTCATGACTTTATTTAGTGATGTATCCACTATTTCGGAAGAGGTTTCAATTGATTATGATGAGAACAAAATTGCTACTTATGATGATTATTGTGATGAAACTTATGCTATAAAAAGTAGTGATGATTATATTTATAAAACTTGTCATGATTATGATTACCCTTCTTCTGAACATTACTCTTTTAATGTGGAAATAATCTATAGTATTCAAGTCTCTTATGATATTCCCACTATTCTGAATGAGAAGAATTTTGCTTATGTGGAGAGTAGTAAAATTTGTATGCAAGTAGATCATGAAAAGAATGCTTTAGGTGTTGGTTATATTGTTGAATTCATTCATGATGCTACTGAAAATTATTATGAGGGAGGAATATATGCTTGTAGGAATTGCAATAATATCAAGTTTCCTCTCTATGTGCTTAAAGTTTTGAAGTTATGCTTGTTTTTCCTTCCTATGCTAGTTGATTATTGTTCCCATAAGTTGTTTGATCACAACATCCCTATGCATAGGAAGTGGGTTAGACTTAAATGTGCTAGTCATATTCTTCATGATGCTCTCTTTATGTTTCAATTCTTATCATTTACGTGAGCATCATTGAAATCATCATGCCTAGCTAGGGGCGTTAAATGATAGCGCTTGTTGGGAGGCAACCTAAATTTATTTTAGTTTCTTACTTTTTGGTTTTGTTTAGTAATAAATAATCCATCTAGCTTCTGTTTTGATGTGGCTTTGTGTTTTAATTAGTGTTTGTGCCAAGTGGAATGATACATCTCCGTCGTACCTATAATTTTTGATTGTTCCATGCCAATATTATTCCACTTTCATATACTTTTTGGCAACTTTTTATACTATGTTTGGGACTAACATATTGATCCAGTGCCCAGTGCCAGTTCCTGTCTGTTGCATGTTTTTGGTTTCGCAGAATATCCATATCAAACGGAGTCCAAACGGGATAAAAACAGACGGAGCATATTTTTGGAATATTTGGAAAATCTGGGAGAAAGATCAACGCGAAACGGTGTCCGAGGTGGCCACGAGGCAGAGGTCCACGCCCGTACCAGGAGGGCGCGCCCCCCACCCTCGTGGGCCACCCGTAAGGCGTTTGATGCCCTTCTTCGGCCGCAAGAAAGCTAATTTTTGGTAAAAAATCACGGCGAAGTTTTCAGTCCTATCGGAGTTACGGATCTCCATATATACACGAAACGATGAAAGGGCATCAGAACAGAACGCAGAAACAGAGAGATAGATCCAATCTCGGAGGGGCTCTCGCCCCTCCCACGCCATGGAGGCCAAGGACCAGAGGGGAAACCCTTCTTCCATCTAGGGAGGACGTCAAGGAAGAAGAAGACGAAGGGCCCCCCTCTCCCCTTCTCTTCCGGTGGCGCCGGAACACCGCCATGGCCATCATCATCACCACAATCTTCACCAACAACTTCACCGCCATCATCACCAACTCTTCCCCCCTCTATGCAGCTATAATCTCTACTTAAACATGGTGCTCAACGCTATATATTATTTCCCAATGATGTATGGCTATCCTATGATGTTTGAGTAGATCCGTTTTGTCCTATGGGCTATTTGATGATCAAGATTGGTTTGGGTTGCATGTTTTATTATTGGTGTTGTCCTATGGTGCTCTCCGTGTCGCACAAGCATGAGGGATTCCCGATGTAGGGTTTGCAATATGTTCATGATTTGCTTATGGTCGGTGGCGTGAGTGACAGAAGCACAAACCCGAGTAAGTAGGTTGTTTGCGTATGGGATAAAGGGGACTTGATACTTTAATGCTATGGTTGGGTTTTACCTTAATGATCTTTAGTAGTTGCGGATGCTTGCTAGAGTTCCAATCATAAGTGCATATGATCCAAGTAGAGAAAGTATGTTAGCTTATGCCTCTCCCTCAAATAAAATTGCAATAATGATTATCGGTCTAGTTATCAATTGCCTAGGGACAAATAACTTTCTCGTGACAACAAGCTCTCTACTAAAACTAATTTAGTTGTGTCTTTATCTAAACAGCACCTAGTCTTTATTTACTCGCTCTTTACTTTCTTGCAAGCCTATCCAAAAACACCTACAAAGTACTTCTAGTTTCATACTTGTTCTAGGTAAAGCGAACGTCAAGCGTGCGTAGAGTTGTATCGGTGGTACATAGAACTTGAGGGAGTATTTGTTCTACCTTTAGCTCTTCGTTGGGTTCGACACTCTTACTTATCGAAAGAGGCTACAATTGATCTCCTATACTTGTGGGTTATCAAGACCTATTTCTGGCGCCGTTGCCGGGGAGTTATAGCGTGGGGTGAATATTCTCGTGTGTGCTTGTTTGCTTTATCACTAAGTAATTTTTATTTGCTATTCTTAGTTGTTCTCTATCTTTAGTTATGGATATGGAACACGAAATACCAAAAAAATTAGGTGTACTTGCTACTCTTGGAGATGAGGAACCTCCTAAAACCCTCGATGCTCAATATGTGAAAAATATTATGTACTACTTTGATAATCCAGAGAAAACCCCATTCAATTTGGTAATGGGAGTAACGTTGGATCAACGTGAATACTTTAGGGATTATCGCTTGACACAAAAGGGAAACTATTATGGGATCAAATTTATATATTGAAGTGGTATGCTAGGCAACTATGCTTGAGATATGATTATACTTGTTGCTCTAGGATGAAGGCTATACACCTTCCCTTTTCATGCAAATTTAATGATAATAAAACCTTAGATTCTTATGCTAATGGTATATATGATTACTATGATGTGGAACAAATAGAATAATTTGTTGCTTTTATGGGTGCTTATGAAATTGAATCTATGTTTAAAGAGTTTGAAGACTTTGATGATTCGGTTTATAGACCTGAAAATTTAGCTATCCTTCAATATTGTTTTGAGAATTATGAATACGATTACGGTATTAATGCACTTATTGAGAAACTCTCAGCTGTCCAAGAAGAGACTAATATTTTGCAGGAATCTATGGAAGAAGAAGTTGACGAAACTGTGAGCTCATTGGATGAAAAAGATGAGGAGGAGAGAGAAGAACAGAAGGAGGAAGAGCGTATTGATCACCCGTGCCCACCTTCTAATGAGAGTAACTCTTCAACTCATACATTGTTTAATTTCCATTCGTGCTTACCGAAGGATGATTGCTATGATGACTGTTATGATCCCGTTGATTCTCTTGAAATATCCCTTTTTGATGATGCTTGCTATGCTTTTGGCCAAGATACCAATGTGAATTATGCTTATGGAGATGAACTTGCTATAGTTCCTTATGTTAAACATGAAATTGTTGCTATTGCACCCACACATGATAGTCCTATTACCTTTTTAAATTCTCCCGACTACACTATATCGGAGAAGTTTGTGCTTATTAAGGACTATATTGATGGGTTGCCTTTTACTACTACACATGATGATTTTGATAGATATAATATGCATGTGCTTGCTGCTCCTACTTGCAATTATTATGAGAGAGGAACTATATCTCCACCTCTCTATGTTTCCAACACGATAAAATTGCAAGAAACTGTTTATACTATGCATTGGCCTTTACTATCTGTGCATGAATTGTTCTTTTATGACATGCCGATGCATAGGAAGAGAGTTAGACTTCGTCATTACATGATATATGTTGCTTTGTGCTCACTACTAAATTATAAATCATTGCTAATTAAAATTGGCTTTGATATACCTCGGGATCCGGGTGGATTCATTACTTGAGCACTATATGCCTAGCTTAATGGCTTTAAAGAAAGCGCTGCCAGGGAGACAACCCGGAAGTTTTAGAGAGTCATTTATTTCTGTTGAGTGCTTTCTTATATTTTAAAAACAACAAAAATAAAGAGGGGAACCCAAAACTTTTTCAAAAAGAAAAGCGAAAGTGAGAAAGATAAGCATTGTTGAAGTGGGAGAGCTCCTTGAACTTTGTTCATGCTCACGGCAACTTTGTGAATCTTGATTACAGAAACTTTTCAACAAAAATAATTATCCCCTTGTACAATTCCATTGTATTATAAAAATAATGTGCCAAGGTTTGCCTTTAGGATGTTTACAATACTTATTGGTTTATACGGTGCAGGACAGAAACTTTGGCTGTAGTGCGCGATTTTTAGTTTTTTACTGGAACGTCAAATGGTTCTGATTCTATTTGCACTGTATTTCCATACAAATTTCTTATTTTTCCAAATTTTAGCAGAATTTGTCAAGTATCATAAATATGGTGAATGTTCAGATTATTACAGACTGTTTTGATGAAACTATCAATTTATATCAGTGGATTAAGCCATGAAAAAGTTATATTACAGTAGAAACAATGCAAAAAAAATATGAATTGGTTTGCAACAGTACTTAGAGTGGTGATTTGCTTTATTATACTAACGGATCTTACCGAGTTTTCTGTTGAAGTTTTGTGTGGATGAAGTGTTCGATGATCGAGAAGGTTTCGATGTGAGAAGAAGGAAGAGAGGCAAGAGCTCAAGCTTGGGGATGCCCGAGGCACCCCACGTAAATATTCAAGGAGACTCAAGCGTCTAAGCTTGGGGATGCCCCGGAAGGCATCCTCTCTTTCTTCAACAAGTATCGGTATGTTTTCAGATTCGGTTCATTCATGTGATATGTGCAAATCTTGGAGCGTCTTTTGCATTTAGTTTTAATTTTTCTTTTACACACCATGCTGGTATGAGATGGTCCTTGATTGATTTATAGAATCCTATTTGAACTTCACTTATATCTTTTGAGTATGGCTTTATAGAATGCTTCATGTGCTTCACTTATATCATTTGAAGTTTGGATTGCCTGTTTCTCTTCACTTAGACAACCGCCATTTGAAGAATGCTCTTTTGCTTCACTTATAATTGTTAGAGCATGGGTATATTTTTTGTAGAAAGAATTAAACTCTCGTGCTTCACTTATATCTATTTAGAGATATGACAGGAACTGGTCATTCACATGGTTAGTCATAAAATCCTACATAAACTTGTAGATCGCTGAATATGATATGTTTGATTCCTTGCAATAGTTTTGCTATATAAAGATGGTGATATTAGAGTCATGCTAGTGGGTAGTTGTGGATTGTAGAAATACTTGTGTTGAAGTTTGTGATTCCCGTAGCATGCACGTATGGTGAGCCGTTATGTGATGAAGTCGGAGCATGATTTATTTATTGATTGTCTTCCTTATGAGTGGCGGTCGGGGACGAGCGATGGTATTTTCCTACCAATCTATCCCCCTAGGAGCATGCGCGTAGTACTTTGTTTCAATGACTAATAGATTTTTGCAATAAGTATGTGAGTTCTTTATGATTAATGTCGAGTCCATGGATTATACGCACTCTCACCCTTCCATCATTGCTAGCCTCTTCGGTACCATGCATTGCCCTTCTCACCTCGAGAGTTGGTGCAAACTGCGCCGGTGCATCCAAACCCCGTGATATGATACGCTCTGTCACACATAAGCATCATTATATATTCCTCAAAACAGCAACCATACCTACCTATTATGGCATTTCCATAGCCATTCCGAGATATATTGCCATGCAACTTCCATCATCATCATATACATGACTTGAGCATTCATTGTCATATTGCTTTTCATGATTGTAAGATAGCTAGCATGATATTTTCATGGCTTGTCCATTTTTTTATGTCATTGCTAAGCTAGATCATTACACATCCCGGTACACCGCCGGAGGCATTCATATAGAGTCATATCTTTTCTCTAGATATCGAGTTGTAATATTGAGTTGTAAGTAAATAAAAGTATGATAATCATCATTATTAGAGCATTGCCCCAGTGAGGAAAGGATGATGGAGGCTATGATTCCCCAACAAGTCGGGATGAGACTCCGGACTTTATGAAAAATAAAAGAGGCCAAAGAAGCCCAAATAAAAAAAAGAGGCCAAAGAAGCCCACCAAAAAAAATAAAAAAAAGGAAAAAACGAAAAGAAAAAAAATGAGAGAAAAAGAGGGAAGGGGCAATGTTACTATCCTTTTACCACACTTGTGCTTCAAAGTAGCACCATGTCATTCATATAGAGAGTCTCTTGAGTTATCTCTTTCATATGCTAGTGGGAATTTTCATTATAGAACTTGGCTTGTATATTCCAACGATGGGCTCCTCAAATGCCCTAGGTCTTCATGAGCAAGCAAGTTGGATGCACACCCACTTAGTTTCAGTTTGAGCTTTCATACACTTATAGCTCTTAGTGCATCTGTTGCATGGCAATCCCTACTCACTCATATTGATATCTATTAATGGGCATCTCCATAGCCCATTGATACGCCTAGTTGATGTGAGACTTTCTTTTTTTTGTCTTCTCCACATAACCCCCATCATCATGTTCTATTCCACCTATAGTGCTATGTCCATGGCTCACGCTCATGTATTGCATGAAAGTTGAAAAGGTTTGAGAACGTCAAAAGCATGAAACAATTGCTTGGCTTTTCATCGGGGTTGTGCATGATTTGAATATTTTGTGTGTTGAAGATGGAGCATAGCCAGACTATATGATTTTGTAGGGATAACTTTCTTTGGCCATGTTACTTTGAAAAGACATGATTGCTTTATTAGTAGGCTTGAAGTATTATTGTTTTTATGTCAAAGGATAGACTATTGCTTTGAATCACTCGTGTCTTACTATTCATGACATGATTAGATAGATGATCAAGATTATGCTAGGTAGCAGTCCACATCAAAAATTATTATTTTTATCATTTACCTACTCGAGGACGAGCAGGAATTAAGTTTGGGGATGCTGATACGTCTCCGTCGTATCTATAATTTTTTGATTGTTCCATGCCAATATTATTCAACTTTCATATACTTTTTGGCAAATTTTTATACTATTTTTGGGACTAACATATTTATCCAAAGGCCCAGTGCAGTTCTCTGCATTGCATGTTTTTGGTTTCGCAGAATATCCATATCAAACGGAGTCCAAACGGGATAAAAACGGACGGACCTTATTTTTGAAATATTTGGAAAATCTGGGAGAAAGATCAACGCGAAACGATGTCCGAGGTGGCCACGAGGCAGGGGCCCACGCCCGTACCAGGAGGGCGCGCCCCCCACCCTCGTGGGCCACCCGTAAGAAGGTTGATGCCCTTCTTTGGCTGCGAGAAAGCTATTTTTTGGTAAAAAATCACGGCGAAGGTTTCAGTCCAATCGGAGTTACGGATCTCCATATATACACGAAACGGTGAAAGGGCAGCAGAACATAACGCAGAAACAGAGAGAAACAGAGAGATAGATAAAATCTCGGAGGGGCTCTCGCCCCTCCCACGCCATGGAGGCCAAGGACCAGATGGGAAACCCTTCTCCCATCTAGGGAGGAGGTCAAGGAAGAAGAAGACGAAGGGGCCCCCTCTCCCCTTCTCCTCCGGTGGCGCCGGAACGCCGCCGTGGCCATCATCATCACCGCAATCTTCACCAACAACTTCACTGCCATCATCACCAACTCTTCCCCCCTCGATGCAGTGGTGTAACCTCTCTCTTACCCGCTGTAATCTCTACTTAAACATGGTGCTCAATGTTATATATTATTTCCCAATGATGTATGGCTATCCTATGATGTTTGAGTAGATCCGTTTTGTCCTATGGGCTATTTGATCATCAAGATTGGTTTGAGTTGCATGTTTTATTATTGGTGTTTTCCTATGGTTCTCTCTGTGTCGCACAAGCGTGAGGGATTCCCGCTGTATGGTTTGCAATATGTTCATGATTTGCTTATGGTGGGTGGCGTGAGTGCAGAAGCACAAACCCGAGTAAGTAGGTTGTTTGCGTATGGGATAAAGGGGACTTGATACTTTAATGCTATGGTTGGGTTTTACCTTAATGATCTTTAGTAGTTGCGGATGCTTGCTAGAGTTCCAAACATAAGTGCATATGATCCAAGTAGAGAAAGTATGTTAGCTTATGCCTCTCCCTCAAATAAAATTGCAATAATGATTACCGGTCTAGTTATCGATTGCCTAGGGACAAATAACTTTCTCGTGACAACAAGCTCTCTACTAAAACTAATTTAGTTGTTTCTTTATCTAAACAACCCCTAGTCTTTATTTATTCGCTCTTTACTTTCTTGCAAGCCTATCTAAAAACACCTACAAAGTACTTCTAGTTTCATACTTGTTCTAGGTAAAGCGAACGTCAAGCATGCGTAGAGTTGTATTGGTGGTACATAGAACTTGAGGGAATTTTTGTTCTACCTTTAGCTCCTCGTTGGGTTCGACACTCTTACTTATCGAAAGAGTCTACAATTGATCCCCTATACTTGTGGGTTATCATGGAACCTTTGGGAAGACTTGGGTGAAGTCTTTATGATCATGCTGTAAAAAACAGAAACTTTAGCGCTCACGAGATTAGCTAGAACTTTTTACTGGAAAGTGCTATTTAGTTGATTTGTTTTGCATATGATTACTAGACAAATCCCTCAGGTCCACCAATTTATTTTGGAATTTTTGGAGTTCCAGAAGTTTGCGTTAGTTACAGATTACTACAGACTGTTCTGTTTTTGACAGATTCTGTTTTCATTGTGTTGTTTGCTTATTTTGATGACTCTATGGCTAGTAAAATAGTTTACAAACCATAGAGAAGTTGGAATAAAGTAGGTTTAACACCAATATAAATAAAGAATGAGTTCATTACAGTACCTTGAAGTGGTGTTTTGTTTTCTTTACATAAACGGAGCTTACGAAGTTTTCTCGTTAAGTTTTGTGTTGTGAAGTTTTCAAGTTTTGGGTAAAGATTCGATGGACTATGGAATAAGGAGTGGCAAGATCCTAAGCTTGGGGATGCCCAAGGCACCCCAAGGTAATATTCAAGGACAACCAAGAGCCTAAGATTGGGGATGCCCCGGGTGGCATCCCCTCTTTCGTCTTCATTCATCGGTAACTTTACTTGGAGCTATATTTTTATTCACCACATGATATGTGTTTTGCTTGGAGCGTCATTTTATTTTCTTTAGCTTGGCCTGCTATTTGAATAAAGTATCAAGATATGAAATTCTTAAATGTTATATAGTCTTCACATATTTACCTAATTATTCGACTACTCATCGATCTTCACTTATATCTTTTGGAGTAGTTTGGTGTTTGCTCTAGTGCTTCACTTATATCTTTTAGAGCACAATGGTGGTTTTATTTTGAAGAAATAGATGAACTCTCATGCTTCACTTAGATTATTTTTAGAGTCTTAAATAGCATGGTAATTTTCTTAAATAATCCTAATATGCTAGGTATTCAAGAATAGTTAAAACTTTCTTATGAGTGTGTTGAATACTAAGAGAAGTTTGATGCTTGATGATTGTTTTGAGATATAGAGGTGATAATATCAAAGTCGTGCTAGTTGAGTAGTTGTGAATTTGAGAATGCTTGTGTTGAAGTTTGCAAGTCCCGTAGCATGCACGTATGGTAAACGTTATGTAACAAATTTGAATCATGAGGTGTTCTTTGATTGTCTTCCTTATGAGTGGCGGTCGGGGACGAGCGATGGTCTTTTCCTACCAATCTATCCCCTAGGAGCATGCGCGTAGTGCTTGGTTTTGATGACTTGTAGATTTTTGCAATAAGTATGTGAGTTCTTTATGACTAATGTTGAGTCCATGGATTATACGCACTCTCACCCTTCCATCATTGCTAGCCTCGTCGGTACCGTGCATTGCCCTTTCTCACCTCGAGAGTTGGTGCAAACTTCGCTGGTGCATCCAAACCCCGTGATACGATACAATCTGTCACACATAAACCTCCTTATATCTTCCTCAAAACAGCCACCATACCTACCTATTGTGGCATTTCCATAGCCATTCAGAGATATATTGCCATGCAACTTTTCACCATCCCGTTTATCATGACACATTCATCATTGTCATATTGCTTAGCATGATCATGTAGTTGACATAGTATTTGTGGCAAAGCCACCGTTCATAATTCTTTCATACATGTCACTCTTGGTTCATCGTGATATCCTAAGACATCACGGAGGCATTCATATAGAGTCATACTTTGTTCTAGTATCGAGTTGTAATCATTGAGTTGTAAATAAATGGAAGTGTGATGATCATCATTTTCTAGAGCATTGTCCCAAGTGAGGAATGAATAAAAAAAGAAAGGCCATAAAAAAAGAAAAAAAGAAAAAGGCCATAAAAAAAGAGAAAGGCCATAAAAAAAGAGAAGGCCCAAAAAAAGAGAGAAAAAGAGAGAAGGGACAATGTTACTATCCTTTTACCACACTTGTGCTTCAAAGTAGCACCATAATCTTCATGATAGAGAGTCTCCTGTTTTGTCACTTTCATATACTAGCGGGAACTTTTCATTATAGAACTTGGCTTGTATATTCCAACAATGGGCCTCCTCAAGTGCCCTAGGTCTTCGTGATCAAGCAAGTTGGATGCACACCCACTTAGTTTTCTTGTTGAGCTTTCATACATTTATAGCTCTAGTGCATCCGTTGCATGGAAATCCCTACTCCTTGCATTAACATCAATCGATGGGCATCTCCATAGCTCATTGATTAGCCTCGTTGATGTGAGACTTTCTCCTTTTTTGTCTTCTCCACATAGCCCCCATCAGCATATTCTATTCCAACCATAGTGCTATGTCCATGGCTCGCGCTCATATATTGCGTGAAAGTTTATAGGTTTGAGATTACTAAAGTATGAAACAATTGCTTGGCTTGTCATCGGGGTTGTGCATGATGAGAGCATTCTTGTGTGACGAAAATGGCGCATGACTAAACTATATCATTTTGTAGGGATGAACTTTCTTTGGCCATGTTATTTTGAGAAGACATAATTGCTTAGTTAGTATGCTTGAAGTATTATTATTTTTATGTTGATACGAAATTTTGTCTTGAATCTTTCAGATCTGAATAGTCATACCACAAGTAAGAAGAATTACATTGAAATTATGCCAAATATCATTCCACATCAAAAATTATCTTTTTTATCATTTACCTACTCGAGGACGAGCAGGAATTAAGCTTGGGGATGCTGATACGTCTCCAACGTATCTATAATTTTTGATTGCTCCATGCTATATTATCTACTGTTTTGGACATTATTGGGCCTTATTATCCCCATTTATATTATTTTTGGGACTAACCTATTAACCGGAGGCCCAGCCCAGAATTGTTGTTTTTTTTGCCTATTTCAGTGTTTCGATGAAAAGGAATATCAAACGGAGTCCAATTGACCTGAAACTCCACGAAACTTATTTTTGGACCAGAAGAAGCCCATGGAGTACCGGAAGCTCACCATGGGAGTACCGGGCTGCCCACGAGGGTGGGGGCGCTCCCACCCTCCTAGGGCGTGCCCCCCTGCCTCGTGGACAGCTCGGAGGTCCACCGACGTACTTCTTTCACCCATATATACCCACGTACCCTAAAACTTTTGAAGACGGGAATAGATTGGGAGTTCCACCGCCGCAAGCCTCTATAGCCACCAAAAATCTCTCGGGACCCTGTTCCGGCACCCCGCCGGAGAGGGGGATCCCTCACCAGCGGCCATCTTCATCATTCCGGCGCTCTCCATGACGAGGAGGGAGTAGTTCACCCTCGGGGCTGAGGGTATGTACCAGTAGCGATGTGTTTGATCTCTCTCTCTCTCTCTCTCGTGTTCTTGATTTGGCACGATCTTGATGTATCACGAGCTTTGCTATTATAGTTGGATCTTATTTTGCTCCTCCCCCTCTACTCTCTCGTAATGGATTGAGTTTTCCCTTTGAAGTAATCTTATCGGATTGAGTCTTTAATGATTTGACAATGGGATGAAGTAATCTTATCGGATTGAGTCTTTAATGATTTGACAATGGGATATCGCGTGATTCATTTGATGTATGTTTTGGTGATCAACTTGCGGGTTCCATGAACCTATGCATAGGGGTTGGCACACGTTTTTGTCGTGATTCTCCGGTAGAAACTTTGGGGCACTCTTTGAGGTTCTATGTGTTGGCTGAATAGATGAATTTGAGATTGTGTGATGCGTATCGTATAATCATACCCACGGGTACTTGAGGTGACATTGAAGTATCTAGGAGACATTAGGGTTTTGGTTGATTTGTGTCTTAAGGTGTTATTCTAGTACGAACTCTAGGGCTGTTTGTGACACTTATAGGAATAGCCCAACAGATTGATTGGAAAGAATAACTTTGAGGTGGTTTCGTACCCTACCATAATCTCTTCTTTGTTCTCCGCTATTAGTGAATTTGGAGTGACTCTTTGTTGCATGTTGAGGGATAGTTATATGATCCAATTATGTTATTATTGTTGAGAGAACTTGCACTAGTGAAAGTATGAACCCTAGGCCTTGTTTCCTAGCATTGCAATACCGTTTACGCTCACTTTTACCACTTGTTACCTTGCTGTTTTTATATTTTCAGATTACAAAAACCTACATCTACCATCCATATTGCACTTGTATCACCATCTCTTCGCCGAACTAGTGCACCTATACAATTTACCATTGTATTGGGTGTGTTGGGGACACAAGAGACTCTTTGCTATTTGGTTGCAGGGTTGTTTGAGAGAGACCATCTTCATCCTACGCTTCCCGCGGATTGATATACCTTAGGTCATCCACTTGAGGGAAATTTGCTACTGTCCTACAAACCTCTGCACTTGGAGGCCCGACAACGTCTACAAGAAGAAGGTTGTGTAGTAGACATCATAGGTTCAACCCACAGGGGCATCTTAGGAACCTATATGTCACGCCCAATATGCGACCCTATCCAAAAGGAACTCGAAGGTCCCACCAAGGATAGACCCGCATATTGAAACGCTTTTGCAAGGTGGATATCATTACATCAATATTACATAATAGATGGGGATACATACATAAGGCATACAATGCCACATGAATACAACATCACAATACATCAGCGCATCATCCGACTACGGATGAAACACAAACAGAAACTCAAACGACATCCACCCTGCTAGCCCAGGCTGCCGACCTGGAACCTATCCCTTGATCAAAGAAGAAGCAGAAGAAGAACTCCAAAACAAGCAAACATCGCTCTCACGTCATGATCATCGCAAAACTGTACCTGCAACTGATGTTGTAGTAATCTGTGAGCCACGAGGACTCAGCAATCCCATTACCATGGGTATCAAGACTAGCAAAGCTTAATGGGAAAGGAAGGGGTAAGGTGGTGAGGTTGCAGCAGCGACTAAGCATATATGGTGGCTACCAACGCAAATAAGAGCGAGAAGAGAGCAAGCGGAACGGCCGTCAACTAGTAATGATCAAGAAGTGATCCTGAACTCCTACTTACGCCGAGACATAACCCCGAAACCGTGTTCTCCTCTCGATCAACCCGAAAAGAGACACTCACGGTTACGCATACGCTTGGTGTATTTTAGAAGAGTTTACTTCAAGTTTACTACAACCGGATATTAACAAATTCCCATCCGCCACATAACCGCGGGCACGGCTCTCGAAAGTTTATACCCTGCAGGGTGTCCCAACTTAGCCAATGATAAGCTCTCGCGATCAACGAAGGATATTCCTTCTCCCGGGAAGACCCGATCGGTCTCGGAATCCCGGCTACAAGACATTTCGACAGCAATAAAACAAGACCAGCAAAGCCGCCCGATGTGCCGACAATCCCGATAGGAGCTGCACATATCTCGTTCTCAGCGCAACACCGGATGAGAATAGCTACGAGTAAAACCAGCCCTCAGGTTGCCTCAAGGTGGCCCCGCAGGCAGCTCGGTTCGGACCAGCACTTAGAGAAGCACTGGCCCGGGGGGGCTAAATAAAGATGACCCTCGAGAGAGCGACTCCCAAGGGAAAAGTAGGTGGTGGTGAGGCAAATGGTGAAACCAAGGTTGGGCCTTGTTGGAGGAGTCTTATTCAAAGCGAACTGTCAAGGGGGTCCCATAAATCACCCGACCGCGTTAGGGACGCAAAATCCGGGAACATAATACCGATATGACGGAAACTAGGGCGGCAAGAATGGAACAAAACACCAGGCATAAGGCCGAGCCTTCCACCCTTTAGCAAGTATATAGATGCATTAATAATATAAGAGATATTGTGATATCCCAACCAAAATCCTGTCCACCATCGGAGCAATCTTCAACTTCACCTGCAACTAGCAACGCTATAAGAGGGCTGAGCAAAGCGGTAACATAGCCAAGCAACGGTTTGCTAGGAATGGTGTCAAAGGTTAGAGGTTCATGGCAATTTGGGGAGGCTTGAATAAACAGGTGATAGGTAACGCAAGATAGCGAAAGAACGAAGCAACTAGCATAGCAATGATAGTAGTGAGATCCAGGGTAGCGGTCATCTTTCCTGAAATCCCGCTAGGAAGAAGAGCGAGTCCATGAAGAAGATGAAGCCACGAAGACGAACCAAGCGTAGACGAACGAATCCTCTCGATCGCAACGAAACAGGAACTATCGAAAAGAAGCACACAACACGGTAAACACACCACACATGAGCAAGACATGATGCACAATAAGCATGATGCAAGACAATACTACATGAAGCTACTCATGGAAAGAGATGATGCAAACAAGAGCAACACATCAAGGCAAGTTTAAATGAGGCCGGGAACAACGTACCACAACTCCGGTAAGTCCTCATATGCAAATTTCGAAATTGGTCCAGATCTGAATAAACCTTATGTTCAAGTTGTTAAACAGCAAGTTAATATGCACCACGATGATCTACATGAAATTCTAGTCAAGTTACATATAAAGTTCATTAGATTCGGAGCTACGGCCTAGAAGATATGAGCAAAACAAGTTGAACATGGCATTGATGCAAAATGCATACAAACATCAAGCAAACACATCAAAACAAGGATGCAACATGATAATATGAAACTACGTGCAAAATCAAGCAAGTTTCATATAGAGCACACTCAAAACGGAGCAATGGATCAACACATACACCCTATACAAGGCATAACAACAATCTGTCCATAACAGCAAGTAGGCATATTGCAAGCACCAAAACAACATGCTACAGCACCTCAATATGAAAACAAAAGGCATGGGCATGATGTACAGGTAAAGCATGACAAAACATGAACACTGAGCTATCTCCAGAAATCACTAAAAAATGCTCAAAAGGACATGGCAAGATTGCATATAATAACAGTTTCAGACTTTAGCAGAAAATAACATCAGGTTGCAATGTTTAGAGCTATCAAACAACATGCTACAGGAACTCAACATGGAAAAAAAAGGCATGGTATGATACTACTAAATGCATAGAACAGGAGTCCGTTACTGACCATGAGCCAAAATGGCACAGAAAATATGATGGCACCCATGTAAACATGGCAAGGTATATTACAGATTCATACATGGCAGGAACAACAATAAGTAGGCATGTTGGTGAGCTTGAACCACTCACCACAGAGCAATACATGGCATGGAAAGGCAACCCACAGTAAGAAGACATATTTATGAAGCTAATAATGGCAAGATCAAGTTCATAGAGTGCATGGATCACTAACAACAATCATGGCAACATTGAACTTAATGTTAACAGGCTGACAGCAACATTATTTAGCAAATTTGGAGCAAGATTACAGCAAGCTACGGAAGGCTATAAATGCACCCAGGGGCATGGCTGGATAGATCAAGACATGTATAACAAAACATCCTTAGTGAACATCTTCAGATTATGCATAGAATGACTTGTAGAAGCAGGTTAACATAGCATCATGATATAGCAGATTCAGACATGCAAAACGGTAACAACAAGTACCCTACTTAACAAGCTCGATGCACTCACTACACAACTCCAAAAAAATACATGGATGGCACCTCTGTGAAGATGCCATGACATAGCACAAAACACATGTAGACATCAACCTCATAGGATGCACACATCAAATGCAACAAAAATGACAAATGAGCAAGTTATACCAGTTTCAGCAGATTAACAGCAACATGCACTCTTACAACGATGATTCGGGTATCAAGATGAGCTCAAATGAACATGGTGCAATGGAATGAAATGAAGCTCATCGAGGCGAACAATTTGACATATTACATGCATGAAACGGAGCAGCGATGACGGAGATACGGCATGACGAACATGGCATGATAATGTGCAAAATTTCGGGGAAGGGGAAAAAGTCAACCTCGTCGGAATCTTGCCGGAGAACGGCCGGAGAGGAGCGAGACGGCGGCCGGAGCTGCGGGAGAGGTCGGGGAGGCTGGGCCCCCGCCGGATCTGGCCGGATCCGGCGCGTGGCGGCGACGGAGGAGGCCAGCGGCCTTCAGGCGACGGAGCTCTAGCGCGGGCAAGGGCGCGGTTAGCTGCGGCTGGGCGACTGGGCAGCAGCCGGGCGAGGGACGGGCAGGCGCGGGCGGCCGGACGCGTTGGGGCTGCGACGGGCGGGCGACGGGGCGGCGGCCGGCGAGGGACGGGCAGGCGCGGGCCGGCGGATCCGGCGGCGGCGCGGCGGGCGGAGCTTTTGGCTGGGCGGGTCGACTGGGCAGGCGCGGGTCCGCGGGTCGGTTCAAGGGGGCGGGCGCAAGCGGGCGCGGCGGCGGGAGGAGAGAGAGGAGGCGCTGGGACATGTGGCGGCGGCGGACGCCGGGGACGGACATGTCCGGCGCGGCGCGGAGGGGAAAACTAGGGTTTGATCTGCGAAAATGGACGGGGGAAGCCTTTTTATAGGTAGAGGAAGCTAGGAGAGCCCAAATGAGGCACGGTTTTCGCCCACACGATCGTGATCGAACGACCGAGAGCATGGAGGGGGGTTTGCTAGGTTTTGGGCCACTTTGGAAGGGGTGTTGGGCTGCAAAGAGAAGGGGCTTTTGCGGTTACCCGGTTAACCGTTGGAGTACCAAACGACCTCCAAATGGCACGAAACTTGACAGCGGTCTACGGTGCTATACCAAGGCCGCTTGACAAACCTCGGTCCATTCCGAGACCGTTTAACACCCGCACACGAAAAGAGGTAAAAGAGGGCGCCGGGAGACATAGGAGTGCCGGATTGCAAAACGGACAACGGGGAAAATGCTCGGATGCAATAAACGAACACGTATGCAAATGCGATGCACATGACGACATGATATGAAATGCAGATGATGACATGGCAAAGTGCAACACGCAAGCACATGACATGGCAACTACGGCGAATAACTGGAAGACACCTGGCGCATTGAAACCGGGGCGTTACACTATACCACAAACCTCACGAGTAAAACTCAAGCCCAGAAGCAGAGTATGGTTGACAAGAGCGAGGGATACCATTTACCAAAAGAATTTTTTATCCGAGGAAAAGCTCACAAGGTTATTGAAAATGGAAGACGCTGTCGGATAAAATCCAACAAAGGATTTGATGTGAGTATCGATACTTCATCAGAAGAAGAAAGAATGCAAGGATATCAGATTATAAAAACAACTGACTAATTCAATGCTTGAATGCAAAGGGAATTATGATTTCCAAAACGGGGGATCAGAAGAAGAGGCTCTGATCAAAGACAAGTAAGTTGAATAGACATAGATTAAAAATTAATCAAGGTTTGATTTGTCGAACACCAGCTCGTGTCCAGGGTGACGTCTGAGCCGAAGGGAATAATTCTAATTGTGATTGAGGATTGCGAGCATTCACAACATATCGAATCAAATGTTCAAAAGGACGATGACAAAAGATACTTCTGAATATTGCCAGACATATGGAATTAACCAGAGTGTAGGCAGGTAAGACCTTCTAGAGCAATAGGTGACAGAGGTCATCGAAAGCTCGGATTGTATTACAAAATATCTTATGAAACATAAGAATAACTAGGGATGAATGGATACTCGATAAGAACGAGTAATTATCCGTAGGGGTATTCATGCGGCAAGGAACTGCAAGGCAGTAGGCACAAGGTATTCTCGAAACTATAAGGAGAAATTCAGGGTATCTTGTAATAAGAAGATCAACGAGGAAAGACTGTATGATCGACAATGTAGGTAGTTACACCTAAGGATTTATCGGTGGTAGGGAGCTCAACAGCAAAGGGCACAAGGGTCTCAAGAAAACTTCGGAGAGTATCTTCAGAATCTTCTGGTGCACCAAGTAATCATCTGGAGCGAGGGCTCTTCGGGAGAAAGTATTTACGAGAACCTAGAGTTAGAGTTAGCAAAACCATCTAACCCGAATAGACGAGAGGTCAGAGTCCCAGAGTATAAACGAGGAGTAAAAAGATCCTAATACCACCCAATGGCGACGTGGGCCCGTAAGCCACACAACCATGTTAGTAAAAGAGTTTTTTTTAAGACTAGACTCAACTTCGGCCAAGGAGTTGGAAAGGGGGATCATACAGGCAGTCGGCTCTGATACCAACTTGTGATGCCCCCGATTCAACCGTACACTAATCGTACACGCAAACGTGTACGATCAGGATCAGGGACTCACGGGAGGATATCACAACACAACTCTAGACACAAATCAAAATAATACAAGCTTTATATTACAAGCCAGGGGCCTCGAGGGCTCGAATACAAGCTCGATACACAGGAGTCAGCGGAAGCAACAATATCTGAGTACAGACATAAGTTAAACAAGGATGCCTTAAGAAGGCTAGCACAAAAGCAACACGGTCGAAGAGGCAAGGCCTCCTGCCTGGGACCTCCTAACTACTCCTGGTCGTCGGTGGTCTCCAAGTTGTAGCATCCGTCGGTGGTGGCATCTGGCTCCAAGGATCCACCAGCTGGTTGCATCAACCGAAAAGAAGAAGGAACGGGGAAAAGGGGGAGCAAAGTAACCGTGAGTACTTATCCAAAGTACTTGCCAGCATCAGATCTATACTAAATATGCATTGGTATCAAATGGAAGGGTTGTATCTATGAACTGAACTGCAGAATGCCCGAATAGAGGGAAGGCCTAGCCTATCGAAGACTAGCATCTTCAAGCAGCTCCAAGCGTCTTGCAGCATGTAGAAGAGTAAAGAATAGCAGTTTATAATTAACAAGCATGTTGTAACATTAATGCCCAGAGATCCTTCCTCGACTCCCCACGAGAAAGCAATCCTGGAGCCACATAACTTAAGTATCCATTTCTAGTTGTATTAGATCAAGATATAAGTCTGAACGTCCATTACCGTGGACACGGTATTCGAATATGTATCTTCCCTGCATGGGTGCACCACGTTACCCAACACGCTCGATCACTCTGGCCGGACACACCTTTCTGGGGTCAATGCCCGACCTCGGAAGATCAACACGTCGCAGCCCTACCTAGGCTCAGCAGGCTATGCATCAGAATAGGAGCAAACAATAACAGTAGCAAAATCTAATGCAAGCATGAGAGAATGGAATGGGCGATATCAGGATGATCAAAGGGGGGGCTTGCCTGGTTGCTCAGACAAGGAGGGTCGTCATCGACGTAGTCGATCACAGTGGCATCAGCAGCGGTCTCGAGGTCTACCGGAGAGAAGAGAGGGAAGAAACAGTAAATACACACAAACATAAGCACAACAAGACAATATGCGGTGCTAGGGGTGTTCTAACGCAGCGCTAGGCGTTACTGGCGAAGGGAGAAACATCCGGGAAAGTTTTCCCGGTCCCGGACGTCTGTCAGACAGAGGAATCGGAGGGGAAAGTTTGCAGGCTCTCTATGCTAGGGACGTGTGGCAGACAAAAGGACCGCGTATCCGGATTCGTCTCGTTGTTCTGAGCAACTTTTATGTACAAAGTTTTTCCTTCCGAGCTACGGTTAATTTTCTATGATTTTTGCAAGTTTAAAACATATTCTGGAATTATTTATACTAACAGAAAAGGAATATGATGTCAACATGACGTAGGAGTGACGTCACAATGACCAGTCCGGTTGACCAGTCAGCCTCTGTTACTTAACATAGCTTATTTTAAACTAAACTGAGGTTAATTAGCTGATGGGCCCCACATGTTAGTGGCTAATTAGCTAAACTAATTACTTTTAGTTATAAAACCATTTTAGATATTATTTAAGCGGTGGGGCCGGCTCGTCATTGGCTCTGTACCGCCATGTCAGCGTGTTGACTCGGTCAACCCAGTCAACGGGGCCCCTAAGGCCTACTGGAAGTGAGCCAGGGGAGGGGCCCGCCCAGCCACGTCGGCGGCGGCCGGTGTCTCGCCGCCGGCGATGCTAGAACGCGGCGGAGCTGCTCGGGCCTCGTCGCAAACGCGCTAGGGGCAGCCGTTTCGCCTGCGGTTGGCACAGTTCAAACGCGCGCACGACGCCGTGTCGGGTGGTGGTGGTGGCTCGCCCAGCGACGGCCGGAATAACCATCGGCGGCGAGCACGGGCGGTGGTGGTGTTCGGGGTCACGTTGGGAATGGGCTAGGGAGCACGTGAGGGCGAGAGGAAGGGCTGGCCAGGCTCCTAGGAACACCAGGAGCACGATGGAGCACTCGGACGGGGGCCACGGCAGCGGTGGCCACGACGGTGATGCAGCAGGGCGGCGGTGAGCTACGGCGGTTGCGGCGAGCGAGCTAGAGAGGGAGGCGGCCTACGTGAGAGAAGGAAGTGGGGGAGGAGCTCACCGGGTGGGCGCACGAAGGCCCAGCGAGTAACAGGAGCGCAGTGGCGGTGGCCGGAGTCGAAAGATGCGGCGACGGCGGTCCAGGTGGAAGACGAAGGGGATCCGGCGCTGGGGTGGCTCCCGCCTTGAGGTTGTTGGCGCAGACGAAGCAGCAGACGGCTGCGGGGCTCGTGGACACATCGGGGCGGCGAGGAGGGTCGGTGGCCGCGGTGACGTAGCAATGCGGCGGCGACGGTGCGTTGGGGCGAGGTGGATCTGGTGGGGCGAGCGAGGTGGAGAGGGGGGATGAGAGAGTGCGTGAGAAATATCTGCGCCTTATCCTCCTGGCCAACACCGACGACGGGGTTGGGCGGCGACGAGCGCGTGCGGGCGCTCGATCGGACGCGCCCGAGGAACAGGGAAGAGGGGCAAGGGGTTTGAGTGGTCCGGCTGGGCCAACTGGACATGCCCAGCTGCTTAGGCCCATGTAGAGGGGGATTTTGTCTTTTCTTTTCTTTTAAATTTTTTTTGTTTTATTTTATTTTCAAAAGGCAAAACAGTTTTATAAAATACAAAGCGTGAACCTAAATTATTATTATAATTTAGACTACTGCCACAATTAGTTTGGTAGTTAAATAATTATAAAACAAAAAGGCAATTAAACATTGTTTTAACCATTGTTTTAATTAGTTTAGGGCATTTAAACACTTTGCAAAAAATGTTGGTTCACCACCAATATAGTCAAAAGGATATTTGTCACATGATGAACATTTTAGTTTTCATGTTTGAGCAATTTAGAATTTTGACTTTAATTTGAAAATGAGATTTGGACTGGAATAGAATCAAAGTGAGATTAGCAATAGTAACAATGATGACAAGGCATCATTAGAAGGGGATTACTGTAGCATGATTCTCTGGGTGTTACACGTAGCTGGCAGGTCCTCTCGTGGCTCTGGTGTATCTTTTGTCTTCCCATACACGCCCAAGAAGCCTAGCAGTTTCACGCAAAGGTTCTTCGTCACGTGCATCACGTTGATTGAAGAGCGTACCTCTAGCTCTTTCCAATAGGGTAGGTCCCAAAATATAGATTTCTTCGTCCAGATGGGTGCGCGTCCCTCAACTTCATTCGGAACAGGTAGTCCGTCGGGACCCTTTCCAAAGATTACATGTAAATCATTGACCATAGCAAGTACGTGATCACCTGTACGCATGGCGGGCTTCTTCCGGTGATCTGCCTCGCCTTTGAAATGCTTGCCTTTCTTTCGACGTTGATGGTTGGTCGGAAGAAATCAACGATGGCGCAGGTACACATTCTTCCTGCATTTGTCCAGGTATATACTTTCGGTGTCAGCTAAACAGTGCATGCATGCATGGTATCCCTTATTTGTCTGTCCTGAAAGGTTACTGAGAGCGGGCCAATCGTTGATGGTTACAAACAGCAACGTCTGCAGGTAAAATTCCTCCTATTTGTGCTCATCCCACACACGTACACCGTTTCCATTCCACAGCTGTAAAAGTTCTTAAACTAATGGCCTTAGGTACACATCAATGTCGTTGCCGGGTTGCTTAGGACCTTGGATGAGAACTGGCATCATAATGAACTTCCGCTTCATGCACATCCAAGGAGGAAGGTTATACATACATAGAGTCACGGGCCAGGTGCTGTGATTGCTGCTCTGCTCCCCGAAAGGATTAATGCCATCCGCGCTTAAACCAAACCATACGTTCCTTGGGTCACCGCAAACTCAGCCCAAGATTTCTCTCGATTTTTCTCCACTGCTACCCGTCGGCGGGTGCTCTCAACTTCCCGTCTTTCTTACGGTCCTCTGTGCCATCGCATCAACTTGGCATGCTCTTCGTTTCTGAACAGACGTTTCAACCGTGGTATTATAGGAGCATACCACATCACCTTCGCAGGAACCCTGTTCCCGGGGGGCTCGCCGTCAACATCACCAGGGTCATCTCGTCTGATCTTATACGCAATGCACCGCATACCGGACATGCGTTCAAATCTACGTACACACCGCGGTAAAGGATGCAGTCATTAGGGCATGCATGTGTCTTCTGCACCTCCAATCCTAGGGGGCATACGACCTTCTTTTCTGCGTACGTATTGTCAGGCAATTTGTTATCCTTTGGAAGCTTCTTCTTCAATATTTTCAGTAGCTTCTCAAATCCTTTGTCAGGCACAGCATTCTCTATTTCTACTGCAGCAATTCCAGTACGGTACCGAGGTTTGTGTTGCCATCTTCACAATTGGGGCACAACCCTTTTTTTGTGATCCTCTAACGTGCGATCGAATTTCAGCTCCTCCTTTTGAGTTTCGCACTGTGTCCTTGCATCAACAATGACCCAATGGAGATCATCATCATCGGGCACATCGTCTGGTTCCTCTTGATCTTCAGCAGCTTCCCCCGTTGCAGCATCACGGTATTCAGGGGGCACATCACTACTAGGGAAAAGGCTACTAGCAGCGCGGGTAAAATGGCTACTAGTAGCGCGGGTACTCGCGCTACTAGTATCACGCTACAGCTAAAAGTTAGTAGTAGCGTGGGTCGAACCCGCGCTACTACTAACTTTGTTAGTAGCAGCGAGGGTTCAATCCGCGCTACTGCTATTATGAACTGCGCTACTACTAATGAAATAGTAGTAGCGTGTCTATAGTCCCAACGCTACTAGTATCCTAAATACTAGTAGCGCGCGATTTTATTCCCACGCCACTACTAACTTATTAGGAATTAAGAAAAATAAAATCAACCAAATTCATTCTATCACATGTCGTATCTTCTCTAGTTCCTCATTGTAGCAGCAACTCATGTATAATTTCATTCTATCGCACAATTACATAAGCAACTACTCCCTCCATTCCGAAATAATTGTCGCTGGGAGAAATCTCCGACCAAGTGAAAACGAACGGAAGTACAGAACTACCCCTAACTTGAAATCAGATCGTAAATGCGCCTCCGTGGTAGCGCATCCAGGCCAGCAGCAGGCCCCTCCTCCTCCTCCAGCTGCTCGTCCAGACCAGCAGCAAGCGCATCCTCATCCTCCTCCTCAGCCCTCCACCAGCCAGAGCCTCCGCCAGGCTCGTCCCTGTCAGCCCACCGTCCCGTCGCCCGGCCAAGCAGGCCCTCCTCCGCCCTCCACCAGTAGGACCCTCCACTATGCTCCTCCCTGTTGTCCAGTTGCTCATCCCCGTCGCCAGCAGCAGGCCCAACCTCCTCCGCCCAAGTCTTGTCGCCGCGGCCCTAGCGTCCTCGCCCCGCTGCCCAGACAGATCGTTGGCCATCACTGGTCATCGCCAGCACACACCACTCAGTGGTACTCCTCAACTCAAATTACAGAAATTAACAACACAAGATTGATTCAGTTAAACAGTACAACAGAATTTGAGGAATCACTAGAATTTCAAATTCAGGACTCAACTGAAATAAAAGAGACAAATAAAGGAGGCAAGTGTAGCCTGCAACCCACATTTTCCATCAATCATCCAAATATGGATAATTAAACATGGCTTGCTTTGGTTGTGTGTTAAGCTTACATTTATTCTTTAAACATGGCTGGCTTTGGTTAGTTAGCAATGGCACTTTCAATTTACAGTCATAGCCAAGAAAAGAAAATGTAGGGTAAAGCAACAAAAAGAGCACCTGGCAAGGTGCACTATCTGCTTCTTAGTGTAGACATGAATACAAGGAGTACATCACTCTCTGTCTATAGGAGTAATGTGAACATCATTCTACATGGGTCTCTGAACATCTTCTTACAAAGTTGGAGCACAATCACTTCATTTATTGATCTGTATATCATGGAAGAGGAACCGAAGAATGTGCATGTACTTATAATAGTCTTTTGTCTTTGTACTCCAAATTTGGAAGCAGGCAAAGATTTTCTTTAATTACCAAAATCACACTTAACATTGGAGTCTACAACAGTTTTTTGTCTATAGGAGTGAATATGCACTGGTGTACTCAAATTCTGGAAGCACTAGCACTAGTACTGCATTTGTTTGCTTCAGTAGATGTATACACAAATCTGGAAGCAGGCAAAGGTTTTCTTTACCTACCAAAATCTGCTTACGCTTTCGGTAAATGGCTTCAATCGTCCTTGGATGAAGTGCATTGAAGTACTCCTATTAAAAGATGAACAGAAAAATGTTACTCCTACACTGTACTGAAAAAGTTGCACAAATCTCTACTGCCAAGCCTTGCATTCACAGAAATAAAGTACTCCATACTCCATACTGTACATCCTTCCATAAGGAAAGAAGATGCCAACAAAGAAGATGCACATAAATCTCTACTCCATGCTTTAGTGAATTTAGTGGATCAAGTCTGTAGAAGCTACAGAAGCTATGGAGATCCCATAAATCTGTGAGACCAGCCAAATTTCATTGCTTGATGGCCATTTAGACAATTTTGATAGTTATAAACCTTATTTTAGTCAAAGCATCACAGTGACAGTGCCTATTTTATTTCAGTCTTTACAGTGGAGACAATTTTGGTAGTAAAATCTGCAGTACTCCAATTTTACAAACTGAAAACTATGACAGTACAAGAAGATCTCAGTTTCCACATGGAAAATACATTTCTCGGCTTTACAAACCGAAAATTATTGTATGATAGTGCAAGCAGATCTCAGTTTCAAAATGGAAAATACATTTCTCAGTTTTACAAACTAAAAATTAAGACAGTACAAGCAATTTCAAAATTATGACAGTACAAGCAGTTTTAGTAAATGGTGATGCAGATACTTATTAGCACAAGAAACGGATTCTTGATGATCTGCAAAGCCTGGACTGAACCAACTCTGAAACTGAACAATAGCGATATTTTTTCGAGAGAGGGATGCAATGCAAGAAGAACATCGGGGAGATAGTACGAACTGCGGATCCGGTGCAGAGATAATTACATTGGATTGCAATCAAGAATAGCATTAGCAGGAATGTGTTTAATTTAAGAAACGAATTAACTCATCCTGATATCTGAAGTGTAAAAATCCTGAACTAAACCGAACACTCTTAAGTCTGAAGAATTTTTCAGATTGTTGAGAGCCGAACAATGCAGATTTCCCCATCTCTAGGAGGGAATTGGGACTCACAGAGGAAATTGGAGCAGACCCCCTTGACGACCTCCCCTGCATCATTGGTGTAGACGATCCGCTTGAAGCACGTGCACCGGCAGCGGATCGATTTCGATCGGCGACAACCAGTGCCAATGGAGCGGCGGAATCGGAATCGACGGATCTATCAGGGCAGGGCGGGCGTATGGTCTTGGCGTCGCCGAAGTCGGCGAGGGCGCTGCTGGCGATGGAGTAGAGGCGGAGCTTGTGGGGCTTGCCGTTCTTGTCCTTGCCGTCGGCGAAGACGCTGATGGACTGGCCCTCCTTGTAGGGCACCTCGCCGTGGGTGGAGAAGACCATGTGCCACGTCTCCCCGGGCGCGTCGTCGGCGGTGATCTTGGTGTTGAGCAGGCACTTGCCCACGTACGACTCCTTGGGCCGGAACTTGTTGGTCACCACCCCCTCCTCCTGCTTCTTGGACACCTTCTTCTCCTTCACCGGCACCGCGGCCGCGTCGGTGGAGACCGCCTGCGCCCGGAAGCTCAGGCCGCGGCGGGAGGCGGCAGTTCTTGTGGCGCACGGGAAGCTGCAGTGGGAGTGCCGCGGGGCGCTGGACGACGTGGAGGTGGCGGCGGTGGCGGCACAGAGGGAGACGACCGCGGACGTGACGGCGGCCATGGCGCCGGGAGGACGGGAGCGGCGGGCACGCGGCGGGGGGCATGGGGGTGGACGGACGGAGGAGAGGAGGTGGAAGGGAGGCCGGCGGCGAGTGGGTTGGGAGAGGAGAGGAGGTTGGGGATCTGGATCGGGCCGCGTGGTGGTGGGGTGGGAGTGTGGATCGGGCCGGGGTGGACACGCTTAGTAGTAGCGTGGGGGTCTTACCTGCGCTACTACTACTTACTTAGTAGTAGCGCCGGTTTTATACCCCTCGCTACTACTATGGCCTATCCCGGGGGCATTGTTGGAGACCATTTAGTAGCAGCGCGGGTTTATACCCCTCGCTACTACTATCAACATAGTAGTAGCGCGGTTTTTATGCCGCTCGCTAATACTAATTAGCAGTAGCGCCCGTTTTTAAACCGCGCTACTGATAAACTTCTGTGTATAAGGTTTTCCCTAGTAGTGCATAGTTGTCATCGTCCTCTTTTTCTTCGCTGTCTTCCATCATAACCCCTATTTCTCCGTGCTTCGTCCAAACATTATAGTGGCATGAAACCCTTATAAAGCAGGTGGGTGTGAAGGGTTTTCCGGTCAGAGTAAGACTTTGTATTCCCACATATAGGGCATCGACAACACATAAAACCATTCTGCTTGTTTGCCTCAGCCACTTTGAGAAAATTATGCACGCCCTTAACGTACTCGGAGGTGTGTCTGTCACCGTACATACATTGCCAGTTCATCTGCGTGCATTATATATAATTAAGTGTGTCAAAAACCATTACAGAACATTATGGATAGATAAGTGACCAAATTAATAGAAGTTCATCATCACAATTAAACCAAAGTACATACATAATTCTCATTGAACAACATATAGCTCTCTAGAGCATCTAATTAAACCATACATTGAAACTATGTAAAACATTTCAATGCAACAACAAATGCGATCATAATCGCAACCAACGTAACAATGATCCAACGGCATAATGATACCAAGCCTCGGTATGAATGGCATATTTTCTAATCTTTTTAATCTTCCAATGCATTGCTCCATCTTGATCTTGTGATCATCAACGACATCCCCAACATGCAACTCCAATATCATCCTCTCCTCCTTAATTTTTTTTATTTTTTCCTTCAAGTAATTGTTTTCATCTTCAACTAAATTTAACCTCCCGACAATAGGGTCGGTTGGAATTTCCGGTTCACATACCTCCTAGATAAATAAAATCTATGTCACATTGGTCGGCATAATTGTCATAAACAATAAATGAACCAAATAGTTATAAAAGATAATATATACCACATCCGAATCATTGCCAGGACGAGGGCCGACGTGGGCGGATACCAAAACCATCGCACTATATAATAACAAGCAATAATAAAAGTAAGAAAAATAGACAAGTATCTATCTAAAGTAAGTATTTTTTTTTCTTTCAGAAAGAAGATAAGAACAAGAGGCTCACCAGAGTGGTGCCGCCGACGAGATTAGCGCAGGCGATCGACGGCGGTGAAGATCGATCTTGCGGAGGCGTGACGGACCGCTAAACCTAGACAAATCTCGGGGAAAATGGAGCTTGGAGGTCGAGCTTCGAGAGGAGAAAGCTTAACTAGTGTGGCTCGGGCATTTCATCGAACACCTCATGTGCATAGGAAGTGAGCTAGAGCACCACAAAGTACTCCCCTCGCTGGCCAGAAAAAGCAGAGTAGTGTGGAGTGCTCTGCTGCGCTGATGGGGTATATATAGGCAACTCATTGGTCCCGGTTCGTGCCTGGAACCGGTACTAATGTCCTCCCTTCTGTCCCGGTTCCAGAGCCACGAACCGGGACCAATGGCTGTGGGCCAGGAGCAAGGGCCATTGGTCCCGATTCGTGCCTGGAACCGGGACAAATGGGTCCAGACGAACCGGGACCAATGCCCCACAAGACCTGGCCGGCCCCCTGTGAGCACGAACCGGGACGTACGCCCCCCCCCCCAAGGGTCCCGGTTCGTGACTGAACCGGGACTAATGGGCTGGCTAGACCCCAACCAGAGCCCTGTTTTCTACTAGTGAGGTCCGCAAGGCCACATGCAGGCAGTGGCTCCTTCTCTAGCCGCTCGAATCTACAGTGTCGGTGGTCCGCCGGCATGTACACGAATGGCGGTCAGTCGGGCTCGGTTTTAGCCCAAAAGCTCGTCGGCGCAACGTTGCCGCTCATTAAGTGCGACCACTGCCCAAAGAAGGTCGTTCGCCGCGTATCTACAACGCCGGAACATCCCGGATGGGTGTTCATCAAGTGCTTAAACGATGGGGTATGTGCTCTTTTTAGCTTCGGTTTGTGCTCTAGATTTGACTAGTTGTGCTAACTTCAAATTTTGTTGTGTAGAATGGATGCAAGTTTTGGTATTGGGAAGAAGAGTACATCAATATATTGATAGAGCGCAATTTAGTAGATGTTCGTGCACTTTTACCTAGCATAGAGGGTGTAGATGAGACAAGTGCACTTGTTTGCTAGATTAGAGGCTAGACACGAGACTAGATGAGAGGAAGCAAACCTCTACTTCTTTAGACTCGAAGAAGAAAGAAACATGCAAGATGGAGGCGGCTCCTCCGCAGATCAACAATGAATGGATCGAGAAGACACTAATCCAACTTACAGGAGCAGTTCTATTTTTCTTTGGGCTTGCTTTTCTAGTCAAAATTTGATGATGTACTCCCATGTACCAAGAATGAATGATGAAAAAAAGTTGAAGGGCTTGCAAAGAAAAAAGTATGCGGACAGGATGCGCCCAGGATGCTTCTGCATGTTGGGCGCACGGCAACCGCATCCGAGAAACGGCCCGGACACGACCCCATTGCCTTACCCAAACGAACAGAATCCAGGCAAAACGGACGTCCATTTGGGGTCGCGCGGTGGAGTTGGCCTGACAGTTGATCCGTGTCGGGTGCGGGCCCAGGAGACACAACACAAGGTCAAGTCAATTAGCGAGACCTACAACTACAAGTGTGTGGTGGGATGTGCCTGCATGTGGAAGATGGTTACTATTTCCTCCGTTCCTAAATATAAGTCTTTGTAGAGATTCCACTATGAACCACATACGGATGTATATAGATGTATTTTAAGTGTAAATTCATCCATTTTGCTCCGTATGTAGTCCACCTAATAGAATCTCTACAAAGACTTATATTTCGGAACAGAAGGAGTACTATGTTAGGTCCACCTGATCGATGCCTCAGCCTCACCTACAAGCCACATGATTGGTTCCCGCCAGTGGCCACAGCGCTTGTGAATCAAAAGAGGGTCATCTACTCTTGTGAATCTTAAACGCCGGATTATGGCAGAACCGGCGATTCGATCCATGCATGCAGTGCAGAGACTTTACTCCACGCGCCTGAAGCAGTGGCGCATGCATCGCCGCGCGTGAAGCAGTGAACGATGGATCGCCATTAACATCGATCGAGCTAGCTTCTGCTCTTGCGGCCAGCCACGGACGAAGGTCAACCTGCCCTGTCACTGGGCGATCCACCGATCGGCGGGGTAGTAATTCGATGAGCCTTGCTATAGGTACGACATTTTCATGTCCGAACACACATACGATTGTTGTTGCATGTGCTTTCGTCCAATCAACCAGCTTCATCGGGAGACAAAAATGAATGCAGTATCGAGTCTAGTAGAGACACATCACATTGTATGTACAAAGATCGTGTGAATTCGATACGCATGCTCCTCTACAGTGGAACCTCTACAGTGGAAGGCTTCAAACGTAGTAGTACTACTCCTACGTTACTGCAGATCGGACTACTCGACTAGCTGCATGGAGCAGTATGTAGCCTTTGCATGGCGCACTGCCGCACTGCATGCACGCACTGCATGCATGCACACCTAGGATAGGATAGGCCCTGCACGGTGGCAGCTGCAGCAGCAGTCCTTGGGATTCGTGGAGGCGACCCCGCTCGGGCTGTCCGTCCACTCGTACGCCCATGGAATCTGCCTGAGTGACTGTCATACTCATCATACACATCGTACACTCCGTTTTGAAAAAAATACTCCCAAGCTCAGCTTGGCTGGGGCAATTTTAACAATTTTGACATATGGACGCAATCAATTCACAAAATGAACTGGGTGTGAAACTATTTCACACCCATGACCCTTTTGTGTAGCGCCCGCGGCGCCGGCGTCACATTCTACGGTGCAGCGCCTAGCTAGCGGGCGTTGCACGCCAGTCCTTCGTGGCAGCCCTGGCCCCGCACCCAGCTGTGCAACGCCTTCGTGCTAGGCGCCACACACAGTGCATCGCCTAGCCGTCGGGCGCCACACATTTAATGTGCAGCGCCTAGCTCTTGGGCGCTGCACTGTGACTTATCCGGCTGCCCCCCCCCCCACTCCCCCCACACCACACACTCTCCCACCCCCAACCCGAGCTTTGCCCCCTCTCCCACTCTCTCCCCCTCTCAAATCCTCTCCCAAATCTTGCAAATCTGAAGAATTTGTCCGTGGATTTCGAAGTCAAACCCTCCCTCAAGGTAATCTTCTCCGATCCCCTTCTTTTGATCCAAGTAATGTTATCAAATTGCTCATTTCTTGCTAGTTTGGGGAAACCCTTGTTTTGTTTGGATCTAGAGATTTGCATGGAGATGTTAGATGTTTGTTTGCCATTTTCCTATGATTAGGCTTTGTTAGTATATTAGGGTCATTCTTATAGGTGTTCTTATGTTGGTGCTAGGGTTAGGTTTAGGGCTAGGGTTATGGTTTTGGTTAGGGTTATGGTTAGGGTTAGGGTTGTTGTTTCATATATATATATATATATATATATATATATATATATATATTACGGTTTGTATATTTGGATTAGTACTCATGGAAGCAATCTTACCTTGTGTTCTTTGAATGCTTATAGGGATGGAAAGAACATGTGTGTTTGTTCATCATGGGGACAAAGACGCCTTCTTGAAAGGCAATATTGAACCGGACCCGGATGAGCTTGACATGGTGTTTGATAGTAGTCCTAGCTATGCGGAGCTCTTGCAACAAGTTAGGAAAGATTTGAATTGGATGGACCCTAGTGATATCGTTGAGTTGGAAGGAAGGCATAATGTTGGTTTTGGAATGCACATCCGTTGGAAGACAATGCGTGTCAACTCGGAGCAACGTTGGGTTGCATACAAGGAGACGGTGGCCAAATCACTAGACAAGGCTCTTGAGTTATTTGCAACGAAGAAGGTTGATTCAAGGTTGCATTTGGACTTGAACCGGAGCCCTTCCTCTTTGGTTGCTAGTATCCCCCCACCCTTGAAGCGATATGAAATTGTTGAACCTCTTTTGACCCAAGAAGTGAGGCCAACATTGAGCCCGTTTACAAGCAACCAACATGAAGCTTTGCAAGAGGAGAATGATGAGTATGCGGACGATGACAATGAAGTTGATCTCCATGACAACAATGTGGGTGATCTCGACAAATATCATTTGGAAGAGACAATGGACCATTCCATCCCTTTTTCCCGTGCATATGCATCGGACTCGGATGATGATGGTCACGACGAACAAGTTGATGCGGAGGGGTTCACGATGAAGGAGGCCGAAGCTTTCGAGAAGGTATTCGGTCGTGATCATCGGACTACATTGTTCAAGGATGTTAGTCTAGCGGATGAAGCCGTGGTAGATGGTGGCCAATGTATATCTGTTGGGGTTAGGTCAAGCTCTCACCATGATTTGGGAGATGACAAGAACCGGATTGCAAAAGGGTCTAAGTTCGAAACCTTCTTGGAATTGAAGATGTGGCTCGACAACTACTCGGTTACGCATTATCGTCCACACAAGGTGGTGCACTCGGACGTCAATGTGCGCTACACGGTTGCATGTGCATGTGAAGATGAAATATGTCCGTGGATTGTGCGTGCAAGACCATGGAAAGGAGGTCCCACTTGGCACGTTGTGAGTTGTGTGCCAACTCACATGTGCCAAGGCAAAAGGGTGGATGGCAAGATTGTGTCCCAAGACCACAAACAACTCACGTCCGAGTTCATCGCCATGTGCTCTCCAACTCAATATCCACACTTCCAACAATGAGCGTCCAACATGTCATTGACCTTGTGAAAGCCATCTTTCATTACAAGGTGAAGTACGACAAGGCATGGAAGGCGAAGCAAGCCGCATTTAAGATGTTGTATGGTACTTGGGAGGAAGCATACAACCGAATCCCTAGGTTGTTGTTAGCCATGGAAGCGACAAACCCGGGCATGGTTCATGTGGTCGAGCCTCATGGGCACCAAATAACGGTTCATGAAGGAAGGAAAGTACGAGTATTTGGTCGTGCATTTTGGGCGTTTGAGCAATGCGTAAAGGCTTTCGAACACTGTAGGCTGGTCATCGCCATTGATGGCACGTTCTTAACCAGACAATACAAGGGCACCTTGTTGGTTGCGATAGCAAGTGATGCCAATAACCGGGTGTTGCCATTGGCATTTGCTTTGGTTGAGGTGGAGAACAATGACAACCGGGAGTGGTTTTTGCGTCTTTTGAGGACGAAGGTGTTACCCGCTCAGAGGGAAATTTGTGTCATATCGGATCGGAATCAAGGTATTCTTAACGCGGTGGAAATTGACATTCCCGGACATGCTCCGTTGCACCATCGATAGTGCATGAGGCACTTTTGTTCGAACTTCTATAGGGCATGTGGCCTTAAGGAGTTGGCTGATGATCTTCAAGATTGTTGTCTCGCTTTCTCCAACAAGCGCTTCACCACTTTGTACAACAAATTTCTTGCACACAAAAAACTTGATCCCGGGGGTCAAGACTTTCTCTATAGGCACATTCAATACCGGAACACGTGGGCACGTGCTTTTGATGAAGATGGCCGAAGATACGGTCAAATGACAAGCAATATGGCTGAATGCTTCAATAGGTTGCTCAAAGGAGCACGTGGATTACCCGTGATGGCAATAGTTCAATACACATTTGACAAGATGAATGCGTACTTTCTAAAGTACTCGATGGAAACGGATGCACAGATAGCGGGTGAGAACCCGCGCAATTACAAGTACAAGTTCCCACCCAAGGTTGATGAATGCTTGGTATTTCAATCATGGAAGGCGGACTCAGAAGAAGCTATATTATATGACAACGAAGAGTGGAAGTATGAAGTGAAAGAGCCAGGAGGAACCACAAACGATGGCCGCCAACATGGAGGTCGTGCTTTCAAGGTGTCGTTAACACAATGTGATTGCTCTTGCGGGAGGCCATTGTTTGCTTCATCTTCCATGCTCACACTTGTATACCGCCGGTCGCGTTAGGAATGTGGACATCAATCACCCACGCACCATGAGGGAGTCGGAGTTCTCAATCATGACGGTCAAGAAAACATGGGCTCCCCGCTTTCACCCATATCTTGACCAATCTCAATGGCCGGAGTACCATGGTGTTCAACTATGGCCGGATCCGGAGTTGAAGGTTGTTAAATGGGGTAGACGTTAGACAAACCGTCTTAGAGGCGACATGGACGGATGGGGCCATGGTGGCCGCCGTGAAGCGGGCAACGACCAATTCCAAGAGCCTCGTGAGAGCTCCCGTTGTGGGGAGTGCAAAGGTCATGGCCACAACAAAAGAAAATGTCTGAAACCAAGGAAAAGGTCCAAGAAAAATGATGCAAGCACAAGCCAACAAGGAGCTACACAAGGAAGCCAACCAAGTGGTAGCCAACAAGTGCCAAGCCAACCAAGTGTTAGCCAAAGAGGATCTAGGCAACAAAGAGGTCGGCAACTAGGGCTTACAAGAGGCCGTGGTGGTGGTACAGCTCGTGGTGGTGGTGTAGGTCGTGGTAGTCGTAGAGCTCGTGGTGGTGGTCTTGGCCATGGTGATGGTCTTGGCCGTGGTGATGGTCTTGGTCGTGGTGATGGTTTTGGCCGTGGTGATGGTCTTGGCCTTGGTGGTGGACTTGGCCATGGTGATGGACAGGGACAAGGAAGTTATAGAGGAAAGTTTGGATACCTCGATGGACCATTTCTGTATGTTGCTCACTAACTATAATGTTTCATATGTTCTTATTTTTCATATGTTCTTGTTGCACATGTTCTTCCATTTTTTTTATTGTCTTTACTGACCATTATGTTTCACTCATTGTAGGTATGGCGGCTTCCCAACCCAACAAACCAACAATGAAGGAGGATGGCGAAGATGAGATGGCGGGATGGTGGGAGAAGGCTGCGAAGAAGCTTAGAGATGAGGATGAAGCCGCACTAAAGAAGAAGAAGGAAGAGGAGCTTGAGAAGGAGAGGAAGGAAAGAGAGAGAGAGAGCGACATCTGCGATGTGGGCTAGGGAGCAAGCGTTGGTGAGGAAATGTGAGGAGGCACAGAAGAAGCGTCAAAAGGATTTCAAAGAAAAAACCATGAAACTTTGGGCATTCGCAGCTGAACAAGAGGAGAGGAAGAACAAGATACTCATGGAGAGGGTGGTTAAGGAGGCTCACCTCATAAGGAAAAGGGAGGAGGAAGAGGAAGAAGAAGAAGGGAAGGGGCCTTGCTCTACACAATAGAGCTATGTCATCTTCAACTTCAACTTGCTTGGGGACGATGATCGTGTTATCCTCTAAACAATGCTCTTCGATTTGGTTGTGAACTATTATGTGTAATGGCCTACTATACCTCCTCCTCAATTTAGTTGTGAACTACTATGTGTCGTGAAGTACTATGTGTAATGGCCTACTATGCCTCCTCCTAAATTTGGTTGTATGAACTACTCCTCAAGTTGAAGTACTAGGTGTTATGAACTACTATGTGTCGTGAATTACTTTGTGCATATGTTGTCTTCACAAATTTTTGCTTGCTATGTACCAATACTTCTTCACATCATCTTACTGTGTCTGCATATGCAAAAAATTTACTAAGTCCCAGTGCAACGCCTAGCTGTCAGGCGTTGCACTGTCCAGTGTGGCGCCTGAGGGCTAGGCGTTGCACAGGTCTGTAGCTATCCAGAGAGCAACAGAAGTATTGCAAGTTACAGACCTGTGTGGCGCCTAGCGTGCGGGCGCCACATCAGCAATCTGGCGCCCTTAGCACGCGTGCGTTACCTTTATCGATGTGGCGCTACGCTAAGCGGCTGGAAAGGTCTGTAATTGCAATACGCCACATTGCTCTCGGATAATTCTGAGGCGTGTAACGCCTAACGCAGCACCACCTGGGCGTGCAGCGCTGAGGCGTTACCTTTATGCGATAATGGCGCCTGCGCTAAGCGCAGCAAAATCTGTAACTTGCAATATACATTGCTCTCGGATAGCTACGGGCGTGTGCAACGCTTAGCACGCAGCGCCAAGATCGATAGTGCACCACACAGGAGCCAGCGCTGCATGCCGATCGATGTGGCGCCTGCACGCTAGGCGTTACAGTGTCTGTAGCTATCCGAGAGCACCGTAAACGCTTTGCAAGTTACAGATCACAGTGGTGCCTAGCTCCCGAGCGCCACCTTTGGGCGATCTGCGCTGGCCGCGAGGTGTTGCACTATACAGTGTGGCGCCTACAAGCTAGGCGCCTCACAGTTTGTAACTATCCTTGTTGCTTTATGTTCCCTGCATAGTTTTGCTCAAACTTGGTCATTTTAAGTCATAGATAGTTGCATCACAGAATAAACAGTAATTTCAACATTACTATGAGTGACCATCATAGAGTGAACATCACCACAAGTTCAACATTAATAACAGCGTCAAGTTCAACATTACCTAGAGTGACCATCACGACAAGTTTGACATAAGAGTTCAACATAGAGCTACAACCAACATAGAGCTAGTTCCTTGAGCTACAACCTAGAGTGACCATTACAAATAGAGGATGATGACTAGTTCCTTGAGCGCTTGTTGGCTCCTCCCCCCTCTTGACTCTTGTCTTCTTCGCCTTCCTAGGAAGAGGAACCCGCGCCGGCTCCGGTTCCTCCACGTCATCCACATCGTCCTCCAAATAATCATCCAAAGCCGCCATCCGCGAGGTGCCGACCATCCTTTTGCCACTTCGGGTGAAGTCTTCAGTTGTGTATTTCTTGAATCCCTTCCTAGCCTTTAACTGGTATGCAGACCAAACCTGGTACGTCCCCTCATCCTCATCCTCATCAGCAGCCTATGCATCAACGAAAGATATGGAAAGACCGTGTGTGAGGATATAGTATGCAATGCCTCAACAATTGGATATATGCTCATGCCATACCTGTTGGGTGATCACACCCACATCCTCATCCTACAAAGGATCACCATGGCCCTGGCCCGAAGTGGGATCTGATGGTGTCGCCGACCTAGACCGTTTTGGTGATACATACTCCGGGTCACGACAACCGAAAAGGTTTGATAGCCGCCTTAATTTTTGGCCCTGGCGCTGCAACATATACAAGTGAATGAGACATCAAATGTAGCAAAATATGTTAAGTGCTAGTTTGAGGGAGATGTGAACATTAATGAATGCTCGAAGAGCACCTTCCCCATCTCTTTTGCCAACCGGGGTCTTTTCCAGAATAGTCTCGGTCTCATCAGCTGCTTTCTTGATCTGGGCACGCTATGAATGAACAGAAATGGTATTAACGTGTTAGGCAAACAGAAATGAGAATAGTGCGAATGGAAAAGCAAAAAGGGCAAATACCACAAAGTTCATCATTGGCCCCGCAGGGATCACTGAGTTGCCTTTCCTGACTAATGAGTTGTACTGGTGCTGGGCTCGCTCATCAAAAACGGTCGGTTCTTCCAAGATCTCATCAGCATACGCCGGCTTGCATACCTCCACACGGGTATTTTCAAGAAACCATGTGAGATAGTTGTTGAATGCGACCGGGCAGTGCTCACGAAGCTGGGCTCGTTTTCCAGCCCTAGCTTGCTCCACACTAAGCGCGAACTGTATGATATACTTGCTGTGATTCTTGGCCCAATCCTTGATCTTCCGCTGCTTTTTCCTATCCAACCTGCAAGTTAGAAACAGAATATTACCACCATTGAAACCGCCGAGAAGCCGTTAAGTGCTAGTTAGAAACAGAAACTTACCCGTGTAGCACCTTGTCCGTGTCCTGCAACTCCGGCGGAAATGACTGAAACAAACCAAACTGTCGGAACAACCGATGTGGCAGGTGAAGCTCAACCGCCCAGTTGCATATGAGTGGGCACCGCATAAGCCAGAGATCCCTATCCCTAGTGCACATCGGATTCAGACTGAACTCTAGCGTGCAACCAAAACTCTCTCCTTTTCCATACGGCTCCCATTCCACCTGCAAAATGGGATAGAATGCAAAATTGATATCGAGCTACGATAGAAGCATGATAATCACTTATGCAATGTCCATTCACCTGCTCAGGCGTGATCGCGTCCAGCTCGCTCTTGTAGAACTTGTACATGACCGACGGATCATCTGTCGTCTCATTTAACACATCCCACTTGTAAGCCCAAGTGGGGCGCCGTAGTGGGTCGTGTTTGTCGTCCCAATCCTCGTACTTAACGATCTTCGGTCGTCCAACCGGCAAAGGCTCCCAGCTCCATATGGAAAGTGCAAGCATACAACCACCAATACCTCCAGATGGCCTACAACTGGCTTCGTCCAGCTGCACATAAAAGATAACATGGTTGAATTAACAACAAGATCGCATTGATAATGTAGCAATGAAGTGAAAAGGAAGCAACTTCATACCTGTCGATACAAGTACGCAAGTGTCGCCGAACCCCAACTCATTTGCTATCGAAGACGGTCAACGCCTTCAGCCACATCCATGGAGCATTCTTGCCCGTGCCAACAGCAAACATAGTCCTGGATATCACGTACCACATGTACACACGAGCATATGTCTTCACCGTGTCCTCATTAGCATCCTCAGGGCAAGTACTAAAGTTCGATTGAATCCACGTGAAAGTAGCACCGGCTGCAACTCTTTCCTTCTTCTTGTCTTTTGCTTCTGGTTCACGAGGCTCCGGAGGAGCCATACCGATAAGGGCATGCATCTGCTCGCGCCACCCATCAGAATCGGTGTTCATACACAAAGGGTTCCCATCGATAGGAAGACCAGTGATCATAGCCATATCCTGGAGCATCACGGTCATCTCCCCGGTCCGAAGATGGAAAGTGTGTGTCTCCCGCCTCCAATGATCAATAAGCGATGTGAGTGCTGCAGCATTGTTGGGTGGCGTCGACCGGCGGACCATATGAATGAAAGGGAGAAGTCATGTATCCCTTATATATGGTGTGTACCGCTCATTATAGCGCATCCACCCAAGGGTGACCCCGTGAGACCGAATCTTCAAAGGTGCAAGCTCCTACAAACAAACAAACAAATCATTACATATGGGCATTTGTCACTAGTGCAGAACCGGCCTTTAGTGCCGGTTCGTAACGGCCTTTAGTGCTGGTTCCACAACCGGCACTAAAGAGTGGGGACTAAAGGTCCCCCCCCCCCTTTAGTACCGGTTTGTCATGAACCGGCGCTAAAGTGCGAACACGTGGCACGAGCCAGGCCCGGGTGCGCGTAGGCTTTAGTACCGGTTGGTAACACCAACTGGTACTAAATGTTTGGATGTTTTTTTTTGAATTTTCCATTACATTTTTTTGTTTGCTGGTATTTCACGATACTACAAATTGTACACGTTATGCATATATATAAATAGATTTTCTCGTACGTATAGAACCGCATTATATATATATATATATATATATATATATATATATATATATATATATATATTTATATATATATCATCGAATGTCTCACAACCTACACCATTATTCACACATACACATGTATATACATATACAATTTCTCCTACATATGTTGGTGCCTCCGGAGCACGATGACAAGTGGTTCATGGGGGCGGTAGCGGGTAATAGTATTCTCCTTTGGGATTTATGACCTGGTCGAGCAAAAATCCGGCTATTTCCTCTTGAAGTGCTAGTATGCTGTCCGATGGTAGGAGCTTATCCTGCACCTCTCTGAACTGTTAAGAAGGAGATCTATATGCATGTGTGTTAGTTGTGTGACTAGATATCGATAATGGTGTGAATATTGTTCTGACAAACGTACCCAGTCCTGTCTATCAGATCTGCTCCTTTCAGACATCATCATGCGAATGTTCTCGCAAACGTAGAATGCACACAGATTATTCCCCGGCGCCTGCTTTAGGGCCTTTACGAGAATGGAATTGAATCAGATAATGATTAATCAAGCATGATAATTAATTAATGATATTGAAACAAGAATTAAAGAGATGGTAGCTAGCTAGTACTACTTAATTACTTACCTTTGGTCGATGCCAAAACAACTTTTGTTTCCATTCGCCTGGAGTCACCGCGATGAACTTTGCCCATGCCCTGCCCGCCTGTAAAGAAAATTAATAAAGGGGTTATTAAATAGTTCATATCAGGAAATGACGAACTAATAATAGGCCGAGATATATATAGTTAATAATGATTGATATTACCTGTTGACTATCCCCTTCACGATGGTGAAGTCACTTTCTTCTTTAGTTAGCGAGTCCAGTAATTCAACTTTTCCTTCCTCAACTTTAATGTCTATCAAGACCCAGTGCCAACTGCATGCGCGTGTTTGCATGTCTTAATTAAGCGGGCATGTGCATAAAATTAATCAACTACCGTAAACCGTATACACTTAATTATTAACATCTAGCTAGCTAGTAAGCAAAAACAGAATTTGTAGTACAAGACATTGTGACTCACGGGAAGTTGTAAGGAAGTAGTATATCTTCATTGCTATTGAGGCGCTTCAAGAACTCTACCATGCTTTCCTCTACACCTGCTTGATAAAATGGATACTTCCATATGTCCTCATTAATGGTATTTGGGTCAATGAACCCAATGCCATAGCGCCCAGATTTTTTCATTTCATACATCTTCATCCTGCATATAATACCACGTAAAAGAATATAGTGAGGATAATTACATGTAATGATTGATCAAAATTATCACTACATAATTAGCTTGAGACTTAAATTACAGAAAGAAATCACTTACAGACAATAGCAACCGATTTATAGACTTGTCGAGTGCGTCTTGATTGTATAACCGAAAAAGTTCTCGTATACTCAATGGATGAGCTTTCTCATGATAATAATGATCCTTCTTGACATTCACCATGAGGGACACTCGATTGGAAATCTTGGTCATGTTCATGTACCATTGATGCAATTCATACATTCTCATTGGAGGTCCTTGACGTTGTCCGGATGGACCAAAGGTTGGCCCTGAGCATATTTCCATTTTATTTCCGATTCTTTAAGCGGAGACATGGGCTCGATTTCGAGGAGTTGTCCAACAGAGATCTTGAGCATTTCAGCCTGCATGATATGCTCCTCCGTTATTACCACATCGCCTCTTTGGGAACGCTAACGGTTTGCCCACAATAATATTTGGCCACAGATTCTCTCATGTGTTGTTGGCACAACAAGCGGGGTCGCTATACGCCGCTGTTCTCCCAAATTGGGAACGGTTTTCCGCATTTTTGTCACCGCTTGTTGCCTCGAGCTCGAGCTCGCTTCCTTCTTTAGCCGTTCTCGATGTAGTTTCCTGATTTGGCGCTCATAGTCCGAGTCAACAGGATTGGGAGCTGGTTCTCTAGCCATACGAATGAAGTGGTCAATTACTTTCTCGGGCACTTTCTCCTTTGGCGGCGGTGCCGGTTTCGGTCCAAAATGGGCGTCCACTTGGGCTTGCACTATGGCTGCGTTTTGCTCCTCGGTCATGCCGTAAGGCCTCTGAGGAAGAGGAGCGAGGCTTGGACCATATTTATATCGCTTGTCTCCTTTGTACTTCCTAAACTACCTCGACTGCATCACACGCACCAAAGCTGCGGCATGTCTCTTCTGCGATTGTCGAGACGGCGGAGACGGCTGACGTGGAGTTGGACCAGGAGAAGTGGCCTCACGATGTGCCGGACTTGAAGCAGGAGGTGTGGCCTGACACGGTGCCGGACTTGAAACCGGCGGAGGAGGTGGCGGACTTCAAGGAGGAGTCGTCTCACGCGTTCGTGAACTTGGAGGAGCGGGAGTCTGCTGACTCGATGGCGGACTTCGAGGAGTCGGCAAACGACGCGGTGTCGGTGGACTTCGAAAGATGATGCAATCCTTTCTCCATAGGATGATACGATGTATGGCCTCTCCCAGTGTGCGCTCGTCTTCACCTCCAGGAATGTCAAGCGTTAGCCCGAATATGGGTCCACCACTTCATCAACCATGACACGAGCATAGCCCTCTCAGAATCGGGATGCAATGGTAGGTTGCTTCGGGGTCACTTTGGAAAAGCAACGCCGTCCGCCACCTTCATGGATATGTTCTTCATTCCGAGTGTAGCTCACGGTTAGTGTTCTCTATGATGTCATCCATGTGGTATGTATCCAGCAAGGTGTCGCCGGGGCGTAACCAACGCTGCTTCTCGGCATGGATGGGACGGTGCTATCCAATGTCGGACGATCATCCGCTTATTGCTGCCGCTGCCGAGACCCCCTTTCCGGCTAAGTGAGTCGATCTGGCTTCTGCTGCTAGAATTTGAGTGCTGTGTCTGCGTGCCTTGCTTCTAGGCCTTGAAGGCGTTCTGGCCCCTGCTTCCTCTGCTCCTCCTCCAGCTTCCTCTTCTTCTCCTCCTCCATCTTCTTTCTTGCACGGACCTGTAGTCGTCATTCCAGTCAAAAGCCCTCATACACTGGAATAACGCCCATGCCTCGTGTTCTTCTTGGGTGTTCAGGATTTCCCGGTATGCGTAAGCTCGTCGTTCTCTCTCATTGGGCGTGAACACCCTGCTCGAGCTTCTTATATTGCGTCAAGTATCTATTGTACGGCTCCTTTTAGACTTGCCATCTTCGAAACCACGCCTGTCTTCGCGTCCAAAGCCCCCCATGCGCAAAGAACCAAGGTAAGCACGTGGGGGCCCAGCTCCTAGTAATCGGAGTGACCCCTGCACCCTCCATCTCTTGCTCAGACTTATCCCACTTAGGCAATCCCACCGCGTAGCCACCTAGACCCAGCCTATGGAACTGCGTCTTTCTTGCGGCATTTGCCTTGTTTTTCATCGACCATTCCTTAGATAATTCTGAATCCTTGAAGGTCACGAAATCGTCCCAGTGTTCTCTTTGCTCCTCCAGTGTTCCCTTGAAATCTGGAGTCTTCCTTTCATTAGTGAGGTAGTTGTCCCATACAGTTTTCTTGTGGGTGTTGAATGCAATTGCCATCTTCTTAAGAGCAGCGGCCTTGACTTTCTCCACATCTGCTTTAATGAAATGATCTGGTAGGGTGAAATGTTCCATCGAGATTTCACCAGGTCTTTTTGGCTCACATCGACCCAAGTAACACCTGGACGTTTAGTCTTTGGCTCTTTCCATTCTTGAATGGAGATCGGGAGTTTTTCCTTCACAAGAACTCCGCACTGACGAGTCCACTTGTCCCCAACGTTCTTAGGCGTGAGGGGTTCGCCACTAAGTTTGGTGGATTCGATGTGGTACTTTACACCATCCTTCAACAATCTGCCCGGGCCTCGCTTTGTCTTGCTTGTCTCAGAGAAGCAGATTTGCTCGATCCGGAGGGCTGAAAGAAGAAAGATCGATTCGTTAATATATCTTCAATAAAAAACATGTGATGATCACCAGGATGCATGCTTATATAAATATATACCTCACCGGAAGTCTTTGTTATTTGAAGATCAGCATTATACGTGTCATCACTAACATTGTCTCGTGTCATCATAATCATAGTTCATGACTTCATCAGCCCGGTCGTCGAGATCGAATATCTTTTCATCACCCTCTCCGGTATTGTTCAGATATTGGGAGCCGTCATCTTCATTCAGATCATCGACCCTATGAGAGCTGCGGATGATGTCGAACAATTCCTCTTCTCTCTCTCTGCCGGTATTGTCCGCCATAGCTTTTACTTTACTAATTAATATAGAAGAAATATAAAACAATTTAGTATTCAAATTACAATGCATGGATGCAATTAATCAATAAGGAAAAACTGAATCTCGAATACATCGTCTTGAATATATAATCTCGAATACATCATCGTGTTAATATATATAATCTCGAATACATCGTCTCGAATATTATATATCGAATACATCACTGGCTAGGTACCTAATAAAGATCGAGTACTACAGAAGAATCTAGGGCGCCACTCGCGGTTCTGGGGCGCGGCGGTGCACACCCAAAGAGAAGGAACCATCACAGGATCATATCTCCGGTCATCTCGCCCAAAGAACCCGCCAAGTAGTGGAGAACTCGACGTCGTCCATAGCAGCCATGTAGCGATGGACGTGCTCATCTTCCTCCCCGACATGGCGACACACCACCTCGGGGGCCGGGCTGCCTCTGCACCGAATGTGGCCCACGCGAACGCCACCAAAGAAGATCAGGTCGACGACGGGACCCGAGGTCGGGTTCTCACCAAGCGGGCGCGCCTCCGCCTAGCACCTCCCATTGCCACTGGCGGAGCCCAGTCCGGACATGGGTCCTCTGAAGCAGGATGTCGCCATGAACGAATCGACGGCGAGGATGCGGGCCGGGCATATCGTCGAGAACAAATACTATATGCCCGCAAAAAGTAATATTTTTTAAATGATTGGATTGTGATAACTAAAATTCTATATATATGCAAATTCTAACAATTTGACATTAATCTAATTCATCTAACTAAAACTAATTCTAAATTTTTCTGATTATATAACTAACATTTTTCTATAACAATTTTAATATTTATATAACTAAAAAACAGAAAAGTTGCTAACATTTCTATAAATATTTATATAACTAAAATACAGAAAACATTTATAACATTTCTATATAACTAACATTTATAATATTTATATAACTAAAAAACAGAATAATTTCCTAACATTTCTATAACTAAAAAACAAAAAAATTTATAACAAACAAACTAATAATCTGTGTGTGTGTGTAGTGTGTGTGTGTGTGTGTAGTGTGTGTGTGTAGTGTGTGTGTGTGTGTGGACATGGCGGCCGGGGCGAGCTCACCGGCGAGGCGACGACGGGGCAGCGACGATGGGGCGACGGAACGGGCGGCGATTTACGACGAAGGGCGGGCGCTGGCGACGGGGACGGGCCGAGCGGCGACGCCGACGGGGCGGCGACGAGGGCGGGACGGCCGGGTCACAATCTAGGGCGGGCGGCGACGCCGACGGGACGGCAAGGCCGATCGGGCAGGGCGACGAAGGGAGGAAACAGAGGGAAGAAACAGAGGGAAACTGAATTTTTTTAAGTGTTGTATATATAGGATGGACCTTTAGTACCGGTTGGAGCCACCAACTGGGTACTAAAGGTCTGTTTTGGCCAGGCCAAGCGGGGGGGTCTTTAGTACCGGTTGGAGCCACGACCCGGTACTAAAGGGGGTGCGCTGGCTCCAGGCGGTGCGCAAGTTTAGTCCCACCTCGCTACCCGAGGCTACCAGATCGGTTTATAAGCCCCAAAGGCGGTAGCTTTCTCGAGCTCCTCTCCTAAGGTGCCCACTGGGCCTACCTGTCCCTATTCGCCTGGGCTCAAGTTTATGGGCCTGCATCCTGGCCCAACTAAAGGTTGTGTTCCTAGTCGTATGCAGGCCGCTTTGGCCCAGTAGGCGGGCTTTTTATTTTGTTAATTTTTTTCGCTTTATTTATTTTTGTTTTATTTATTTTTGTTTTATTTATTTTTGAGTTGTTTTTTGCTGTATTTAGAGTTTCTTTGTGAATATTTTTGCTTTAGGTACAAAACATTACAAACTTCTATTAGTGCCGGTAGTTTTCAAATTTGAATAGTTTAAATTTTGAATTATTTGAAAATTGTGTGAATCACTAGTTTGTGAATAACTTAACTTTGAAAAAAGTTTTTTCAGCGATTCTTTTTTCTTATGTTTAATATTAGTGTGTTATATCATTATATTCAACTTGGTAATGCTTAGGTTATTTAAAAAATGAAATGCCTTTGTAACATTTCAGTTTTCGTCGGAAACCTTGATACTTCGAAAGAGATAGTCCATTTTGTACACGAAGTGTATCCAGTTTTTTCCGTAACCCTCTCTACTTTTTTGCACATGCTATTTGTATGAAATTATGATACCACGCCAACTTTCAACCTTTTTTGAGTTCATTTCAAATGCTTTTCAATTTTAGGGTCATTTAGCTGGAAAAAATCAGTAAATGCATGAAAATAATTTTTTCAGTGATTCTTTTTTCTTATGTTTAATATTAGTGTGTTTTATCATTATATTCAATTTGGTAATGCTTAGTTTATTTAAAAAATGAAATGCCTTTGTAACATTTCAGTTTTCGTTGGAAACCCTGATACTTCGAAAGAGATTGTCCATTTTGTACACGAAGTGTATCCAGTTTTTGCCGTAACCCTCAATACTTTTTTGCACATGCTATTTGTATGAAATTATGATACCATGCCAACTTTCAACCTTTTTTGAGTTTATTTCAAATGCTTTTCAATTTCAGGGTCATTTAGCTGGAAAAAATCAGTAAATGCATGAAAAGAATTTTTTCAGTGATTCTTTTTTCTTATGTTTAATTTTTTCTTTGATCCACCTCTTTATTTTTCTCAAAAATCATTTTTAGGTACAAAAGTATATATTTAATCAAAGAAACAGCAAAAATTTTCCAAGATTCAACCACTAGCAAGGAACGGTCAAGCCCGCCGTTTTGGCCGCATTTTGAAATGGGCATAAAAAATTCAGAAAAATTCAAAAAATTGGGAAACCTTCGCATTGTGTCATTATATGTGACCAAGTTTCCAGAAAGAATAACAAACTTGTAATACGACAATTATTTAAAAAAAAGTGTTCTCAAAAACGAGCTATCAAGTGTGAAGATTCATAGCTTTCAAGCCAAATGATCAATCTTATGGCCACATTCATGGCATAGTTTGTTCAAATGATCTCGTATTGTGCACAAGGGTGCATATTGGAATGGCAAACAATGTTGCCTAAGGAAGTTTTAATTTTCTTTTGACGAAAAAACCATTTTTCATTTTCCGAGTGCCCAAATGGAGGTTTTTTTGTGAAGGACCTCCCAAATAATTGTTGCAAAATTGGACCTAATCAATTTTCTAAAATATTAGGACATATTTAATGCACAATTGACAAAATGGTTGGGTGCAAAAAGTTTTGATCCACCTCTCGTGAAAAACACAAATTTCGGCCGATTCGGGTTGGAAGCGGGTCAAATTTGAACTGCAATGCCTCATAGTTTGCTATTTATTTTTCCAAAAATCATTTCTAGTTACATAAGTACCTATTTAATCATAAATACATGGTTTGGTGGCGATACGTCGAGGTTTGGGCGGTGGCCGAGGGCCCCAACTCTAGAGCGCCAGAACTCACATGCCCGCCAAGGCGTGGTCACCAAGCGACCGTGGGCGCTGCCATGTGTTCTGGGCGGCCTAGGTATGTCTAGTGGGTTGGGCACTCCCTGTAGGTGCTAGGAAGAAAATCACAACATAAGATTCTCACGAGGAGACCGATCGATCCTCAAACATGAATAAGCAGCCAAGTGTTTGATTTGCGGTACAGGAAATGCATATGGCTAATGGGCGTGAGTTTTGGCTGAGGATGATCAGTTATTAAGAAGACCGTCTTCACAAATTTTCAGGTTAAAAGGAGGAGCCTATGTGGTACTTGCTTTGCAAACTACCACACTGGACATAAATACGAATGTTGAAGCTTGGCTCAAAATAATGAATGGATTGAGCTGACAGTTGGTGGAGGATGGTTATTTGGGCATAGAAAAGCACTGTACAAAATGGATACCATTTGGACATGCCAAAGTGGTACTTCCTTCACAAAGTGCTGCTCTGAACAGAATAGGAAAATGAATATTTTCGAATTATTTTTGAACTAGGCAAGGAATGTTTTTACATATTTGACGAAGATATGACCCAAAGAATTTATGAGATTTTTTTGGGGAATTTTAGGAATGACAGAAATATAGGTTGCTTTACAACCTAGGGCAAAAACTGCCACATGGACATGACACATAGGCAAAACTGATGAGGTGGCGCCTAGTCATAGCAACCCACCACAATTTACAAGGCTATGACCATCTATATTGGTCGTTAACAACTAGAAATAAGGCAGCGGACTAGCGCTGTTTGCTTTATGATCTTTTCGTGTAAGTAAATTACGACCTTTCTGACCAAAATGGTCGCAATGGTTTAGGTCTTGGAGCCCCTCGAACAGCTTTTGACCAATTGGTCTGAAATGGTCATAGATTTATGACCAATTCTTTCAGGGTCACTGACAGAAGGTCACTAGTTGACATATTTCTTATAGTGCACAGCTGGGTGCGGGGCCCAGGGTTGCCACGGTGGACTGGCGTGCAACGCCCGCTAGCTAAGCGCTGCACAGTAGGGTGTGGCGCCGGCATCGCAGGCGCTACACAAAAGAGTCATGGGTGTGAAATAGTTTCACACCCAGTTTATTTTGTGAATTGATTGCGTTCATAGGTCAAAATTGTCAAATTTGCCCCCGGCTGATGGCATCCTTTCCAATTGACATGGCCAGCCAGCGACTCCCATGCTCGACTAGTCTGGACCAAGGTACGCGCAGTACTTGACATGATCCCCACGGAGCTGGTGTCACCGGCGGATGGATGGGATGGGACAAGACGACGGCACGCATGGCGGCACACAGGGTTTTGCACTGCGTTGCATGGGCTACCTAGTCTGGAGTGGTCAGTGTATGGATGGAGGTCGCGCGCACGTACAGTACTTGTCATGATCACCATCCGGCGACCATGCACCTGTCGCATGCAAAATCGAGTAGTACTGCGGCGGACAGTGCCACACGGGCTGCATGCTACTACTGTTTTTTTTTTTTTTTGAATTTTTCATGCATGCTACTACTGTGGAGTACAAGATTATTCACAAGATTGATGATCGAAGCTCCCAAAGCCCAAAGAGAGAAACGGAAGGATCGGACGATCGAGCATGCATGCTCTGCACATCTATTTACTGTTTACCTGTCCGTCCATTTATGCCGTTCGTCCATCCTCGTACACCGCGACGACGTGCCCGCCTCTGCAAACAAGGCGCCGTATGCTAGCTTCAGACTACAAGCTGGCCTGGATCAGTAAGCCAGCCATCAATGGTGGACTTCAACCTTCTTTTCTCGACAGGAAGCGCTGCAAAAGGAAAACGGGATCATTTTACCTGTGTACAATGATCAAACGCCCAAGGTACAGACCAGGACCAGCCAAATAACGGAGAGGCCGACTGACCAACCTGTGAATCATAAGAGGAGAATAACTATGGCCTGTTGCGCCCCTTATCAATGCCACGCTGACGCCCCTGATCGATCGACCGGTTTGTGGCAGCAGACTAATCAATAAATTCGTGTTAACCAAAGACAGACAGGTTTCAGACACTTGTTGAAATCTCTATAAAGACAAATATTTGAAAACGGAGGAAGTAACATTTTTCACATGTAGAAGTGCATGGAACTCCCTCGGAAAAAAAAAAAAAAAAAAAAAGAAGTGCATGCAACTCAGCAGCGGAGCTCCTTGTCTAGTGTTGAACGTGCGTCCCGCTTGCTCTAGATGCATCTGTGGCAGCAGTGGCATCCGGCCGGACAAGATGTCCTCCAGGGTTCGGACATGGCACGTCAAGCGGGAGTCTAGTGACATCGCCTCACCACGTACCATGTCTGTCTATGTCCATCTTCTCGATCGACTTCCTCCGTGCGTGCCTCGTTGGTCGTGCCTTTCTTGGGATGTGGAGAAGGAGACAAGCAGGATAAAATTCGTGGGGCCCGCCGGCGGAAGGACGGACGGAAAGGTTGCATGGGTCCATGTTATCCTTCCGTTCACGACGGGCTTGGTCGCCGCCGTGCGCCATGCATGTTGCATGGGTGGTGCCGCACATGCACAGGGCCGGCAAGTACGCATGTCCACCGATCGCCGTCTTCTTTACGCTGTTGCACTCGCATGCATGCACGGACGTACGTACGTCCGGCCTCGTCATGTCGACGCGGACAGTCACCTTGTCGATCGTTTGCTCGCTCCTGGCACGACGGGTTCCACTGTTGGCCAACTTCCCGTTGTCTACGGCATGGATGTGTGTGATGCGTCACTTCATCACCTGGCCTTCACCTTGTGTTGATGCACTGCACCCATGCCACTTGCGACTTAAACCTTGCATAGCACAGACACGCACACAGTACGCAGCACCCATGAAAATGAAAACTCCTACGGACGGTAGGGTAGAGTAGCTAAGCAGCTTAGTAGGCGATCCCAAGGCGCTCCACCGTCATTGCTCCAGTGCTTGTAGTCATCGCTAGATAGTCCATGAATCTGGATATACTCTCTCCATTTGTAAATAGAATTTTTTTTAGATATTTTAATATGGACTACATACCAAGCACAATGTGTGAGCACTCTAGAATATGTCTATATACATCCATATATAGTTCGTATTGAAATCTCTAAAAGAGCTTATACTCCCTCCGGTACTTTTTAGTTCGCATATAAAGTTTGTCTGAATTCAAACCTCATAAACTTTGACCGAATTTATAGAGAAAAATATCAACATTCAAAATATGAAAATCAACAACATTAGATGCGTCATGACTTTAGTTTTCATATTTTATAAATTTAGTATTGTAGATATTAATATTTTTTCATATAAATATGGTCAAATTTTATGAAGCTTGACTTCAGACAATTCTTATACTCGGAGTAAAAAGGACCGGAGGGAGTACTTAGAAAGAGAGGGAGTATTCTTTTTTACTTCTGGTGTTCCTTGTACTACTTTAATGGTTGATGAATAGATTGAAAAAATTTCTCGCAAAAGGGAAAAAACTTAGTAGCTCGATTGACGCCATTTGACCATATATATGCTTTTCTTGGAGACTAATTAACCGTGCACTTTTTCTGGGATACCTTTTGCACTCGAGTATGAATTTACGAGACGTACGCGTGCAAAGCTATACTCTGCTAGTACTAGAAAACCAGAGCAGTCAATGTGAAACCAGATGTGTGCCACTCTACTTACTAGCTAATATTTTTGTTTCTACACTCACTAGCTAATCCGTGCGTCAAAGACGAGAGATTCAACAACTCACAGATCGAGCTAGCTTTTGGGTACTGGAATAATCAAATACCAATGGACAATTAACTAGCATCGGTAGGGATTACATGTGCATGACCGAGTGTTGATCAACCCTTGCCCACCACAAAGAAAAAACACACGGTGCGTGCGTGCATGGAACTGGTAGCTCATGCATGCATGTGATTTGCTCGGACGTGCACTTGTCAAATCTAAAACGGTGGTCTCCATGCGCTTGTCGTCTTTGCTTGGACTCGCACCGCACACAGTTAAACAACTGCGCCTCGCCTATGTTTGGGATTACTGGACAATCCAAGCTAGCGGCCAGAGTATCATGTCACATTCGTCATTCGAGAATGAATAGTTAAAGTTCTGTGTACTCCGGTCAAGGGAGCAAAGATCTTGGGAATCTTTCAATCAAGAGATCATACACTCGACACCTATATAGTGCCTAGCTCTCTAGATCAAGTAAACTATTGATCTATACCCATGCCTTGACAAAACTGATAGGGTTTCACAACGTACCTAGACTTGGTCAGGAAGTAGCAGACCAAAAGTACACTTGAACTTGGGAGAATCGTGTGGAAGAAGGCAAGAAGCTGGATTGTACGGGAAGTTTGATCATACACAAGCATAAATAAAGGCATGTTTTTTCACCAGGCATCACTTCTGAATTTGTAATGTACGAGTACTCAGGTAGCAGCTCATAAAATAGCTCACCTAGGTCAATTGTTCAAAACGATGTTCTGATATTTGCATCTGAATGATTCCTGCTAAATGATCGTGACAATTATTGCTGACTGAATTCATCCAATGGACAGATTAAGTAATGAAACACCATTTCAGTCATCTGTTATAATTGAAGATTAGATTTGCAAGAACCAAACATTAGATTGACAGGAACCTAGCTAACATGCCGTGACTTTTAATGATCCAGCATCACTGTAGAATTCTACACATGAGATTGGAGTGGATGAGAATTTCCTGTCAATTGTAATCCTACGAATCAAACAAGAATAAAAAAATTCATGAGGACTGCAATCCTCCAAAATTTCTTCAGGGAGCCCTTGAATGAAAGAAGCCCTAAATGAATATAACATTATCCACAGTTCCAACGGTCGATATATCTAAAAGCCGTTGGTGTTGTCATCCGCAAAAAAAAAAAAACCCTTGGTGTTCTGTGTACAAATATATCGATAGACAGGGTGAGAGAATCAGGGAAACTGTCTGCATAATGCTCGATTATGTAACTTTTAAGTTGCTTCCATAGCCCTTATCTTCATATCAATCTGTCAAACTAAGATGACCAACCATGCACAAATACTGGCAGTATTCATTTGCTTAATTCGTTCCCTCGTCTGTTGCATGTATCCAGTGAGTTCTTTATTCCAACAATGGACAAGAAACTCATCTAATTGCCTCATCAGGTTGATTCCCTACACCAACTCCAAATTTCGGCCAGACTTAACCTTACAAAAATAAATCACCTTTGTGTTCTCACCACCAACTGTATGACCACTGCTTCATCGGTAACTGGATTTTTTTTTAGGAAAATTTGTTCACTTGTTAGTTGACATCGCACTTTTTTCTCAATGATTTACTTAGTAGTCACTACATCTAGAAAATCTTGGTTGTATACCTGTGTTACAAGTTGTCAAGTTGCACACATGTTGGTTCTTCCTGCATTAGTAAGTTCACCTGACAAATCGTTGCTAATATGCAAGTGCTTGTGTTACTCAAATAAGTCACACATGTTAATCACCAAAAAGGGCTTCTCGCCCCGCTTTATAAAAAAAGGCATGACCGAATACATCCAACATCCAACCAAAATGAAGGTCCACAAGAACAACAATAAGGGTACACAACAAGAAAACAAACAACAAACTTATTACTATACGAGCTGGGGGCAACAACAAACAAGCCCGCAAAAGAAAGAAAGCAATGCCTCAAGGAGGGTAAATGATCAGAAGCAGTTGGGCTGCCTCCTCCTTGTGCTTCCTCGTCAACTCATCAATGGCCACCTTATCCTGCTGCTTGGAGAGAGGCTTCCAAAGCTGCAAGAATCCGTAGAGTTTGTAAATTGCATCGGTATCCCTAGATGGGAAAATATGTTTTGTGACTAGTTTATTCCTATTGCATCACAGGGTCCAAACCAAGGTTCCAAAATTCACCCACAACATTCTGCGAACCTGATCCGAGCAATTAGCCAACAATTGGTGCCAATCAGGAAAGTTGGTTGGGTAGCATCTATTGCCCAAAACTTCCCTGAAGCTCCACATAAGTTGGGGGTGCACCTTGGACATTTGCTTCATGCCCATGGTAACAATGTAAATCCTTTCAAGGAAGCTTCTCAAATAAGAATAATTATCCCTTGTATTAAATCATCATACAATAAATAAATTGCCAAGATTTATCTTTAGCATGTTTGAAATTGCAAGTGTGTCTTGCACTGGAACAGACTTTTTTGTCACTAAAAAAGCTATATCAATTCAACAGAAGATGATAAATTCACGGCATTGTAACAACAACAAAAACATGTGTGAGTTCTCTATTACATGCTAAGTTTTCAAAATTGATGGAGTTACATAAGTATAAGTGTCATTTGCATCTTTATAGAGTCTCTGTTTTGACAGATTGTCGTTATACTTCTTGTAAGCTGGCTATGTTTGCAAATATATTCTTCCCATTTTGTGTGATGGTGCTAGAATGTTTTTTAGTTTACAATAACTGATGATGTATAATCTCAATAATATTACCGCAACACATGACTAGGATTTAATATTAGTTATACTAACCCCTCTAACGAAGTTCTATTACGTTTTTTGTGAATGAAGTTCCAAGAGATTATTCCTTAATTCTTTGTCGGAAATAAAGGAAGCTAGTTCGAAATAGTATATAATTCAAATACAAATAGCAATCCTGAATGTACGTACGTTAAGACTATTGCAGATCCAATATTGGCTTAAGAAAAAAAATGAAAAATTTAACCTCGGTCCAATTTGTTATATATCCTTGTAGTTCTATGAATAAATATGGATTTTTTTCTTCTTCTTTTAACTCCCCTTACACAGATGCTTTTTAGTGCCCTATTATTTATCTTCATGATGTTGTTAAAGTTCATTTCACTATTCATGCCTTGTGATTTTTCAAACCGGGCTTTCCCCTTTCCATTACTTTCATAACGAAAATACATTGTCTCAGGAACTGAAACTATAAGGACTAGGGAAAGAGGAAAAGTGAGTTCGGAGCAACATCAGGAAACCCGCTATCTGCACCTGTCATCAAGAACGACAGATCGTGGGGCAAAAACCTGATGTCACGCAAAGCCGCACTACGAGAACCTAAACAAGTACAGCACATATTACAAACGCCATCATCAGGCCCAGGCCAAAGTACCAACAGTTTTACCAAAAGAAAAGACCCCCACCATAAACCCCCCAGCACACTCCGGTAGAGGATGATAAGCACAAACTTCTGTTGACATCTAGCAGGATCTTCCAGCGCGTCTCTCCCCTGGTAGCACAAGAAACATGATGAGACGAGATCTGCAGCTTGTCTTCATGCCTTGTGATGTTGTGAAATTGAGTTGTGAACCTTCTTGTGACCATTAAAGCACAAGCATCTGAACTAGTGATGGCTTCCCCGAATAAAAGGGACATCAATGTGACACAAGCCCTCACTCTAATTCTTTTTCGAAAAGGTGGGTTCGCCCCGGCCTCTGCATCAGAACGATGCATACGACCATGATTATTAATAAGAAAAAGGTTTAACACAAGTATTCCTGTCTCAAACAAGGAACATAAAAAGGCTCATCAAGAGCTAAATAGTAAAAGAAAAGCCACAACCGGTTGGCGAAAAAAGATAGGAACACTAAATGCGTATCCTATTACATGACCGCCATCCAAACTGATTGAAAATAGCCCGAGCTACCATCTCCCATCGGGTAGATCCAGTAACCAAATGCTCCCTGGCCTCCATCGGAGTGAGTAGCGATCACATACGGATCAACGCAGTGGCTCGGAAAATAACCTGCAAAAATTGAATATTTGTTGTTCTGTTAAAGACCAAATCATTTCAGCAGTTCCAAACTGCCCATAATAAAGCACATACTCCTACACGAATGTGTCTCGCTATTTCGAAATCTATCCCATCTATCCACGTCCCAAATAATGCGTTGATATAATTCGGAGGAGAAATGTTGAATGCTATGTGAACCGACCGCCACCGAATTTTTGCCAGAGGGCAATCAAGAAAGAGGTGTTTGATTGACTCATGTTGGTCGCAAAAGCTACATCTTGTAGACCCTGTCCAATTGCGCTTTGCCAAATTATCCTTAGTTAAAATAACTTGTTTATGCATAAACCACATAAACACTTTGATTTTCAAAGGTACTTTTACTTTCCAAACATGCTTCGAACGAGGAATCACGCTAGAGTTGATTACATCAAATTACATGGATTTGACTGAAAACTCTCCATTCTTAGTTAGCTTCCAGCATAACCGATCGGGCTGTTGAGACAGCTGAACATCCATCAATCTTCTCAAAAGATTGAGCCAGGCTTCCCAACGGTTTCCCACTAGCGTTCTCCGAAATTGAATATTGAGCGGGGTGGATGATACGTCTCCAACATATCTATAATTTTTTATTGTTCCATGCTATTATATTATCTGTTTTGGATGTTTAATGGTCTTTGATATGCTCTTTTATATTATTTTTTGGGACTAACCTATTAACCAGAGGCCCAGTGCTAGTTTATGTTTTTTTTGCCTATTTTAGAGTTTTGCAAAAAAGGAATACCAAACGGAGTCCAAACGGAATGAAACCTTCGCGATGATCTTTCTTGGAGCAAAAGCAATCCAGAAAACTTGGAGTCTAAGTCTGGAACGCCATGAGGAAGCCACGATGCAGGAGGGCGCGCCCACCACCCTCGTGGGCCGCTCATAGCTCTACTGACGTACTTCTTTCGCCTATATATACTCTTATACCCTAGAAACCTCAGGGGGAGCCACGAAACCACTTTTCCACCGACGCAACCTTCTATACCCGTGAGATCCCATCCTGGGGCCTTTTCCAGCAATCTGCCGGAGGGGGAATCGATCATGGAGGGCTTCTACATCAACACCGTTGCCTCTCCGATGAAGCGTGAGTAGTTTACCACAGACCTTCGGGTCCATAGTTATTAGCTAGATGGCTTCTTCTTTCTCTTTGATTCTCAATACAAAGTTCTCCTCGATGTTCTTGGAGATCTATTCGATGTAATACTCTTTTACGGTGTGTTTGCCGAGATCCGATGAATTGTGGATTTATGAATAATATTATCTATGAATATTATTTGGTTCTTCTCTGAATTCTTATATGCATGATTTGATATCTTTGCAAGTCTCTTCGAATTATCGGTTTAGTTTGGCCTACTCGATTGATCATTCTTGCAATGGGAGAAGTGCTTAGCTTTGGGTTCAATCTTGCGGTGTCCTTTCCCAGTGATAGTAGGGGCAACAAGGCACGTATTGTATTGTTACCATCGAGGATAAAAAGATGGGGTTTATATCATATTGCTTGAGTTTATCCCTCTACATCAAGTCATCTTGCTTAATGCGTTACTCCGTTCTTGTAAACGTAATACTCTAGATGCATGTTGGATAGCGGTCGACGTGTGGAGTAATAGTAGTAGATGCAGAATTGTTTCGGTCTACTTGACACGGACGTGATGCCTATATTCATGATCAATGCCTTAGATATCTTCATAACTATGCGCTTTTCTATCAATTGCTCGGCAGTAATATGTTCACCCACCGTAATACATGCTATCTTGAGAGAAGCCACTAGTGAAACCTATGCCCCCCGGGTCTCTTTCCTATTATATTACATCTCTTTTATTTACATTGCATCTCGTTTACTATTTTGCAATCTTTACTTTCCTATCTATACAACAAAAATATCAAATATATTTACTTTACTATCTCTATTAGATCTCACTTTTGCGAGTGGCCGTGAATGATGAGAGGAGGAGAATAACTAGGCCTGATGCGCCCCTGATCGATGCCACGCTGACGCAACCAAAGCAGCTGCCAGGGACTCGATCGGTTTGCGCAACAGATTAATCAATAAATGTGTGTTAAGCAAAGACAGACAGGTTTCAGACACGACACGTGAAGGAAATATGCCCTAGAGGCAATAATAAAGTTATTATTTATTTCCTTATATCATGATAAATGTTTATTATTCATGCTAGAATTGTATTAACCGGAAACATAATACATGTGTGAATACATAGACAAACAGAGTGTCACTAGTATGCCTCTACTTTACTAGCTCGTTAAATCAAAGATGGTTATGTTTCCTAACCATAGACATGAGTTGTCATTTGATTAACAGGATCACATCATTAGGAGAATGATGTGATTGACTTGACCCATTCCGTTAGCTTAGCACTTGATCGTTTAATATGTTGCTTATGCTTTCTTCATGACTTATACAAAGTTCCCGCAACTATGAGATTATGCAACTCCCGTTTACCGGAGGAACATTTTGTGTGCTACCAAACGTCACAACGTAATCGGGTGATTATAAAGGTACTCTCTGAGATGTCTCCAAAAGTATATGTTGAGTTGGCATGAATCGAGATTAGGTTTTGTCACTCCGATTGTCGGAGAGGTATCTCTGGGCCTTCTCGGTAATACACATCACATAAGCCTTGCAAGCATTGCAACTAATGAGTTAGTTGTGAGATGATGTATTACGGAACGAGTAAAGAGACTTACCAAGATGTAGATTGAACTAGGTATTGGATACCGACGATCGAATCTCAGGTAAGTAACATACCGGTGACAAAGGGAACAACGTATGTCGTTATGCGGTTTGACCGATAAAGATCTTCAGAGAATATGTAGGAACCAATATGGGCATCCAGGTTCCGCTATTGGTTATTGACCGAGAATGGTTCTAGGTCATGTCTACATAGTTCTCGAACCCGTAGGGTCCGCACGCTTAACGTTTCGATGACAGTTCATTATGAGTTTGTAACTATTGATGTACCGAAGGTTGTTCGGAGTCCCGGATGTGATCACGGACATGACGAGGAGTCTCAAAATGGTCGAGAAATAAAGATTGATATATTGGAAGCCTATGTTTGGACTTCGGAAAGGTTCCGGATAAAAACAGGAAGTTACCGGAACACCGGGGGTTACCGGAACCCCCCGGGGGTCTATGGGCCTTGATGGGCCATAGGGAGAAGAGGAAAGGGCCGGCCAGGCAGGCCGCGCGCCCCCTCCCCCTCTAGTCCGAATAGGACAAGGAGAGGGGGCGGCGCCTTCCCTCTTCCCCCTTCCCCAATCCTAATCCAACTAGGAAGGGGAGTCCTACTCCGGTGGGAGTAGGACTCCTCCAGCGCCGCCCCTTGGCCGGCCGCACCCCCTTGCTCCTTTATATCACGGGGCGGGGGCACCCCATGACACACAAGTTGATCTACGGATCGTTCCTTAGCCGCAGTGCGGTGCCCCCTCCACCATATTCCACTTCGGTCATATCGTCATGAGTTTAGGCGAAGCCTCGCGCCGGTGAAGTCATATCGTCATGGAGCTTAGGCGAAGCCCTGCGTCGGTGGAGCATCATCATCGCCACCACGCCGTCGCCGACGGAACTCATCCTGAAGCTTTGCTGGATCGGAGCCCGGGATCGTCATCGAAATGAACGTGTCGAACACGGAGGTGCCGTGACGCTCGGTACTTGGATCGGTCGGATCGTGAAGACGCACGACTACATCACATCAACCGCGTTGTTATAACGCTTCGCTTTCGGTCTCACGAGGGTACGTGGATGACACTCTCCCCTCGTTGCTATGCTATCACCATGGTCTTGTGTGTGCGTAGGAATTTTTTTGAAATTACTACGTTCCCCAACAATGGCATCCGAGCCTGGTTTTATGCGTTGATGTCATATGCACGAGTAGAACACAAGTGAGTTGTGGGCGATATAAGTCATACTGCTTACCAAAGCATGTCATACTTTGGTTCAGCGGTATTGTGAGATGAAGCGGCCCGGACCGACATTACGCCAGACGCTTACGCGAGACTGGTTTCACCGCTCCGAGCACTCGTTGCTTAAAGGTGACCGGCGGATGTCTGTCTCTCACTTTAGTTGAACTGAGTGGCTACGCCCGGTCCTTGCGAAGGTTAAAACAGCACCAACTTGACAAACTATCGTTGTGGTTTTGATGCGTAGGTAAGAACGGTTCTTGCTCAGCCCGTAGCAGCCACGTAAAACTTGCAACAACAAAGTAGAGGACGCCTAACTTGTTTTTGCAGGGCATGTTGTGATGTGATGTGGTCAAGACGTGATGCTATATTTTATTGTATGAGATGATCATGTTTTGTAACCGAGTTATCGGCAATGGCGTGAGCCATATGGTTGTCGCTTATTGTATGAAATGCAACGCCATGTAATTGCTTTACTTTATCACTAAGCAGTAGCGATAGTCGTAGAAGCAATAGTTGGCGAGACGACAAAGATGCTACGATGGAGATCAAGGTGTCGCTACCGGTGATGATGGTGATCATGACGGTGCTTCGGCGATGGAGATCACAAGCACAAGATGATGATGACCATATCATATCACTTATATTGATTGCATGCGATGTTTATCCTTTATGCATCTTATCTTGGTTTGATTGACAGTAGCATTATAAGATGATCTCTCACTAAAATTATCAAGAAGTGTTCTCCCTGAGTATGCACCGTTGCTACAAGTTCGTAGTACCCAGACACCACGTGATGATCGGGTGTGATAAGTTCTACGTCCATCTACAACGGGTGCAAGCCAGTTTTGCACACGCAGAATACTCAGGTTAAAACTTGACGAGAGCCTAGCATATGCAGATATGGCCTCGAACACGAAGACCGAAAAGGTCGAAAGCGTGAATCATATAGTAGATGTGATCAACATAGTGATGTTCACCATTGAAAACTACTCCATCTCACGTGATGATCGGGTTATGGTTTAGTTGATTTGGATCACGTAATCACTTAGATGACTAGAGAGATATCTGTCTAAGTGGGAGTTATTTAATATGATTAATTGAACTTAAATTTATCATGAACTTAGTACCGATAGTATTTTGCTTGTCTATGTTTTTGTAGATAGATGGCTCGTCTTTGTTGTTCCGTTGAATTTTAATGCGTTCCTTGAGAAAGCAAAGTTGAAAGATGATGGTAGCAATTACACGGATCGGGTCCGTAACTTGAGGATTATCCTCATTGCTGCACGGAAGAATTACGTCCTGGAAGCACCGGCCGGGTGCCAGTGCTCTTAGAGAGCAACGCCGAAGTTGTGAACGTCTGGCAGAGCAAAGCTGATGACTACTCTATAGTTCGATGTGCCATGCTTTACGGCTTAGAACCGGGTCTTCAACGACGTTTTGAACGTCATGGAGCATATGAGATGTTCCAAGAGTTGAAGTTAATATTTCAAGCAAATGCCCGGATTGAGAGATATGAAGTCTCCAATAAGTTCTATAGCTGCAAGATGGAGTAGAATAGTTCTGTCAGTGAGCACATACTCAAAATGTCTGGGTATAATAATCACTTAATTCAGCTGGGAGTTAATCTTCCGGATGATAGTGTCATTGACAGAATTCTCCAATCACTACCACCAAGCTACAAGAGCTTCGTGATGAACTATAATATGCAAGGGATGACTAAGACAATTCTGAGCTCTTCGCAATGCTAAAAGTCAGCGGAGGTAGAAATCAAGAAAGAGCATCAAGTGTTGATGGTCAACAAGACCACTAGTTTCAAGAAAAGGGCAAAGGGAAGAAGAAGGAAACTTCAAAAGGAACATCAAGAAAGTTGCTGCTCAAGAGAAGAAACCCAAGTCTGGACCTAAGCCCGAAATCGAGTGTTTTACCGCAAGCGACCGGACATTTGGAAGCGGAACTGCCCCAAGTATTTGGCGGATAAGAAGGATGGCAAGGTGAACAAAGGTATATGTGATATACATGTTATTGATGTGTACCTTACTAGAGCTCGTAGTAGCACTGGTATTTGATACTGGTTCTGCTATAATATTTGCAACTCAAAGCAGGGGACTACTGAATAGACGAGCACCGCAAAGGACGAGGTGACGGCGCGCTGCGGGAAAGCGGTTCCAAAGTCAATGTGATCGCGGTCGGCACGCTACCTCTACATCTACCTTCGGGATTAGTTTTAGACCTAAATAATTGTTATTTGGTGCCGCGTTGAGCATGAACATTATATCTGGATCTTGTTTGATGCGAGACGGTTATTCATTTAAATCAGAGAATAATGGTTGTTCTATTTATATGAGTAATATCTTTTATGGTCATGCACCCTTGAAGAATGGTCTATTCTTGTTGAATCTCGACAGTAGTGATACACATATTCATAATGTCGAAGCCAAAAGATGCAGAGTTGATAATGATAGTGCAACTTATTTGTGGCACTGCCGTTTAGGTCATATCGGTGTAAAGCGCATGAAGAAACTCCATACGGATGGACTTTTGGAATCACTTGATTATGAATCACTTGGTACTTGCGAACCGTGCCTCATGGGCAAGATGACTAAAACACCGTTCTCCGGTTGTATGGAGAGAGCAACAGATTTATTGGAAATCATACATACAGATGTATGTGGTCCAATGAATGTTGAAGCTCGTGGCGGATATCGTTATTTTCTCACCTTCACAGATGATTTAAGCAGATACGGGTATATCTACTTAATGAAACATAAATCTGAAACATTTGAAAAGTTCAAAGAATTTCAGAGTGAAGTTGAAAATCATCGTAACAAGAAAATAAAGTTTCTACGATCTGATCGTGGAGGAGAATATTTGAGTTACGAGTTTGGTCTACATTTGAAGGAATGCGGAATAGTTTCGCAACTCACGCCACCGGGAACACCACAGCGTAATGGTGTGTCCGAACGTCGTAATCGTACTTTACTAGATATGGTGCGATCTATGATGTCTATTTCCGATTTACCGCTATCGCTTTTGGGGTTATGCTTCTGAGACGGCCGCATTCACGTTAAATAGGACACCGTCAAAATCCGTTGAGACGACACCTTATGAACTATGGTTTAGCAAGAAACCAAAGTTGTCGCTTTCTAAAAGTTTGGGGTTGCGATGCTTATGTGAAAAAACTTCAACCTGATAAGCTTGAACCCAAATCGGAAAAATGTGTCTTCATAGGATACCCAAAGGAGACAATTGGGTATACCTTCTATCACAGATCCGAAGGCAAGACATTCGTTGTTAAGAATGGATCCTTTCTAGAGAAGGAGTTTCTCTCGAAAGAAGTGAGTGGGAGGAAAGTGGAACTTGATGAGGTAATAGTACCAGCTCCCTTATTGGAAAGTAGTTCATCACGTAAATCGGTTTCGTGACACCTACACCGATTAGCAAGGAAGATAATGATAATGATCATGAAACTTCAGATCAAGTTGTCACCGAACTTCAGTAGATCAACCAGAATAAAATCCGCACTGCAGAGTGGTACGGTAATCCTATTACGGAAGTCATGATACTAGATCATGGTGAACCTCACGAACTATGAAGAAGCGATGGTGAGCCCAGATTCCACAAAATGGCTTGAAGCCATGAAATCTGAGATGGGATCCATGTATGAGAACAAAGTATGGACTTTGGTTGACTTGCCCGATGATCGGCAAGCCATTGAGAATAAATGGATCTTTAAGAAGAAGACCCAGCGATGATGGTAATATAACTGTCTATAAAGCTCGACTTGTTGCGAAAGGTTTTCGACAAGTTCAAGGGGTTGACTACGATGGACTTTTCTCGCCTGTAAGCGATGCTTAAGTCTGTCCGAATCATGTTAGCAATTGCTGCATTTTATGATTATGAAATTTGGCAAATGGATGTAAAACTGCATTCTTGAATGGATTTCTAGAAGAAGAGTTGTATATGATGCAACCAGAAGGTTTTGTTGATCCAAAAGATGCTAACAAAGTGTGCAAGCTCCAGCGATCAATTTATGGTGCAGTGCAAGCCTCTCGGGAGTTGGAATAAACGCTTTGATAGTGTGATCAAAGCATATGGTTTTATATGACTTTTGGAGAAGCCTGTATTTACAAGAAAGTGAGTGGGAGCTATGTAGCATTTCTAATATTATATGTGGACGACATATTGTTAATTGGAAATGATATAGAATTTCTGGATAGCATAAAAGGATACTTGAATAAAAGTTTTTCAATGAAAGACCTCGGTGAAGCTGCTTACATATTGGGCATCAAGATCTATAGAGATAGATCAAGACGCTTAATTGGACTTTCACAAAGCACATACCTTGATAAAGTTTTGAAAAAGTTCAAAATGGATCGTGCAAAGAAAGGTCTTTTACCTGTGTTACAAGGTGTGAAATTGAGTCGGACTCAATGCCCGACCACGCAGAAGATAGAGAGAAAATGAAAATGTTCCCTATGCTTCAGCCATAGGCTCTATCATGTATGCAATGCTGTGTACCGCACTGACGTATGCTTAGCAATAAGCTTGGCAGGAAGGTACCAAAGTAATCCAGAGTGGATCCTTTGGACAGCGGTCAAGAACATCCCGAAATACCGAAAAGGACTAAGGATATGTTTCTCGTATATGGAGGTGACAAAGAGCTAATCGTAAATGGTTACGTCGATGCAACCTTTGACACAGATCCGGACGATTCTAAATCGCAAACCGGATACGTATTTTTATTAAACGGTGGAGCTGTCAGTTGGTGCAGTTCTAAACAAAGCGTCGTGGCGGGATCTACATGTGAAGCGGAGTACATAGCTGCTTCGGAAGCAGCAAATAAAGGAGTCTGGATGAAAGAGTTCATTTCCGATCTAGGTGTCATACCTAGTGCATCGGGACCAATGAAGATCTTCTGTGACAATCTTGGTGCAATTGCCTTGGCAAAGGAATCCAGATTTCACAAGAGGACCAAGCATATCAAGAGACGCTTCAATTCCATTCGGGACCAAGTCCAAGTGGGAGACATAGAGATTTGCAAGATACATACGGATCTGAATGTTGCAGACCCGTTGACTAAGCCTCTTCCACGAGCAAAACATGATCGCACCAAGACTCCATGGGTGTTAGAGTCATTCTTGTGTAATCTAGATTATTGACTCTAGTGCAAGTGGGAGACTGAAGGAAATATGCCTTAGAGGCAATAATAAAGTTATTATTTATTTCCTTATATCATGATAAATGTTTATTATTCATGCTAGAATTGTATTAACCGGAAACATAATACATGTGTGAATACATAGACAAACAGAGTGTCACTAGTATGCCTCTACTTTACTAGCTCGTTAAATCAAAGATGGTTATGTTTCCTAACCATAGACATGAGTTGTCATTTGATTAACGGGATCACATCATTAGGAGAATGATGTGATTGACTTGACCCATTCCGTTAGCTTAGCACTTGATCGTTTAGTATGTTGCTTATGCTTTCTTCATGACTTATACAAAGTTCCTGCAACTATGAGATTATGCAACTCCGTTTACGGAGGAACATTTTGTGTGCTACCAAACGTCACAACGTAATCGGGTGATTATAAAGGTACTCTGAGATGTCTCCAAAAGTATATGTTGAGTTGGCATGAATCGAGATTAGGTTTTGTCACTCCGATTGTCGGAGAGGTATCTCTGGGCCTTCTCGGTAATACACATCACATAAGCCTTGCAAGCATTGCAACTAATGAGTTAGTTGTGAGATGATGTATTACGAACGAGTAAAGAGACTTACCGATGCTAGATTGAACTAGGTATTGGATACCGACGATCGAATCTCAGGTAAGTAACATACCGGTGACAAAGGGAACAACGTATGTCGTTATGCGGTTTGACCGATAAAGCTCTTCGTAGAATATGTAGGAACCAATATGGGCATCCAGGTTCCGCTATTGGTTATTGACCGAGAATGGTTCTAGGTCATATCTACATAGTTCTCGAACCCGTAGGGTCCGCACGCTTAACGTTTCGATGGCGAGTTCATTATGAGTTTGTAAGTATTGATGTACGAAGGTTGTTCGAGTCCCGGATGTGATCACGGACATGACGAGGAGTCTCGAAATGGTCGAGACATAAAGATTGATATATTGGAAGCCTATGTTTGGACTTGGAAAGGTTCCGGATGAAAACAGGAAGTTCTGGAACACCGGGGTTACCGGAACCCCCCGGGTGGTCTATGGGCCTTTTTGGGCCATAGGGAGAAGAGGAAAGGGGCGGCCAGGCAGCGCCCTCCCCTCTAGTCCGAATAGGACAAGGAGAGGGGGGCGGCGCCTCTTCCCTCTTCCCCTTCCCCAATCCTAATCCAACTAGGAAGGGAGTCCAACTCCTGGGAGTAGGACTCCTCCAGCGCCGCCTTTGGGCTGGCCGCACCCTCCCTTGCTCCTTTATATACAGGCGGGGGCACCCCATGACACACAAGTTGATCTACGGATCGTTCCTTAGCCGTGTGCGGTGCCCCTCCACCATATTCCACTTCGGTCATATCGTCGGAGTTTAGGCGAAGCCTGCGCCGGTGAAGTCATATCGTCATGAGCTTAGGCGAAGCCTGCGTCGGTGGAGCATCATCATCGCCACCACGCCGTCGTCTTGTGGAACTCATCCTCAAGCTTTCTTTGGATCGGAGCCCGGGATCGCCATCGAGCTGAACGTGTCGAACACGGAGGTGCCGTACGTTCGGTACTTGGATCGGTCGGATCGTGAAGACATACGACTACATCAACCGCGTTGTTATAACGCTTCCGTTTTCGGTCTACGAGGGACGTGGACAGACACTCTCCCCTCTCGTTGCTATGCTATCACCATGGTCTTGTGTGTGCGTAGGAAATTTTTTGAAATTACTACGTTCCCCAACAACACGGGCATTAAATTCGAAGTAGGAGATCGACAATTGAGATTACACTACAGTACCCTATTGACCAGAACACTAGTAGCTACGAGGAGAAAAGCAATTCTCCCATGCACGGGAGGTTTCGTGCATGCGAGAGCCGTTGATTTTTCTTGGAGATCCAATGACATGTATTGATAGTTTGATGCTGTTGGTATTTACTACATCTTTCTCTGACACATGAAAGTACATTGTCCCGGTTAGGCTCCATCATCCCATACTTTCTCATTCTATTTTCAAGTTAGAATCTACTTTATTTTTTAACCAAAAGTATATTTTATGACCCGCTTGCATATTTGTGTTTATGACCACGAGAACTTTAAAACGAGACCACTTTTGAATATATTTTACCAAGTTTTAAAATTCATGTTCTTAAACATGATGAAACAGAGTGAAAACACTAAAATTAATATAAGAATCAATTTGATACACATCGGCACACAATGTAACATTATGATAGACAACAGAATACGGCGAGCCATAGCGAAATCGTTAGATTTTTTCTAAACATTATTGAATTTTTCGCATGGAATTAAATGAATTGTACAAAACTAGTTTGAAGCATGGTGATTTAGTTGTCTAAAAACTAATTTCTAAAATATATTTAATATTAGTCTTGTTTTAAAGATCTTGTCAGAAAAAATACAATTGTGCAAACAGAATGTAAATCAAACTTTCATTTCAATATACATTAGGCATATATTTATTTAAATAAAACTTAATGAGTAGAGAAAACAACATAGATGATGCCATTGGTCCCACACAACAGTAAATGAGGTGGTGGATGCATGCACGGGAGGTCCCATGCATGGTAGAGTATCGATCAATGCGTGTACTAAAATAAAGAGGTGAATACACCAGTGGTGCTTGAACTTGTCACGAATGTGCACTTTGGTGCCTGAACTTGCAAAATACATCGAGCTGGTTTCATAACTTGGCATGTACGTTCATATACGGTTCAAATCTAGTTTTTATATGTCCATGACGCTGACGAGGCACGCCAGGATGTAAGGGACAAGGCGTGTGGCTTGGTTCTTTGCGGAAAAACCCCTAGAATAAAAAAAAATTCTTACAAAAAGGCCTTCAGAGAGAAATTGATAAATTGAAAAAAACTACTCCCTCTGTCTCATAATGTAAGACGTTTTTTGACTCTAGTGTAGTATCTAAAATCGTCTTACATTATGGGATGGAGGGAGTATTAATCTTTTAATAATTAAAACCAGTCTGAAGTTCGAACCACATGCGCAGGTGTGTGTGGCTAGCCAGTCAACCCGTTCAAATTTAGTGTCAAGAAAAGATGCATATTCTTTATAAACATAAAGGTGAACAATGTAAACTAAAAAAATTATTCCTGCAATATAGTGCCATTGATTTAAACCTGCAACCAGGGGCTCTATAACGGCCGCACATACCACTCCAACTGACGACATCGAATGGTAAAATAAAAAATTTAGGTTTATAACATAATGAGCCTGTGTGGCTAAGACTGACCACAGTGTGGCTTAGTTTTCAACGGGTTTGTTCTTTTTCATTTCTTTTTTAAAAATACACAAATTATTATCGCATTACAAACAATATGCATATATTTAAAACAAATTACGTTAAAACGTTCATATAATTTCATAAAATACCTAAGCAATAACTTAACACAAATACACAAAATAAAATTAAGAATTAGGAATATATTTTATAATTTGAAATAATGCTCGCATTTTAATAAAATATTAAAGTAATTTTAGAAACGTTCATATACTTAAATAAGTTCTCATATATTTGAAAATTTCCGCACTTTTAATAAACTATTTATGTAGTATATCAATGTGTTCATGCTTTCACAAAAAACAGTGTTGTTTTAAAAAGGTTTATATAATATAGAAGGTTGTGTGTTTTCTGAAAAAATAAATATTTTAATCATTAGACCGCGGATCCTCACATGAATAATACTTGAATCATATAAACATTTTAATCATTCAGAAACATTTTCAATTTTATCTTATAGTTATACTCCTAGATTTTATTTTATAATTTGACAGTTTCTCCCTGAGGGTCTTATTGTAAGAAAATAATTTTGGAGTTTTTTCTACAAAACACCAGGCCGGACACACTTTTCACCGACAGTAGGCCCCATGGCATGCTAGCGCGCCTCCTCAACTTCACGGACGTATACAAACGCCATTTGAACCGTATATGCACGTCCATGCCAAGTTATGGAACAAGTTTAATGCATTTTACAAGTTCGGGCACTAAATTGCACATCCATGACAAGTTCAAGCACCACTGATGTATTTACCTCTAAAATAAAACCAGTGAACGACAGCGGTGATTATGAAACGGGTCCAAGTGATGCTACCGCGAGCTAATACGGAGTATCGTGCTAGTGCAAATTTAATCACGTCCTAACTAGACCCTGGGTAGCTAGCTACAGTACTACCTTTGTGGATAGATAAAGGATGGATGCATTAAGAGGGCAAGATGGAAGAAGTGGTTTGGGTCAAAGAGCGACGTGCATGCGAGAGTGTAGGCGTCAAGTTTGGCGCATCGGCTGGGACTCATCCATGCCCGTCCATCGACCACACATCTCGCAAACGCCATGTTCCCTTGTTTCCTCCTTAATTAGTGACCGATCGATGACCCCGCACGGCACATGCTTGGTACGAGAGCTAGCTTCTATAGCTATAGGTTAATTGTGTTGCATCAAATGCATAAACTGGATTTCCGTTCAGTTTTACGGCGTGGTACTATGAATCCATCAACTCCTTGGGACGATGGACATACAGGGTTTTCCACATGTAGAAGTGCATGGAACTCAGCAGCGGAGCTCCTTGTGACCTTGTCTAGTGTTGAACATGCGTGCGTGTACGTTAGCTCTATGTAGAAAATGGTTTGATGTATCGATAATCATTGATCTTGCACTAGATATATATATATATATATATAGGTATAAAGGGTGCGATGGGTGTCTTGTCTCTCAAAATACAAGTAAATACAGAAGGAGAAAGACACTATAAGTGCAGCATACAAAACCCAGACCTATGTATATATACACATGTTCAACATTCTAGATGCTTGTGTGGCAGCTAGCAGTGTCATCCGGCCGGACAAGATGTCCTCCGATGTTCAGACATGGCACGGCGAGCCAGTGTCTAGTGACATCGCTTCACCATGTACCCGGTCTGTCTATGTCCATCTCCTCGATCGGCCTCCAGCCGTGCGTGCCTCCGTTGGTCGTGCCTTTCTTGGGATGAGGAAGGAGACAAGCAGGATAAAATTCGTGGTGCCCGCCGGCGGAAGGACGGAAGGAAAGGTTGCATGGGTCCATGTTATCCTTCCGTTCACGACGGACCTGGTCGCCGCCGTGCGCCATGCATGTTGCATGGGTGGTGCCGCACATGCACAGGGCCGGCAAGTACGCATGTCCATCGGTCGCCGTCGTCTTTACGCTGCTGCACTCGCATGCATGCACGGACGTACGTACGTCCGGCCTCGTCATGTCGACGCGGACAGTCACCTTGTCGATCGTTAATTTGCTCGCTCCTGGCACGAGGGGTTCCACTGTGGCTAAATTTCATGTTTTGACCTTTTTTCCAAACTTATTCAAGATCTGACCCTAGTTCGAAATTTTTTTAAGATCTGACCCTTTTGCTACCACCAGGAACCATGACCGCCAAAGACCCCGGCGGTAGGGTTACATGCCCTACCGTCAAAAACCTTCTAAGTATTGAATACAGTGCGTGCTCGTGCCTACCGCCAAGGTGCTTGCCGGTAGGGTTGTGCTATCGCCAAATTTCGCTTGATTTGTAGCGATGTTTCCTACCGCCAAAGCCTCTGGCGGTAGGCTGTTAGACCATACCGCCATGGACTCTGGCGGTTGCAAAAGGGTCAGATCTCGAAAAAAAATTTACCTAAGGTCAGATCTCAAATAGGTTTTAAAAAAGGGTCAAAACACGAAATTTTGCCTTCCACTGTTGGCCAACTTCCCGTTGTCTACGGCATGGATGTGTGTGATGCGTCACTTCATCACCTGGCCTTCACCTTGTGTTGATGCACTGCACCCATGCCACTTGCGAGTTAAACCTTGCATAGCACATACACGCACACAGTACGCAGCACCCATGAAAATGAAAGCTCCTACGGACGGTAGAGTAGAGTAGCTAAGCAGCTTAGTAGGCGATCCGAAGGCGCTCCACCGTCATTGCTTCAGTGCTTGTAGTCGTCGCTAGGTGGTCTACGGATCTGGTTAGTTCTGATGTTCTTTGTACTACCTTGACAGTTGATGGATAGACTGAAAGTTTTTTCTTGAAAAAGAAATGCTTACTAGGCGATCGATTGACGTCGTATATATAGTTGATGCTTCTTCCTTTCTGACCATATATGTTTTTTTTTGCAGGGACCATATATGCTTTTCTTGGAGACTAATTAACCTGTGCACTTTTTCTGGGGCACCTTTTGCACTCAAGTACGAATTTACGAGACGTACGCGTGCAAAGCTATACTCTGCTAGTGCTAGAAAACCAGAGCGGCCAATGTGAAACCAGATGTGTGCTACTCTACTCGCTAGCTAATGTTTTAGTACACTCATTAGCTGATCCGTGTGTCAAAGACGAGAGATTCAACAACCCACCGACCGAGCCAGCTTTTGGGTCCTCGATTAATCAAATACCAATTGATAATTAACTAGCATCGGTAGGGATTACATGTGCATGACCGAGTGTTGATCAACCCTTGCCCACCACAAAGAAAGAACACGGTGCGTGCGGCGTGCGTGCATGGAACTATTAGGTAGCTCATGCATGCATGCATGCGATTAGCTCGGACGAGCACTTGTCAAATCAAAATCGGAAGATACTCCTGTGTTTGGGATTACTGTTAAACAACTGCTCCTGTGTTTGGGATTACTGTTACATTCGTCATTCGAGAATGAATAGTTTAAGTTGTGTGTACTCTGGTCAAAGGAGCAAAGATCTTGGGATTCTTTCAATCAAGAGATCATGCACTCGACACCTATATCGTGCCTCGCTCTCAAGATCAAATAAATTATTGATCTATACCCATCACTTGACAAAACTGATAGGGTTTCACAAGGTACCTAGACTTGGTCAGGAAGTAGTAGACCAGTAGTACACTTGACTTGGGAGAATCGTGTGGAAGAAGGCAAGAAGCTGGATTGTACGGGAAGTTTGATCATACACAAGCATAAAAAAGGCATGTTTTTTCACCAGGGATCACTTTTGAATTTGTAATGTACGAGTACAAAGGTAGCAGCTCATAAAATTGCTCACCTAGGTCAACTGTTCAAAATGGTGTTCTGTTGTTTGCATCTGATTGACCCCTGCTAAATCATCGTTACAATTATTGCTGATTGAATTGCTCCAATGGCCAGATGAAGTAAGGAACCGAGAGTGGATTTTCTACCATGCATGCAAACATTTTTATTCTGGTTTTGTGGGTCCATTGATATTATATTTAGTGTTTTCTCTATTCTCTAACATGTGCTATTCTCTGGTCATTTAGTTTCATTCAAACAAATAGATGCCAACTATATGTTGATTTTTCTTTTACTTTCTGTTACAACAATGTGTTTTTCCGGCGAGGTCTTGAAACAAGACCAATATTTAATATAATTTTTGAAATTATTTTTTACAACTAAAACACTAGGCTTCAAACTTCTTTCGTCAAAATTTATTAATTCCTTACAAAAAATTAATAATGTTTTATTCCATTTCACATAAATAATCATGTTACATTGTTTATCAAAGTGTTTGATCATGTGTTAACGTCCTTTAAATTGTTTCATACGGGATTTAAAAGTTACTTAGTAAATAAGAGTAGTTTATATCCAGTTTCATCTGGGGCATAGTGTTTCAGAGTGTACCATCGTGTTTCACCGTGTTTCAAATTTTGAGTTTTAAAACTTATCAAAATATAAACAAAACTGGTACGTTTTGAAGTCCTTGTCATCATAAACACAAATATGCAAACAGATCATAAAATGGACTTTCGGTTGAAAATAAACAATGATTTAGGCTTGGGAATAAAATGAAAAGGCATGGGATGATGGAGCATAGCTAGAACAGTAGTGAGAGAAAAGTTTGACAACTGGAAGCAGTAGTCATTAATGCATGTGAATCTTCAAGCAAATCAATGGCTGCTACATGCACGGGATATACCGTGCATGGTAGACATGCATTTCTCGTAAAGAACCACCATTTCAGTCATCTGTTATAACTGAATATTAGATTTGCAAGAACTGAACATTAGATTGGAAGGAACCTAGCTAGCTAACTTGCCGTGACTTTTAATGCCCGAGCATCACTGTAGAATTCTACACATGAGGTTGGAGTGGCTGAGGCAAACAATCATAATGGTTTTATGTGTTGTCCATGCCCTAGTTGTGGGAATACGAGGTCTTACTCTGACAAGGAAATCCTTCACACCCACCTGCTTTATAAGGCTTGCATGCTACACTATAATGTTTGGATGAAGCATGGAGAAATAGGGGTTAAAGACGGCGAAGAAGAGGTGGACGATGACAACTATGTGCCCCCCGAATACGGTGATGCTGCAAAGGGGGAAGCTGAAGATCAAGAGGAAGCTGAAGATCCAGAGTAACCAGACGATGTGCCTGATGATGATCTCCGCTGGGTCATTGTTGATGCAAGGGAAAAGTGCGAAAGTGAAAAGAAAAAGCTGAAGTTCGATCGCATGTTAGAGGATCACAACAAAACGGTTGTACCCCAATTGCGAAGATGGCAACACAAAGATCGGTATCGTACTGGAATTGCTGCAGTGGAAGGCAGAGAATGCTGTGCCTGACAAAGAATTTGAGAAGCTACTGAAAATATTGAAGAAGAAGCTTCCAAAGGATAACGAATTGCCCGACAGTACGTACGCAGCAAAGAAGGTCGTATGCCCTCTAGGATTGGATGTGGAGAAGATACATGCATGCCCTAATGACTGCATCCTCTACCGCGGTGCATACAAGGATTTGAACGCATGCCCGGTATGCGGTGCATTGCGGTATAAGATCAGACGAGATGACCCTGGTGATGTTGAGGGCGAGCCCCACAGAAAGAGGATTCCTGCGAAGGTGATGTGGTATGCTCCTATAATACCACGGTTGAAACGATTGTTCAGAAACAAAGAGCATGCCAAGTTGATGCGATGGCACAGTGAGGACTGTAAGAAAGACGGGAAGTTGAGAGCACCCGCTGACGGGTCGCAGTGGAGAAAAATTGAGAGAAAGTTCTGGGCTGAGTTTGCAAGTGATCCAAGGAACGTATGGTTTGCTTTAAGCGCGGATGGCATTAATCCTTTCAGGGAGCAGAGCAGCAATCACAGCACCTGGCCCGTGACTCTATGTATGTATAACCTTCCTCCTTGGATGTGCATGAAGCGGAAGTTCATTATCATGCCAATTCTCATCCAAGGCACTAAGCAACCCGACAACGACATTGATGTGTACCTAAGGCCATTAGTTGAAGAACTCTTACAGCTGTGGAATGGAACAGGTGTACGTGCGTGGGATGAGCACCTGGGGGAAGAATTTGACCTAAAGGCGTTGCTGTTCGTGACCATCAATGATTGGCCCTTTCTCAGTAACCTTTCAGGACAGACAAACAAGGGATACCACGCATGCACGCACTATTTAGCTCACATTGAAAGTATATACCTGGACAGATGCAGGAAGAATGTGTACCTGGGCCATCATCGATTTCTCCCGACCAACCATCAATGTCGAAAGAAAGGCAACCATTTCAAAGGCGAGGCAGATCACCGGAAGAAGCCCGCCATGCGTACCGGTGATCACGTACTTGCTATGGTCTTTCATTTACACGTAATATTTGGAAAGGGTCCCGGCGGACTAGCTGTTCCGAATGACGCTGAGGGACGCGCACCCATGTGGAATAAGAAATCTATATTTTGGGACCTACCCTACTGGAAAGAGCTAGAGGTACGCTATTCAATCGACGTGATGCACGTGGCGAAGAACCTTTGCGTGAACCTGTTAGCTTGTTGGACGTGTATGGGAAGACAAAAGATACACCTAAGGCACGGGAGGACGTGCAACGTTTGCACGAAAAAGATGGCATGCCTCCAAAGCAGTATGAAGGTCCTGCCAGCTACGCTCTTACCAGAGAAGAGAATGAAATATTTTTTGAATGCCTGCTCAGTATACTGGCTTCTCGTCGAATATAAAGGGAATAATAAATATTCCAGAGAAAAAGTTCTAGAACCTAAAGTCTCATGACTGCCACGTGATTATGACGCAACTGCTTCCGGTTGCATTGAGGGGGATTCTACCGAAAAACGTCTGACTAGCCATTGTGAAGCTATGTGCATTCCTCAATGCAATCTCTCAGAAGGTGATCGATCCAGAAATCATACCAAGACTAAGGAGTGATGTGGCGCAATGTCTTGTTAGTTTCGAGCTGGTGTTCCCACCATCCTTCTTTAATATCATGACACACGTCCTAGTTTATCTAGTCGACGAGATTGTCATTCTGGGCCCCGTATTTCTACACAATATGTTCCCCTTTGAGAGGTTAATGGGATTCCTAAAGAAATATGTAAAGTAACCGTGCATAGGCGAAGGAAGCATCTCCATGGGCCATCAAACAGAGGATGTCATTGGGTTTTGTGTTGACTTCATTCCTGGCCGTAAGAAGATAGGTCTCCCTAAATCGATGTATGATGGGAGACTGACTGGAAAAGGCACGCTAGGAGCGGAATCAATAATATGCAGGGACGGGCATTCTTGGTCTCAAGCACACTACCCAGTTCTACAGAACTCAACCTTGGTGACCCCGTATGTCGATGAACACAAGAACATCCTGCGTTCCAAACACTCGGAGCAGTGTGACGACTGGATTACATGTGAACACATCAGGACTTTTAGCAGTTGGTTGGAAACACGTCTCAGAGGTGACACCACTGTTTGTGATGAGTTGTACTCGTTGTCCAGGGGAGAATCTTCGACTGTATTGACTTACAAAGGATACGAGATAAATGGGAATACATTTTACACGATCGCCCAAGATCAAAGAGCACCAACTAAAAATGCGGTGTCCGCTTTGATGCAACAACCGAGAGGGGAAAGGACACATACTGTGGTTACATAATGGACATATGGGAACTTGACTACGGACATGATTTTAAGGTCCCTTTGTTTAAGTGCAAATGGGTCAATCTGTCAGGAGGCGGGGTACATGTAGACCCACAGTATGGAATGACAACAGTGGATCTGAACAATCTTGGGTACACTGACGAACCGTTCGTCCTAGCCAATGATGTGGCACAGGTTATCTATGTGAAGGACATGTCTACCAGACCGAGAAAAAGATAAGATAAGGAAGCGAATACATCATACGATGAGCCAAAGAGCCACATAGTTCTTTCAGGAAAAAGGGACATTGTGGGAGTGGAGGGCAAGACAGACATGTTTGAAGATTATGAAAAGTTTCACGAAATTCCTCCCTTCAAAGTCAAGGCTGACCCAAGCATCCTGGTAAACGATGAAGATTATCCATTGTTACGGTGCAATAAGCAAAGCACACAAGCGAAAAAAAAGTGAAGACTTTCTCTCCACAACTATTATGATGATAACATGCCAACTTTCAACCTTTTCGTAGTTAATTTGAAATGCCTGTTGTAACAGACAAGTTTCCGTATGAAATCCTGATACTTCGAAACAGATTGTCCGTTTCATACACGAAGTGCATCCAGTTTTTGCCGTAACCTTCTCTACTTTCTTGCACATGCTATTGGGTGAAATGGTGATACCATGTCAACTTTCAACCTTTTCAGAGTTCATTTCTAGTGCTTTTCAATTTCAGGGACATATAGCTCAAAATAATCAGTAAATGCATGGAAAATAATAAATATCATGAAAAATAAATAAGTAATTAGAAACAAAATAAAATAAACTTTAATAAAATATATAAGTAGAAACAACATAAAATAAACTTTAATAACATAAATAATATTTATGAAACTAAAATTATCAACGTATTTTCTGTTCAAAACATTATAAGCAACCTCTAGTATTACTGAAACTAAAATTATATAAAATTGATGCAACTAAAATTATCAAAGTTCTTTCTGTTCAAAATCATTAAAAGCAAAAAGAATTTTCATAAAGAACTTCTTTTGTTAGAAACTTTAATAGCAAAAAGAATTATCATAAAATAAAATAAATAAGTAATTACAAACAAAATGAAATAAAATAAATAGGTATTTTGTTGTAAGTAGAAACAAAATAAATTAAATAAAGCAAAAAAGAAAAGAAATAAACTGGGAAAAATAAAAAAATGCCACCTACTAGGCCACTACGGCCTGAATACGACTAGAAATCCACCCATGGGCCAGGATTCAGGCCCGTAGAAGGCCCAATAGGCCCACAGACAGATATAGTGTGTTTAGGCCCGAAAGCCTGCATTTTAGAGGAGATCGAGAGGGCAGCGGGAGTAGGGCCTACAAACCACTCTCAAGCTCCCTCAGCTAGCGAGGTGGGACTAAACTTTCGTGCCGCGATGCGGGCAGCACAAGGCCTTTAGTCCCGGTTGGTGCCATCAACCGGTACTAAAGGCATGCATTGGTACCGGTTCGTGGCACCAACCGGTACCAATGCCCCCCTTTAGTCCTGGTTTATGCCACCAACCGGGACCAAAGGCCTCCGCTTCCCGCCCTTTGGGCTTCTTAAAAGAGGCCTTCCGTCCCGGTTGGTGGCACCAACCGGGACTGAAGGTGGGCTTTGGTACCGGTTCGTGCCACGAACCGGGACTAAAGCCTTTCCTATATAAGCCAGCACTTAGCATTTTCAGATTTCATCGCCATTGCCGCCCGACGATGCCGACCTCCTTAACGCCGCCAGTTGCCCGCGCCGCCGCTGGCCGCCCGTGCCTCGAGCCCACGCCGACGCCGTCCGCCGCCTCGAGCCCACACCGTCGCCACCGCCCTGCGCCATGCACCGACGCCATCCCACCTCGCCTCGACACCGTCATGACCCTGATCGCCCACCTTGACGCTGCCTCCTCGTCGCCGTCGTCACCACTCGTGAGCGCCGCCTCGATCCCTCCTCTCCTCCTGTAATGGCCTTGGCTGCCACCGCCGCGCCCCTAGCTATTATATATGTGTATTTTAGATTTGTAATTTAGTTGTATTAATTGGGATGTGTAGTTAGATGTGTAGTTAATTTAGTTGTTGTAATTTAGATGTATTAATTTAGATGTGTAGTTTAGATTTTTTTGGTGATATTATTGTTGAATATGCAAATGTTTGTATGTTCATATGCAAAGAATATGTCAATTTTTTCATAGAATGTTTATGATTTTTTTCTGTTGTAATTTTGTTCATAGAATTTTTATGATTTTTTTTGTTCATAGAATTTTCTTTGTCAATTTATATTTATGTTCATATTGTGTAGGAATCTGAAAATTGTGTATGATCAAAGTCATTTATGTATGTTCATATCTAGAAGAAAAAGAAGGAGAGAAAAAAGGAAAATAAGAAGAGGAAGAAGGAGAAGAAGAAGAAGAATAAGAAGAAGAGGAGAGGAAGAAGAGGAGAAATAAATAAGAAGATGAAAAAGAAGAAAAAAAGAGTAGTAGAAGAAGAAATAGAGGAGAAGAAGAAGAAATAAAATAATATATTATTCTATTTCTTATTCTTATCCTCTATTCCTTCTTCTTCTCCTCTTTTTTTTCTTTTTTTTCTTTGATCTCCTCCTCTATTCCTTTCTTCGTCTCCTCTTTTTTTTCTTCTTCTTCCTCTTCTTATTTTTTATCGGGTATGTCGTTGTCGATATACGTACCCCCCTTCCCGGTAACTTTTAGTAAGTACTACTTAGAAAGTGTTTAATAGAATTAGTTAGAAAAATAATAGAACTAGTTAAACTAGCTAGTTTATTTTCTATTTGTAGTAAGGAAATTAATTAAACTAGTTTGTTTTTTTAGTTAAAGCAATTATTCCCGCATCGACGTCGACGATGCCTATCCCGCATCCTCGTCATCGACTCGGCGGAGGAGGCCGGCTTGATCAGAGGGGCCATGTCCGGGACTGGGCTCCGCCGGGCTGGTTTTGGGAGGTGCTACCTTCCGGAGGGCGTAGGTTGGTGAGGAGCCAGCCCGTCGTTGACCCGATCCTTGTTTGGTGGCGGTCGCGTGGGCCATTGACGGTGCCGAGGCTTCCGGACACCACGGAGGTGGTACGTCACCGTGCCAGCGAGGAGGACCAGCACGTCCGTCGCTACATGGTTGCGTTGGAGGACATGTTCGACAATACCTGGCAGGTTCTTCAGGGATCTCACTGGACCTATGATCCTGTGATGGTTCCTTCCCTTTGGGTGTCCATCGCCCGCGCCCCGTCGGGCGCTACGGTTCTAGTGGTACTGGCGATGCTATATGTATGATAGTATTCGAGGTGTATTAGTGATAATATTCGACGATGTATGGACGCATGGAGATGATGTAGTTTTGCTTATGATTGAATGCATCCTAATTTGAATACTACTTTATTTTGCGATTTGATTTTGCTTATTGAATGCTCAAATTGGAAAACTACTCCTACTTTGAATGCTAAAATTGGAGAGCACTATGCAAGGCATATGCATATGATTAGTTGATAGCTTATAGGGTTATTGTTTTTGCAGAAATCTATTAGCCCCCGGTCCCTCCATTATCCTCGCCGTCATCCCCCCATCCGACATCGAGGTGAGACCAGCCAAATCCTCTTTTAGAAAGATAATTAAACGATATTTCGGGTTGACTTTAAGTATGTCGAGTCTCCACCATATATGAGAGGACGAAGAATCCCGACTGTTGTCGTCGGGGTAGCTTCTCCTTCGTTCCCGTGTGCTAGACAATTTGGTGTAATGCACTCGGGAACGAAAGGAGGAGCTACCATCACCGATGGTCGCAAATGTCAGAGAGGAATCAGTGAGGGAGAGTTCCACCATATATATATGAGAGGATGAAGAATCCCGACGGTTGTCGTGGGGGTCGCTTCACCTTCGTTCCCGTGTGCTAGACATTTTGGTGTAATGCACTCGGGGACAAATGGAGGAGCAACCATCACCAACGGTCGAATGTATACACCACGTGAGATGAGAGTTTTCAAGAAAAGACTCGACAAACCGATAGTCAACTCATGATGAATAATAATTATCTAATTTAGTTTTTATAGTACATATATTTAATTATACAAGTTTAATCTTTGAATTATGAATGTAGGAAATGTCATCATCGGACGACGAAAGTCTCCCGGGGGAGTCACTACAAGAAAATCGAGATACTATGACGAAAATCCTCGTGACAGTGGTTGGCAACGTCACACAACTATCTAATGTGTGATGTTTTGGAAGTTGTGTCACTGATTACTGTAAATCAGTGATGGTTGATGTCATTGAATCGCCTGAGCCGCTGCGCGCCACCTGGTTGCCAGTTTCTATGACATTTTTGGTAATTTCCGTGATGAACCTACCACGGTCAACGATTATTACAAATATGTTACTCTTTTTTTCGTCGTGTAACAACTAGCTGTCGGACCCGCCATAACTACTTCAACAGTAATTTTTTATGGGACCCAAATGCTGGTAGTTGGACCTGCCATAGTTTCTTCACAGGTTATTGAGCGATGCAATTATTTCTTCAATCTAATATAAATAAGTAGTGTCCAAAAAGCTTATTGGTTATGTTAGTGAGGCGATGAATTTGTCATTGGAGTTGTTTTGTTCTATTCTAGAAAGGAAAGAAGGGATCAGACAAGAAAATGTTCGGTATGAGGAGTTTTTTTAGGTGAAAAAAATAAGTTATTTATTTATTTCGGGGGCGTGCATGACTGATCTGTTCCACGAGCTATGTAGTAATTTGGAAATATTCAAACAATTATTTATTTTTTAGTTGGAAACTATCTCTCAAAATAGAGATATATAGATTCCAATTTTGAGCTCATTTAGCTATGCGATTAACTTTGCAAGTTAGGCTTAAATGTGCCGGTGAAATATCTTCTATTCGAAAAACTATTTTGGATTGTGTAATACGTACTCGTGGCTTCGGCTTAGCTTTATTTCGACCCGGCAACTTGTATAGTTTAAGCACTTATAAAATACTCATGTAAAACATGGTACATGGAACACGCTTTTTAATTTTTTATGAGATTATACACATGGTATGTAGTACATGCTTTTACTTTTTGTTCATCTTACACTAGTACATGCCTTTAAAAAATTAACAGACAATTATGTGTCAAACACATTGTTTTTTGTGCTAAAACAAAACCCACTACTACTTCCTCCGTCACGGTTTAGAAGGCGCGCTTCGAAATTCTCTGAAACCTAGGTGGTTATCTATTGATTGTAAGATGTGCTAAAAAGTATCATTCACACTACGCATGCATATAGAAATAGTATATCGAAGTACTAATTAGCTACTAGAAATAAATACAATGCGCCCTAAACCTTGTCTATTGTGAAAACACACGTAAATTTAACTGTGCCTTCTAAACTGTGACGGAGGGAGTACTATTTTTGACGTGAGCCTGTCAAACCCACTGGTAGGATCGATTTGTCCTCCAGTGCGCAGCGAATGAGAATTTAAGTTGCTTAGACGGGGCGGCAATTTTTTTTCGAGCGAAGCCCATTTAAACCATTCCGACCCTAATCCTCATTATCCCCATCTCACACCCTCCTCTTTCTCAATCCCGATCTAATCTTCCAATCCCCTGCGCCGCCACTGCCGTCGCACTGCAGGCAATCGGGCCTGGGAGGAGGAGCCCTCCGTGCGCTTCCTGTTCTCGACGCTCTCAAGCCGCTCTTCCATGGAGGGATCTCCACTGTGGCGTCTCCTTGCCGACGTTGCGCTCCCGAACTCGGCCAACCCCTCTAGCTTCGAAGCCCGCGTCACTACTTTCGTGGCCCTCCTCCTCCGACGTCCTCCGCGGTGAGAGCAGAGATGCAGCCCTGCCACGACGCACATCTCCTTCCCACTCTCCCCGCGCCTCCCGGCTTCTGCTCGTAGTCGTCAGCCACCACGGTGAGCAAGGCCCACCTCCATGGCGACTGGATCCGCCACCACCTCCACGAGGACGACATACTCCACGGGCAACCCCCAACCTGCATCACCGCCAGATCCGCCGTCGAGAGGCTCCATCCGCGCATGTTCGGCGGATTCAGGGGTCGCCGGACACCTTGAGGACGACTAGCACTGTGAGGAGATATCCTTTTCTCTGTCTATTTCCACTTTTTGTAGGATATGTAGTGAACTTTTGAAGTTCTGATTTACTTTTTTTCTAGGGTGAAAATAGAAACAAAACACCCTAGGCGTTCCCCCGCTCTAGCGCGCCTTCCTTCGCCGGGCCACACTCGCCCATGGCGTCCACACCCCCGGCGGCCACTCCGCCTGGCGTTCTCTCTCCCGCTAGCGGCCAGCCTGGTGTTTCTCCCGCTTCCTGCTCTCGTTCGCATGGCTAGCGGGGTTCTTTCCGCCATGGCCGAAGGATCTGCGAGATCGGCGTCTGTCTCCTCCAAGCTCCAGCCCATAGTCTCCGGCCTGGGGCTGTCCCGTTTGTCGGGATCTGAGGGCCTATTCACTGGTGCTGGAGGTGCGCCGGCTGACCAGGGGGTGGCCACTGGCTCTGCTTCGTAGTGGCGCAGGTCAGGGCCGTCGCGCAAGGCGTTGTGGCGCAAAAGGAGAGCGCTTCGACAGCAGGCGGCGGTGGGCAGCGCTCGGTCACGCTCTTCACGTTCACCGGTGTCGTCGCCGGAGAGAAGGGAGATCCCGGCGGACCTTTTTGGTCTCTGCTTCAACTTCTTCCGTGAATGGCATCGACGGGAAGATTGCTGGTTCCCCCGCTTTGCATCAGATGTGGCTTAGAGGGTCACATTTCGACGGCGTGCAAGCGGCCTCGGAGTCCCAGGTCTGAGGAGGATCTCCGGCGTGAGGCGGTGGCCAAGGTAGCCTTGAACCGCTGACCTTCGACGCCTTGGCCGGACCGGCGACAGCGGTGACACCGGCGACTAGGCGAATCACTCCTTTGGAGGGTCCTCGCCGATCCGGTTGTCACCCTTTGTAGAATGCAAGCGGCGTCGGTACAGTACATTTCTTCTTTGGCGATATCTGCGTTCTTCGCCGTACGTCGGAGATGGAGGATCTTAAGCGGCGCTGAGTTTGGCGGTGGTGGCCTATGTGGTGGCACCGAGCCGGCGGTTTCATGCCAGGAGGCTGCTGAGGTTTTGTCGGTTGAGCTGCGCATCCCGCGCCACCGTTTTTCGGTCCACAAGTTCCACCCCGAGGATTTTCTGGTGGTGTTCGCGGCGCCGGAGTTGCGCAACAAGGCGTTGGCTGCGGGTATAGTTGAGCATTGATTCTTCAAGCTCTTTGTCAAGCCATGGCTCAAGCAAGCGCAAGTTGTTTTGAGGGTGATGCGTTCGCAAGTTGATCTCATGATCGAGGGAATCGCTTATCACGCATGGACGTCCGAGACGGCGGCGGAGCTTCTGGGCTCGTCGTTTCTGGTGGAGAGCTTGGCGCCGGAGACAGAGAACAGGGAGGATTTGTCCCTGTTCAAGTTGCTGGCCTCGTGCGTGGATCCGGACGAGGTGCCTGCAGACAGGCGGCTTTGGGTTCCGGGGCCGGTGATGATCGGAGGACCGATGGCGAGGATGCCCACGTCTCGGGCGCTGCTGGAGTACAAGACCCTGATTCACATTGGCAGGGTTCGTGATCAAGAGGGTCCGTGGCGCTAGTTGAGGCCGCCAAGCTCAGATGGTAGCGGCCAGAGCGGGATGCCTGAGGACTCCGATGACTTCTCTGGTCGGGGAGAGTGGCGTGTGTTGCCGTGGACAAGAGGTGTTCGTGATCGACGCGGAGGTGCGCCAGGCAGCGGGGCGCAGGGTGGTTCCTATCACTACAAAAAAAGGATATTGTGACACTTCTATATGACATATGACACTTTGGGCCGAACATATTTTTTTCTGTCATACATATGACACTTCTATGACGATAATTGTGACAAAACCCGGTATCATCATAGATGTGGTGGGCTCCTACTTCTATGACAGAAAATCATGACAGAAAATGGGCTTTTCGTCTTGGGCGGGCGAAGATGCGACTGTATGACATTCTTTGGGCCGTCCATGACGGAAAAACTGGTAGAAGCGAGGAGGAAAATTTCAGGAGTTGCTGGTTACGGTGGGAGGTCAGGGCCGGCGATGCGCTGCTTTCTCAGACGACGCTGCTGCAGGTGTAGGCGTTGGCTCTAATCGAACCCGAAGCGAGGCGTTGGGCTCTAATCGAACCCGAAAGGACAGACCGCAGTTACGCGTATCGAACTCGAACGATCGATCGATGGGCAATCGAACCGAAGGAGTGATTCCTTCGCTCTCGCTGCTAATCAAGCGGTCGATGCCGCCTGGGATGAGCGATGGCGTTGCGGGGGGTTGGATGAGCGAGTGGCGGTGGCGTTGCCTCTGGATGAACAGGAAAACATGGGGTGGAGGGCTGGATGAACAGTAGACGGTGAAGGGGTGGCCGTGGAGGGGTGGTTGAACAGGACCCCTTGGTGTGGAGGTGCGGACGAGCGATGAAGCGGTGGAGGGGTGACCGTGGAGGGTGGTTGAGCGATGGCCGGTGGAGTAAGCGTGCGGTGGAGGCTGGATGAACAGGAGCCCGTGGAGGCTGGAGGAGGTCGGCGGTAGCCCGTGCGGTGGAGGAGGTCGGCGGTGGAGATGAACAGTATCCCGTGGAGTCCGTTTTGCGATGTACGCCACACCCCTCCCGATGAACAGGACCCCCGTTTCGACCGTAGCGCTCCAACACAAGTCCGTTTCATCCGTTTTGCGGTACGCCACACCCCTCCCGATCAACAGAGCCCCCGTTTCGACCGTAGGAGGTTCGTTTCCTCTGTTTTGCGGTACGCCACACCCCTCCCGATCAACAGGACCCCCGTTTCGACCGTAGGAGGTCCGTTTCCTCCGTTTGCGATGCGCGGACCCCTCCGATGAACAGGATCGTTTGAGCGTGGCGGTCGAACACAAGGCCGTTTCCTCTGTTATGCGGTACGCCAGGCGTTGTTTCCATCGCCTGTTCCGTCCAAGCCCTCCCGATAAACACGACCACGCATTCCGTTCCGACTCAGCCGGTTTGGCTCCCCATGAACACGACGACGACGCTGTTTCTCCGTTCCGACCCAGCCATGTACATGAGCCCTCGCCGTACGTATGCGCGGGTAGGCGTTCGAGACCCCTCCCGTATGTACACATACGTGGCCGTATTTTTTTTGCCCCCTGGCCGCTGTACGTACGTGTACATGCTACGTGCGCGCCTCTACTACGACACGTGCGCGCCTTTACAACGACCAGTATGTACGTACACATTCGCGACCAGAATGACAACGGTACGTACGCTTCGACCAGGTGGGTCCCGACTGTCACGCACTTCCTTGCCTGCGAAGATGTAGCTGGTGGGTCCCAGCAGTCAGGGAGGCGAATCGTTTTCGGGTTTTTTTTGCCCGGACGCACTTCCTTGCGTGCAAAGATATAGCTGGTGGGTCCCAGCAGTCAGGGGGGCGAATCAATTTTTTTGGACGCACTTCCTTGCTTGCGAAGATGTAGCTGGTATGTCCCAGCAGACAGGGGGAAACGTTTTTTTCATGAAATACGGTGGCCCGTCCGGTGGGTCCCCGCTGTCAGGTGGAGGAATAATTATTTTGCGCGTAATAAGGAGGCACTTTCTTGCTGCGGTCGTGGACCCATCATCGACCTCTCCACGCATCTGATCCACGTCCGATGGAAGCCATTCCTTGACCACCTTGACCACGCGCGCCCGAGAGCACCAGGCGGTGGATGACGGCGAGGCCTAGGAAGGGGCAGCGGAGCCGGGGAAAGGCAGCGGCGATGGATGCCCACGCGTGAGGAGTATGAGGGTTCACTCGTTCGGCTTCGGTGTGTGGCTGCCGTCGCCGTAGAATAACAGGGGTGTGGGTGCGTAGAGGGATGGCACGGCGATGGTGGGAGTAGTAGGCGGTGAGGCCTCGCGGCATCCTGACCCGGCCACGGGCGGCGAGGAGCGGGCACGACCCGCTGCTTTGGGCGGCTGGAGCAAGAAGACCGGAGGTTGAAGAAGCCCTCTGACCATTGGATGGACATCGTCTGATCCTTTGGAGCTAGAATCGTTCATATATTGACTAAAGTTGACAAAGGCCGTCGTCGATCAACTTAGTAGGCCCACAAGTCAGCCTCCCACCAAGGTTGGTCCTCGCTAGCAGGGGGGTATTCATTTTTTTGTGCGTAATAAGGAGGCACTTCCGGTGGGTCCGAATCGGCAATGAGGGAACTTTTTCGTGAAATACGGTGGCACGACACAGCCGGTCCCAAAGTAGTCAAGGAAACATTTTTTCGCGAAATCTTGGTGGCCCGTCCGGTGGGTCCCGGCTTGTCGGTGGAGGAATAATTATTTTCAGCGTAATAAGGAGGCACTTCCTTGTGGCTGCCGTGGACCCATTGTCGACCTCTCCACGTCTGATTACTCTTCCGATGAAAGTCGGTCGTTGACCACATTGACCACGCGGCGCCGAGAGCACCACGGCGGTGGGCAATGGCGAGGCCTAGGAAGGGGACGACCTTGAGGGGGAAGACAGCGTTAGTGGAAGCCAGCGGAGAGAATCTGAGGTTCACCGGTTCATTGCGGTGTGAGGCTGCCGTCGCCCTTGAGAATAACGAGGGTGTGGGTGAGTATAGGGATGCCTGGCGGTGGTGGGAGTAGTAGGGGACGCCGAGGCTGTGGCAAAGACCCGGCTCTGAGGAGGCGGAAGCGGCGGTCCCCGGCGCTGCTGGCCAGTGGAGCAAGAAGATCAGATATTGAAGAAACACGACGGCAGCTGGATTGACATCCAACTGTTACGTCTGCTAGAATCGTTTGTTGACGTAGTATATATAATAACTAAAAAAATCTTGCATACACGTCAACTAAAGAGGCCCACAAGTCAGACCACTCCCTCTTTTTTTTATAATTTATATATAGCTCATGGCAACTTCTTATGCAATTTATTGCAGTCAATTTTTTTTGGTTGGCCAGGGCCAATTTCGCATATTTCTGTTGGTTCCAAACTATTTTTAATACCGAAATGTCGAGCCAGATTTAAAGTACTTTGAAGATATATTTGAATTAGGTTAATGCCCAGTGAAATAGGAATCTGAAAATGTGAAAAAATCAGAAATTATAAAGTAATTGCCAATTTGTCATCTGTTTTTATATTTACAACCCATTTCATATTACTTTCAAGATTTGCAGGCGTCTTGAAAGAGTTGCAGCCCATCAAGGCGTAGAAATATAAGTAGGCCTGGATTGGGTATTCTTCAGTAAAAATAAACTGGGCTCATTTTCACAAAGAAAAAATAGCTGGGCGGGTCACATGGTGAACATAAAATATAAGCCTGGGCTAGACGGGCCTGACCAGTTCAAACCTGCTCGTCTCAACAATACCAAACAAAAAAATCGCTTGAGTAGCTACGTCCCGTGTGTCACCGATCTTACATTATTCTCTTGTCTATTGACTATATACGCTCACAATGTCGTGGGTCCTAGATGTCAGGAAAACACTAGGAGGAAGCATTTTAGTTTTCCATACGCTGACGTGGTGGGCCCCTACTGTCATCCTCTCCATGTACTTCTGTCGATTCCTGTTGTTTGTTGACCATGTTGACAACACGAGAGGGCGGCGCCGCGGCGAGCGCACCAAAGTGCGCGGAGGACGTCGACGTTAACTATTTAGGATATGGTGGGGCGGCGATGTGTGCGCTTAGGCGCAGCCAGCCTTAGGAGGTGGAAGCAGGCGGCCCCGCCGGCGCTGGTTTGGTTTTGGCGGCTGAGGAAGACAGGACTGAAGAAACACGACAGACTGTAAAAGCAGCAGGAGTACTTAACAACCTTAACTGAAACCAGCAGGGCACTTAACAACCAAAGCTGAAAGCGGTATGAGTACTTATACAGGTTCAACCATACAAAGCACGCCTCAGACAAAGTGCTACTTTGCCTCTGATTAACCAAGGGTGAGGCCGCCAAGGCCCTGGCACCACCCCACGCATCCACAACCTTCTGAAAGCGGCTTCATCTCGCAACGTGGTCAATAAACAGGATATTCGCTTTAGAGCCATGGAAAAGCATGCACATAATCTTATGTCCTATTCTCCAAGATGGACGGGCCTTCATTATCACGAGACCACCCACGAATAAGTATCTTTTCACCTCCAAGGGGAATTGAGTAGGTCGACATAAACATCATGTTGTGACCAAGCGCAAGTCCGACCCGACCATGGTCGCATCCGTATAGGAACAATAGAACTCGGCAGTTCCTGTTTCAAGAAGATCACAGCTGTAAAACTGTGTATAAGCAATAGTTTATGAACAACATATATAACAAAAAACAGGTCGTACCATAAGTTTCTCGACACAATTGGACCTGTTCAACGAGTGCAGCAGTGGCACACATATCCCACGTGGCCTTCCACCATTGAAACACCCCAAAAGGACCTCAAGACGATCAATAAAGTGTAGGAACTTGTGGATGTCGATCCAGTCAACTTCAGTGCCATTAGTAATAGCCGAGTTATTACAGAGTAACAAACGAAAGCATCGCTTAACTCTGAAAAAACCTACAGTAGCCACCAATTATAAGAAAATATTAGTTAGAAGTAGCATCTTCGTGAGAGATTCGTTGCTACTTCTAAAGTTAAATTGTGATTAGTTAGATAGAATAGGTGGATTAAGAAGTAATCGAGGAACAAGCAAGAACCAGATACAAAACTAACATGGATGAACAATTGGAACGACGTCGGGGTGGAAGATCGCAGTGAAGATAAGAGCAGGTTCTGCTATTTCCATCAACATTCGTGCGCCAACTTTCAGTCCGTAACACTTCAGAAAGTTTATCCAAGTTCGGCCATAAAAAAACAGCGATCTTCTTGGTTCATGAACCCAACTCGGAAGTAATATCCATGGCTTGTCTTCACTGTGACCATTAAACTATTGTATTCAGTTATGGCAAGGCCGAGCATCTTGAGTACATGTGTTACGGGCAGAGAAAATAATACACTACAGAAAAATAATATGACAACACAGCATGTTCAAAAAACCCCACCCTCCGGATAGAGAAGAGGATTCTAGGAACATACTGTGCATGTTTGAAAATGCATGTGGTAGGATGAGAAGGAACAAGTGTGGCGTCTCGCCGAGGGCGCAAATCTGTAGGGTACTCGCACTTTGGGCAATCGCATTTGAAACACACTAGATTGATCTGAAGAAAAAATGCATCAATGGCGGCGGCTGCCTTCCTAGGATTACATGCGACCAAGGGACTTGGATTTATCGGGGATGGATGAAGAATTCGTACCTGGTTCTCCATGAGAAAACCCTATGCAATCACCGAGCGGGGGTTTTCTCTGAACAAGCAGACGAGGGACAAGGGGATTCAGGCCCAGTGAAATATTGCCGCTTCGTCCGTCCAACTTACTGCTAAAGCCGGAAAGGGGGGGTTGTGATTTGACGGCTCATTGGGCATTCTCAAGGCGCCACGACCGGGTGTGGCTACCGTGAAGTTGTGCACTCTAATTTGTGCATATGGCACGTGGACCCGTTCTTGGTTGCCCCACATATCAGTGAAAGGAAGTAGAAAGACAGGAGTAACTAGTTACACATAAATATATTTTTTGAGGAGAGATACTCCTCTATAAATAAATATACAAATCTTTTTATATCACAGGCTCACCTTGCCGAGAAATATACTCCCTCTGCTGACACCACGGGCATTATGGGGTTCAACTTTTTTTATGGGGGTTCAATTTGAGAATATAATACTCATATAGGCTCACGGTTACGGACTTTGGGCATGAGCCGACCCTACATGTTTGGGGGCCCATGTGTTCTACCTCAACGCTTTTCATATTGCAAGCGATCGATGCTGCAGCTGGTTTTAGAATCTTTGTCATAGGCGAATACACAAAATCGAATAAAGCACGGTGATGTTGGAATGAAATCGAGCAGCGACAGTTCCTAACCCGACAATCGAGTTGCAATTCTATCAATGATATACCATGTGATAAATAATACTATCGTACTACTTATACACACGATACACTTGTTTCACCATGCAGATTATTACATCAAAATCTCTCGGGGATAGATCGGTTTGGCGATTCGCGTCTTTCGCTCTTTGAAGAATTTCAAAGTTGATTTGGACCAGCTCTCCTTGCCGAGAAAGTTCGATTTTGACATCATCCCCTACCGCAAGATATGATTTAGATTGAACCTTGACCATCCTTTAGCATCGATCATCATGCGACCATCCTTTATACTTACGGTATATTGAGCAGGTTCATTCACACCAAGGCTGCGCTTGGTAAGAGAAACTTGGCATGATCGCCGGATAGTTGAGCGACTCCCTCGTTGCTCTAGGAATTCTCTGTTTGCAAACAAGAAGACATACCCAAACAGTTAGATCAACACGGTGAATCATGTGAAACAACATGGAAAGAAAAAGAACGAAGCACTTGGGCGGCCGATGCTTACCAAGAAGGTGGACATGTCGGTTTTTGTAAGGACTTTGGTATATGAAGTGCGAACTGCAGCCCGATCTGTCGGTGCAAGCTGCACGGGCGGACCAAATGCAAGTGCAAGTGTTGGTGCGGTGCGAAGCCGCTCTGCTGCGGAGATGGTGCTCCTTGTAGAGATGGTGCCGGTGTCGATGCCCGATCCTCCGGTAGATCAGACTGATCCGCTGACGCGGTCGGTGCCCAATCCTCAGCTGGACAGACTGAGCTGTTGCCGCTGTCAGTGCTAGAGCAACTGTCGGTGCTCGATCTGTGCAAGACAGCGGCGATCGTGTCTGGTCTGCTATGATTAGCTTTCTAACTTGACTAGGACCCGTGACCGTGATCCATTTTTTTCTTCATTTCTTTTAAACGCGAGAAGGACTAATTGTGGCGTTTTTGTTAAACCAAACTGCAGTTCATCAAAGGGATTCGGCTTGTACTCAGACAACAGACTGATCCAAAATTTTCCAGTAATACAAGTGATGGAGAGTGCCTTCGTTACTGACACGAGATAAGAAGTGAAACGTGCAAAAATAGCCATCGTAGAGCAAACCAAACGGTTTATTCTGTGATGAATGTCACATGGCAAAACCTGCATTGTAAAATTGCAGTAAAATAAAGAAAACATGACACTAAATCAATAAGATTTAGACAGTAAATCAATAAGATTTACTTGATGTGACACGAGTGAATCCTTACCAGGAAATCACTATGTTGAAGTACTAAACAAAAGATTGATCGTCCAACTACGCGTGGCATGCAGGGGCCCCGCCTACTCCCACAAGCAGGACAGTCCAAAGGTCGTGACAAATCGTATGGACCGAACATCCATGGGACTGGAAATCCTGGTGGGTGCGATAAACCCTGCAATACATACAGATATTGGAGTGTAACCATAATTGATAAACCGTCCTCACAAAAATATGACCTGCATACTTCAAAATGTACAGACTGAATTGAGTGGACACACATTAACATTGACCGTTCTCAGGACTGAGCACACACCAAAAGCGGCAGTACTAATAAACAATACATGGTTCACAAACACAAATCAAGTACTGAACAATAGTACTTACTATAGACAAGCAAAGTTGCACTAACTAAACTCTGCAGACTATTTCTTGCCACCGACCTACGGGATGAACCCATATAATCGACTAGGCCATGGACTTCGTGTGAGATGTCTACATGCACCATCACCATCTTGTCAACCTTGGAGAACCTAACAGAGTGGTCTTTCCACTCATAAACATGATGACGAAGACAGGCCACATCAGATTTGTTGGGAAGCTTTACAAGAACTACACCCTTCGTAATCGAAGGCACAACTAGGAAATTGTTGTGGTCAAGTACAGCCTCGAGAACACGCCTGACAACAATGGTACAGGAAAACACTAGTTCAGGACACGTGGCGACAAGGACACATCAGCTGGATAGTTCAAGATAGAACTCATCATCAGGTCTTCCAGTTCACACGGCATGACTTTGAGAACTTCATCTCCACCGCGGACCTGGTTCTAATTCAAGCGAAACCATATTTCATTACTACCTCCGTTCAGAAATATAAGATGATTTTCGATATTATACTCCATATATGACTACATATACACACAGAAATTAGTGAACAAAGACACTAGAACATGTCTTCAAAGGCATGAGAGCAGAGGGATTACATGCAATATCCATAACACAAGTTCTCGAGGCAAATATACCCTCTTAAAAGGTAGCATTGATGTTCATAAAGTACTCCCTCCGTCCCAAAATTCTTGTCTTAGATTTGTCTAGATACGGATGTATCAAGTCACATTTGAGTATTAGATACATCCATATCTAGATAAATCTAAGACAAGAAATTTGGGATAGAGGGAGTAGTTGAAAGTAATCTATAAGAAATCAGTGTAAACCTCTCGCATGTTTTGGTCAAAAGAGGAATTTAGAACCGTCATTTGGCACACTAAAATCATATGCAAGATCACCCATAAAGTTGTACTACCAGTACTAGTACTACGTGTTAGATGAAAAAACACGATCAAGATCGAGAAAAGGATGGTCAACAAGAGACATTACCTGGACTTGCTTAATGAGGGATCCCGGAGAGGGGGGCTTGGACAGGGCGATGGCTTTGAGCTTGTCTGCGGTAGTCTCGGCGGGGTGCTTGCGCTTCTTCATACCATGAGCCTCGATGGTTTTGGCGAGCCATAGACATCACGTCGGCGGTGCTCGGCGTCCATCCAAGAGAGAGAGGAAGCTGAGAGACAAGAGTGAAAGGAGGAACGAGATGAGGGAGAAGAGAAGCGAGTGGGGGGTTTCTTCAAGAGAGCAAGCTGAGAGAGAAGAGTGAAATGATGGTTGCTTCGTCCGTCCAACTAACTGCTGGAAAGGAGGGGTTTTTGTGATTTGACGGCTCATTGGGCATTACTGCGGCGCTTCGATCAGGGTAGTCTACCGTCACTCTACTACGGAGTAATTTAGTGCATGGCTGGTGGATCCAGTCTTGGCTGTCCCTACGTCGGTGAAAGTGAGTAATTTAGTGCATGGTGGGGGAGGATCCGCGGTAGAGCATGTCCACTGTTTTTCTGAAGAAAAAAATGATTACAACAAGCGTTTCCACTCTTACGACGGAGGAGTGCGAAACACAGCAGCCACTTGAACATACACAGTGCTCCTACTACTAGGCATGTGCAGTGGTTCATACGTCAGTACTACACAATCTTGTTGCTAGTGTAGTAAGATATGACGATAACAAATGATGTTGTGCGCATGTCAACTACTCCTATATGTAACATAGTACCGCTTTTTATTTATGCAGTCGAGAATGAGCAGTGAGATCAATGTTAACAGAACTAGGTCCACTGACACGGAGAATGCGGTGCTACAGGTACTTCACGAAACATGAACCATATGAAGCACATCCTATAGTGTTAGGCGAGGTGTATGAAGGGTGCAGGATGGGAGCAAAAGTTCCCTTCTCGACCCACTTTTGGGTGTTTGGCGAGTGCATGAAGGGTGCATGAGTCCACAGTAGTAGGTTGACAAAAATACGAAGATGAAACAACTATATTGAGATGAGAATGCAACCAAACACACCCACACGCTTTGTGCTCACGGTGATCGATCTGCACCGTCTGAGTTTGATCCAACAGTCATGTTGCGCGAGACATGGACATGCCCATGCAGAGGGCGCCTAAACACCACCGAAGTCCCTACGCTTCTCGAGGCGCCTGGCGTTGGTGATGCAGGTGCAACCGCTTACAGAGCGCGCTCCCGGTCGACGGAGCCAGCTCGTCAAAGACGGCGTCAATGGCACAAATGGATTCGGTGGCGGAGCCACGAAAGGATTCGCCCGGCAACAGCGACGGCAGCGCAACCCCTCCTTGTCCAGCTCGGTCCCCACCATCAGCGGAGACGGCTCGGCTCCTCGGAGATATAGGTGAAGAAGGAGACCGGTCGAGAAGCCGCGGCTCGTTGAAGTCGGCCGGGTGGTCGAACGGGTTTAGCCCAACGGCCGACATCGTCGCTGGAACGACGGTAGGCATCAGCGTAGCCGCAACACGTCGCGTGGAAACTTGGTTCACCAAGTGGTCGAGGCGATCTGGACCTCGTCACGATCGGCCGCTTCGTGCTCCGGTCGGCTCCTTGACGGCCTATCGTATCTCCGCTTTTCTGCAAAGAACGCCCGACGCCTCGAGCATCTTTGTGGTGGGCGCTTTGCCGCTTTTGAAGCTCCGTGAACTCCCACACATAACGGAGGAGCATGGCACTCCTCTCCTCCTTGAGCTCATGGAGCTCCACGTCCTTGGCCCTGAGCTCCGCATCCTTGGCATGGAGCTCCTGTGTCAGGCGCCTCACCTCGGACTCCGTGATCTGCTGCGCCGCCATGGCACCAGGTAGAAGCAATGGGGAGAGGAAGCAAAGGGGCGAAAGCGATTGAAAAGGCAATGCAATCTGGGAAGGCGGAGGGAGCCAGCCGAGGAGGCGGGGAATCTTTGGTTTTCACCACGGTAAAACACCGGTGACGACTTCTCACATCGAGGGAGGCGGTGGGTTTTACAGCGGAGTCATCGTGACTAATTGCTACCGCTTTGCTCCGTTAATCAAAAATTAAAAATCCTGCAGCGCTTTGCTCCGTCGATCAAAAAATAAAAATCCGCCGCACCCAAACACCAGAGCAACGCCGCGGTGGATATTTAAATTTACCTACCGACAAGTAGATAAAAAAAGGGGTGAAAAAACAAATGTGGCGGCGGCCTAGCTAATCGGTCGAACTAGCCCAACTAGCTAGCCACCGTGCTTCACTGATGTACTCGGCGGGAAAGGTGGTCTTTCGTGATTTGACGACTCATTTACTTGTTTCGGCGCTTCTGACCGAGGAGGACCCGAAAGCAGCGGTAGGGCGTCCCACGTCGGGAAGAATATGTCGTGCACCACGGGAGGACCGAAACAGCAGCGGTAGGGTGTGCCACGTCTCGCACGGAGGAACAATGTGCGTGTAAAAATATACTTTATGTCGGACATAGTACCTATGGTTCGACCTCGGGACCCGGCCGGTCGATCGAAAACACCCCACTAGCCACACAACTTCATCATGCAAACGTGTACGGTTAGCTCCGTCTCGACCAGCCACAATGTCTCTTGTTCTAGGCGATTCTTCTATTTTCCAAGCTTTTTTAGTTGTAATAACACCACGGCAAGCTAGCGCCGCTCTTCGTATGTGCCCGTGCAAAGGTTAGACGATGGAGAGAAGAGAGATTGAGATCGCGGACCTGGGACCCACTCGTAAGTGAGACAACGGTCATGCACGTGTTGACGAGGCACTCCCTCTACTCTACTCAACGCAAGTACTGTATAAAATCAAGTTATGGGACAGAGCCAACAACCGTTCGTTTTTTCAGGCTATCGACTTACGCTTTGTAGTCCAGGTTGCCAGTTCGAATCTCGTCTTTCAGATTTGTTAGTTTTAGGTCTAAATTTGATTAATGACAAGTGGGACCCCCGTGTGTTTTTCCGATATTTCAGTGTAGGATGGTTTTTTTTGAACAAACACTTTGCACGGTTAGACAAGTAACGGCACGAGTTACACGTATTTTGCAAGTTTAAGAACAAAAATGACGGTGACATAGAATATCACATCCACCCCGCAGCTTAGATACTATGGTGATACGAGTTTTACACCGTTGGAAGTGAGATCCAATGGCTTGGGAGTAGTCTTTGTAATTATGCGCTATTTCCAAACTCTCCAAAGTTTTTTGCAAATAAAACATTCAGGCCTCGTGTGTGCCGCTGCATCTTCGATCCAACGTCTCCCGGTGCTCATATTAGGTGCTCCCGTAGCTTAATTACCCGCTACGGTGATATGAGCATCTAGGTGGTATGATCGATGATCGAGATGGCACATGCATAGTACTTGTACTTTCTGAGCATTTCCCAAACTCTATCAGCCGTATATTGCAAAAACATTCAAACCTCCTATTGTGGGCCGTTATATCTTAGTGAACTCGTATCACCATAGAATCTACGGTGCGGGAGCACCTCATACTCTCCCGTGCAAGAAAACATAAGGTGCTATCGCAGCTTGGATGCTACGGTGATACGAGCTTGGAGGTCGTTTGATCTGAGATCCAATGGCATCTGAGCAGTCTTTGTGCTTATGGCGGTGGCCAAACTCTCTTGGGGCTTTTACGCAAAAACCAGTCGAACCACCGAGGAGGTGTTGGGTCACAAATCCAACGCCTCTGAAGAGCTTGTATCACCAAAGCATCTAAGGTGTGGTAGCACATGATATTCTTACATACAGGAGAATATGATGTCCTCCTTCATCTTAGATGCTACCGTGATACGAGCTTCGAGGTCGTTGGATATGGGATCAAAGGGCATCTAAGTAGTTTTTGTACAAATTGTGTGCAATTGTCAAACTCATCAAGGTTTCTGCAAAAAATTAAGACACATCATGTGAGCTGCTATATCTCATATCTACAAGCTCCAAGCAACTCGTATCGGCATATAGCATCTAAGGTGTGGGGGCACATGATATTCTCCCGGGGAGGAGGGGTGGGGGTGCACAACCAATCGTTGTTTGGGAAGGGTGGGGACAAATATAATCTAAACAACCCTAAACAGAGCTCCATAATTTTATCTAAGGTCGAGGGGTTGACCCCCGACAATCATAGCTCCGCCTAAACACAACATTTGCATGTACTGTAGTACTAGACTTAATATTCATGTTTCAGTTTCATGTTCATTTTAAATATTGAACTGAGGACCATGGATGTCTTACATTTTTCTCCCTTCGTTCATAAATATTAGTCTTTTAGAGGCTTCAAATGGACTGCACATACAGATGTATATAGACCTATTTTAGAGTCTAGATTCACTCATTTTGCTCGTATGTAGTCACTTGTTGAACTCTCTAAAAGACTAATATTTAGGAATAGAAGGAGTATTTTTGAACTCGTGTCATACATGCATGGGTTGGAAAAATAGATGCACTATACTTATTGGATTGTTGTTGTGTTCGTGCGTGTGTGTGTGTGTGTGTGTGTGTGTGTGTGTGTGTGTGGTCATATGATTGATAAATACAAAGTTTTCTCACCTCAATATTTTTAATATTTTAAATTTGAATTTGCATTGTAAAACTTACTAGGGAAACCATGAAATGTGAAATCCACGTTGAGATCACTATATCACAAATTCACTCTAATTCAACAACTCGTCATAAATCAATTACCACGTTGAGATTAGTATTTGCAAGGAAAATACGGGTATTGTAATACACATAGATTCGTTCGGCAATTTAAAAGGTTCCTTTCGTATCTCAAATGGTAGGACCCAACGGAGTACCATCCAGACCTTGGCTCGTGTTGATCCTAAAAAAACGGGCTCGTGTCCTTCGGTGGCGTGCGTGGTACGCACATTAGGCAACACCAACCAGTCGAGCCTCAGCGTTTCAAGTCGAAATAGCTGGCGGCCAGAATTCCAGCCCTAGGAAATTCCCTCATGTCCCGGTCCATAATGACTACCGATGAACAACGGAGGGATGCTTTAGTAACTAGACAACGTTACCTACCGTGCCGAGCATGGTTCAATTCCCTCGGTCGCCGCTCATCAAGGTCACCCATCAACTGCATTGCCTAGTACTACTACTACTACACCAGGATGAGCACAGAATTGAGCCCGTTTGTTCGTGCCTAGTACTTGAGTTAATATATCAGGCCATGCCTTTGATGCGGAGGGATTATCCTTTTACTCCCTCCTTTCCGGTTTATAAGGCTTATCTCAAAATTTTAGTTTTCCCATTTTATAAGTCTCAATTTGTTTATTCCCCATCACATGTTCAGATTTCAAGGTGCAATAAATCATTACATGCAAGTATTAACAGAAAATTGACCAATGCATGTACTTTATGCATGCATGCATTGCAATTAATGCATTCGTAAATACAATTTTGAGGAAAACAAGTGCATTAATTGAGTGGTTTTGCAAACTACAACAATTGTTCCACCACTCACCATCTACCTTGGTTGGTGAGATTTTTGAATTGAGCTCTATAAACCGGAAAGGAGGTTTAACTAAGCAAAATGTTTGACCAAATCCTTTCTTAAGAAATACAACAGGACAGATGTACGGCTTAAAAATTTATTGCATGATGCAGGTTATGATATTGTTTCGAATCCTGGATCTTAAATTTCAGAAAATCCAAAAGTGAGCATATATTCTTGAAACTAAGCATGGTCACTTGATATGGCACAAATATTACTTTGTAAGTTTTTTCTTCAATTCGAGACAAGCTGCTTATGACAAGTTGCACAAATGAAGAGCCAAGGTATTCTCGAACAAAGACCTGTCATGTTAAGGTGAACGCTTTCACTATTGAAACCGTGGGCGTTTACGTGCCGCCACGAGTCCCCGCTTCTCATCGGCAGGTGTCGTCCAAGCAAGCGTGTGAGTCGACGGGAGGCGTGCGAGCAGACCGCTGCGCCGGCTGTCAGGGAGGCGTGCGAGCAGACCGATGTGCAGACTCACACGGAGGCGAGCCCTTTGACCAGGCTCCGCCGCCCACCGTCGTCCCAACTGCTCCCACTTTTAATGTCGCCGGTGCCGCAGTTTAAAATCAACCCCGCACTACTCGGTGTTGCTACAATCCTCTCTCTTCCTCTCCGATTCTCCTGTCGTCTACCTCCAACTAGCCTGACCTAAACGTACGCCATGCCGCATCACGATGGTCTGCCCTTAGTCTTCCAGTTTCATGAGGAAGACACCCAGCCGGAGTCTCAAGAACATAAGGCGCTTTGGGACGAACTTGAATCGGCCTTGCGGGAAGACGCGCGCTGTCCCGCTCCCTGCTCCGGCTCCCATCGCCCGACCGCGCCAGCGCCCATCCCGTGGCATTGATGGGCTGGGAGCCGCACATTGTCGCCGAGCTTGATGCCACGGGGTTCCACGAGGTCCCGCCGACTTTCGCAGCGCCCGTGCACCTGCGGCGCATGCGCCTGCGCGTGCTGGCAGCAGCGCGCCCGTGCGGTGCTGTGCACCTGCGGCGCATGCGCTTCGCGTGCACTCACGCGCGCCCGTGCGATGCCCGTGCACGAATGTCTCCGCTGCGCCCGTTAGCGGCGCCTTTGTCCCAGCGTGGGTGCGGTGCCCTCCTCGGCGGCATGGATGGCGCCGTCGACCGCTTCCTTGCACCAACGCGATCGCCTCCTCCCGCCAGTTGACTTCGCTCGAAGTTCAGAACATTTTGGCCTTCCTTGAAGTTAGGCTAACGCCCGTGAGTACGCCAACAACGGGCGCAAGACGCCATTGCCGCTGTTTGGCCAAGCGGCGACGACACGAGTAGCACGGAAGGAGCCGCTTCCCACCGCGAGACGCCGCCGCGCCGCCGCCGCCGAGTAATCTAAATTTGCCATGAAAAACGTTCGGATTGCCATGATTAAAATCGAGCGTTTATCATTTCCGTTTATTTTATATCGATCGTCATTATAATTTAAAGTCGGAGTCAGACTGAACGAAATGTATGGTTTGATCGATTGAATGTTCTGCTAGAGCTGTATCAAATTAAATATAAAACGTCTTCAAGCCACATGTATTCCTTATCATCCAACGACCTAGACTGCTTCAATGTTGAGCGCTCAACCCGTTTAGCGTGCAGTTAATTTCATGCCAAAAATAGTGCTAATCACATGACAACACGCAAATAATATCCTAGTACTTAATATCCGCATGCACTTAATATACTTCCAAATTAACGTGCATTGCACGTACACACTGACAAGTGCTGCTAGACATGAAACTGGTGTTGTGACTTGTGAACGCGTCCAGATATGGTCAACGGCAACATTGCCCGCGAGTTCTTCCTGTTTTCCCATGCGTCTAAACGCAGAAGGGGAGGAGAGAGAGAGAGAGCACACATGGAACCCACCAGTAAGTGAAGGTGAATAGTACTAAAAATAATATTACATGTTATCCATTAATTAGGCTGTGGTAATATAAAAACATTATGTGAACAAAGGGGGTACAACAAACATTGCTATTCTACGTATGTTGCCTATTGATGTCCGGCTTGAAGGCCCGGTCGCATGTTCGATCCTCGTCCTTTATTTTTTAAATTTGTATATGGGTCCAAATTTGTTTCATGAAATGTGGGCCCCTCGGTGTAGTTTGTACCACTTTAATTTGTGGGTCGAAATTTGTTCCATTCCAAGTGGACTATCGGTGTGTAGTTTTGTAGCTTATTTATAATAATTAAAGAGAACAACATAGTTTTTCAATAATACCATGGTGCTGACGTTGAAGGCGAGAAAGGACGTGCGAGAGAGCGATGACCGAGCGGAGGGAAATCAACTAGGGGAGTTGCGTGGGTTGCAACGGCGTTTGGAGTAGTTGTGGGCCGAATGCTACGAAAATATAATCTAAACCGACCGGAATAAATGCCTACACAAATTAATCCAGGGTTGGAGTGCCCCTCGCAATGTAAATAGCTCCGGCTTTGCGAGGGATGGAGAGGTAGTAGCTTCAACACGTGGAAAATACGGTATGAGAAAGCAAGGTCAATCGAGAGACATATAGATAGAGAGACAAAGTGGTCCGACATTCATTGAACAAATATATATGCTCCAGAGAGATATTTTCCGATTGAGCTTTTGGTAAGGGTGAGGGCTGTAAGATAGAGCTTGAGAGATGTTCGATCCGCAGGGCGTGTAGATATATTTTGTGCGTGGAGGAAGCAAGGTCAACCCGATCACATCACGATGCCATGCGATCGAAAGAGTGAGACGGGTTGGAGAGAGTGACCTAGATAGACGATGTGCGTGAGAGAGTATACAATGCGAATAGGTCGAATTGGGCTCAAACATGGTGATATATCGTTTTTGTCCGAGAAAGAGCGAGGTAAATCTAGACATACGGAGAGAGAGAGATAGAGATAGATAGATAGATAGATAGATAGATAGATAGAGAGAGAGAGAGAGAGATAGCGTGGCCCACCATGAGGTCGAAAGAGTGGCGGCAGCTTGGATGGACTGACCTAGATAGACGATCTGCGTGAGGGAGTATAGAGTGTGTCGATCGAGGCCCGAACAGGGAGATATATCATTTGTGTGTGAAAGAAAACGAAGTTAAACGAGACTCAAATAAAGAGAGCTAGATTGAGCGAGTGTGGCCCGCCATGCGGAAGAAAGTGTGTGACAGTCTCGAGGGAGTGACCTAGATATACAACGTGCGTTCGTGCGCACGAGAGGTTGGGGGGCTAGATAGGCAATGCATGTATTTAGCGCGAGAGGGTGAGCCGGAGAGGGGGCCCCAGAGAGCTCGGCATGGGGTGCAATGGCGGGTGTGTGAGGTAAATACATTTGGTAACAGGAGTGGAAAAAGGGGTTGTGTAGTTGAGAGACTTAGAGATCGAAACATGGAGAGAAAGAATGAACATGTGTTGGAAACCGATAGCTTGCTAAGGTGGTTAGGAGAGGAAGATTGACCGATGCAGGAAGTATGTAGCGTTTGTGCGCGGGAGGGGGGGGGGGCTAAAAACAACATTTGAATATACATAGTACGAGACTTAATATCGATGTTTCATTTGATTGTACATTGTAAGATTTGAACCAAGGACCAGGCATACGGGTAATTATTTCAATTCGTGCGGACTAAGTTTCGAAAAGTTGACATTGGCTCAATTTGTTGTGCTATTTTGTAGGTCATGTGTTTGAATCCATCCAAAAGTTTTCTCACTACCATGGTGTTCATCATATACATATGAATTTGTATTAAAAAGTAGTGTGGATACAGTGAAATGCGAAATCCACGTTAGAATTGGAGATCGCTACGTGACACACACTCTAATTCAAATAAGTAACTACGTGACACACACTCTAATTCAAATAACTAATTATATGACACACTCTAATCCACGTTAGCGTGGGTACCGTTTCGATTTTTTTTTTAAATAACTCCTCATTAATTAATTTATAGTACTCCCTCTGTTCACTTTTATAAGACCTTGAAGACATTTCAGATAATGTGCAAAACAGTTCATTTTAAGTTGTCTGAAACGACTTACAAAAGTGAACGGATGGAGTATCTCGTTTCGAATAACTAATTATTGCAAGGAAAACACGGGCATGGTAATACATACAGATTCTTTTGCAAATGAAAGAAGATTCTATTGCATTCTCAAATGTAGGCTCACCAGGCAGACCAGGGTCGTGTCGGGTGGACGCTGCTTCGGTGCCTTAACGGCAACTGCCCTTGGGTGACTGACATGTGGGCCAGCACCTGTTGGGCCCACATGTCATGGACACAAAGGCAGATGCCTTACAACACCGAAGCATAGTCCTGTCGGGGTGTTCGCGTGTGTCGGACGGACGCGTAGCACCCAGCCACCCACCCCCCTCCCCCCCAAAAAAAGGACGATGACAATATAAGTTCGCGCTTTCACGTTTCGGATTGAAATATCTGGCAGCCCCAATTCCAGCCCTGCAAAATCTCTCTTCTCCACCGTCCCCTTCCGCGCGCAGATTGCTCAAATCCCTAATTTGCCGCCATCTCTCGAATCGCCCCTCGTGTCTCTTTCCCCGCCGTTCCCCACCTCTGTGTCGGACGACGACGACGAAGACAACGGTCGCGCTTAACCACCGCACCGGAGCTACCTCATCTACGCCCTCGTCCACCGCACCGGGTGGTCCACCGACAACGTCGGTCGCCGCAACCGACGTGCCTCACAGACACCGAGTTCCACCGCATCAGGTGCGCTTCACCGACGCTGTCTCCCAGCTCACCGGGGCTACTTCGCCGAGCACATCGTCGCACCTCCCCCCCCGAGGCCATTGGGGCTTCACCAACGCTAACATACTTTCTCTACTTGGATCATATGCACTTATGATTGGAACTCTAGCAAGCATCCGCAACTACTAAAGATTCATTAAGGTAAAACCCAACCATAGCATTAAAGTATCAAGTCCCTTTTATCCCATACGCAAACAACCTACTTACTCGGGTCTGTGCTTCTGTCACTCACGCCACCCACCATAAGCAAATCATAAACATATTGCAAACCCTACGTGAGGAATCCCTCACGCTTGCGCGACACGGAGGGCACAATAGGACATCACCAATAATAAAACATGCAATTCAAACCAATAATAGCAATCCATCAATCACCGATAGGACAACAAAAATCTACTCAGACATCATAGGATGGCAACACATCATCGGAAAATAATATGAAGCATAAAGCACCATGTTCAAGTAGAGGGTACAGCGGGTTGCGGGAGAGTGGGCCGCTAAATATAGAAGGGGGAAGGTGATGGAGATGTTGGTGAAGATGACGGCGGTGTTGGTGAAGATCACGGTGATGATGATGGCCCCGGCAGGCGCTCGGCCACCGGAAGCAAGGGGAGAGGCCCCTTCTTCTTCTTCTTCCTTGACCTCCTCCCTAGATGGGAGAAGGGTTTCCCCTCTGGTCCTTGGCTCCCATGGCTTAGGAGGGGCGAGAGCCCCTCCGAGATTGGATCTGTCTCTCTGTTTCTGCGTTCTATCTGGCTCTGTTTCACTATTTCGCGTATATATGGAGATCCGTAACTCCGATTGGCCTGAAAACTTCGCCGTGATTTTTTTTCCGAATATTAGCTTTCTTGCGGCAAAAGAAGAGCATCGACCGCCTTACGGTGGGCTCACGAGGGTAGGGGGCGCGCCCAGGGGGGTCAGGCGCGCCCCCCTACCTCGTGACCACCTCGGGCACCGTCTCGCGTGGATTTTTCTTCCGGAATTTTCCATATTTTCCAAAAATATGCTCCGTTCGTTTTTATCCCGTTTGGACTCCGTTTGATATGGATATTCTGCGAAACATAAAACATGCAATGCATGTGAGGCGGCAATGGGCACTTGATCAATATGTTAGTCCCAAAAATAATATAAAAAGTTGCCAAAAAGTATATGAAAGTGAATAATATTGGCATGGAACAATCAAAAATTATAAATACGACGGAGACGTATCAGTGGTAACATGGACTTGTACATGGAACATCCCAAGCGGAAGCAGAGCTGAAGTGAGCCTGTACAACGAGCTAGCGTAAGTCCCTGCATTTCATTTAATTCATACTGGCATTCGTGTATGATTTGTGTGCAGTGGCTGATCCACAAATTCAAGTTACCAGGGCGAACATTTAACTTAGAAAATACGAAGGCACTTGCACTCCGGAAATCAACATAACTTGAGAAATGTGAAGCTACATGCACTTTGAAAACCAGCTAATGATCCAAAGTAGTTCAGATTATAAACACTAAATGATGAAAGCACCAAATTACACAAAATGCAACATGGTGTACAAGGACTACAAACATGGTCTGTACCTTCTTGAATTATTCGTTCTCTGGCTGAAAATATCGAAGTGTAATTGCACGTATAACCAGTGCGCAAACTGCATATCAATATATCTATCCTGCACAAGTATGCCAATAGTTTCAAACAACAGATTAAAAAAGTATTGATGCTATGTTGTCATGATACGGGGACTTTCTGGTAGATGGCCTCGACGTTTCCTCAAGCTATGAAAATGCACTATAATTTGCTTGTCATCAATGCCTGCAAATCTCTGTCTCTCTCAACATAGTAGATCATCATTAGACACCAAATCCTTCAATGAGCTTGCAAAATTCTTGCATTAGATCCCTCATTAGACACTATAGGTTCATCACCAGGAGCATGTAAAATGTTTGCATCAAATCCTTCATTAGCGATACATTCATTAGACACTTGAGCTCAAGAACAACATGAGCTTGTATGTTTGCACCGGAAACTTGATTAGATACATCAGATTCAGTCAGTTCAGTATTGATTGGGGGAGTTATAAAATAAGTAGAAATTGGTTTCATTTTCTCATAGATTCCCTACATACAAGCAGTTTTACCGTCAGGTTTAACAATTGGCCAGAAATTGAAGAGTTGAATTAGATAGAATCAGGGATGTCATGTACCTGCTCGTTGCGCATGCTACTCTTGCAAGATGCGATTGTCCGTTTGCGCAAGCTCGATGCCATGCCCGTGCTGCCGCTTTGCCTCCCACGCAGCTACACCTGTGGTTGGATCTTCATCTTCTTGTCCTTCCGTTTGCTTGAAGCCCGGCGACCGCCCTCCAATGAGGGCGCGAGGAAGTGATGTGTCGGTCTGTCCAGCGGCGGCTAGGTTAGGAGCGAACCAGACTGGAGGCTGGAGCGAATGAATTGGGATTTTTCCTGTTGTCGATCGATATGGGAGGCGCTCATTTGGGCCGCGAGCCTGCTATAGGGCCTGCCTTGCACTTATGTTATTGGCCCACCCAAATTGAAACTTTTTTCTTCATTTTTTACATTGCCTGCTCGTGCATTGGGACGAACAAAACTAGCGTGGGCCAACCTGGACGACTCAAACTAGGTGCACACTTTCCAGCCACCTGAGGCGGCCGCCCATACCAGCCCCTATGGTGGCGTTGCCCGTTTTGCGTGTATGATTGGATAGTGAAAAATATTCCAAAGGCGCTTTTGATTTACCCACGTAATGGTTGAATTGCTTGTTTCTATGAACTGAGTTCGCCAATAATGTGAAGGATGCCGGTCTTTTCATCCTATTGTAGATTGCTTAGATTTCGATATGCCAAAAGTAATCGCATGAAATATACTGATAAAAGCCAGTGTGATGTGTTTGGCTACAACTAGTCGACTACACGTCCTCATATAACATATCAAGGACGCATCATCTTACCAGATTAACCATTCGACTTACCCATGCGATGTGGGAAGAAAGAAGTATTGGGACTGCGTATCCAAGCAATTGATGCCATGGACTCCTTTGTACAACCTTGTAAGCGAAAAAGAAGTTGCAGTGTGCCTGTACAAAGATCTAGCGTAAGTTCAGTTACCTGCTTCCTGGAATTTTAGTTAGCCACTTATTGCAAAATTGTTCAATTATGTTGCTTGGCTGAATTTAGTTTGCTACTGATTACACAATGGCACAGCCTGTTAATCATATTGTAGACTGCGCCTATCTATGTGTTTGATACTTACTGTTAAGAATTACCTGTTTGCCTTAACTTAAATATTTACTTGTTTGTTTAACTGCTTTGCTTTGCAACAATTGAGTTACAATGATGTTAATAACTACTCCCTCCGACCCATAATATAGGACGTTTTTTGACACTAGCATAGTGTTAAAAAACGTCTTACATTATGGGGCGGAGGGAGTACTTTTCAGCATCCAATTGAAACTCTTTAATTCCTTGTTTGTTTAACTGGTTTGCTGTTATAACTCCCAGTTGAGATGTTTTGCTAACTTCAACTTTTCTGAATCCAATCCAATCGGAACTTTAATAGCAAAACAGGTTAGCCCACGATCAAAGAGTGAGGTCCCCATGGACATTGCATCATCCCACAGCAGTGGCACCGGCCCAATCGTGCATTATGAATTGCCAACTGCTGATGCTCTAGGGGCTAAACTAGTGGCAGAAATAGGTTCTGCTTCTGCACTTAGAGATGAAGTTGACATGTTGAAGAAGCAAACAGCACAATCACAAGCAGTACTCAAGAAAACCATTAAATATTTGGTGGATTTCAAAACGAAGCAAGCTGAGACTGACCAGATTGTTAAGGTTCTGAAGGAAAAAAGGAAATTAAATTCCTACTTGGTAAATCATAGGTGAAATGTTTTTTCCATAGTTAAATAACATTTGCGTTGTCTGTTCATGTAATCAATCAAACCATTTGTTTTAGAGATCATGTAATAATTGTTTTTTTTTGTTTTTTGGTTTGTAATTTTATTTGAGCACAAGTCTGGATTAATTGATAAGACTCGGAGACATTTCATTTGGATTGCTGGGCCAGACCTACAAATATGCCAATCGGGCTGAATGTGCATTCAGTAATACTAGTAGTATAGATGGACCATAAGTGGCACGCATCGGAAAGGGCCAAGATGCTGGCTAAAAAAAGGATGATGTTGTAGCCAAAAAAAAGTACAGCGGCCTGGCTTATGTATGTTAGTTGATATTATTGATCCATATGCTCTATAAGTGTTTATATGTCTATTAGTTCTGTACATTCTTGGTTGATTGACTCGGTATTTGAATCTTGATACATCACTTGTGTACATATCTAAATGGGAGTACACATTATGCTGCGTGTGACATTTGAGTTGGACATGAAGTGTTCCAAATATTCAAATTCACCTTAAACTGGATACTAGTTTCTGCATTTGAGTATCGGCATTTGTAAACCATATTCATATATGACAGTGGAATACATCTTTGTCGTCCTTTTGAAGATATATAAAAACACATACCATGATTTATAAAGATTCATATAGGAATACAAAATGGATTCGAATTTAGTTGCCAGGGTAAACGTGGATGCTTATTGTCCCAAAATTCGAAAGAAACGACAAACTGTCCACTCCCACGTCGGCTGCCCGAAGCCAAGTGTTTGGGAGATGGAAATTACTGTCTACCCATTACACGGACAATCCATCGGCCCGATTTCCACTGCTCTAAATAGGGGTAGGTTAGTAACTTCAATTAGACGTGACACGACCACCTCTGAGCCCATTCCGACACGGTGGGCATGAAACATGGGCGGCAAAACACATTTGATTCAAGCTCGTCCGAAAGACCTCTGTTTCTCCCTCCATTCCCCATTCATACACGGTGGGCGGCAAAACAAACTCGACTCGGCCGAAATCGATGTAGGCAAATATTTTCAATAGGGGTAGGTTCATAACTTCACTCAGACGTGACACAACCGCCCTACCTGTCAGCCCCGTTCATACATCGTGGGCGCCAACCATGAACGCCAACCACCCTCTCCTCGCCCGAAATCGCTCTGGGCAAATATCGGCGAGATGCGAGATTACCGTCCTATCCCCAACCGACAAGACGTCCAAATTTTAAACAGGGGCTAAGTTCAGAACTTTCCCATATTTCGCATAAAAGGCGTCCCAAAAACATGGTTCCCCGTACCTCTCCCTCCATTTTCCCATTCATACACTGTCCGCGCTAGAACAACCCATCCCCACACCAGCCTCCGTCCGCCACCCCATCCATAGCCGCCGTCCTCCACCACATCCATCGCCACCGTCCTCCACCATGCCGGAGCGCCTACCAAGACCGCGTCGTCCACTGCTAGAGATGGACGTTTCTCATCCATGGTGACAGACCAATAGCCTTGCATCGCGTCCTCTCGCTTCATCGGGCGCTGCCGTCCTCTTTGCCGGGCCGCTCACACGACCTTCTCTTCCACCGCGAACGGGACTTATCCCCGATGCACCCGTCTACCGTCAGCAGATTCGCTTCAACGCCACCGACAGCCATCGCACCCCGATGCCTACACGGCGCCGCAAGAGAGGTGGTACTTCATATCTCCTCAACTTTTTGGTCTCAACCGTAAAATAGATCTTAACTTGGTTACTCTACTTTCTTTTCAGCTCTTAGAATTTAGTTCTTAGTTCGAAGGAAACAATGGATGCTAAATATCATTTCTCCGGTTTGCAGCTTCAAATCTGCCATGGCACAGCCATAATACGGTTTAATTAATCATTCTTAGGGTTTAATTGATCATGTTGGTTCCGTGGTGGTTTCTTTAATTGAAATCGGAGGGGAAACCCTCTTTTGCTAAAAAAATATGCTTCGAGTTTCCCCCTTTTATGATCACTATACAATCAGAATACGTGCTTCGTGTCATAATAACACTGCTCCACGCATCAAGCTAAACAAGCTTAGATCTTCAAATATGAATCTGATATTATTAAAACAGAGTTGTTTAATTGGTCAGCTAAATGTTCCTAAATTAGTTTTGAAAATGCATGTATGCCGCTCGGGTGTGTATCTCTACGGGGTGCCCACGGTGGGCCGGCCCACCCTGGGATTTTGGGTCGTCCCAGGCCCCGATTCCCCTCTGTTCATTGTGCGCTTCGATCTATACTCGCTTCACCGCTTTGCCTCGCTTGGCGACTTGCCGTCCCAGACGGCATGACTCTAGGAGGAGACGCCGGACTAACAGAGGCCAGGTGCCGCCGCCCAACAGCGTCACCACTTGCCCGGGCGCGCCGCGTGCCTACCTTCCCAAATTGCTCAGGGCTCGGGCATGCAACACCCACCAAGCCAACCCGATTTATCTGAGATACATCCTCAACACTCGCAGCCCACTCCTCATCACCCATTTTTAATTGATTCATTACTCATTAGGCGGACTGTCATTAGGGTTTGTTGTGTGCTCAGTGCTACCTACACTTAATAATGGTTCATATGTATTTGGTAATCTTTAGTACCTCCAAAGTTCACGGTGGTTTTCAATATTCCGCCCTCTAATGTAAACTAGTCATTTTGGATTGTTGGTTGTAGTGACATTGACCCAGATTACTACTGCAAGCCATGTTTGTTGACAATTTTACTTGTCTTTCTTACTCATTCGATATAATATCCAATTATTCACGTCGATTAGTTGCAAATAATAAGTGCTAGACAAACTTCTTCATTCAGATTTTGGACGGTCTCTTACTACACGTACACTTCTGCATACTTTTCCTAATCAGCTCACACGTAAATGATTGATTCACGACATCTATGCTGGCCTTGTCATATTTGTTGTCAATATTCTTTCAGGGTGGACCACCCTGTTTCTAAATACTGGAACCGTAGACCTGAGTGAATAGTATTTCTCTATGTGATCTCTTCCATCATGTGTGGGTAACGAACACTGCATTGTATAGAAAGAAAGTGTCATTTCTAGCTTTTACATAGTTTTTGATATTTTACATGGAATACAATCTGCCTACTTGCTCTGTGTCGCACAACCAACACTCCACCCTTGAAGCTAAACATTACGCCACTCATAATTTCTTAGTTTATTTGTACAAATACGAATTTCATATGATTCTAATGTTCCTACTTCAGTTTTGAAATGTGTGACTGCCTGTTATAGAGACATAAGGGGTTTGTATTTCTGTGTGTGGTCTGGTCAGCACGGTTGGGGAGGTGAACTTTGCATATGCAGGGGTTTATAGGGAGACACTCTCCGAGTTGAATCCGCAATGTATTCCATAGATAATCTGACTACTTTTTATGTTTTCATGAATCTTAGATCCTGAACAGCATCATAATGATTATGAGCTTGCGCGCATGAAAAGAATAAAGCAGAACAATGCGATGGTTGTCAAACTTGGCATTAAGGGACTGAAATCAAGTCTGGATGCAATGCAATGCAAACGCTCTCCACCTCTGATTCATGCTCGAATATGATCCTAACGGTGATTACGAGCTAGAGGGAGACCTAAGTCAATGTAGCTCCCCAGTGGAGGAGTCAGAGGAAGATGCCCTATCTTATTCACCCATCAAGGTTCTTGCTCTAACTTTCCAAGGTTACATTGCTCGCACATATCTTCCAACTGATGCATTGCATTGCTTCTACTTTGTTGAACTACCATTAGCTTAGTTTACACATCGTGTATGTGAATACGCCCTGCCTATCCATTTTCAGTACACATTCCATCTGTCATCATACCATATTTATCCATTCAAATGATGTTCTTGTGTATCAGACGTTCAAAAGAAAGAGGGCGATTGCTGATCGTGGAGGAGTTCTACGTCTTGAGCTTGCGTTGGTTTTCCTCGAAGAGGAGAGGATGATGCAGCATAGTAGCGTAAGTATTTCCCTCAGTTTTTGAGAACCAAGGTATCAATCCAGTAGGAGGCCACGCACAAGTCCCTCGTACCTGCACAAAATGATAGCTACTCGCAACCAACGCGATTAGGGGTTGTCATTCCCTTCACGGTCACTTATGAGGGTGAGATCTGATAGAGATAATATTTTTGGTATTTTTGGTATATAGATGCAAAGTGAAAAGTAAAAGGCAAAGTAAAAACAAAGCAAGTATAAAAGTGATGGAGATTGATATGATGAGAATAGACCTGGGGGCCATAGGTTTCACTAGTGGCTTCTCTCAAGAGCATAAATATTCTACGGTGGGTGAACAAATTACTGTTGAGCAATTGACAGAATTGAGCATAGTTATGAGTATATCTAGGTATGATCATGTATATAGGCATAGTGTCCGAGACAAGTAGATCGAAACGATTCTGCATCCATACTACTATTACTCCACTCATTGACCGCTATCCAGCATGCATCTAGAGTATTATGTTAAAACAGAGTAACCCCTTAAGCAAGATGACATGATGTAGAGGAATAAATTCATGCAATATGATAAATACCCCATCTTGTTATCCTCGATGGCAACAATACAATACGTGCCTTGCAACCCTTTACATCCTTTGGGTAAGGACACCGCAAGATTGAACCCAAAGCCATGCACTTCTCCCATTGCAAGAACTACCAACCTAGTTGGCCAAACCAAACGAATAATTCGAAGAGACTTGCAAAGATAACTCAATCATCCATAAAAGAATTCAGAGAAGATTCAAATATTATTCATAGATAAGCTGGATCATAAACCCACAATTCATCGGTCTCAACAAACACACCGCAAAAAGAAGATACATCGAATAGATCTCCACGAGAGAGGGGGTGAACATTATATTGAGATCCAAAAAGAGAGAAGAAGCCATCTAGCTACTAGCTATGGACCCGAAGGTCTGAAGTAAACTACTCACACTTCATCGGAGAGGCTATGGTGTTGATGTAGAAGCCCTCCGTGGTGGATGCCCCTCCGTGAACTCCTAACAGGCCCCAAGATGGGATCTCGTGGATCTGAGGAAGTTGCGGCGGTGGAATTAGGTTTTGGCTCCTGTTACGATCGTTTGGGGTACATAGGTATATATAGGAGGAAGGAGTACGTCGTTGGAGCATCGGGGGCCCACGAGGCGGGGGCGCCCCCACCCTCGTGACCGCCTCCAGATGTTCCTTGGCGAGGGTCCAAGTCTCTGGATCACGTTTGGTGAGAAAATCACGTTTAGAAGGTTTCATTCCGTTTGGACTCCGTTTGATATTACATTTCTTGAAACCCGAAAAAAGGCAAAAAACAGCAATTCTGGGTTGGGCCTCTTGTTAATAGGTTAGTCCCAAAAGTAATATAAAAGTGGAAAATAAAGCCCATTATAGTCCAAAACAATAGATAAAGTAGCATGGAGCAATCAAAAATTATAGATACGTTGAGACGTATCAAGGAGCACAAGCAAAGTATTTGGAAAAGGTAGTGGCATCTGATAAATCAAATAGCCCATTAGGTGTAGTTGCAATATGACCTGACCCACAAAATACCCCAACTCTAGCAGACTCTAGCCCTACTACCGGGTGCGTTTACGATGCCCCAACTCAGCAGATCCCAAGCTGCAGCAAACAATATGATTATGCGATTGACATAGCACCGGTATGCGATGCAAAACCCCATTCCGACCAAAGAGTACACCAAATCCAGTTGCCAAATCCCTTTTTGAACGAGAGAGAGCCCCAATTGCAGCAAATAGGACCCATGTTCCATTTCTTCCCAGTTTAGAAGACGAAGCTTATGTTGTTGTCAGGAACTTTGTGCGCATCTTTCCTTCATGGAAAGATTATACATGGACACAAAACAATTTCGATCTTCCTCCGCAACTTACAGCGTAAGTAATGTACTAATGTTATTCATGGTCATTCTGCATATGTTTCTGTTGACGAAGACACAAGATTTCATTCTTTTAAATAGGCGAGGAGCAAAGCTGGATTGTGATGACGAGCAAGAGTTGGTTGCGCTTTTCAAGCACTTTCGTTGATGAAGTATCGTTCCTACACGAGGCAAGCGCGCCGATGGCAAGCCTACGAACGAAATTTCTGTAAAGTCTCGATGCTACATTTATCGTGACGGTGACTGGAATGATCTTGTTACACATTGGTCTCGGCTACAGCGTAAGGTATTGTCTATGATATCACATCACAATTTGAACTACATTTATGCATTTTCCTTAACGTCTCACTTGTACGAAAACTGTTAGCGAAGAACATTCGTTCTCAAGGGACCACAGAATCTTGCAACTATACCGCACAATCGCATTGCTCTTGTGAGTACCTCTTGCCTGTATGACCATACTTACTTTCATAGCTGTTTGATTATGTAGCATCACTGCACATGTTAGCCTCGTAATCGTCCATTTGGTGGACATTATAAGATCCGTATGGACTCTTACACAAATTTAGAATCAACCCAATGCTTTTGAAGAGGTTTAGCTCTGCAGTCCTCTTGTAAGGACTGAACGTGGTGTATCCTTGTACTTACATTATGACTACTCCCTCGGTCCCATAATATAAGAATGTTTTGTACAGTACACGGTGTTCAAAACACTCTTGTATTATGGGAAGAGGGATTGGTTCATTGTAGCATTCGCATCTTATCTCCCTCGTCCACCGTTTACTAAAAAGATCAGATCTATATTTAATCTTACCAACAAGTAGAATACACAGACAATGCCGGTCTGAGAAGTGTAGCCCATTGCTCTTGTCAAGACATTTTGTCTGTAACGCTTGTACTTCGAGGATTGGTAGTTGATTATGTAGCATCAATCTGCATCTTATCTTCATTATCCTCTATCCCTTCCGGTATTATCATATCTATAATTACTCTCTACAAAATGTAGAGTACATGCAATGCTTATGAAGAAGATTACGTGATGAAATTCAGAGTTATCCTTCCCTTGACATGGAGAAGGGCATTATAAAGCCGGTGTTAACTGTTAATGTAAGTCAGTCCTTCTAAAGCCTTTATCCTCAAGCTTCTTTGTTTAATTTGCTCATACTCCCTATCGTTTACTGTTGTTTAGTTTGCTGTTTCTACCAAAATGCATGTTCGTAAGAACCGTAAGTTCTAAGTTTTACTTGTAAAACCAAATTTCTTATTCATACCATGCACATTACTTAATACTCCCTATATGTATGCTTGGTTTTGTGGATCTATAATCCAGTGTGTGGTGAAGCATCCCACGTTTGAACCTTGTCATCTCTGTTTTATCTTCTTGATGTGGCTGATGATATGAACAACATGCCATGCACATTTTCCAAAATAGATACAATGATTTTCTTTGCCCTTCATCTATGCTTGTTATGTTGACATGGTAATCCAGTAGTGTGGTGAAGCTCCCCGCATTTTGAACAATGCCAAATTATGCTATTGATATTTTGAACTTACTCTTTATTTTGTAATTTGAAATTGGATAGAATTGATGCAGTTATCATCTTTGTTTATACACGTGCAAAACCTGTCATCTCTCGCTTTGTTTCAGGTGATATGCACGATGGCATGCACAAGTCTGCTTGAAGGCTGTGAGACAAACCCGGCATATATTGCAGCAAAGAAGGCAAAACATCTTGAAGATAGCGAGACAACCCCAAAGTCTTGTCTTGATGCGGTGTTCAAGTTACTTGAGACTAACGATGGGACAAGCTCACAGAATTCATTATGCGAATCAGTTCGACTTCTTGATCCCAAGTTCTAGCAGAAGGGCATTCTGCAACTCAACTTCGACTTGAAGTCCTATCTCTAAGAAAGATTGCGCAGAACACCAATGAGAACCTCATCGCTAAACAGCTACACCTGGAAGCTATTACCGACATGCTAGGCCGGTTTCACAGCCTTGCTCAGCAGCTTGCGCAGCAGTTCACCCGCAAGGCTAACCTTTCTTGAACTGTCTTGGAAGTGGTCTCGGTTCAGTATTATTTTGTTACGCTGCAATGGTGCCCAGTTTTTGTAATCTTCTTCTTCGTTGCGCTTTATGATCACTGGTGCCGAACTTGAGTTCAGTGGCAAAGAATCACGCGTCGGTGGTCACCACGGCGGCAACCGGGGCTGGAGTGGGCAGGCAGTTGGCTGCCGAGGCCGTGTTGGTGGATTCCGTGGCGCATGTGGCCGCAGATGATCCAAGAAGGGAGGTTCGGGCCACAGAAGATCCGCCCGCTGTGATGATGGCGAGGACTGCGCAGGTGGCTTTTGACCATGTTGGAGCCGCGGAGCATGGGCCAGCCAATCCTGAGCCGCAGGTTGATCGATCGAGGCAGATCCCGAGGTGGCAGGTGTTGTGGATAAAGCTGTGGAGGAGGTGAGCCTGCCACGGGCTGGCGGCGTGGGTCCAGAGGATCCCGAGGTTGCAGAGGTTTCAAGAAGGATCGCGAATTTGATTTCGGCCAATCTAGGCGCGTCTGAGGGACAGGAGGTGGGCCGGCCATCTGGGGCTGCGCCAACCCAGGATGGCACAAGGGCCGAGGAAGGGGCCACGCAGCTGTCGCCTGTGGTGCCCGACAAAATAGCAGATGGATGGGCCCCGGTCAAGGATCTGCTGCAGACTTCGATGGAGACAGGAGAGGTGGAGAGGCATGCTGGGGTGGGTCCTGTGCTACAGGAGTTGCAGCCCACTGCTGCATGCACCGATGTGGCTACGTAAGTTGCATGCGGGCAGGGGATTTCGAGTGGTTTTGCTGCTGTTACGGTCGATGCGGTGGTTTGCGCGGCTGGTTCACTGCAGCGCCAGGAAGGGAATCTCTCGGCCAAGGAGATCGCCGCGCTGGGTAACATCAAAGCGTTCTGCGCTGGGTTGTTGAAGAAACTTGCGCCACCTCTCCTTAAGGAGTTTGATGGACTTAGAGGAGTAAGGACTGGACAAGACCCATTCACGCCTCGACACACGACTCGATCTGTTTGTTCCGGCGGATCCAGGAAAACAAAGGCATCTGCTGCTGAAACGATGCTGCTCAAGCCATTATGCTTTGACTGTGAGGATTTGGACGTCTCTGAGGACGCGCTAGGTCAGCTTCGTACGGTGTTCGATTCACCGCTTCAGGAGCCACAGCTGAGGGCCATCGCAGCCATCTTTGGGAAGGCCATACCGCTCAATCTAGCAGGGGAGGCAGGGATGGATGAGCCTGTTATGGCATAGTAGGTGCGAGGGCTGTGATGGTGTTGGAGTCATCCTAGTCCGATGTCTGTCAACGCCTTGGAGTTGGTGTGTTGGAATGTCAGAGGCCTTAACAACCCGGCCAAGAGGAAGGCACTAATAGGCTTTGTGGACTCTGTGCGTGCGGCGATTGTATATATTTTAGAAACTAAGCTAGAGGAAGTGAACATTTATGTAATCTTGCAATGCATGGGACCAAACTATGATGGTTTTACTTACTTACCGGCGTCGGAGACGAGTGGTGGTATTTTTGTGGCCTGGGACACCACTAGGGTGATGGTGATGAACTTTGTTAATGATTCTCATTGCATCACGGGATTTGTCTCGCCTAAGGAGGGGACACCTTGGTGGTTAACCGTAGTCTATGGGCCACAGGAGGATGAGCATAAGATTAATTTCTTGAATGAACTTTCGGAGAGAAGATCACTATGCCCGGGCCCATGGCTAGTGATTGGTGACTTCAACCTTATCCTATACGCGGCAGATAAAAATAACTCAAATTTAGATCAGAGAATGATGGGGAAGTTCAAGCATTTTGTGGATAATAATGCGCTCAAGGAGCTATTTTTGCATGGGCGCAAGTTCACGTGGAGTAACAAAAGGGAGACGCCCACGCTTACCAAGATTGATCGGGCGTTCGTTTCAGTTGATTGGGAGCTTGATCACCCGGATTGTTTGTTGCAAGCTTTGTCCACCGAGCACTTCGATCATTGCCCCTTGCATCTCACTCTCCATGAGCCTATGCATTATAAAAGGAGGTTCCGTTTTGAGAAGTTTTGGGTCAAAATGGAGGGATTCTTGGATATCGTGAAGGAGGCGTGGGCATGTGATCTAGGCATCACGGATCCTTTCATGCGGCTTGATATCATGCTATGCAACACGGCTAGAGCTCTTGCCGCATGGGGGTAAAGAGAGATTGGAAATATCAAGTTGCAGATTGCCATAGTGAATATTGTTATCATGCGGTTCGACTGCGCACTGGAAAATCGTAGGCTTACGGAGGAGGAAAGATGGCTCAGAAGAACGCTGAAGCAACTTGTGCTAGGGCTGGCATCCCTAGAGAGAACCATTGCTAGACAAAGGTCCAGAATAACATGGCTTCAAGAAGGGGATGCTCGCAATTGTTTCACTTGGTGGCCAATGGGAGGCGAATGAAGAACTACATGCCTTCTTTGAGCATGGAGGGGCGCACTATCACTGATCAGAAAGGCAAGGAGGAAGCCTTTTATAATGCTTACAAGAATTTGTTGGGCAAGGACGTTGCTAGAGAGTTTACGATTGATTTGGAGGGTCTTGGAGTCGCTCACGTTGATCTCTCGGAGCAAGACCGGGTGTTTACAGAGGAGGAGGTTTGGGCAGTCATCAAGGATGTACCCTCCGACAAGGCTCCGGTTCCGGACGGGTTCATTGGCTTGTTCTTTCAAAAAGCTTGGGAGGTGATCAAGGCAGATCTCATGGCGGCCATTCATAAGCTTTTTCTTGGAAATGGTAGGGGTTTTGGGAGGCTAAACCAAGCTTTGATCACTCTATTGCCGAAGTCCCCAGATGCATCTTCGGTGTTTGATTTTAGGCCGATTAGCCTTGTGCATAGCATGCCCAAGATTGCTTCTAAGATTCTTACTTCGAGACTTAGACCGCGCTGGGGGATCTTGTCCAGGTGAATCAGTCCGCTTTCACAAAAGGGAGATGCTTGCATGATAATTTCCTTCTTGTGAGACAAATGGCACGGATGATGCATAGAAGGAAAGCTAAAGGAGTATTGCTCAAGATCGACATCACTAAAGCCTTTGACTCATTGGCATGGCCGTTTTTGTTTGAAGTGTTAAGAGCCAAAGGTTTTTCGGAGCGATGGATTTCTTGGAACGCAACTATACTTACTACGGCTAGTTCCAGAGTGATCGTAAATGGTTGTGCGGGAGAAAAGTTTATGCATGCTAAAGGCTTGAGGCAAGGGGATTCGATCTTCCCTTTACTCTTTGTTATCGCCATGGATGTCCTCACGCATATCATCATCAAGGCACATGAGGCTGGAGTCATGAGGTACCATCAATGGATGTAGCCCGGTGCAGTGACTGTCTTTGTATGCTGATGATGTGGTTCTTTTCATCAAACCCACCCGGCCGGATCTCCTGTTTGTCAAAGAAACTCTTACCATCTTTGGAGTTATACGGGTGAAAGTAAATTTTGCAAAATCAGCGGCCATCATGATTCGGGCAGAGCCGGAGGATGAGGAAATTGTGAAGTCGGCACTGCCCTGGAAGCTTGTCACCTTTCCATGCAAGTATATTGGATTGTAGTTAAGCATGTGGCAGTTGAAAAGATCGGAGTGGCAACCAATGGTTGACGCTGCACTCCACATACTGCCGGGATGGCAAAGGGGTCTGGTGACCAAACCCGGCAGGCTGGTTCTTCTCAACCAGGTCATGAGAGCGCGGGCTACTCACCACCTTATGGTTGCGGAGGTGCCAAAATGGGCTCTGGATAGAGGGGATAAAGGTTGTAGGGCCTTCTTCTGGGCTGGGACTGAGGAAGTCAAGGGAGGCAAATGTGTAATATCTTGGGCGAGAGTGTGCATGCCTAAGCACATGGGAGGGCTAGGAGTCATTGATCTACACAAGCATGGTATTGCTCTAAGATTGAGGTGGGAATGGCTTAGACGCACGGATGCTTCCAGGCCGTGGCAAGGGCTCTGCCTGACCGCGGACAAATCGGTGGTGCAAGCATTTGGAAGCTTGGTAAAATGGAGAGTTGGAGCGGGTGACAAAACCTTGTTCTGGAAGGATAGGTGCCTCCATGGTGCTACCATCGCGGAGGTCGCTCCTCTGGTGGCGACGTCTGTTCGTACGCAAGTTGCTAACAGGAGACTTGTCCGAGAGGCTTTGGGTATGCATTCTTGGATGAATGTTGTGGTGGGTGACCTGTGCACGGAAGGCCTAACCCAGTTTATTGGTCTTTGGGAGATCCTTGAGGAGGTTCAACTGGATGCTTAGTCCGAGGGCAGTCCCATTTGGGCATGGAATGCATCAGGAACGTACACTGCATCTTCCGCTTACAAGATGCTATGTGAGGGAGGAGTTAGATTCCACTCTTTTGGAGCTATTTGGAAGTGTTGGGCCCCTCTGGCATGCAAAATTTTCATGTGGTTGGCTGTCCAATATCGGCTATGGACTTCGGACAGAAGAGCTAGGCACAACTTGCAAGATCAAACATCAAAATGCTTTCTATTTGATCAAGACGAGGACACGGTGGATCACATTCTGCAGCAATGTGTGTTCTCGAGGCAAGTATGGTTCAGTTGCATCACTAGGATGGGGTTGTCGATGGAGCTTTGCCCAACCAATGGCTCAAGATTGGTGCAATGGTGGTCGGACGCTACAAAGCGTTTTCTTAAGCACTCTCGGAAAGGTTTTGATACTTTTGTTATGCTTATCTGCTGGACGTTATGGAAACAAAGGAACGCGAGGGTGTTTCGATCAGGTCAGATCAAGAATGAGCACGACATGATGGACACGATCTTCGACGAGCTGAGGTTGTGGGCCACGGCAGGAGCTTTTGGAGATCAATGTATGTTAGAGTAGTAGAGTAGCGTGTGTGTGGAGTGGAGGCTTGGTGAGGCTGGTTGTGGCCTAACCGGCAATATTGTAATCTCTTGTACATATTTTTCTCCCTTCTATAAAGCTAAGGTACGCCTTTGGCGTACCCTTGAAAAAAAAGTTCTGATTTACTGGCGAACTAGGTGATGTGAAACTGATGAACTAATTCGCTTACTGTAAGTGAACGGATGACACACTATGAAGTACATGCATAATTTCAGGTTAGTCCGTACATGCAGAATTTCAGGTTAGTCTGTACATACTATGGGCATTTATCTAATCTTCCCCTATGCAAAAACTCACTGCACACTTGGTACGAAACTATGTGAGGTGATAATCTGTAGTCTGCTCTTACTATCGAGAGCCATGTTCCTTGTCAAGTTTCTCCTACCTACTCAATCCAATATATATATATTGCCTTTCTCTGAAAGTTGTGTTTTTTTTGTTGTCGTAGTGTTCAGAAACTAATATGTTTGTGGGCAATCAAAAAGCTTTTCGTACATCCTATTTTTTTGTTATTCATTACAATTACGTCCGCGGTTCATCTCTGCACCTCATTCAGAAAGAAACTTATCTTACTCTTAGCAGAAACACAGTACAATCTACAAATCCTTTCAATAGTAAATCATCTATAAAGATTTTATAAACATCAAACAAAATTGGTTCATAGTGACTTATTTCTATATGGACACAATACTTGAGGTTGGCAACAAATGTCATGCAGATTATCTTAGCTGGTCGATTCTCCTTCACTCCATGTAGTTTCTAAATGAATGATTACACGTAATTCATGGGTTTATTATTTCATTGATCTATCCACATGCATGCCTAGACATTTAATAATGTACGTTTCTATTTTAGATTCATAATTTGATAGATTGTAAGCTTCTTAGTGGTACTCTTGTACCTTGTTGTCTCATTTGTTTTCATCCAATGAATATGCAATGATGTTGTGTTTTGTTAGTTTGTAGTCACCTCGAGGACTTAATCAGGAGACTTAAGCACAAGATAGAGCACTTGAAGAGATGGAGAGGAAACAAGAAGAAGAATCAGAAGATGTGAAGAAGATCCAGCAAGACAAGAGTGAAGTCGGGAAAGGAAGCAAGATGAAATGGATTAACTGATTGGTTTTCCCATAAGGGCTCAAGCAACTTAGTAGTCCAGGAAAACACTTTCGTGGTCTTTAGTTATTTAAAAATTACTTTGCAATTTAACTATTGTTGTGAGTGCCAAACTTTGAATCTGTGTTGTTTTTTATTGCCATCTCTATTTAGATGATGATTTGGCTGAGATGGTTGAATTTGTAACATGACTTGTCTTTCATTTAAATTATAATGTGAGTAGACTAACTTATTTATATAATATGAATTTGGAATATATTGGATTTGAAAACCCAGCGTGATTTAATTTTGAAATAAATAAAATAGATCATGATGATGTCATATTAACCAATGATGAAATTAGTAATGCTACTTTAATTGACGTCCTATGTAATTATGAAAAAAATTGAGACGTTTGTTGTACTAGGATAGTTTGTCCTATGCTGATCTGGCACCGAGTCAGTGACGTTGCCCTCTCACTGAAATATGGTCGATTATGGCATACTTGCATCTAGCTTGTGACATTTATTGGACGTCACAAAAATATCAAGTCGATGACGTTGTAGAAAACGTCACGGAAGGACCCATTTTCAGTGACATTTGGTGCGCGCGTCGTCACTACGAGTAATCCGTGACGATGCTCGTGACGCCCCAAAACATCACTGGGGTGTATTCTGTGATGTGTTTGGCTATTCCATGCCATTCTTTGGCTCGTCATAGTAGGCCCGATCTCTTGTAGTGAGTGCGGGTGGTGCCACGACGATCAAGGTTTGTGCGACAGGCCTCACCTGGACGATGATCGGCGCTTCAACATTAAGCTCGAGGAGACCTTCGATGTTGAAATGTACGCAACGGCGACAAGTGTTTTTTTCGTAATTAAGATTGACTTCAACTATTTCAACATGTAATTTTCATCTTTTACAATTCAAGTATAGCTTATCCCATGCCATGCAAGACGCTATGTCTTGGTGAGAATGGATTTTGAAGACCATACAAATTTTGAAACAAAGAAAATTCACCTAAGGACCCATCATGATGTGGATTTTGAAGTAAATCTGTATAATGTTGAGAGTGTAATCCATTTTGGTTGCAAAAATTGGGAAGCATTTTGCAAGATGTATGGTTTTGATGAGGGTATGCTTGTCACCATGGATCTTGGTTATCCTGAAATTGAGCAAGACAATACGGACATTTGGGTCCTTGTTGATACGCCTCCAGTTCTACCGCTATGTGAGTTTCTCAAACATAGTTATTAGCTAATTTATATTGTTTATTTCAAAATAGTTGACAGCTTATTTCCATTGACAGCTTATTTTGATTGTTCAAATAATGTGCGGAACATGGTAGACAAAACCCACTACACCGATGGCTGCGAATTAACTTATCAGGAGAAAAATCATCTGGTTGGATTTTGTACTGATATTGAGATTTACAATATCTACAATCAAACTCCACAACATTATGGTCAATACGTGCCACTAGTGCACGTGTTGAACTACGGTAACTACCATGGAGATAACCTGGTAAGATATTTTACTATTACGACATCCGTGCATCTTCTGCATACTTCTAAAACTAGTACATCATTGCTAACTATGAAGTTATTAGTATGTTTTTCAACAGAGAATCCCAGAGGATTGTGTGCCTCATTTGATGAGAATGACAGCCTTCGTGTTTTGAACATATATCCAGGTCATCCTACGAATCTCAACTGTCCATACCGGATTTCTCAAAGAAGTTTAGACATGCTAATCAATAAATGGAAAAAATGTATGGACAGTCGTAAGGAGGTTCTTGGAAGCAAAAGGAAGCGAAGCGCAAGAATTGGAGACAGGATGATCTCCATTCTCCATAATGGAGAGTCAGGGTCTATATTGTTTTATGCTATTTTACCTTAAAGAGGGTATTTAGGTCCTACCTAATACTGATGAGCATGTGCTAAGAACAAAGTAGGGTTGGTTCGATGACTATCACGATGATGATCGTATGACTTGTTATTAATAACGAGTAGGAGTTGTATGATGATGATTAGTAGGACTTGTTATTATGATGATGCATGATGCGAGCATGAAGAGTTATTATATATCTGTGGGTGAAATGAACATGGATTGGATTGAAGTGAAGGCAACATGCATGTGGTGCATGTCGAAAGTAGTACAATCCAAACTTGATCAAGTTAGGATTAGTATTACTTTGACATGCACCACATGTTGCCTCACTTCAATCTAAGTCATGTTTAGGCATAGCGATAGCGAGTACGGAGATAAGAGAGGACACATCTCTCTATTAGCTACCTATACCAACCTAAATTAACCCCCAAAACCCCTAAACCATCTCCTTTCAAAAAAAACCAGCCACTGAAATGCTGACGCGTGGAAGCTTATTGGTCCTGGTTGGTGCTACCAACCGGTACCAAAGGCCCTCCTGCCTGGGCTCGCCAGAGCGGCCACGTGGAGGCCCATTTGTCCCGGTTTGTATAAGAACCGGGACTAAAGGCCTAGGGCATTAGTAACGACCCTTTAGTCCCGGTTCCCCAGCCGGGACAGATGGGCCTTATGAACCAGGACAAATGGGCCCTTTTCTACTAGTGTTTCAACGCTCGATATATCTAAAAGCCCTTGGTGGTTTGTGTACAAAGATATCAATAGACAGGGTGAGAGAATCAGGGGAACTGTCTGCATAATGCTCGATTATGTAACTTTTACGTTGGTTCCATAGCCCTTATCTTCATATAAATCTATGAAACTAAGATTCCCAACCATGCACAACTACTACTAGTATTCATTTGCTTAATTCGATTCCTCGTATGTTGCATTATCTAGTGAGTTCTTTATTCCAACAACGGACAAGAAACTCATCTAACTGGCCCATCAGGTTGATTCCCTACACCAACTCTAAATTTCGGCCACACTCAACCTTACAAAAATAAATCACCTTTGATTGGTAACTGGACTTTTTTAGGAAAACTTGTTCACTTGTTAGTTGACATCGATCTTTGTTCTCAAGGATTCATTCAGTAGTCACTGCATCTAGAAAATCTTGGTTGTACCTGTGTTACAAGTTGTCAAGTTGCACACATGTTGGTTGTGCCTGCATCAATAAGTTCACATGACAAATCCTAGCTAACATGCAAGTGTTTGTTGTACTCAGATAAATCACACATGTTAATCACCAAAAAAGGCTTCTCGCCATGCTTTATAAATAAAGCCATGACCGAATACATTCAACATCCAAACGAAGGTCCACAAGAACAACAATAAGGCACACAACAAGAAAGTAAACAACAAACTTATTACTATACGAGCTGAGGGCAACAGCAAACAAGCCCGCAAAGAAAGAAAGCAATGCCTCCAGTAGTGTAAATCATCATAAGCGGTCGGGCTGACACCTCCTTGTGCTTCCTTGTCAACTCATATATGGCCATCTTGTCCTACCGCTTGGAGAGAGGCTTCCAAAGCTGCACGAATCCGCAGAGTTTGTAAATTGCATCGGTATCCCTGGATGGGAAAATATGTTCTGTGACTAGTTTATTCATGTCGCATCATAGCGTCCAAACCAAGGTTCCAAAATTCACCCACAATATTCTGCAAACCTGATCCGAGCAATTAGCCAACAATTGGTGCCAATCAGGGAAGTTGGTTGGGTAGCATCTATTGCCCAAAACTTTCCTGAAGCTCCACATAAATTAGGAGTTCACCTTGAACATTTGCTTCATGCCCATGGAAACAATGTAAATCCTTTCAAGGAAGCTTCTCCAATAAGAATAATTACCCCTTGTATATAATCATCATACCATAAATAAAGTGCCAAGATTTATCTTTAGCATGTTCGAAATTGCAAGGGTGTCTTGTGCTGGAACAGAAGTTATTTGTCACTAAAAAACTATGTCAATTCAACAGAAGATGATAAATTCATGAAATTGTACCCAAAAAAACATGTGTGAGTTCTCTATTACATGCTATGTTTTCAAAATTGATGGAGTTACAGAAGTATAAGTGTCGTTTGCACCTTTATAGAGTCTCTGTTTTGACAGACTCTTGTTATAGTTCTCGCAAATTGGCTATGTTTGCAAATATATTGTTCCCCATTTTGTGTGAAGGTGCTAGAACTGTTTAGTTTACAATAGCTAATGATGTATAATAAATTTTTCAATAATATTACAGCAAGACATGATTAAGATTTAATATTATTTATACTAACCTCTTTGACGAAGTTCTGTTAAGTTTTTGTGGATGAAGTTCCAAGAGATCATTCCTTAATTCTTTGCCGAAAATAAAGGAACCTAATTTTTTTGGAAAAGGAGGTTAAAACCCCCGACCTCTGCAACAATCGATGCATACAACCATCTTAATAATTATTCAACAAAGATTTGACAAGAACATACATCAAGCCACTCGAAGCCACCATCCACACCTACAAACTCGATAATGTGAAGTGCTCTTACTCCCCATATCTAAAACCAGCACTATGCCAATAAGTACCACCGGCTGACACAGCTTGAAGTCTATCCAGTGTTGCTCCACATGCTCCTAGGAGAGAAACGACACCGTAGTGCCGCCACCGTCCGATCTGGAAGGCCAAATCCAAGGGTTTCCCATGGCGCAACACGAGTGGTCGACAGTAGTTACACGACAATACCTTCATCAAGGTAATGACGTAGAACGCCGCCATCTCCCGTCGTCAGCTCGGTTTTCACCGGCAACTATGTCTCCCCGACTCGCAACCGGGACTAGATGACACATCTCAAGATCCGACCACCCATCTTCAGGCCGACCAACTTTGGCGAAGGAGGTGGCCACTACCGCCACGCCTAGGGCCGGAGCCCCCGACGTCCTCGTGTTGCGGGTCGAGCACAGGAACATGGAAGATACACGACAGCAGCATGCGCAACCCACTGAAGCCCACCTGGGCCAAGAGCGGGCGCCCTAGCCGCCGCCACTGCACATCTCACCCTATGCTGCCGCCTGCTTGTCGAACCTGGCCGCTGGTGCCCCACGCCACTGCCATAGATCCAGCCGGCGCGGACCGCCACCCTGACCGGAGCGCTGGCCGCGTCTCGGGTTTGCCTCGGATCCAAGGCCATCGTCACCATGGAGCAGCATAGGGCCCCGCAGCCGCAATCCCTGGCCACGTCTCGGGCTTTTTCGATGCTAGCCTCATGCAGTGGCGAGGAGGGAAGGAGTAGATCGGTGCTCCTGCGGCGGCTGGATAGGATCGTCCCCATGGTCCTAAAAGGAACCTAGTTTGAAACGGTAAAATTTTAATACAAATAGTAATCCAGAACGGACATATGTTAGACTATTGGGGATCCAATATTGACTTCAAAAAATAAACCTCGGTCCAATTTGTTATATATCCTTGTAGTTCTATGGATAAATAGTGGTTTTCTTCTTCTTTTAGCTCCTCTTACACAGATGCTTTATAGTGCCCTATTGTTTATCTTTGTGATGTTGTTAAAGTTTATTTCACTATTCATGCTTTGTGGTATTGTGAAATTGAGCTGTGAACCTTCTTGTGATCACACAGTACGAGCATCTAAACTAATGATGACATCCCTGAATAAAAGGGATATCGATGTGACACGAGCCCTCACTCTGATAGAAGAGGAACATCACCCATTTACGGTGGAACGTTAGAGCATCTATACCCGAACTTCCCAAACCTGCCTTATAGGCCCAGGCGTGCCGTCCAGTCACGATTTTTTGACCCAGACGGGCCTTTAGAACGGCCCTTGAACACCCGGGCTGACCGGCACCCCTCACATCCAGCCCAAATATGGGGCGGATATAGAAGCGTGCCCGAAGGCGCATGCCCGTCATGTCGCGTTGTGAAGGAGTCCTCACGGAACGCCTTAAACCCGTGGTGGTCCAAGCTCGTCTCCACCGCCGCATCGGGGCACTGAAACCCTACCATCCATCCACATTTTCCTCCTCCTGTCCGCCGCCGCCGCCACTTTCCACTCCACCTGTCCTCCTAGTAGCCATGCCCCCACGCCGGCGGGTGAGGAGCGAACCCTTTCTGACGCCGGAGCGCCGGCTCGAGCTCCTTAAGCAGATCCGGGCTAGGCGCGAAGCCCGGATCGCCGCGGGGCTACCTCCAGATGTAGTGGATCCGGAGAAGGAGGTGGAGGAGGATGTGGGGGACGCTGACGATGGGGTTTTGCTGACGGAACAGTAGGCCATCCTTTATTCCCTTTGATCGGAGTCGGCTGCGAAGGCAAGACACCGTCGCTGGCAGGAGATGGAGGCGCAAGAGGCCGTGGAGGAGGCGAAGATGTTCGCCTACATGGATGAGGTCGAGCAGGAGGAGGATGAGCCGGAGCCCTCCTACCCGCCCATCCAGCCGGCGCCCGGCACCGACGTCGACTTGTCGTGGACATCTCCGACGACAAAGAGTAACTAGGGTAGTACGTAGATGTAGTTTGTAGAATTATTTTTGCATAATTTATATGGATTTAGGGGATGAAATATGTGAAAGGTGGATACAAAGTGACTAATTTGGGGCGTGCCTGGTCATTGCCCGCGGACGCCCCCGGACTCATCCGCGAGCGTTTGAGAGACCGAATTTGCAAAGTCTAACTGTAGATGCTCTTATCAACCGTCGCATCAACCTTCGTGTGATCGATCACACAACACGAGCATCTGAACTAATGATGGCATCCCCGAATAAAAAGGGATATCAATGTGACACGAGCCCTAACTCTGATAGAAGAGGAACAGCACCCATTTACGGTGGGACGTTATGATCCATCGCATTATCAGAAAGAAATGGAAAACCTTGTGCTCGGTCACCGTTCCTTGATCGGCAATCATCGAGGGACAGGAAGCAGCCATGTCACAGAAGAAAGAAAGCGACCCTCCAAGCCAGCCCTGTTCAAGGAAGCGTCCAACGCCCAAGGGAAAACGGCCAAGGACGCCCCTTCCTTTCCTTTCGCAGCGCCCCCACGGCGACGTACAACGGCCGGCCGGCCACGTGCGCAATCATTCGGACGTACTCACTCTATTTGGAATTACTTGTCATAGAAATGAATATGTTTTAATGTATTTTAATTTTATATACATAGATTTTCGAAACAAGTAATTCCGAATGGAGGGAATAGATATACGTCTCGACAGGGATCTGCCGCATATGGAACGGCCGGTCGACGAGTCCAATCGAACGAGACAATACAGCGCTTCTGTTCTGTTGGCCCATGCAAGCACGTAGTAGTATCATCACCTTGCACCAGCACGCGACTGAGGTAGAGATACGATAGATAGAAGAAGCTGCACAGCGTGCGTGCGTGGGACACTGTGGCATGTCTCACTTCTCTGACATGAACAGACCGAGCTACGAGCATACTGTGTGTGTGTACTGGAATCTCACTGACAGAATACAGGAGCTTGGCTTGCAAACAGTACTCCTACTAGTGAAATACAGTATACATGTATGTATATGCTTACATGTCACCAGCCTCAGTGTTCCTCTAGTCTATAATATAGTCTATAATACCATATGTAGTACACATGGATCTCACAGTCGGAGCTCTTTCTTATAGATGATCTTCACTCTGTGACAAACACCATCACTACTGATTGGCTACTGCTTACTACTAAAATACGAATATGTGCATGTGACATCCTGGCCTGAAGCAGAACAAACCGAGGGAGGAATATGTTTACACGGTTGATGGACACCAAGTAGTCGGATGCTCTGATGTTCCTGTCCTCGTGGTGCTTCCCTGTTGACTCGAGCCGCTGATCATGTCCTCCGACGCCTGCCAGAGCCGCGCGGCCTCCCGGCGGCTTGCGGCGGCCGGCGACGGCAGCGCCTCGTTGCAGTCGGAGAAGTAGCGGCCGGACACGCCGGCCAGCCTCGGGTGCACCGCCGCGTAGCACGTGGTCGCCGCAGCCTGCACGCGAGAAGAGAGAGAGGGCACTACGTACGTCAGCAAGGAGGGGCGAGCGGCGCATTAACTGCGGAAAGCAGAGCCTTCACCTCCGGCGCGGCGCCGGCAGGCGGGGCAAGGCGCAGAACAGAGTGCAGCGATGACAGTCTGCATATGGTAACACAGATGAGAGCAGTTGATTTATCGTGACCTGTGGGATGGTCTTGAGCAGCTTGGAGAGCAGCACGAAGACGAGATCCGTGATGAGGCCCTCTCGGTCGCGGTTGAGGCGCGTCCTGACGATGCCCGGGTGCACGCAGTTCACCGTCACGTCCGCGCCCAACTCCTGGAGGCGGGCGGCGAGCTCCTTGGTGTGCAGCACATTGGCGAGCTTGGAGACCGCGTAGGCCTGCGTCGCGTCGTAGGGTCTGGACGCACGTACGTGCACATGCACATGCCAAGCTTGATTAGCGGCAGACAAAACAATGGCGATCGATCAGGTGAGGATAATAAAACTAACTAATGGCGCTTACTGTCAGTCCACCGAGTTAGGTGAAGGACCGATGAAAGATGCGATGCTTACATCTTGCGGCGGGTGACGAGCTGGAGGTATTCGGCCCAGTCGCCGGAGAACCAGCCGTGCACGCTCGACGACACGTTCACGATGCGGCCCTGGACTCCCGTGGCCGCCGCAGTCTCCGCCATCCGCCCCAGCAGCAGCTTCGTCAGCAGGAAGTGGCCGAGGTAGTTGGTGGCGAAGGTCATCTCCACGCCGTCCTCGGACAGCGCGAGCTGGCCGTGCGAGAACTTGCCGGCGTTGTTGATGAGGAGGTGGAGGGGCAGGCCGAGGGAGAGGAAGCGGCTGGCGAAGGCGCGCACGGAGGCGAGCGAGCTGAGGTCGAGGTGCAGCACGAGGACATCAGCGCCGGGGCACTCGCCCAGTATGCGCGCGCGCATGTCGTCGGCCGCCTTGACGCTCCGCGCCGGCATGACCACCCTGGCACCCCGCTTGGCCAGCACCCGCGCCGTCTCTGCCCCGATCCCCGACGTCGCGCCGGTGATGATGGCCGTGAGCGAGCCGAGGTCGGGGCACGCCGCCGTGACCTCCTCGGCGGTGGACTTGGAGCCGAACCCGCTGGCGCCCGGGGAGCCCAGCAGGTACCTGGCCGCCTGCAGCATCGTCGGCTACCCCAGCCGGCCGGCCACCGCGTCCGCGCCGCACGGCTATCTTCTTGATCAACGCACCGCACGGCCGCCGAGCTAGCTCGCTGCTAGCTTGGCAGAGAAGAGAGCTAGGGAGCGTGGCTGTGGACAGAGGTGAGGAAGTTATGGCGCCGGCCCGAGTCATATAAAGCTCGATCGGGGACCTCGCTCGCTCACGCCCAAGCCCAAGTACGCTGCGACGGACGGAGCTAATTTAATTCTTCTCCCAGATGATTTGATGGCATTGACTGCGGGGCGACCGTGCGAGTTACCTCGGTCGGAAGGACGTGCCGGGCGTGTCCGTGGCCGATCGGTGCCGCTACTTTCCGTCAATGCGCCGCCCGCCCACTGGTGACATTCCTCGCATCGTTTTTCCGTCCGGCCATATCAGGCCCTCTTCATCTATATCTATCTATATCTATATTATCTATATCCATACCTCTTCATCTATATCTATATCTATTTATATCTATACATCTATATCTACACCTATATCTATATCTACTCCCTTCGGTTATTTTTAGTCTGCATATAAGTTTTGTTCAAAGTCAAAGTATCTTTACTTTGACCAAATTTACAAAAAATAGTATCGACACTCACAATGCCAAATCAATATTGTTTGGTTCGTTATGAAATGTAGTTTCATAGTATATATATTTGGTATTGTAGATGTTGAGTTCTTTAATATAAATTTGGTCAAACTTTGAAAAGTTTGACTTGAAAAAAATCTAATACGCGAAGTAAAAACGACCGGAGGGAGTACCTACCAATAAAGCATGGAGTGCTTCTGTCGGTTTAGCGTCATTAAAAAAATCATCTGCTTTTTTTACTTAACCTGCAGTACATGTTTAAGTCACATCCAAACTTTTTTTTAATAGAAACCCCCTAACTTTTCTGTTAATCGGTCTGCAGCTTATCTGAAACAAAATTATTCATATCTTATCAACCATAACTTCAATTTTAACACGTTAAAGTTTGATTAAAAAAATGTATGATATTATCTTTAGCTGTTAAATATTTCTAAAATATTATTTTTGGTGCAAACTTAATCTATAGTGCACGGTCCTTTTTCTTTCGTACCGGCGGCGATCCAAATTTCAAATAAACACCCATTAAAACCAGATTGAGAGGAAATAAAATATCGATAACCACAGATGCACACGCTGGAAAACCTCGCGGGTAAAAACAATATATTTCTCATCTTATTCCGAGAGAGAGAGAGAGAGAGAGAGAGAGAGAGAGAGAGAGAGAGAGAGAGAGAGAGAGAGAGAGAGAGAGAGAGAGAGAGAGGCCATCGCCGGCAACACAAATTGGATGCCATGTGAAAATAAATGACGTGGACCTATTAAGGTCTTGAGTCATGATTATTGGGTTAAGAGTGTGTGATATTTTCTCTTCTGTTGCAATGCACAAGCTCTTTTGCTAGTTTTAGACTAAAACTAAAAGTTTGATAATAAATTTAATTAAGAAAATGTCAGCTATATGTTATAAAATTTAATTATGTTGTGGGAAAACTTTTCAAATTCAAATCCAACAATATATTTTTTGTATCATATAAGGAAGTATATTTTGTTTGTTTTACATATGACCAAAGTTTTGATCTGGAATACAAGAGGGCCCACTACACTTCTGTTGCGTGCAGCCTGCAGGGATGGATCCGTCGACCGAAATAAGCACAGGCTGCCATTACCACCACTGCACTTGGCATTTAGATGTCGATCAATGGGTATGGGTCATCTGGAACGCTGAAATTTGGCCGCGAGCTGAGCATAGCAAACAGTATTGTCGTTGCATATCTCTACGTACGCCGGCCCGGTTGCGCGGACATGACAATTGATCCTTGTCAATGAAATGCAGGAACCCCCTGTCCCTTTCGAGATGTTCTCGAAAAAAGAAAACAATTGATCCTTGTCGGGTCCGCCCAGGACACACACACACAAAGTCAAGTCAAATGGCAAGGCCTACTACAAATATGTGGGGTGGATGTGCATGTGGAAGATGGATATGTTAGGTCCACCTGACCGATGCCTCACCTATAAACCACATGATTGGTTCCCGCCAGTGGCCAGTCTGCTTAATTGAAGAACCATAATATCCAACAAACGTCAGATTTTTCGGTATGACAAATTGAACATTTTTATGGTAAATTATTTTCATCGAGGATGGCAAGTTAAGTTGACGAGCATAACAAATTCGTCTCAGTTTATTTATTGGTCGGAAAATTACAGTGCTTGCAAAATAAATTTGCCGTCTTCATGCCAATATATATAATTTAATTGGAGGATGTCGTGAAAAATTTCGGGCTCCATGGAGCATGGTCACCAAAATGCCCCACTCGTGTATATACGACAATTGGTTTTGAAGGGCGAGCTCCATGAAGGTCTCTGTTTGCAAAATTTAAAATTCATACTTTTATATTTGAAAACTTCTTAAAAAAATATAGATATACATGGATGCTTAATTACATGTATGTGAATTTTCAGGATGAAATACTTTGAAATGAGGTTTGTGCAAAAAAATTAATCTGGGGTTTTTTTAGCACATTATAGTACTATTCATCCTCAAAGTCCATAAAAAAAGTTGTACAGGTCGCATTTCAAAGTACTTCATCCTGAGATTTTACGCGCATATACATTTCATCCTTGTATACTTTCATTTTTTCAGATATTTTTATAAAACCGGAAAGTTTGAATCTTGTATTTAAAAAAAAATCGGGAGCCCGGCCGTGCTCATGTGTATATATACAAGTAATCCATATATACATATGAATTATTATTTTTTGCCTAACATATACTCCCTCCATCCTTTAAAGAGTGTACTTCCAACTTTGTTGGAAAGTCAAACTTTTTTATATTTGACCATATTTATTTAATAATACATCAACATTTATGTTATCAAATTACTAGCATTAGATTCAGGATAAAATATATTTTCATCATATACAAATTTGATTTTACAAACATTGATATATTTTTGCACAAACTCGGTCAAACATTGAAATATTTGACTCTCCAACAAAGTTGGAAGTACACTTTTTAAAGGACGAAGGGAGTATGCGTTTGAATTTATGAGAGGTAACGGCTAGTTAAAGCCCGGTTGAATTTAGTTTAAATGGCAGAGCCAGCGACGCATGCAGCGAGCAAAAGGGCCGTAGAGCAGCCAGCCCAGTGCAGTGCAGTGCAGTGCAGTGCAGAGTCTTTACTCCACATCTAGGCTTTCGCATGTCCTGCGCTGCAGGGGCGCATGCATGCGCCCGATCGATGGACCGATCGCCATTAAAACCGATGGAGGTAGCTCCTGCTCTGCGATCGTCGCACGACGGAGGTCAACCTGCTCCGTAACTGCGCAGTAATAAAGGCTAGATCAATGCTGTGTAGCGGCCGGGCGATCCGTCGATCTAGTTCGTTAGGCCATCTCCAACGCGCGACCCCAAACGGACGTCTGTTTTGTCCGAATTCTGTCCATTTGGATAGGGATTTGGGGTCGTGTCCGAACGTGTCCTAAAATGCGGTGGCCGTGTGCCCTGTGCGCGGCCGCATCCGTTTGCCCTATCCTGTCCGTGTTTATTTAAAAAAAAGAGCAACGTTTTAAATGCCAAGCCTTAGTTCACGGCCCCAGTTTATCACGCTGGCAACAAAGTCAGCGGCCTACACGTCCATCGCCGGCATCGGCCAGCGGCCGGCAACACAGCCAGCCTCCAAAATGAATAGTTGTCCTTGCCGGCAACACAGCCAGCGGCCGGCAACACCGCCGGCTTCCAAAATGAATGTTTTCTCGTCGGCACACTGCCAGTAGCCCAGCGGGCGGGCAGCACCCATGCCAGCCTCCAAAAAGAACGGCCATGCCGATCGGACGACCTAGTTCAGGCCTTCGGCGTCGAGCATCTCCTTCTGCCTGGCCTCGAATCAGGCCCACGTCTTGTCGCTCATCTTCGACAAGTCCACGCTCATGATCGCAAGGGCCACCTTCTTCGCTTTGGTGGCGGCATTGGTGGCCTCGATGTCGAGCTGCCTCTGCCTGGCCTTGACGTTGTCGACCTCGATGTCGAGCTGCCTTTGCCGGGCGACCTCTTCCATGTCGAGCTGCCTTTGCCGGGCCGCCTCCTCCATGTCGTTCTTCCTCTTCTTGGCCGCCTCCTCCATCTCAAGCTTCTTTCTTTGAAGGTCTAGGTATTGCTTCATTTGCTCGTCCTTGCTTTGCCGCTTCTTCTCGTCCCTCACATCCTTTTGAGACATCATGCCATGCAAAGTGTCATGCAATACCATGGATGAGGCATCACGTATGTCATCAACCTTGGAGTTGGTCTTGCCCCTCGGCCTCTTCAACGCCTCGCCATCTCCACCTCCGGCGAACTTGGATGTCCTCAGTCCTCTCTTCCTTTGTAGTTCACGGTATTGGTCCTTGAACTTAGGGCAATTGTTGATGAGTGTCCAACAATGCATAAGAGTGAATGGCTTGTCATTGTGTCGGGCCTTGAATGCCTCCAAAGATTGAAATGCCTACAACACATGATCAACAAGAAGTGAACATGCAAACATATACAAGGCCGAAGTCCCATGGCCGTAGCAAGGAAAGGGCTAGGAAGAGGAGAGCATACCGTGTCCCCAATGCCGAGACCACTCACGGGCCGTGCTTCAACGCTCTCAAATGCGGCTTGATACTTGTTGCACTCTTGTTGGATGAACAACCATCTCTTTTGAATCGAGTCGATGCCACGGTTACTTGTAATTTGGTAGGGCTCGAACATCTTCCTTTTATGGAATGTTTTGTGGACTCTCATCCAAAAAACAATGCCCTTTTGTTGCGCGCTGGTCCTCGGATCTTGGCTAATCTCCATCCAAGCTTGGCAAATCAACTTGTCCTCATCTTGTGTGTATGAACCCGTGCGAATGCTCTTCCTCTTCTTTTGTGCTTCCGCTCTTTGGGTCAGCTCGTCGATGAACAATGGCGCGCCACTAATATCAACGTCATTGCCTTCTTCTTCTTCATCATCACCATCACCTTCGACATAGATGTCATCGTCTTCATGCCACGAGTCACCATGGTCGTAGTCTGCACGGTCGTCGGCCTCTTCATCGGGGACGTACTGCGCGCGGCCATCCTGACTTTGGGTCTCCTCGGGGTCGTCGGCACGTCCGTGCCCAGCCTCGAAGATCACGTTCTCCATGTACTGGTTGTAGAAGGGGTCATCGACCGGTGCCATTGCTGTTGGCATTCCGTCAAACAACACACGGGGGGCCGGCATGGTGCCCGTGAACGGTACCCGTGCTTGGTTGCTTTGCATCTCGACGGACGGCTGGCCGCCGCTGCTGGACCCAGGCGTGACGTTGAGGTCGATGACGGCCGCGAACAAGCCAACGTCTGGCGACCCCGAGAAACGGGTGTGACCGTCGTGCCCTGGCGGAAAAAGCCGGGCGACATGGGAGTGGTCCGCGACGTCGGCAACTGGCAGTGCGCAGGCCGGGCGACCGGCGAGCCTGTGCTCGCCGGGCCGACGGCCGCTGTAGTGAAACCGGCACAAGCTAAGCATGAGGAGGGCGTGCGCTTTGTTGACGATGCCCTCCTTCTCGTCGGCCGCGGCCTTGCGCCGCGGGGCCTCAATCTCATCGCGCTCGGCGGCGAACTTGGCCGCGGCGGCATTGCCCTTGACGGCCGCTCTCCGGCTCCTCTTCTCCGCCGCTTCCGCGTCCAACCTGGCGATCTTCTCCGGCGTGCACTTCGACCGTGGCTTCCTTGGCTCCTTGGCCGCCTTCTTCTTCACCTTTTCCAGGCGGGTCGACGGCCAGGCCGCCAGAATTCGGCTGGGCGTCGGCCATGGACGGGGGAGGAAGGGGGGTGGCGGGAGGGACGTGGGAGGGTTTGCTGGAAATGGCGCCAAATGGGCGGGCGAGGGTTTTTGCTTTGTGCCACCGACAGGCGGGCCATGGGAGGACAAGCGCGCGTTCCGCCCATCCGCGCGCTGTCCGTTTCACCCCAAAACCGGCGCAAACTTGGGCCGGGGATGGATCGAAAGCGGACACGAAACAGACAAAAGTCCATTTGCTCCCACGCGCTGGGCCGCCAGGTTTGTCCCTTTTACCCGAAACGGACGGGGACGGACAGGATAAGGTCGCGGTGGAGTTGGCCTTACTCCTTGAAACATACTGTACGTTAGTAATATACGTGTGCGACTCGGTAGTGCAGATCCCAGTAGTACGGTAGCTGCATGGAGTAGGATCGATCGAGACGGGGGCTGCACAGTACTACTCGATATAGCCTTTGCATGGCGAACTGGCATGCGAAACTGCATGCATGTACACCTAGTAGGATAGGACAGCTGCGGGCTTCGAGATTCGTGGACGCGACGCACCCTAGCCGTCCGTCCACTCGTGGCCAAATTCACTGTTTTGACCCTTTTGTGCACGTTTAGCCGCATCTGACCCCTCTTTGGAAAGTTTTTCGGATCTGACCCTTTTCCTACCGCCACCCGATCTGGCGGTAGTCTAGAACACCCTACCGCCACCAGCTCTGGCGGTAGGGACCGGTCAACGTCGACGGCGCCTGTTTACTGGGGGCGTGGATAAGTGGCTACCGCCACGGCCCGATGTGATGAGTCTAGGTAGCCTACCGGGAGATCGTGGCGGTAGGTTCTGGCTGCTTATATAACCAATGGCTGGGGGTTAGGTGGGCCCCACAAGCCACCCATTCGCCCCCAAATCCTTTCTTCCCCGAGCTGAGCCCCTCTCCCCCTCTCCCCATCCTAGGGCTCCATCAAATTCATCTCCATTGCTTGAGTTTTCTCCGGTGGATTGAGGCCATTTTCATCCCTCAAGGTACCTCACCCACTCTCTTCTTTTTGGTTGGTTGGAATCAACTTATTTGATGGTATTGATTTCTTTTATGCAAACCCTAGTTGTGCTACATTTTGTGTGAAATCAATGGATTTGATGGATGGTAGATCAAGATCTAGGGTTGTATATGTGTGATTGACCATGTGTAGTGTGCTAACTTTGTTGTTTGTAGCTAGATCTATGGTTATTGTTTTGGTTATTTCTAGGGTTAGGGTTAGTGGTAAGCAAAGTCATTTTTAGTTGTTAGAGTTAAGCCATGATATTTTGTTCTTTAGTTGTTGTTTGTTTTGTTGCTTAAATGTATTGCATAGAGCTTTTATTGATCCATGGGATGCACAATGGATCTTGTCCCAATTATGATGCCGCCTATCTTTGACATTATCTAAAATTTATTTAGATGGGTTGTCTCATGAATCTCCATTATTTGGATAAGGAGACATTTATGAATGGCAATGACGATGAAGGGGAAGAACACATGGTATTTGAGTATAGCCCAACCTATGAGGATGTAGTTGTGAAAGTTAGAAGTTTGTTATATTGGATGGACCCAAGTGATGAGCTTAAACTTATTGGAAGGTATGATGTTGGAGTGGGGGTGAAGTCTCGGTTGAAGAGTATGCCTATCACGTCGGAATTGCATTGGAAGGTGTACAAGGGTAAAGTAGAGCAATCACAAGACAACTCACTTGAATTATTTGCCACCAAGGTTGATGCTCATTTGCTACAAATTGACTTGAACCTGCATGCCTCCTCCCCAATACATGATGCTAGGGTGGAGGTGTATGTCCCCAATTCTTGTAGCCAACCACCAAGTAGTCAATCAAATGAAGCGGAGATGAATGATAGAGCCATAGTAATTCAAGACCCGGAGATAAATGATATGGCTCATGTTGATGATGATGATGCTTATGCGGAAGAAGAAGAGATTCATTACAATCCAATAGGTAACTTGGATGTCATTGTCCATCAACAAGACATGGATCGTAGCCTCCCTTATAACCGTATGTGTGGTTATGGCTCTGATGATGAGGGTCCCGAGGAAGATTTGGACGAAGATGGATTCACGGTGCAAGAAAATCAATTCTTCAAGGAGGTGCACGGCAAGGAAAGAGGACCCCCATTGTTTCGTGATCTTAGCCTTGCCGACCATGCCATTGTTGATGGTGGCATGAGACTGGGGTTGGTTGAACCAACACCGTGCCCGAGAGTCGGCGATCCAAGGCCCAAGAATGAGGACGAGAATGCTCATTTGAAAAAGGCATCAAGTTTGGGTGCTTCCAAGAGTTTAAGATGTGGTTGAGTGACTACGCCATTCGGAACCATAGGCCATTTGTTGTTGGTCATTCTAACCAAGAGGTGCGGTACACCGTGAAGTGTGACCAAGAAGGATGTAAATGGAAGGTTCGTGGAAGAAAAATCATGAAGCAGGGGCAATGGGAGTTGAAAAGTTGTGTAGCTACTCACGAGTGCATACCTCCGCATAAAGCTGACGAAGCAAGGGCCACCGTCAACTCACGTCGAGTTTCTCGGCTACAAATTATTGAATGAGATATCCCATGACCCAACCGTGAAGGTGAAGTTTCTGATGAGTATTGTTGAAAAAATGTACGGATACAAGGTCAACTATGGGAAGGTATGGAAGGCCAAGTCAAATGCTATTAGGATGTTGCACGGTGATTATGCGGCCGCATACAATATTCTTCCGAGGATGTTGGGAGCCATTGCACATAAGAACCCAGGCATGCAGCATGGGTTTGAGGACATTGACGGAGTGTTTCATCGTGCCTTTTCCGAGTTTTGGGCAATGCATCGAGGCATTTAAGCATTGTCGTCCGGTGTTGTCTATAGATGGCACATTCTTGACCGGCAAATACAAGGGCACACTAATGGTGGCAATGGCTCATTCGTCCAATAATAACGTGTTGCCGGTGGCCTTTGCTTTAGTTCCTTCCGAGCATGACGACAATTGGGAGTGGTTCATGGGGCATGTGAGGACCAAGGTGATTGGTAAGAGGCAGGTATGCATTATATCGGACCGGCACCATGGCATTCTCAAAGCCATAGAAGTTGTCATTCCTGGGCTTCCAAAGCTTCATCACCGATGGTGCATGAGGCATTTCGTGGCGAACTTTTACCGGGCATGCAAGAGCAAGGAGTTTTGCAAAGACCTTACCCATGTTTGTGTGGCATTCACCGTCAGTTCATTCAAAATCCGGTATGACAAACTCTTCAAGGCATTGGCAAAGAACAAAGGTGGAAGAGCATTCTTGGAAAGGAATTATGGGGAGAAGCATAAGTGGTCACGCGCTTACGATGAAGGAGGTTGGAGATACGGTGACATGACGAGCAACATGGTTGAATGCTTCGACAATGTGCTTAAGGGCGTCCATTCTTTGCCGGTGACTGCAATACTGAAATACACTTTCTTCAAGCTGAACAAGTATTTTCTTAGGCATTCCGAAACCACCGCCAAATGGATAGGTGAAAAAAAAGAGTATCCCGACAAGGTTGATGATTGGTTGAGGTTTCAAGCAGGGAAGTCCTCGCATCAAAAAATCATTAGATTCAACGACAAAGAAATGATCTATCAAGTGGACGAGCCAGGTGGCACAACACGAGACGGTGTGGCTTACGGAGGTGTTGCGTATAAGGTGGACCTCAAGAACCGGTGGTGTCAGTGTGAGAGGCCTCATAAGTACCACTGGCCGTGCTCGCATTTGATGACGGCAGCCAAGGCGAGAAACTTGCATGTTTCTGATGGGAGGACCGTGCGGTTGCAGGAGTTCACATTGGAAGCCACGAGGTTGACATGGGCGCCTCGATTTCATCCTTTCCTTGACCAGTCACAGTGGCCTGAGTATGATGGCCCACATATCGTGGCCCGACCACGAACTCATGGTGCCTACAAAGGGAAGAAGAAGGAAGAAGAGGTTTAGGAGTGACATGGATGATCTAGCTGGTTACACCGGAATGAAACAATTTGGTAGCGGTCATTTCATGGAGCCACCGGACATCAACAACTGTGGACAATGTGACGATCCGGGACACAATGTTAGGTCATGCACCAAAAAATCAAGGACGATATGTGAGGCTGTCCATTTCGTTGATGAAATTCTTGTACAAGGACTTGTTCTTGCTTCCAAATATTCTAACCCGGTCCCAAGAGAATGCCATGGTGGGGAGTCGAAAAACATCATCTTCTTCATCAAGGCCTACCCACACGTGCGGTGAAGGATGCTTTTCAGGACGCCCAACCGGCAAACACTCCCACATCCAGACCGAGAGGCCCCAAATACATCCACCCATGCATGGCCTCGAGGTGGTTTTCCTACATGTGACGTCGAGCTGCAACCCAAAAATCAAACCGGTTAAATGTACTAACATAAGAGTTGGAGGAGTGCTCTTTGTAGGAATTCATGAACATACTACCATGCTTAATGTGTATTTGCATAACTTGTTACCTGACGGTATAAGTAGGCGAACCCAGCAGACCCCCAGCTGAACTTCTCGTCCCAGTCGGCCAAGAAGTCAAGAAACTTCCAAGGAGCAACGTCTCCAGAGCAGTCTCCAAAGACCACCTATGATAGGAGGTGCCACACGTACGCTCGAGCATACTGCTCCACGATCTCCTCATTGGCTTCTTCAGGGCATCCCAACCTATGATGCTGGAGCCAAGGGAATGGGACACCGTTTGTCCTGTTGTCAGTCCTTCCTGGGCACTAAGAGAGGCCGGCAGTCACCGATGAGAGCGGTCACCCTCGCACGCCAGTTCTTGCCGTCCACCCGTCCGGTGAGAGCCTTGCCGTCAATGGCAAGCCCAGTGATCATGGCAAAGTCCTCCAACGTCACCGTTAGCTCGCCACAAGGGAGATGGAAGTTGTGTGTCTCCCGCCGCCAACGATCGACGAGGGCGGTGAGAGCTGAATGGCACATCGACAGCGGCACACGCTTGAACTGAAGAACAAACGGTAGCAGCCCGGCACGCTCAAAGTACGGCTCGTAGCGCACGTCATATTGCATCTGGTTTTCCGTCGTGTGGCTCCTAAAGCGGATGACAGCAAGTTTACGTAACAATTGAGAAAATATGTGAAGCTTCCTTCATTCAAAAAGTAGCATGAAAATTGTTACCTCTCCACGCTTTCGATAGCACGGGCACGATGGTCCTTGTCAAAAGCAAGGTCAAGCCCCGTATACAAACGCCCATTGTCCTCATCCTCGGCCATCCTAACAAATATATAATTTTTCACTTGTTAGGCAACATCGTCTATACATATGAATAAAAAAAACTAAAACCAAACATCTACAATTATAAACTGCAAAATATGAAAATACCATACTATTAGTATGCATTCTCCATCACAACAAAAACATCTATATGAAATACACACATTTTCACACTATGCATTAACCACCTACAAATTTTGCAAAAAATCATCCTCACAATTTGACAATGCATTAACCATCTAAGAATTTTGCAATGCCTTCATCCTCACAATCTTGCATTCATCATACACAAAAACTTCTAAGAATCATATCCTCACATATATGCATTCACCAACAAAAACTTCATCCTCACATATATGCATTCACCAACATATCCTCACATATCTCGCAATGGTTTCACCCACACATCCTTTCATAAGCCTACTACTAAATCATATACTACTAAACAACTAAAACATCATAAAAAAAATCTACACCAAAACCTAGGTTGCACCTAGTGTCAAAAATAGCTTCAAAAATAAAAAAAAACATTTGGAAAACTGATTGGAGGGAATGGAGGAGCTTACCGGCCTCTTCGATTTGCCCCAAAGCTCCGCGAAAATGGTGGAGGGAAGAGGGAGATCGAGGGAGGGGATCGGGAGGAGGAGAGAGGCGCGGCTCGCCTGCTCGAGTCGAGGCGAGGAGGAAGAACGGGCTGGTAGGGCCCGCCCACAGCCACCAAGCACAGAATTGCCTGTTCGGCACCTACCGCCACCCGATCCGGGCGGTAGGGCAACACCTACCGCCATCGGCCGCGTGGCGGTAGCCACTTATCCACGTCACCAGGCAGACGGCGCCGTCGACGTTGACCCGGTCCCTACCGCCAGAGCTGGTGGCGGTAGGTTGTTCTAGCCTACCGCCGGATCGGGTGGCGGTAGGAAAAAGATCAGATCCGAAAAACTTTCCAAAGAGGGATCAGATGCGGCTAAACGTGCACAAAAGGGTCGAAACAGTGAATTTGGCCTCCACTCGTACGCTCATGGAATCTGTGTGTGTCTGGCTGACCAATGACTGAATGGCGTCGAGCATACACATACACGCAGCTCAGCTGGCCCGTGACATCCCTGCCTTTCCGACTCACAGGGTCAGCCTCGCCTTGCAGTATGGACGAAGGTACATGTCCTTGACATGATCCCCGCGAAGCTCGTGTAGTGCGGATGGGACGGGACGGGACGCCGGCACGCACGGAGGCACACAGGGTTTTGCGTTGCGTTGCATGGGCTTCCTAGTCAGGAGTGGTCAGTGTCTTGACGCCTTGATATGCTTGGGTTCAGGCAAATCCTCGTGCGCCGCGACCACGCGGCTGCCTCTGCAAAATAAGGCGGGCTACTACTCAGCTATTGCTTATTGTAGGCAAGATTTTCCTGCTGTATCCCCTCCCCACCCCGAGGCGCTCCCGCGGGCGTCCCAGAAAGAAACCCCTAGTGCCGCCCCTGTCGCCCCCTTCGCCTCAACCCTCTCACTCGTCGCCGCCTGGGGTGTCGCCGGCCAAAGGCCGTGTGGCGTTGGCGGCGACGGGACGACTTTCTCCCGCACGCAGTTGGGGACTCCGCAGGGCGTTCCCATCTGCCTGGTGGTGCCGAGCGTCGGGCCGGCCCTGCCTCGGCTCCTTCTCCCCCTCCTGACGTCCTTCGCTGGCGCCGCCTCCTCCCCTCCAGGGTGGTGGGTGCCGGGGGATGCGGATCTAGGATTTCCTGCCCAGATCCGGTGGATGGTGGGGGGTGGTGTTGGCAGCGGTGGCCGGCGGCCCAGGGGTGGTGGCGGCAAGTCTCGCGGCCTCTGGGCATCGTGGAGGTGCCGAGGCGGCGAGTGTTTAGCCTGGTGGTGGCGGCGGCCGTGCATGGGAGTTGGATTCCTTCGAACAGATCTGGGTGAAAACTTGCTTTCGGCTACTGCCAAGGCCGGCGGTGGCGGCGCTATCTGCATCGTTCCCTTCTTGAAGGCATCGTCGTGGAGAAGTTCAAGGCTACTCTCTGCTACCTCCGGGGGAAACCCTAGGTCGAACGATCGGATGACGGCGGCGCTCTAGTGTTGTTCCCCCCTTTGGGCGTCATTCTTGGAGGTGCACACGTGATCGAGGGACCAGAGGACGGATTTTTTAGTGGAGCGGTGCTTCATCTCACTCGTTGATGGCGGCGGATCTCGGCGGCATGGCGATGTGGTGACTCGGCGTCCGATGCGCGGAGATGGACTCGCGCAGGAGGGTGACGCGGTCTAGCGTCGTGGTGGCGTCGACGTCAGCTAGACCAGGCAAGATAGATGCATCAATATAGTTCTGAAGATGGATTGATGGCAGGTGGCTGCGGCGGCCTCATACCCGGCAGGCGTCCTGGTTGAGTAGTGCGCCGGACCGGTAGGTGCCCCATACCCAGCAGGCGTCGTGGATGGGACCTCAGGTCTTAGATGGTAGGTTTGGCTGCGAGGTCTGTTTGGTATTAGGCCCGGACTATCAACATCCCTTTATCAATTGAATATGAGTAGCGACAGATGTTGCCTAGACGATGGCTTTAGTCTTACTGTTGTAATACTTTATAAGGTCTTGTGTGAATAATTAATAAAATGGCTGCACGAATCGTTAAGATGCAGAGGCCGGGTTCTTCCTCCTTTTCTAGAAAAACTACTCAGCTATTGGTACTAGCAGTAGTACCCGCAAATAAAAAGAGTACTAGCAGCTGTAACTCCAACTTCATTTCTCCACAGGAAGAGAACAACATTGCGCGTGTGAAATGATCAAGGGCCCAAGGTGCAGAGCCGCAGGCCCTGCCAAATAGTAACGTTGATCTGCACTGTTAGACCAACCTGTGAATGATGAGAGGAGGAGAATAACTACGGCCTGCTACGCCCTGCGTGCCCCTGATCGATGCTATATATGCTGACATAATCAAAGCTGCTGCCAGGGATCGATCGGCTTGCGGCAGCAGATTAATCAATCAATGCGTGTTAAGTAAAGACAGACATTGAATTCAAAGCGAGACAACGACAACCGGGGGAGAGGAGAAGAAGAGAATGCAGGCCGGTAAAAGCTCCTCTAGGGTAGTCCCTAGCGCTGAACTGCTCCAAGTCGCTAGCTAACCACAAAGAAGAGAAATTAACCTACAAAACGCGACTCCCCAATGGTAAAAAAAGACTTCATCATAAGCCCCCTCACGTCGCCTCCCCCTGGGCGACGCCAGGGGGCCCGAAACCCTAGCGCCGCCAGCACCCTCTAGCGCCTCCTCCTGCCGCAGCTGTCGCCGGCGTGGACCGCGGTGGCGGCGGGCTCGGTGCCGAAGGCACCTGTGCGGGTGGACACGGCGGATCTCATCTGAGGCGGCAGGGGCGGCTCCTCTCGTGCGATCCGAAGGCGTCGGCTGGGGTGGCGACCCCAGGCCGTGCGCGGCGGCCGAAGCACCATAGTCGGCGGAGCGGCGGCCCTCAATGAACGGCGACGGTGGCAGCGCCCCATCCGGCGGGGTGGGTTGTTCTGGTCGGGATGGTGACTGCGGATCCAACGCCCCGATTGGATCCGTCGCGGGGAGGCCTTCCGCCAACCGGCGGCGCGTGGAGGGGCCGGTGAGGAGATGTCGGATCTCTGTCGGAGTACCGACGGCGACGTACGTCTTCGTGGCGAGGTTCTGCTCGGTTCCAGCCAGCCGCGAGGTTGGGAAGACGTGGCTTCCTGTGAAAATCGCGCCTGGCTGCGGTCTTGGCGGATGATGGCGGCGTCTCGGACGTAATTCCCTTCTCGAGGCATCGTCGTTGCTGGTCACGTCAACCTGATTGGGAAGTTTTGGGGGAAGCCCTAGATCTGGGTCTACCGGATCGGACAATGACGGTGCCTTCGGTGTCGTTCTCCCTCCCGGGGGCATCGTTTTGGAGCAAGTGCTGGTTTGAGGGGACAAGAGGGAGAGCGGTGTTTCATCTTGCCCATTGATGACGGCGGATCTCGGCGGCGTGGCACAGTGGAGACTCGGCGCCCGATGAGCGGAGATGGACTCGCGTAGGAGGGTGACGCTGTCTGGCGTCGTGGTGGCGTCGGTGGCAGCTAGACCGGGCAAGGTAGATGCAGCAAGACGCTCTGAAGATGGATTGATGGCAGGTGGCTGCGGCGGCCTCATACCCGGCAGGCGTCCTGGTTGAAGAGCACGCCGGACTATAGTGGGTGCCAATACCCGGCAGGCGTCCTGGTTGGCTGCAAAGTCTGTTTGGTATTAGGCATAGATTTTCAACGCCCCTTCATCAGCTGGATAGGAGTAGCGACAGATGTTGCTTAGACGGCGGCTTTAGTCTTACTGTTGTATGACTCTGTAAGGTCTTGTGTCAATAATTAATAAAATAAATGTACGCATCGTCCAGATATAGAGGCAGGGGATCTTCCTCCTTTTCTAAAAAAACCTACAAAACGGGTCGACTGATGCCATCATGAGCTAATGCGAACATCTTACCTCTTTCTCTCTCTCTCAAAAAAAGCAAATGTCATACAGTAGTAACTTCGTGCTGTACTAGTGCAACTTTAATCTCCTCGGCCCTGAGTGGAGTAGTTAAGTTAGCTTTGATCATAGAGAAAAGTCCACGAAAAAAATTGATGATAGAGAAAGGACACATGAAGGAAGAGGGCGGGACGGAAGAAGTGCTTGTGGCCGAAGAGCGACGTGCACGTGGGAGTGTCAAGTTTGGCGCATGGATTCGGACTCATCCATGCCCGTTTCGGGCGCAACACAAGCCGGCCGTAACCGTCAATCAACCACACAGCGCGCAAACGCCATGTTCCTTTGTTCCCCCGCGCTTTATTGGGCATCGATCGATGACCCCGCACGGCACATGCATGCTATAGCTATAGGTTAATTGTGTTGCCTCGTATGCATGAACTATGATTTTTGTTCGTGTGTGGCTCGGTCTCGGTCGCCTGAGATTTAACTAAGTCTCGGTTGAGTAACATAGCAACATGCAAAAGATTTAACTAAGTCTCTGTTTTCGTTCAGTTTTAGGATATGGCAATACGAATCCCATCAGCACCAGAGCTTATGCTTAGTGGTGAGCTTGCCCAGACATGATGTCTTGTTCTCCGTGGTTCGGACATGTCACGGCGAACCAGAGTCTGGTGACGTCGCCTCACCATGTACGTACCCTGTCTGTCGATGTCTATCCCATCGGTCGACCTCCTCCGTGCGTCCCTCGGGGGTCGTACCTGTCTTGGGATGCGGGACAAGGGATGACGAAGGAGACTAGAATGATAAAGATACTCCCTCTGTAAGCTAATATAAAAGCGTTTAGATTACTAAAGTCAGGGACGGAGCTCCCATGTAAGCATTGGGGTCAATTGACTCCAATGAAATCAGGTAATCCTTTACTAGTCCCTTAGTAGTTTAGTACTAATTACTGTCCATTTATACAAGATGACCCCACTGTCATAGACATGACCCCATCAAACTTTTTTTTCTAGCTTCATCTTTGACTAAAGTAATGATCTAAACGCTATTATATTAGTTTATGGAGGGAGTACTACTTATGTGCGTCTCGCCGGTGGAAGGACGGAGAGGTTCCATCGGTCCATTTTATCCCTTCCCTTCACGGCGGACCTGGTCGCCGATGCCGTGTGCCATGCATGATGATGCATGCTGCATGGGTGGTGCCGCGCATGCACAGGGCCGGCAACTTTGCATGCATGCATGCATGCATAGTCCACGTCCATCGATCGCCGTCTTCTTTACTACTGTTGAACTGCAGTCGCATGCACGGACGTCCGTCCGGCCTCGACATGTCGACACGGACACCTTGTCGATCGATTTGCTCGCTCGTGGAACGATGGGCTTCACTGTTGGCCAACTTTGCGCTGTCTACGGATCTATGTGATGCGATGCGTCACTTCACCACCTGGCCTTCTCCCTCTGCTCATCAGCTCATGCACAGATGCACTGCACGTACCCATTGCCATGCACGCGCTTCCATAGCCCAGACATACACACAGTACGCAGCACCCATGCAAACTCCTTCCTACGGTAGAGTAGGCGATCGATTGACGCCGTTGATAGTTGGTGCTTCTTCTTTTTTGACCATATATGCTTTCCTTGGAGACTAATTGACCTGCTGTGCACTTTTTGGGGAAAACTTTTGCACTTAATTACGTATGAGATGTGCGCGTGCAGAGCTTTACCCTGCTAGAAAACAAAAGCAGCCAATGTGAAACCAGGTGAGTAGCACACTCACTAGCTAACCCTTTGTCAAAGATGAGTGATTAAACAACTCACCGAGCCAGCTGCTTGCCTGCTTTCGAGGCTTAGGTTGATCAAATACACATGGGCAATAACTAGCATCATCAGTTAGGGATTACATATGCATGACCAAGTGTTGATCCTTGCCCACGACAAAGGAGTAACACATGCACTTGTCAAATCAAGAGCCGGTGGTCTCCATGCGACTGTCGTCTTCGCTTGGACTCACACACACTTAAACAACTCCTCCTGTGTTTGGGATTACTGTGCACAGCGAACTATTAGCTGCGTACTCCTAGTTGTAGTAGCACCATGTTACATTCGTCATTCGAGAATAGTTCAAGTCGCCTCTACTCTGGTCAAAGGAGCAAAGATCTTGGGATCTTTTTTTTTATACCCTTCTTTCAATCAAGAGATCGCATGCACTTGACATCTATATAATACCTAGCGTTTTAGATCAAGTAAATTAGTAACCTATACCCATGCCTTGACAAAATGGGTAGGGTTTCACGTACCTAGACTTGTTCAGTACTCCTAGTGCTAGACCAGGAATCTTGAACTTGGAAGAATCGTGTAGAAGAAGGCAAAAGAAGCTGAAGTACTTACTAAGGGAAATACCCTTTGGCTCCCGCATGTATATACACCCTATATGAAGTATTTTTTTAAAATAATTAAACAAAAAGTCAAAGTACTTCAAAAGTATTTTTAGATTAAACTTGACTTACTTGTGCACTAGTATATAAATTTTCACTAAAAAAAAACCTACGTTGACTTCACAGCGAAAAGACAAAATTTATTTGCTATTATAGGTCACTATTCACGCTATTTTGACCGAAAATTTGTCTTTTTTGAAAAGAAGTCAAAGAGGAATTTTCTTTTTGTGGAACTTTCCTCACTAGTACAATGAAAGGTCAAGTTTATTTCAAAAATATTTTCAGAAATTTTTGAATTCTTATTGAATTGCTAATTTTTTCCCATATAGGGTACGTGTGTACCAAGAACCAAAAGTTCCCCTCCAAGTACTAACGCATATCTTTTTGAGGAGCTACCCTGCTCAAAATTGTACGGAAAGTCTGGAGCGATCGAATATATACAAGCATAAATATGAAATGGGTTTGTTTTTAGGAAGGACTTAGGGCATCGTCGATGTGGATCACTGAATGGACCTTATTAAATGTTTGTGGATACGTTTAGAAGTCTCCGCAGACCGATGCTGTGCGGAGGCCATCCAACCTGGGGCGGCCTTGAGGGGGGCAGAGGGGGATCCGGCTTGCCTGCTCACTTTCCATGCTCCCATCCGTGCTCCCACTTTATCCTACGGCTGTCCTTTTTCCTTTTCTTTCCTAATCTAATCATCTCCCCCCCTGATTTTCAAGGGGGCGGCCACCCCGGGCCCCCGATGGATGTGTATGATGTTTAGGAAAGAATTGTAATTTTTTGGAAATAATTCTTTCCCGTGTTGACAGATCGCCTGATTCTAAAAAAGGTGGGAATTATTTGCCATGTAACAGATTGATTGATTTTTACGTGTTTGATGTTTAGGAAAGAATTCTTTCCCATGTAACAGATTAAACTAATTAATTCTCAATAAAAAATGGAAAGAACTGTAACAGACCGTTAATTCTGGCCTTGCCTCACGCCAATGGTGTTCTCGTCTTTCTATTTCTTCTCTTCTAAATTTGGCAACGAATCGGCCATGCCAACGCGCCAAGTTCAACGTCATGTCACCGGCATCGTCTATTTGTGATTTTCGGCTGCTGGACGCGATTAGTGGAAAAAGGTAATGTGAGTTTCAAGATTTTTCTTTTTTGAAGAAAAGGGCTCCTGCCCCGGTTTCATTTCTTAAAATGAAACCACAGAATCCAAACTCTTTACAGCCCGCGGGAGGGGTTTTGCTCCCCTCCGTCATGATCCATCGTAATTTGACTTAAACCTCTTACAACCCATCTAAGAAATGTCTACTGACAGAATTAAAAGGCTCACGCCACCAGCAGGAGGCCTGGTACATGGTATCTCTTTTCTTATCCTTCAATGAGCACCCCACTCTCCATGCCAAACCAGCCTTCTGCCTTCTTCTTCAGATAATACTTCATCCACAGCTCCTTCTTCCTCACCCTGGCTCTGGCCAAAGCAGCAGAGGCGGCTGCCTGGACAGCTCCCACGGGGATGATATCAGTCTCTCCACGCGCTCTCTTGCAACCTCTTTGCACAGGATCTTCCATTGATTGCAGAAGCCTGCAATTCTCCTCAGGATCACCTGCACTCCCATCCATGGGGCATTGTTAAAACACAAATCATTCCTACTTCTCCAGATAACCCAGAGAGTAGCTGAGATGATCATATTTTCAGCTTGTAGGGATTTGTGTTTCTCCCATTTGTCAGCCACATAATTAAAACCAGGCTGGGGCATACACCCAACAACATTATGTATATTTTTCCACACCTCAAGAGCAACAACACATTCAAAGAAAAGGTGGTTACTAGTTTCACCTTCACAACAAAATAAGCAATTAAGATCATCTAAGTGTTGTCTCTTGCTCAGGTTGCTCCTAACTAGCAACTTATCATGAGCAAGTAGCCAAAGAAATATATGAATGTTAGGTGGGACATGCAGTTGCCAAATTTTTGGAACATGCACAGGTGTAATCCCTTTAAAGTTGACCATGGCATACAAGGATTTAACTGAGTTTCTCCCATTGTGTTCAAGTTCCAAATAATAGCATCCTCCTCATCATTCAGGATAATAGATTGTGCTCAGCAAATCAAACCAAAGATGTAGTAGTCTAGTGTCTACACATCTTCTAAAAGTAATTTTAAGACTAGTCCCATCCCAAACATCAACAATGGTTTTATTATGCTCATTGGCAATACTATATAGCTCCCAAAATTGAGTGGCTAAGCTACATGACCCAAACCAATGATCTTCCCAGAACTTAGTTTTCCTCCCATTCCCCACTTTCCATTGGTAGCCCATCTTTGCTGCTTTAGCAGCCCAAAGATTTCATCAACCTCCTCTTCTTTTTATACAGACTTGTATGATTGTTCGGTTCATAAAGTTTTAATTCTCGTAAATATCTCTCTCACACACTCCAATTTCCTGTATTGTTTGGGAAAAGAAAAGGAAAACCGGGATTTCTGTTCGTGACTCGTAAGCAGCAGCGAAAGCTTGCAATTTCTATTTTCTAGCCATCAAGGTACCTTGTTCCATGCCTCTTTCTTGTATATTTAATTCACTGTGTTCTTAATTTCTTGTATCGTATGTGTGTGCTACTTTGCAATAATGTTATTAATTTAGTTGGAAACTATCCATCCGACAAAGAAAAAAAACATGCATATGAGTTGATTGCGTCCTAGAAAAAGTCTTCTAGTGCTCCCTCAGAAATAAAGTAAGTACTTCTGCTAGGGTTTTCAAGGAATTAGCTTTAGTTACTGTTGAAGAACAAACGTAGCGAAATATTATTGAATGATAAAAATTTGAGTTGCAGAGAAGTATAACTAATTCACCTGATAAAAAAATAAGTACCGATTGAAAAGAGCGAGCAACTTTTATGTGCCCTTTTTTTCAATAGTTGAGATGACAAGGCAACATAAATTATAAATTATAGTATAAAATGAGCAGTAATTTGCAATTGAAATAGAATATATATATATATATATATATATATATATATATATATATATATATATATATATATATATATATACACACGGCTTTAGGGCCCATTTTTGTTCTCTTGCCCCGGACCCTCGAAATCTCAGGACCGGGGATTTCCTTGGCGGCCTTGGACAGATCAAGTGCCCAAGCCTTCGCGGTTGTGGGGTCTTCGAGGATCCAGGGAGACACCTTGGTCTTGGCGAACACCACTGATCAGCCACGACACCCAAGTCTTCTCGGCATCGGTCTTCATGTCCATCGCCGCGGGCGGTGGAGGTCTGGTGTGCGTAGGCAACTTTGGGAGTGGAGGAGGAATTGGAGGATACGGTGTGTTGGTGGTGGTGGTGGGGGTGGGGGTGTGAAAGCAGGAGTAGGCTCTTCGGCGGCGACGCGAATGCGAGTGAGCGGGAAGCCGGCGAGCCTTGGTGAATGTCCAGAATCCGGATCTCCCCCTTTATTTGGGGCTAGGCTGTGGGATTTCAGACATCCGGTCCGGTCCGGCTGGCCGATTTGATAATCCATATTGAATGTCCAAAATTGTCCGGACGGTTTGATGCGAATTTTACGGACCTTCCGCGTTGGAAATGCCAGATTGATATGTATCCGGTGACAGTTCATAAAATTACTAGAGCATATCCAATCCATCACATGGATATGTCAAGTGCCCAGCCAGGCAGCTACCAATACTCAGATTAGTAATTAGCGGGCAAAGCAAAGTGCATGCACTGCAGCGTCACATGCAGTGGTTTCTCCTAGCTAGGCCGGCATGCATGGCGCATCAGAAGCCACAACCTTCCTCTAGCTAGGTAGTCACTGTTCAAAATGATGTTTTGCCGTTTTACTTCTGATCCCAGATAATTTGTCATGACAACTACTGCTGACTGAATTGTTCCCAAGGCCACATGAAACCTGGATTTTTTTTAATAAAAAGGAGGATGTACCCTGACCTCTTCATCTGGTCAATGCATGCAACTATTTTATTAATTATTCACAAAGTCCTTACAAAAGTAATGCATCAGTAAACCTGAAGACACCATCTTAGCAACACCTGTCACTACTCCTATCCCCGTGATGAAGGGGTGCCGAATGTCCGAGCCTAATACCAAACAGACATCGCACCAACACCTAACATCTAGTGCCGGATGCCCCATCCAAGCCATATACTCGGACTGGGTTACACAGCGGTCCGGCGCACTTTCAGTGGGCACCACATACGCACGCTGCAATGGCCGTCACCTCCTTCACCCATCGATCCATCCTCAGATCAGATACTGACGCATCGACCTTACCAGGCCTCTCTGCCATCGACGCCACCATGACGTCAGACAGCGTCGTCCTCCTACACGAGTCCATCGCTACCCGTCGGACGCCGAGTCTCCACTGCGCCACGCCGCCGAGATCCGCCGCCATCGATGTGTAGGATGAAGCACCGCTCCACCACCTACCGACGCCCAACCACCAAGCCGTCCACATGTCCGTCCAGCCGATGAATGTCTCCAAAGATGATGCCCCCATAGAGGTGACGAAGAAGACATCACCATCGTCCGATCTAGGAGGCCCCTCAACGCCTCCAACGAGGGCTACGACGCCCACGGGCGCCGCCGTCAATGGTAGTCAATGAAACATGGATATATTCTAACAAAATTTAACCTAGTGACATGCCGTGATGTTTTTATGATCTTCAGCTTCAAGGGCCGTTATATCTAAAAGCAACTAGTTCATAGATATAGATAGACAGGGAGAGAGAATCAGGGGAACTATCTGCATAATGCTTGATTATTTCCTTTTACTTTGGTTTCATAATCCTTGTCGTCATGTCACCATGTCAAAGTTAGATGCCCAATCATGCACAGCTAGTACTAGTATACTCAATTACTCATCTATAATACCTAAATAGTTCATTCCCACTATCCTATTTCTCTTAACATGCAAGCTATCCACATCATCATCAATGCCACATCAGCGTTTAGTTAGAGGATTACATGTGGGACCAACCACACTAGAAAACAGCCATGTTGGCTTCAGTTAATGCGGGTAGGACCGGCGAGAGACCGGTGAGAGAGGCTGCCCACGCACGTCTATTTCCGTCTGTAGCGATTCCCATCGCATCCTTCGCAACAGAGCGCCTCACCAGTTCCCCACGGCAGCGGATTCCCCTTCCTCTTCGTCTTCTCCAATCTCCATCAAATCCCACTACACATTTACTCTGCCGATTCAGTTGCTCTTACAATCTGGTAGTATTTCTATCCGGAGCGCTTGCGATTTGTTAAGGTAAGTGATGGCGAGGGCGTGCCCCCTTGCAACGAGATCCGCACGCGGTCGTCCGAGCACTGCTCCGGCTTCCCCGACGTAGGGGCCCCCGCCTTGGAAGAAGAGGGCCTCGCGGCGGATGCCACTGCGCCGACATCGACCCCAACCACTCTCGGCGTTTACCTTGCCGTCGTGTGTCGGGTGCCTCGACAGAAGGCCGTGAAGGCTTCCCGTGGAGCTGCTAACCCTTCTCGGTGCCGCTCAACTTCCCCACCACGCATCCGCTGGGCTCTCGCCTGGATGGACGCTCTTCCCGGCAACTCAACCATGGAGGACGTCGCGCCGGGGAGGTCTCCAGCCGGTGGAAGTTTTTATTTTCGGCCTCGAAGGGCTGGGCTGGTGGTGACATTGGGTAGGGCCTCCATTGGCATTGATAACCATGACTTGCAGGAGTGCTAGATCGACGCACGCAGGTGCCGCCTCGACTGATACAGAGACGACATTGACTGCGGCAATGGTGGCCCTTCCTGGCAAGTGACGTTCTACTGCAGCAATGGTGCCTTTTTTGTTTTGGGGCAAGCTGACCTCATGCATCTGCGCATGAAGTTTGGCTCCTTTCTATCAGCGATGGATTTGCAAGGTTCGGTACCTGTTCTTCAGTACGTATTTGGTATTCTGTCTTCAAAAAAAATATTTTTCAAAAGAGATCACACGAACCGTACAGGCGTACACACCCACTGCTTTATGCCTTCTGCCTTCTATATTTAACAACCTACTTCTGAAGAAACAACAACCTCTCTCATCTATAGCTTTTGTTGCAGGTATTCAGTAATTGATGTTTGGCGCTTCCTCTCCTAATAATATCCGAGATGGTGCTTCACTTCCTCTTCCCGTGATCTCAGGTGGTGCGTGTTGTACGACAACCAAGTAGTCATCTTGGTCGGCCCGATCACTGCATATGCATACTCTGCAGATTTTTGTCTCCTACTGGTATATTCTTCCCAAGTTCCCCTCCATTGCTAATTCTGCATTTTTGTTTGCTTCATTCAAATCTTAATTAATATTTCTTTGGTTGGATATGTAAACTTGCATTCTATACAAGTACCCTGTGTACTGTGTGTTTGGGGCTACCTTTCTAGACATCGTCATTGTTGTTAGAGATTTCACCAGAATACAATCCATTTGGTTGCTGACGGATAACTTTTCAACATCATTGGCCTGCTTAATATGTGATATCTTTAGTGTGAGCTTTACTTATATGAATTTTGTTTTTTCATGAATGGAAAATTTGATAATGAAACATTTCTTTTTCATCAGGTCACCTGCAGAAGATTATAACCGTTTCACATGCCCTCTCTTTGCATACTTTGAGGGCATAACCACTTGAATTATCGTGTAGTTTCTTTTCAGCAGTAGTATGTACAATTTCAATAATCTCAATTTTGTTTAAAAGAAGTTCAAAACTATGAAAGAAACCGTGAGAGCATAATGTCGCAGGCTTTGCCCAGTGATGTCGGATCCATTTCGTGTCTACTATTTGTTTCCTTGACTACAAATTCAGAGTTCATTTGAATTCTTGTGACCGGTCTTTGTGTAAGAGCTAACATTACCGCATCTGTCGCCGACACCACACACCACTTACAGTCTCCTCCAAGCATGGCATCAATGGCATGCCTGCCTGATCCCACAACCGTTGTTTCCTCTCCAATGACTTTCTAATTAATCTGAAAATCAGTTTTTGTTCCCTGCTCATGCTACAACTTGGACCATGGCATCTTCTGACATGAATGTACTCCGATTTTGGTTCTCAAGAATTTACTAATTGATGCTTATTCTATACATTTCTATTTTAAAAAATGTTGATTCAAGGTTTATAGGTTTCCTAATGATGTGTGGTAAGAAGTCTGCTATGAACCAAATTTGGAATTCTTGAGAAGGTACATATGTTTCTCTCCTTTTTAACATTTATAATATTTGTCACCTAGCTGTAGCTATTTCTGCTTGCTCTAACCAGTTATACGTCTGCAATGATTTGTCCAAGTCAATTCCCTCTATCTTATTCCGTCAACTAGATCATACAGGGGTTCAAACAGGTTTTTGAAATGGCTATTTTTATACTGATAGCACCTATTGTAGTACAGTTATGTTATAGCAGATATAAGTAGAAGTTGTTTGATTTCAAGTGACGATTCCCCTTTCCCCAATACTTACTGATAGTATATTGCTTTTTTTGTTCCATATCGCAGTATTGAGACTAAATTGGAGAGAGAGAACAAACTTTTATACACTTGGTAATGTTGGTCATCCGAAGGCTTCATGAATACTCTCTCAGTTCCATAATTATATATGTATTATTGAACGGAGGGAGTATCATTTAGTGACTGGCAAAATCTATTGATGCGTGTACATAATATCAACAAATGTTACTTACTCATTTTATTGTCATGTAATACAAGCATTTGTGAATGTGCTGTATCTAACTGTGATCTATTTTGCACCAACATCTACAAACATCTAAATGGCTGAGAGGATGTAATGTAACTGAAACCTTTAGCCTAACTTGAAGCATGGACATAAAAGATCATTTCTTATTAGCCACTTTCTTTGCGGGTGAGCCAATTTTTTGGATGAACTGAATTATTCTCAATGTTCGAAACACCATTTGATGCACTGATAACACAACATGGTGCTTCTGCTTTATTACATTATTTTCTTTCACATGTATATCATGTAGTTGGCATTTATTCCTTACAAATTATTTGTTCAAACTTCCCGCAGCAACGCGCGGGGCATCATCTAGTTATCTTAATTCAGTCACCCATCTGTTGCATGTATCCAGTGTCTTCTTTATTCCAAGTTTTCAACAACAGACAAGAAACTCATCTTGTTGCCTCATCAGGTTGATTCCCTACACCAACTCTAAATTTCGGCCAAACTCAACCTTATAAAAAGAAACCAACCTTGTTTCTCACCACCAACTATTTGACCACTCCTTGATCATTTAATCGTTTTATCGGAAACTTGATCGTTTGTTAGTTTTTTTCTTGATCAGTTGTTAGTTGACATTGATCATTGTTGACATCAAGGATTCATTTGGTAGTCACTGCACCTGCAATATCTTGGTTGTATACCTGTGTTACAAGTAGCACACGGGTTGGTTGGTCCTGGCCTGTATCAATAAGTTGGACATGGCAAATCCTAGCCAACCTGCGAGTTCTTGCTGTACCCAAACCAACCACACATGCTAATCAGTTGTCTCACACTGCCACTTGGGAAGTGTCAAGCATATGACTACAAGATATAGTTCTTGTTTCTACCAGTTTGGATTATCGGTTACTTAGGGCCTGTTCGGTAGCTCGCTGGCTCCCAGCTTCCGCAAATCTGCGAGCGGAGCTAGCCCGAACGGCCCAGCTCCAAGAAGCTGGCTTCCTGGAGCGGAGCGGCACACACATACAGAAAATCAGAGCGACGGTTTCGACGATCTTAGAAATCGGGAATTTGGAGTTGGTGTTATTTACGAGCAGCTACCACCGCGAAGTGAATCTAGGGGGTCACGTACCGGTTTGCTACTTCTGTTCCCCTGTTCTCGTATGTTCGCCTAGGCCCTAAGCAGTCCTAGCCATGGGCAGCCTGGCCCGGTCGGCCCAACCCGACCTGGCCCAAAAAAGCCCGACCCGGCCCGGCCCGACCTTGTCCACGGGCCGGGCTCGGGCCTAGGTTTTGAGCCCGAGGCACAGGCCGGGCCAGGCCCGGGCCCATCATTTTCGCCGTTTAAGGAAGAGGCCTGGCCCATGGCCCGAGGCCCGACGGGCTTTTCGCGTGATGGGCTAGGCTCGGGCCTGATTTTTAGGCCCGACAGCCGGCCCGGGCCGGGCTCGGGCCTGGGTTTTTTGCTTCAGGCTTTGGTTGGCCCGGCCCGAATGTGACGCCCGGATATTTAAGCTACAATAATCTCTGCTTCATGATGCCACATCACCACGATTACCGTTGTTAATCTCTGATGATTCAACCCCGTTTGGATTCAAACTTCAAATTCAAGTTAAACGACAAAAGTTTTAAAATATTAAACAAAATTGTTCGGTGTGTGACAAATATTGCTAAAGTAATTATATTGATGAAAGCATAATTTTACAAAGTGCCTAAGTGCTTTAAACTAAATGAAACAGAAAAGAAAAAGAAATAAAAGAAAACAGAAAACAAGCTAATGTAAAAAGGGAAAAAGAGAGAGGCCCCCACTGGCTTCGACCCAAAGAAGCCGCCCATTCGGCCACCAGGCCACCCGTCCGCCCCACCTGGCCCAACCGGCCACCCACTCCCCCCTCACTCGCTTATCCACCCACACCGCCGAAACCCTAGCCCACAACCGCACACCCCACTCCTCCCCCACGTCTCTCTTCCCCTCCCCGATCCAGATCGAGATCGGGGGAAGGAACCCCACGGCGCGACCCGCTGGTCGCCGTGCTAACCTCCGACGCCGCCTCGTCGTGCCACCACCTCGCAGACGCCACCTCCTCACGGACCGCCTCGTCACCACCCCGCCCGGAGGCCGCCGCCGCCAACACCGACGCGCCCGATCACGCCTCGCCCTCGCCGCACGACGACGTCGCCGGAGCAACCTCGCCGGTTTGCCTCCTCCACGTCGTGTCGTCTCCATCCTCCTCCTCAACCCCCACTGCCTAGACCCCACGGCCCGTGGTGAGGCCCCGATCTCCTACTCTCTCCCTCGCGCCTGACTACGCCTCTGCATGCTCACCCGCGCGTGGCCGCGCCAGGCACCATGCCCCACCCCTCACGGACGCTCCGGTCACTACCTTGCCGCACCGCTCGGAGCCGCCCGAGCCCTGCACCGACCCACCTCCTTTCGCCGGCGCCATCTACGGGCTCGCTTTGCTTCGCCGCTGTGGCCATGCTGGTGAGCGCTCAGCGGCGCCTAACGTCTCTCCTCGAGTCCGCCCGTCTGACGCCCACGCCCGCTTTCGCGCCCAGTTACGCCCGCCTTGTGCCCGCCCACGGGGCCGTGCTCGCCGCTCACTCACCGTAGGCCCCTCGGCCTCACCTCGCCGACTGGGCGACCGGCCAGTCCGCCGCCTCCCGGCGCCCACAGGCATGCATTCGCCGGGTGTGCCCAAGACTGCACCGTGTCGCTGCTCGGGCGACCAAGACCGAACCGCTATGGCCCTTAGGGCCAATGACATGTGGGGCCCCGCCCCAGAACGTTTAAAAAGAGAATTAAGAATTAACAAAATATAAATAAATAATTAATTATAAAAATAATCAATTAATTAACTAATTTATTAACTATGATTAAATTAACTAATTATGATTAAGTAACCTAATCATTAGGTAAACTAATTAACTCTGTTTAATTAACATGCTAACTAAACAGTGTATGACATGCGGGACCCACCATCAGATTGACCCAGTCAACCTCTATTGATCTTGACATCATGTCGACGTCATGATGACATCAGCAATCACTATTCTGGATAATGTTGCATTAAAATAATTAAATAAATCCTGGAAATGATTTAAATCTTTTAAAATTAATAGAAAATAAACCGTAGCTCAGATGAAAATACTTTCTACATGAAAGTTGCTCAGAACGACGAGACGAACCCGGAAACGCAGCACGTTCATCCGCCATGCATCCCTAACCTATCGAACTCGCAACTTTCCCCCTCAGGCTCCTCTGGCCGAAAACACGAAACACCGGGGTACTTTCCCGGATGTTTCCCCCCTTCACCGGCATCACCTCATACCGCGTTAGGGCACGCCTAGCATCACGCTTTGCTTTGTCATGCATCGTCATGCATCTGTTTGCATTGTATTCATTGTTTCTTCCCCTCTTCTTCCGCTTAGACACCGAGACCGACGCCATTGCTACCCAAAGACGACTACGGAGTTGACGACCCTCTCTCTTGCCGTGAGCAACCAGGAAAGCCCCCTTTGATCACCAGATATCACCTATTCTTCTCTATCTTCTGCATAGCCTTTGTCATTGCTACTTCATCATTGTTACCTTTACACGCTATCCTCGCTTAGTATAGGATGCTAGTGTTCCATCGGTGGCCCTACACTCTTGTCCGTCTGCCATGCTATACTCTTGGGCCGTGATCACCGGGAGGTGATCACGGGCATATACTATATACTTTACACTTTGTTACATTACCTGTGATACTGTTCGGAGATGGGGGATGAAGTGGCTGGTTGCTCCTTCCCAGTAGATGTGGGCCTGGGTTCCCGACGGCCCCCTTCTGTTACTTTGTGGCGTAGCGACATGGCAGGTTGAGACCACCTAGGAGAGAGGTGGGCCTGGCCTCGTCGGCGTTCGCGGATACTTAACACGCTTAACGAGATCTTGGTATTTGATCCGAGTCCGCCATTTGGTGCAGACGCACTAACCAATTACGCTGGGAACAATTATGGGCACTTTCGACGTCGTGGTATCGGCCGGCACTTCGTGACGTCGTGGCCGACGAAGCGGGCGCGCGCCAGAATTGGATCGAACGCTGCTAGGCTAGATGCGCTTCGGCCGCCCACGCAGCGTGCGAGGTGTGCTAATGGCGATGGGCCTAGAACCCTGTGGCGCTTAGGTTTAGACCGGCGTCTTGACCTCTGTTGTGCCTAGGTGGGGCTGCGGCGTGTTGATCTTCCGCGGCGGGCATGACCCATAAAAGTGTGTCCGCCAAATGGGATCAAGTGTGTTGGGTTATGTGGTGCACCCCTCAGGGAAGTTAATCTATTGAATAGCCGTGATCTTGATGTGGGGACGACTTGGAGTTGTACCTTGACCTTATGACAACTAGAACTGGATACTTAATAAAACACACCCTTCCAAGTGCGGATATAACCCGGTGATCGCTCTCTAACAGGGCAATGAGGAGGGATCGCGGGTAGGATTATGCTATGCGATGCTACTTGGAGGACTTGATCTACTCTCTTCTACATGTCAAGAAGACGGAGGTTGCCGGAAGAGTAGTCTTGGCAGGATTAGTTATCCCCTCTTATTCTAGCATTCTCAGATTCGGTCCAATCGATATGGCCCTTTACACATATACCCATGCATATGAGTGTAGATCCTTGCTTGCGAGTACTTTGGATGAGTACTCACGGTTGCTTTTCTCCCTCTTTTGCCCCTTTCCATTCTACCTGGTTGTCGCAACCATATGCTGGAGCCCAGAGCGACGCCACTGTCGGGCGACTCCTACTACGGAGGTGCCTACTACTACGTGCAGCCCCACGCATTTACGACCGTGAGTAGTTTAGGAGGTTCCTAGGCAGAGGCCTGCGCCTCTTCGATCTGTATCCTAGTTTGTGCTAGTCATCTTATGGCAACTTGTTTAACTTATGTCCGTACTCAGATATTGTTGCTTCCGACTTCGTCTATGATCGAGCACTTGTATTCGAGCCCTCGAGGCCCACGGCTTGTATTATGATGCTTGTATGACTTATTTTATTTTTAGAGTTGTGTTGTAATATCTTCCCGTGAGTCCCTCGATCTTGATCATTACACGTTATGCGTGTATGATTAGTGTATGATTGAATCGGGACGTCACAAGTTGGTATCGAGCCGATCGCTCAGGAATCCCCCTTTCCAACTCCTTGGCCGAAGTCGAGTCTAGTCATTGAAAAACTTTTACTAACATGGCTGTGTGCCTTATGGCTCACGTCGCCATTGGGTGGTATTAGGATCTTTTACTCCTTGATCTGTACTCTGGAATCGGATCTCTCTTCTATTCGGGTTAAATTTTTTTTACTAACTCTGACTCTAGGTTCTCGATAATACTTCTCCCGGAGAGTCTCTTCAGTCCAGATGATTACTTTGTGCACCGAAGGATTCCGAAGATACCTTCCGATATTCTCCTGAGACCTTGTGCCCGTTGCTTTTGCAATTCCCTACCACTGCAATATCCCTATGGATAAATACTTACACCCGTCGTTCTTACTTTATACCCAGCCGATATTGTTATTACAAGATACCTCGAAATTCTCTCTAATGTTCCAAGAATACTTTATGCCTACTGCCTTGCGCTTCTTTGCTACATGAATACCCCTACGGATAATTTCTACTTACCGAGTATCCACTCATCCCAGTTGATACATGTATGTCACCAATCCTAGAAATATCATTCGATCTTCCGAAAATCTTGAGCATCATATTGCTCTTGAAATTCTTGATTGCTTGCATTATGGTTAATCCCATAAGCCTAGTAATCTTGTTGACATCCATTGTCATTTTCATTTTGAGTCCATTGATTCGATTTGTTGCGAATGCTCGCAATCCTCAAACAGATCCTAGAATTCATCCTTCCGGCTCGTGACGCTGCTTTTTAATCATGAGCTGGTTCTCGCCAATTAAATTGTTGTCGATTGTGCCCCTAAGTCTATTGAACTTATCCATCCTTGATCAGAGCGTCTGCTTCTGATCCTTCGCTTTGTAAATCATAATTCATTAGCAATTGAGCTCTAAGTTATACAGTTGTTTCTATAATCCAATGTCTTTGCCTTGCTTCTTCCTCTGGTTATGTGCCGATACTCACCCCAGGTCCTTTGTTGGTTTTATTCGACAACGTCCTTCATATTCAATAAGCCTGTGAGCCTTTCCTCGGATACATAATGCTTTTGGTAAATTGTATCCTCTTCTTTCTCAACCATGCTTGCTTTCGAGCTTGTATAAATTACTCCTGAAGTTTGTGGTATATGTTCCTAAGAGGCCCTGATGGGTTGAACCTATGCCTTTTCTAAATCTGTGTGAACCTGAAAACTATTACGGGTCATACTCTTCATCGTTGTTTTGTCGATAGAACTTCAACACTACAACCGTCAAGGCGAGAAGCAGATGAAAGGTTATGCATTAGAGAAGTGGGAGTCGACCTTGAACCTTGTGTTCATGCCCATGGACATGATGTAGATCCTGTCATGGAAACTTCTTGTAATAATATAACTTTTCCTTGATAAATATCATCTGGTATCTGTAAATTGGTCCTTTGTAACCGTGGTTCCGACCATGAATTTTCTCCTTTGATACTATTTCTCGGACAAGTTAAAGTACTTGCCTTCTGCAGACCAGTACGCTTTCCCAACCTCTATTTTGATTTACCTTTGAGTATTACCCCTGGTATCTCGAGGATGTCACCCCATTGCACTACATGTTATGGATTTCTAATGCAGTAGTAGCTTTCCCCGTCGTAGTCACTCCCCGGGTTCTGGGTTGTCGTCAATCGAGAACACCGATTTGTGAATCGAACCAACACTGAGATTCAAGATTCCCAAAGACTTTGTTGTTGAGAAGTTTAATACTCCATCACGTCACTCCTAGCCCGATCGGCTACATCATTATCGTGCCAATTTTAACTATGCTACCCGGTCCCTAATCCCGAGCACGACTTTCGATGATGAGCTAAACTTACGCCGATCTTCCTCGTCATATCATTTCGCCTTTGAAAATCAAGCTTGATTTCGAGTTCGTGTCGTACCCTTGGTTCCAATAACCTTTCGCTTCATCATTCCTTTGACTCGTTGTCGTCGCTGATGGATTACATCTTCATGAAATCTCTCGACAAATGTGTCGTGATCATCATCAACCTTATGAGCTCTTCCAGGATATCAATCGGATTCATGAAGAGAAATACCATCCTTGCCCTCGATGAGTCGTGTTATCATCAGCCACCTTATTGCCTTCCCTCCGACACAAACTTGTTCGTGTTTTGTGTTATACATTGAGTTCGTTGCTACCCAGCATTGTTCTTCTTTACCTTGGAGTATTGCCATCTTTTATGTCAAAAATGTTGTGAGAATTACACCACCTCTTAAGAATTTGTGATACAGTGATGCTTCTCACCATCACCATTCTTTTCTTGGTCCCCGTGTTGAGTGAACTCACAGTGCAATTTAATATCTCTAGCAACCCTATTGCTTCCGAGTTATTGGACAATAATTCCAATTTGGTGTGTTGGTTGCTCAATCTCCATTCCGACGTTGGGCGTGCAACCCAGCCCATATTCAACCCATGTTTAATTGTGTATGTTTTCCTCCAGCATACATCATTAAGTCATTTGATCGGGCTAATGTTATCTCCTTGTTCACATAGTTGTGGAAATCCATCCTTTTGGGAAATGTCAATGGATTGTCGCTGAGTCAATCAGTCACCTCCTCACCTCTCCTTGATTTAGTGATGAACTCTTGTTTCGGAAGTCGCTTCCATGGTTTAATTCCCGAGAATCTTACAATGTCACCTGGACAATTTGTGTTGCACCTTTCTTCTCAGGCATCCTGAGTCTGAGGTATCCTGACGCCCATCAGATCTGAACCTCGGTCAGATGTGATGGTTTGAACATATTTCCAAGGGTTATAACATCGGTCTTTAACCCGATAAGGTGATGTCATCCTAACACACCTGCCCGGAGGGCCTATTGTTATAGTTCTTCCTTTTAGCAATGTTAGTCATTCTTCTGTGAGGAAATTGTAAGACTTATTCTATAAGTTGTTCCAGATGGATCCTTTGTGTTTCCAAAGTATGATCTTCACCTGATGACCATGTCAATGCTATCTTGAAGCATGTCGATTGTACTCTGATTTTCAACAAGAACATTTGAAGCCCAATGCTAAATGTTTCCTGCTCAATTATCCAAACACCGTTGTATGGGTAATATCATGAGGTTCCTCCCCCTTACCTGAATGGTTTTCTATGTTATATCCTGTCATGGATTCTTGCTCTGCTTGTCCTTGGGAAGGGTATACCCCTGGTATATGTGTCAAACACATTTTCCTTTCCATTGTTCTGTCTGATCTGTGATCACATTTTCCTTTCCATTGATATGTTTAACCTTCCTTGTGATCCATAGGACCTAAGCAGTAATATTCCTCTGCTTATGTAAACACCTTGGTGTACAACCGTGTCAATAAGACCCCGTTGAAATTGTCGATAGCATTCCGGTCACCACCGATGGACGAGAACTTTGCCTATTGGTCCGCCTTGTTCAACGAGCAGGAAAATGGTTCTCTTCGTCCCTCGCCCTTGGTACCGACATTGTTGCCGACATAACTGATAGGCTACCCTCTGACATGCCTTGCTATTGTGACCGTGCGAGATGTCACCGCTCCTATTTTTAACCCACATGGTGGGCCCATAACCCACAGTTCCACAGGATCGAAACCTGACTCTCCTGTACACCCTATTGTCAAAGTTATTCCTCGCGCTTGACTTTGTAGTTAATTCACGCCACCTGCCTGTTGATCTATTCAGGTATCAGATGCAATGCTTATTTACATTGCTCTAAACCCCTTCAACACTTCGTTTCAGGCATCGAACGATTGCCTGCCCGCTCGAAACTTCCAATGATACCTCCTTACTTTGCTCTCGGTATTTTCTTAAGTTTTAATTCGAGAGTTACTTTCCGCCACCTTCCCCGATGTTAACTACCAGGTAGTCAACCTTGCAGAGGACCGTTCTTATAGAATAACCACCCCTTGTCCTTTTGTAAGTACGATGAAATTTCCGAAGAAAGGATGATGACTTCATCTTGATGACCTGAAGCAGAGAAAGGAAGACATCAGCATAATGGGTCGACCTCTTCGAGAAGAGCAGCCAAGAACGAGAAGATCCGTTACAAATTCGTAACCAGAACTTTCCCCCTTAACACACCCCTTAAATCTCGGGACGAGATTTCTTGTAGTAGAGGAGAATTGTGACGCCCGGATATTTAAGCTACAGTAATCTCTGCTTCATGATGCCACATCACCACGATTACCGTTGTTAATCTCTGATTCAACCCGTTTGGATTCAAAATTCAAATTCAAGTTAAACGACAAAAGTTTTAAAATATTAAACAAAATTGTTCGGTGTGTGACAAATATTGCTAAAGTAATTATATTGATGAAAGCATAATTTTACAAAGTGCCTAAGTGCTTTAAACTAAATAAAACAGAAAAGAAAAAGAAATAAAAGAAAACAAAAAACAAGCTAATGTAAAAAAGGGAAAAGAGAGAGAGGCCCCACTAGGCTTCGCCCAAAGAAGCCGCCCATTCGCCACCAGCCAAGAAGTCGCCCCACCTAGCCCAACCGGCCACCCACTCCCCCCCTCACTCGCTTATCAACCCACACCCCCGAAACCCTAGCCCACTACCGCACACCCCCACTCCTCCCCCACGTCTCTCTTCCCCTCCCCGATCCAGATCGGGATCGGGAAGAACACCTGGCGCCCGACCATGATGTCGCCAGCGCCGACCTCCGGCGTCGCCGCCTCGTCTCGCCACCACCGCAGACGCGACCTCCCCAGAGACCGCCTCGTCACCTCCTCGCCCGGAGGCCGCGCTTCGCCGCCCGAACACCGGCGCTGCCCGATCACGCCTGCGCCCTCGCCGCCGCAGCAGCGTCACGAGCAACCTCGCTGGTCCGCCTCCTCCACGTCGTGTCGTCTCCATCCTCCTCCTCAACCCCCATCGCTTAGACCCCACGGCCCGTGGTGAGGCCCCGATCTCCTCCTCTCTCCCTCGCGCTTAACTACGCCTTCAGACGCTCACCAGCGTGGCGCGCCAGCACACCGTGCCCGCGCCTTCACGGACGCTCCGTCGCTTGCCTTGCACCGCTCGAGCCGCCGAGCCCTGCAAACCGACCAGCTCCTTTCGCGGCGCCATCTACGGCCGGGCTCGCCTTGCTTTCGCCCGTGGCCATGCTTCGGTGAGCACGCCAAGGCGTAGCAACCTCTGCTCAGGTCCGCCCGTCGGGACGCCCGCCCTTTCGCGCCCGGTTACGTGCGCCTTGTGCCCGCCCACAGGGGCCGTGCTGCCGCCGCTCACTCTCATCGGCCGCCCGTCTGGCCTCACAGCCGACACAGCGACCGGCCAGTCCGCCGCCTCCCGGCGCCCACAGGCATGCATTCGCCGGGTTGCCCAACGCCATACCGTGTCGCCTGTTCGGGCAGCCCCGCGGCACCGGAACACGCTATGGCCCTTAGGGCCAATGACATGTGGGGCCCCGCCCCAGAACGTTTAAAAAAAGAATTAAGAATTAAAAATATATATAAATAAATAATTAATAATAAAACTAGTTAATTAATTAACTAATTAATTAACTCTGATTAAATTAACTAATTATGATTAAGTAACCTAATCATTAGGTAAACTAATTAACTCTGTTTAATTAACCTCCTAACTAAACAGTGTATGACATGCGGGACCCACCATCAGATTGACCCAGTCAACCTCTATTGACTGCTAACATCATGCTGACGTCATGCTGACATCAGCAATAACTGTTCTGGATAATGTTGCATTAAAATAATTAAATAAATCCTGAAAATGATTTAAATCTTTTAAAATTAATAGAAAATAAACCGTAGCCCAGATGAAAATACTTTCTACATGAAAGTTTCTCAGAACGACGAGACGAACCCGGAAACGCAGCCTGTTCATCCGCCACGCATCCCTAACGTATCGAACTCGCAACTTTTCCCCTCCGGCTCCTCTGCCCGAAAACATGAAACACCGGGGGTACTTTCCCGGATGTTTCCCCCCTTCACCGGCATCACCTCATACCGTGTTAGGGCATGCCTAGCATCACGCTTTGCTTTGTCATGCATCGTCATGCATCTGTTTGCATTGTATTCATTGTTTCTTCCCCCTCTTCTTCCGCTAGACACCGAGACCGACGCCGCTGCTACCCAGTACGACTACGGAGTTGACGACTTCTCTCTTGCGAGCAACCAGGCAAGCCCCCTTTGATCACCAGATATCGCCTATTCTTCTCTATACTGCTTGCATTAGAGTAGTGTAGCATGTTATCGCTTTCGATTAATCCTATCTTCTTTGCATAGCCCGTCCTTGCTACTATTGTTGTTACCTTTACACGCTATCCCATCGCTTAGTATAGGATGCTAGTGTTCCATCGGTGGCCCTACACTCTTGTCCGTCTGCCATGCTATACTCATCGGGCCGTGATCACTTGGGAGGTGATCACGGGCATTTACTATATACTTTACCTTTGTTACATTACCCGTGATCTTGTTCGGAGATGGGGGGTCAAGGCGGTGGCTCCATCCGGTGAGGTGGGCCTGGGTTCCACGGCCCCGATCGTTACTTTGTGGCGGAGCGACAGGCAGGTTGAGACCACCTAGGAGAGAGGTGGGCTGGCCTCGTCGGCGTCATGGATACTTAACATGCTTAACGAGATCTTGGTATTTGATCTCGAGTCGGCCATTTGGTCTATACGCACTAACGAACTATGCGGGAGCGATTATGGGCACTGACGTCGTGGTATCACCGAAAACGCACTTCGTGACGCTGGCCGATCGAGCGGCGCGCGCCAGATTGGATTGGAACGCCTGCTAGGCTAGTTCTGCTTTCGGCCGCCCACGCAACGTGCAGGTGTGCTAAGGGCGATGGGCCCAGACCCTGTGCGCTTCGGTTTGAACCGGCGTCTTGACCTCTCTGTTGTGCCTAGGTGGGGCTGCGACGTGTTGATCTTCGCGGCGTGCATGACCCGTAAAAGTGTGTCGGGCCAAATGGGATCAAGCGTGTTGGGTTATGTGGTGCACCGCAGGGAAGTTAATCTATTCGAATAGCCGTGATCTTCGATAATGTGACGACTTGGAGTTGTACCTTGACCTTATGACAACTAGAACTGGATACTTAATAAAACACACCCTTCCAAGTGCGGATATAACCCGGTGATCGTTCTCTAACAGGCAATGAGGAGGGATCGCCGGGTAGGATTATGCTATGCGATGCTACTTGGAGGACTTGATCTACTCTCTTCTACATGCTGCAAGGCGGAGGCTGCCAGAAGCGTAGTCTTCGGCAGGATTAGTTATCCCCCTCTTATTCTGGCATTCTGCAGTTCAGTCCACTGATATGGCCCTTTACACATATATCCATGCATATGTAGTGTAGATCCTTGCTTGTGAGTACTTTGGATGAGTACTCACGGTTGCTTTTCTCCCTCTTTTCCCCCTTTCCATTCTACCTGGTTGTCGCAACCAGATGCTGTAGCCCAGGAGCCAGACGACGACTCCTACTACACCGGAGGTGCCTACTACTACGTGCAGTCCGCTGACGACGACCAGGAGTAGTTTAGGAGGTTCCTGCAGCAGAGGCTCGCGCCTTCTTTCTCGACTCAGATCCCAGTTTGTGCTAGCCATCTTATGGCAACTTGTTTAACTTATGTCTGTACTCAGATATTGTTGCTTCCGCTGACTCGTCTATGATCGAGCAATTGTATTCGAGCCCTCGAGGCCCTAGCTTGTATTATGATGCTTGTATGACTTATTTTATTTTTAGAGTTGTGTTGTAATATCTTCCTATGAGTCCCTTATCTTGATCGTACACGTTTGCGTGTATGATTAGTGTATGATTGAATCGGGGACGTCACACCGAAGCCCGGCCCGGCCCGAGGGATGGCCAGGTATAGCCCTAAGGCCACCTTACCTGTTGAGCCGGCTGGGCTCCGGCCCGCCCAGCCAGGTTGGCCTGCTAACTCGTACGAGAAGCTGGAGCGAGGGGCCGAACGAATTTCTGAGAGCTTGCGCCGGAAGCTGGCGATCAAAAAACGAAGCTGGATTTGAGGATTTATTGGAGTTGGGGAGCTGCCGAACAGGCCCATAGTATATAGTGCTACTAATGCTGCATATATTCAACTACATATTCATCACCAAACCCCATATCATGCTCTTGCCAGTCTGCAACCGCCATGTGGCCTGACTATTCGTTTATCTCTGCTATTGACTGATCACTGATTGCTTCATTAGTGGCCTTATGTATCTAACCTGAAAACTATTGCTGCTGCTAGTTGGAATCATCGTCTCTCTCTCGTGCGCCTGTCCTGATTATGATCTAATCAGTTTCGCGTCGCCTTCTGCCCTGTGAGATGCCAGAAAGCAAACACGAATTATGCATGTGCTTACAAGTATGAATCCGAAATCATACTCGCAAAATGGCGATGCGTTTCTTTTGGGTTCTGTTATAGTTGGTGCATTTTGGAGTATAAAATATGTTCAGTCTGGAAGTAGTGGTTTGCTAATGATTCTCCAGAGGTTATCATTTGGCCATGCAAGACGAAATTATGCAGCAAGATTCGCGTGTCACTTTACCATAAAGACGCCCGTTTAGTACCCGGCCTATGTATTTTGGAGACGATCGATGTTCTAGCTATAGTGGTCTAATTTCCACAGTGTGTAACTGAAATTGAAGAACGGTCAAGAATTTTGACTATACGTACTCCTACCCTACCTTGGTGCACGTGTTAATCTATCTAAGTAGGGGTAGTACATATATTTATCTGCTTGGATTCAGGAAGGAGATGAAGCACCCTATGCAGCGTGCCTGGTTGTCCGTGGCGTTAGGTTGGGAAGGCGCGCGAGATACCATTTGTTTATCACATGCCATCTGATTAATTATATGGTTAACCCCTGTCACACAAACCTAATATTCCTTTCATGAAGCATTGTGCCTTCAAAGGTCCAACTTCGCAGGTCAGACCCTATGACATTGACTACTGATTATCATACACAAGAATTGCTTGTTTGACTAGTGATTAAGGTGCATGGCCCAAGGGATGCATGCACGTACAATGGTACGTTCTTTGAGGCAAGTGAGTCCATCGTCAAAGAGCCATTCTTTGTAGGTAGAAATAGTACTTACTCCCTCCTTTTCGGTTTATAGGCCTCAATTCAAAAATCTCATCAATCAAGGTAAACGATGAGTGATGAAATATTTTTTGTAGTTTGCAAAAGCACTCAATTAATACACTTATTTTGCTCAAACAATTGTATTTATCAATATATTAATTACAATGCATGCATGCATAAATTACATGCATTGGTCAATTTTATTTTAATACTTGGATACAATGATTTAATGCACCTTAAAATTTGAACATGTAATGGAATTTCAGTCGCCACCATCAACGTCGCCTGGACATGAACGGTGGCCTCCACTACCACAGAGTACCTTCCGGTGTTCCTCGTCGAATGCGAGCATGATGCCTCTACCTCCAACATCACCACAGGTGCCGGCGAACCGCCGCCTTCTTCATCGGTGTACGCGCCCAGGGAGTGGACGCTTGCTGGGCCAAGCGCCGCATGGCTCGTCAGTGACCCTGGTCGTCACTTCTCTGACGAGGAACTCGCGGCACCACCTCCGCCTCATTTTGAAAGCAAACATGCCGGAGCTTTACGGGCGTCCATATGGTTTCTCTCTATCATCTCTCTCCGTCGCACAACACACACAACAAATGGGAAATTTTTTGGGACAGCTTTGGATAACTTCTTCCCGGATATGTCCCGAACGTGTCCACTGACATGTTCAAAATAAGGCGGAGGTGGTCTGACCTTGACCACATGCTTTTCTTGGAGACGAATTAACCTCTGCACTTTCTAGGGGAAAACTTTTGGACTTAAGTAGTACGTACAAGATGCACGCGTGCATAGCTATACTCTGCTACAAAATAAAGGCGGTCAATGTGGAACCAGGTGCGTGCTAATCGATCACTAGCAGCTAATCTTTTCTAGTACTACACTCAGTAGCTAATCCGTTTGTCAAAGATGAGAGATTAAACAACTTGCCGATGAAGCCAGCTTTTGAGTCCTGGACTAATGCATGATTAACTAGCATCATGGGTAGTGATTACATATGCATGACCGAGTGTTGATCGATCCTTGCTCACGACAAGGGAAGAACACGGTGCGTGTGTGCAGGAACTAGGGTAGCACATGCATTGCTGCATGCGACTAGCTCGGACGCGCGCTACTCAAATCGAAAGCGGCGGTGGTCTCCATCAGCGGTGGTCTCCACTCTCCATGCGTTTGTCGTCTTCGCTTGGACTCGCCCGCACACAGTTAAACAACTGCGCCTCGCCTGTGTATGGGATTACTGGACAATCCAAGCTAGCGGCCAGAGTATCATGTCACATTCGTCATTCGAGAATGAATAGGTAAAGTTGTGTGTACTCTGGTCAAAGGAGCAAAGATCTTGGGATTCTTTCAATCAAGAGATCCCCATGCACTTGACACCTATATAGTGCCTAGCTCTCTAGATCAAATAAATTATTGACCTGGCCATGCATTGACAAAACTGATAGGGTTTCACAAGGTGGACCTGTTTGGTTTCAATAAGTCACCCGACTTATAAGTCAGGTGACTTAAAACCAGTGATTTATAAGTCACGCCTGTTTGGTTGTCACCTAACACACCTTTTTACACCAATCAACATCATGCAGGTGGTGGGACCCACGCAAAAGGGGGTGACTTATAAGTTTTAAGTTGGGGTGGAGCAACTTATGACTTATAGTTGGGTGACTTATAAATGGAATCTGTTTGACAAAATAAATCACTATTTTCACTTTTCAACTTATAAATTGATGACTTATTTGAAACCAAACAGGCCCATAGAATCCTGGACTTGCCAGGACACTTGAACTTGGAAAAATCGTGTGGAAGAAGGCAAGAAGCTGAAGTACGTGCACACCTTTATGATGGACTAGCCTTCTGAAGATTGTACTGGAGGTTTGAACACACAAAAGCATTAAAAAAACATGTTTTGTTGAACTTTTTTCTTCAGGGAGTACTTTTGAATATGTAATTTACTCTACAAGCTCGTAAATCATATTCTCAAATAATTCAACCGACCACATGCTTCTGTCAAGTGACACCCATCAATATTCGGATTAGTAATTAATGAACAAGCAAAGTGCATGGCTGCAGGATGCAGCGTCACATGCAATGCTATCTCCTAGCCAGGCCGGCATGCTTGGCGCATCAGAAGCCACAAACTTCTCTGGCTAGCTAGTCATTGTTCAAAATGATGTTCTGCTGTTTTGCATCTGGTCCCTGGTAAATTGCCATGACAATTATCGTTGCCTGAATTCTTCCAATGGCCACATGAAGCCTGGATATATATCCTAATGAAATTTAATCCTATTGGGCCTTCTGTGGTTTGTAGGATTTTACTGAGAATTCTATAGGATGGTATTTCTAAAGGAAAATCCCTATAGAGTATAGAGCCCTTTGGTTTGTAGGAATAGACTCCTATTCGTCTGTAGAATTGGTTCGCATCCTTCACATTTGAAAGAATTTTTTTTTGCTCGGACCTAATGGAATTTTTTTCTATCGTATGAACCAAATAACATCTCTTTTTCTGTAGAGACTGAGATACATGTCATTTCATTTCATACGACTTTCCTATTCCTATGGTTTTCTTATCCTATGAACCAAAGAGGCCCTTGTTAGTATAGTGCGACCGTTTCAGTCATCTGTTACAACTGAAGATTAGATTGGAAGAACTGCACATTAAATTTGGTAATACTCTAGTGACATGCTGTGATTTTTTACGATTCGAGTTGACCCCAAAAACAAAAAGAATATATCATTATCTGCAGCTACATCGGCCCATATATCCAGGAAAGGCACTGGCGTACTGCATGTACGAAGATATATACAGCCAGAGTTAGAGAATCCGGGGAAGTGTCTGCAGACTGCTCAGTTTTGTAAGGCTGGTCATAGTTTCGTAAGGCTCGGCCCACATAAATAGTAACATAGATGTCACATAAGCAAAAATAATGGTGTGGCAAATAGTTAATGAAAAGAGAGGCAAATAGAGTAACTTAAATATGTTACCATTACATAGCACTTCCCAATGCAAAATGAATGTATAATGTAATAAATGAAGACATATATGTTATCACACTTATGACACTACCCACTATGAAAGTACTAACATAGACAAGTAACATACTCATGTTACTAGTCTAAGTTACTCTTCACAATGACTAGCCTAACTTTTACTTTGGTTTCATAGCCCTTGTCTACATGTCAATATGTCAAACTAAAAGATGCCCAACCATGCACAGCTAGTAGTATTCATTTGCTTAATCTGATCCCTCATCTGTTGCATGTATCCGGTGCATTCTTTATTCCAACAGCTGACTAGAAACTCATCTAGCTGCCTCATCAGGTTGATTCCGTGCACCAACTCCAAGTTTCGGCCACACTCAACCTTACAAAAAGAAACCAACCTTGTTTCTCACCACCAACTATTTGACTACTCCTTGATCATTTTCTGGAATTTATTCAACAGAAACTTGATCACTTGTTAGATGACATCAATCATTGTTCACATCAACGATTCATTTGGTAGTCACTGAATCTAGAAAATCTTGGTTATATACCGGTGTTACAAGTTGTCAAGTAGCACACATGTTGGTTGGGCCTGGCCTGTATCAATAACTTGGACATGGCAAATCCTAGCTAACCTGCGAGTTCTTGCTGTACCCAAACCAATTACACATGCTAACCAGTTGTCTCACGCTACCACTTGGGAAGTGTCAAGCTTATGACCACAAGATATAGTTCTTGTTTCTATCAGTTTGGATTATTGGTTACTTAGTATATAGTACTACTAATGCTGCATATATTCAACTACATATTCATCACCAAACCCATATCATGCTCTTGCAAGCCTGCAACCGCCATGTGGCCTGACTATTTGTTTATCTCTGCTATTGACTGATCACTGATTGCTTAATCAGTGGCCTGATGTATCTAACCTCAAAAATATTTCTGCTTCCAGTTGGAATCGTCGTCTCTCTCCCTCTCTCGTGCGCCTGTCCTGATTATGATCTGATCAGTTTGGCGTCGCCTTCTGCCCTGTGAGAAGCCAGAAAACAAACACGAATTGTGCGTGTGCTAACAAGTATGAATCCAAAATCATATACTACCTCTGTAAAAAGAATATAAAAGCGTTTAGATCACTAAAGTAGTGATCTAAAATGCTCTTATATTTTTTTACGGAGGGAGTACTTTGCAAAATTGCGAAACGTTTCATTGGCTTTGTTTTACTGGGTGCATATTGAGTATACAGTATGTTCTGTCAGGAAGTAGTGGTTTGCTACTGATTCTACATGGCCTATCATTTGGCCATGCAAAATGAAATTGTGCACCACGATTCCCGTGTCGCTTTACCAGAAAATCGCCCATTTAGTCAGCATATATATAGTTAAACGCCTATTTACCCGGTCTATGTATTTGGGAGACGAACGATGCACTAGCTAGAGTGGTTTAATTTCTACGGTGTCTGACTGAAACTGAAGAACGGTCAAGATTTTTGACTATACGTACTCCTACCCTACCTTGGTGCATGTGTTAATCTATCTAAATAGGGGTGCATATATTTATCAGCTTGGATTCATATCAGTGCACGGAAGGAGATGAAGCACCCTATGCAGCATGCCTGGTTGTCCGTGGCGTTAGGTTGGGAAGGCGCGTGAGAGACTATTTGTTTATCACATGCCATCTGATTAATTATATGGTTAACCCCTGTCACACAAACCTAATATTCCTTGCATGAAGCATTGTGCCTTCAAAGGTCCAAGCTCGCAGGTCAGACCCTATCTCATTGACTACTGATTAGCACACAAGAAATGCTTGTTTGACTAGTGATTAAAGGTGCATGGCCCAAGGGATGCATGCATGTACAGTGGTACATTCTTTGAGGCAAGTGAGTCCATCGTCAAAGAGCCATTCTTTGTTTGGTAGAAATAGTACTTCTGCATCGAGAGACAGGATACAGTGAACTGGAAGTGCTGCCCTGCGTCGATGGCAAGTTTCAGTATGAACTGTAGTGGAAAGGGGGCAAGGAAAGATGAGGCCCTAGAGAGTAAAACTGTAGCATACGAAGTTCGATACTGCAACAGCAAGTCTGCAACAATGTAGTACTCCCTCCGGTCCTTTTTACTCTGCACATTGTATTTGCCGAAAGTCAAACTTTGCTAAGTTTGACCAAGTTTACGTTAGAAATTATTAGCATCTATAATATCTAATAAATGTAATATGAAAATATATTTCAAGATGAATCCAATGATATTGGTGTTGTTATGTGAATGTCAATAATTTTTTATATAAATTTGGTCAAAGTTGAATGAGATTGACTTCAGACAAACCTAATATGCAAAGTAAAAAGGACCGGACAGAGTACATTAGATGCAGTGGACCTGACAAAAAGGTGAAAAGGCTCCGAGCAGTAGAGAAGGTCCACAGAAGACAGGCTAAAAAGAAATTGCACCTTCGAGGATACATGGACCAGTGCGTTAGCCCATGACGCCATACGGCCTGTGTGAGTGTCTGAAGCCTAAACTGCTCTAGTGGTGCTCCTATTCAACGACCTACGCCCTGAAAAGGGAAGAAACGCGCGCGAATATTGCTAGTTGTACACGAGCACAAAAAAACATTTTAACAGTGCAATTTTTATAAGAACTTTTTATAAAAACACACACACACACACACACACACACACACACACACACACACACCATATATAGCCCCCCCCTCCCCCCCCAAAAAAAATATTACATATATGCAAAAAATCATTACATTTTAATTTCACACGTGGTGTAAAAAAACAAATACGTATTTTCAAATGGGCCGGAATTTTCATTTTTGGGACAGAACCTTGTGTTTTTTACAGCTTGCAAATTACAATTTAAAAAAAATAATCATGGATTCGTTGTGAATACACACAATTTCGACAGAATTATTTGTGACTTTTTTGCAAGTTTTAAATATGATTTTTTGTTTTTTTCAGAAAAAAGGCACAATGGTGCCCGAGCACAAAACTTTGCACTCAAGAAAGACAAACCCCTCCTGCCGACGCCTACCCCTATACACTAGATCTAGCAGGCCGCCCATATTCTTCCTGTTTGATTTTTTCTGTTTTTTTTCACCTTAGTTTTCTATGTTTTTCCCTGTTTATTTTTATTTAAAAAAATGCAGGATTCTTAAGAAAAACCGATGATATTTTTTTCAAGTTTGATGAACAATTTTCATAGGAATTAAACATTTTTTCAAAATTGATGATTGTTTTTCAAATTCATTGATCTTTTTGTCAAAATTGATGAAAATTTTCCAACTATGGGAACCTTTTTCAGATTTGAGATTTTATTTCAAAAATCGATGATTTTTAACTTTTGTCAAAATTTGATGAACTTTTTTTCAAAATTGATGAACCTTTTAGAAATACTTGATTTATTTTCTAAATTCCATGACGTTTTTCCTCAAAATTGTGAACGTTTTTGGTTTATTGGGTTTTTTCGAAATTGTGAATTTCCTTCAATTTTTTGTGGTTTATTTCAAATTTGTTTTTCCGCAAAATTCAACGGTTGAGTGGTCAATTGGTCATTCGTGGACCGCTTAACCATCGGACTACATGAACCGAGTGCACCTGATGGGTTGGATAATTTATACTTGTGCGCGGGTTCCAGATCTCCTAACCGGGGGTGCCAGTTAGGAGGACTCCATCTTCGCCTCCCGCCCCACACATGTGTCTTTGGTCGGCCCATCTGCGTGGTAGGACGCCCCTGTATTTTTTTTTCTCTTTTTTTGCTTTCTTTTTTCTTTTCTGATTATGTTTTTTGCTATAAGTTAATTAGTGCTTTTTAAAAAGTCCAAACTTGGAAACAAGGAATTTTCAAGAAAATGTTCGTGATTTTCAAAAATGTTCACAACATCAAACATATTCATGAGTTTCAAAAACATGTCCCGCTCAAAGTTACCCGCCACCCAAATCCAAAAATTTCAAAAACATGTCCCGCTCAAAGTTACCCGCCATCACAACATCATATCTCCCGCTCAAAGTTACCCGCCACCCAAATCCAAAAATTTCAAATCCTGAAATTTTTGTCCCGCCGGAGCGCGCCGCGGGAGATTGAATGAAGTTAGACCAAAACTTTGAAATTGAAATGAAAAGGAAAAATCCCAAGACCCGCCCAACCCAACCCAACCCTACCCCGGCCGCACAGCTCGCTCTCCTTGCAATCCCACTCCCGTTTCCCACGTCTTCTCCCATCCCATCCCACGCCGCCGCCACCCACCCTATCCCCCATCGGCGGCCCCCTCCCTCTTCCTCTACCCTACATCCGTCGCCCTCACGGCCGTAGCGGTGCGTCCGTGTGAAGCGCGGACTTACCGGAAACCTTAGAAGCCCCCACTGTTAGACTGTATATATACGTAGCCACTGTATAACTATTGTAACATTGTATTGTACCTCTTGGTACCTCTATATAATGAGATAGCCACACCCCATTTAGGGTGTCGAGCAGTTCCCAAAATACTTGTTTTACATGGTATCAGATTAGGTTACGATGTCTTCCGCTGCTCCCGCTGCGGCCGCCATCGCGCCGACCTCCGTCGCCGCCGCCGCCGCCGTCGCGCCGGTTCTCGCTCCTACGTCGCCGTTCCTCGCCTCTCGGCCTCTCGCGGCGGCCTATGGAGCCCTGCTGCCGCCCGGTTCTCCGATCGGATCTAACCCGTACGACGCTTCCCCGGGTGACCCTGCCTCGACCGCGGCTGAGATCGTTGCGCCGCCGTCCTATGGCGTCGCTGCACCACCACCGTACGACACCACCTCATCGATGCCCTATGGCGTCGCCGCGCCGCCGCCCTACGGCTCTAACCCGTACGGCGCCTCCCTGGTGGCCCCTGGTGCACCGCCGCCGCTGTCGTCTTCGTGGCAGGCGGTGTCCTATGGTGCGCCGCCTCCTCACCAACCCTACGCGGCGCCCCCGCGACACCCCTACGGGCCGCCGCCATCGCAGCCGGCCTACTCATCGCCGCCACCGCAACCCTACGCGCCCTACCCAGCGCCACATGGGGTGCAGCCGCCGCCCGCGTCAACCCTACCTGTAGGCGGCCTTCTGCAGCCGTCCCCACGGGCCGCGGCAACTCCACAGCAGCAGCCTCACGGGGCCGCAGTCGTCTCGCCCTATGGGGCTCATGTTGCGCCGAACTACGACGCCCTCGCCGCTGGCCCTCCCGGGTTCTACGCACCGTACTCGGTGTTGGGGAACGTAGTAATTTCAAAAAAATTCCTACGCACACGCAAGATCATGGTGATGTATAGCAACGAGAGGGGAGAGTGTTGTCCATGTACCCTCGTAGACCGATAGTGGAAGCGTTAGCACAACGCGGTTGATGTAGTCGTACGTCTTCACGGCCCGACTGATCAAGCACCGAAACTACGGCACCTCCGAATTCTTGCACACGTTCAGCTCGATGACGTCCCCCGTACTCCGATCCAGCAGAATGTCGGGGAAGAGTTCCGTCAGCACGACGGCGTGGTGACGGTCTTGATGTTCTACCGTCGCAGGGCTTCGCCTAAGCACCGCTACAATATTATCGAGGAGGACTATGGTGGAGGGGGGCACCGCACACGGCTAAGAGATCAAGAGATCAATTGTTGTCTATGGGGTGCCCCTCTCCCCCGTATATAAAGGAGTGGAGGAGGGGGTCGGCCAAGGGGGGTGGTGCGCCCTAGGGGGGAGTCCAATCCCCACCGGGAGTAGGACTCCCCCCTTTCCTATTAGGAGAGGGAGAGGGAAGGAAGATGGGGGAGGGAAGAAGGAAAGGGGGGGCCGGGCCCCCTCCCAATTCGGATTGGGCTTGGGGGGGGGGCCCTCCTTTGCTCCTTTCCCCTCCTTTCCACTAAGGCCCAATAAGGCCCATATACCTCCCGGGGGGTTCCGATAACCTCCCGGAGCTCCGGTATTGTCCCAATCTCACCCGGAACCTTTCCGGTGTCCAAATATAGCCGTCCAATATATCGATCTTTATGTCTCGACCATTTCGAGACTCCTCGTCATGTACGTGGTCACATCCGGGACTCCGAACAACCTTCGGTACATCAAAACTCATAACAAAACTGTCAACGAAACCTTAAGCGTGCGGACCCTACGGGTTCGAGAACTATGTAGACATGACCGAGACACGTTACCGGTCAATAACCAATATCGGATCCTGGATGCTCATATTGGCTCCTACATATTCTACGAAGATCTTTATCGGTCAAACTGCATAACAACATATGTTGTTCCCTTTGTCATCGATATGTTACTTGTCCGAGATTCGATCGTCGGTATCTCAATACCTAGTTCAATCTCGTTACCTGCAAGTCTCTTTACTCGTTACGTAATGCATCATTTCATAACTAACTCATTAGCTGCATTTCTTGCAAGGCTTATAGTGATGTGCATTACCGACAGGGCCCAGAGATACCTCTCCGACAATCGGAGTGACAAAACCTAATCTCGAAATACGCCAACTCAACATGTACCTTTGGAGACACCTGTAGAACTCCTTTATAATCACCCAATTATGTTATGATGTTTGGTAGCACACAAAGTGTTCCTCCGGTAAACGGGAGTTGCATAATCTCATAGTTGTAGGAACTTGTAAAAGTCATGAAGAAAGCAATAGCAACATACTAAACGATCAAGTGCTAAGCTAACGGAATGGGTCATGTCAATCACATCATTCTCCTAATAACGTGATCCCATTAATCAAATGACAACTCACGTCCATGGTTAGGAAACGTAACCATCTTTGATTAATGAGCTAGTCAAGTAGAGGCATACTAGTGACATTAAGTTTGTCTATGTATTCACACATGTATAATGTTTCCAGTTAATACAATTCTAGCATGAATAATAAACATTTATCATGATACGAGGAAATAAATAATAACTTTATTATTGCCTCTAGGGCATATTTCCTTCAGTCTCCCACTTGCACTAGGGTCAATAATCTAGATTACATAGTAATGATTCTAACACCCATGGAGTCTTGGTGCTGATCATGTTTTGCTCGTGAAGAGGCTTAGTCAACGGGTCTGCAACATTCAGATCCATATTTATCTTGCAAATCTCTATGTCTCCCACCTGGACATGGTCCCGGATGGAATTGAATCGTCTCTTGATGTGCTTGGTCCTCTTGTGAAATCTGGATTCCTTTGCCAAGGCAATTGCACCAAAGATTGTCACAGAAGATCTTCATTGGTCCCGATGCACTAGGTATGACACCTAGATCGGAAATGAACTCCTTCATCCAGACTCCTTCATTTGCTGCTTCCGAAGCATCTATGTATTCCGCTTCGCATATAGATCCCGCCACGACGCTTTGTTTAGAACTGCACCAACTGACAGCTCCACCGTTCAATATGAATACGTATCCGGTTTGCGATTTAGAATCGTCCGGATCAGTGTCAAAGCTTGCATCGACGTAACCATTTACGACTAGCTCTTTGTTACCTCCATAAACGAGAAACATATCCTTAGTCCTTTTCAGGTATTTCAGGATGTTCTTGACCGCTGTCGATGATCCACTCTGTATTACTTTGGTATCTCCTCGCCAAACTTATTGCTAAGCATACGTCGTGTCCGGTACATGACATTGAATACATGATAGAGCCTATGGCTAAAGCATAGGGAACATCTTCCATTTCTCTCTCTATCTTCTGCTGTGGTCGGGCATTGAGTCTAACTCAACTTCACACCTTATGTCTGAGGCAAGAACCCTTTCTTTGCACGATCCATTTTGAACTTTTTCAAAACTTTATCAAGGTATGTGCTTTGTGAAAGTCCAATTAAGCGTCTTGATCTATCTCTATAGATCTTGATGCCCAATAATATGTAAGCAGCTTCACCGAGGTCTTTCATCGAAAAACTTTTATTCAAGTATCCCTTTATGCTATCCAGAAATTCTATATCATTTCCAATCAACAATATGTCGTCTACATATAATATCAGAAATGCTACAAAGCTCCCACTCACTTTCTTGTAAATACAAGCTTCTCCAAAAGTTTGTATAAAACCATATGCTTTGATCACACTATCAAAGCGTTTATTCCAACTCTGAGATGCTTGCACCAGTCCATAAATGGATCGCTGGAGCTTGCACACTTTGTTAGCACCTTTTGGATTGACAAAACCTTCCGGTTGCATCATATACAACTCTTTTTCCAGAAATCCATTCAGGAATGCAGTTTTGACATCCATTTGCCATATTTCATAATCATAAAATGCAGCAATTGCTAACATGATTCGGACAGACTTAAGCATCGCTACGGGTGAGAATGTCTCATCGTAGTCAACACCTTGAACTTGTCGAAAACCTTTCGCAACAAGTCGAGCTTTGTAGATAGTTATATTACCATCAGTGTCAGTCTTCTTCTTGAAGATCCATTTATTCTCGATGGCTTGTCAATCATCGGGCAAGTCAACCAAAGTCCACACTTTGTTCTCATACATGGATCCCATCTCAAATTTCATGGCCTCAAGCCATTTTGTGGAATCTGGGCTCATCATCGCTTCCTCATAGTTCGTAGGTTCGCCATGGTCAAGTAACATGACTTCCAGAATATGATTACCGTACCACTCAGTGCGGATCTTACTCTGATCGACCTACGAGGTTCGGTAGTAACTTGATCTGAAGTTTCATGATCAATATCATTAGCTTCCTCACTAATTGGTGTAGTTGTCACAGGAACCGGTTCTTGTGATGAACTACTTTCCAATAAGGGAGCAGGTACAATTACCTCATCAAGTTCTACTTTCCTACCACTCACTTCTTTCGAGAGAAACTCCTTTTCTAGAAAGGATCCGAATTTAGCAACAAAAGTCTTGGCTTCAGATCTGTGATAGAAGGTGTACCCAACAGTATCTTTTGGGTATCCTATGAAGACACATTTCTCTGATTTGGGTTTGAGCTTATCTGGTTGAAGTTTCTTCACATAAGCATCGCAGCCCCAAACTTTAAGAAACGACAACTTTGGTTTCTTGCCAAACCACAGTTCACAAGGCGTCGTCTCAACGGATTTTGACGGTGCCCTATTTAACGAGAATGCGGCCGTCTCTAAAGCATAACACCAAAGCGATAGCGGTAAATCAAGAAGAGACATCATAGATCGCACCATATCTAGTAAAGTACGATTCTGACGTTCGGACACACCATTACTGTTGTGGTGTTCCGGGTGGCATGAGTTGCAAAACTATTCCGCATTGTTTCAAATGCAAACCAAACTCGTAAATCAAATATTCTCCTCCATGATCAGATCGTAGAAACTTTATTTTCTTGTTACGATGATTTTCCACTTCACTCTAAAGTTCTTTGAACTTTTCAAATGTTTCAGACTTGTGTTTCATTAAGTAGATATACCCATATCTGCTCAAATCATCTGTGAAGGTGAGAAAATGACGATACGGCCATGAGCCTCAACATTCATTGGACCACACACATCGGTATGTATGATTTCCAACAAATCAGTTGCTCGCTCCATAGTTCCGAGAACGGCGTTTTAGTCATCTTGCCCATGAGGCACGGTTCGCAAGTACCAAGTGATTCATAATCAAGTGATTCCGAAGTCCATCGGTATGGAGTTTCTTCATGCGCTTTACACCAATATGACCTAAGCAGCGATTGCCACAAATAAGTTGCACTATCATTATCAACTCTGCATCTTTTGGCTTCAACATTATGAATATGTGTATCACTATTATCGAGATTTAATAAAAATAGACCACTCTTCAAGGGTGCATGACCATAAAATACATTAATCATATAAATAGAACAACCATTATTCTCAGATTTAAATGAATAACCGTCTCGCATCAAACAAGATCCAGATATAATGTTCATGCTTAACGCTGGCACCAAATAACAACTACGCAGGTCTAAAACTAATCCCGAAGGTAGATGTAGAGGTAGCGTGCTGACCACGACCACATCGGCTTTGGAACCATTTCCCACGCGCATCGTCACCTCGTCCTTAGCCAATCTTCGCTTAATCCGTAGTCCCTGTTTCAAGTTGCAGATATTAGCAACAGGACCAGTATCAAATACCCAGGTGCTACTGCGAGCATTAGTAAGGTACACATCCATAACATGTATATCACATATACCTTTGTTCACCTTGCCATCCTTCTTATCCGCCAAATACTTGGGGCAGTTCCGCTTCCAGTGACCAGTCTGCTTGCAGTAGAAGCACTCAGTCTCAGGCTTAGGTCCAGATTTGGGTTTCTTCTCTTGAGCAGCAACTTGTTTGCTGTTCTTCTTGAAGTTCCCCTTCTTCTTCCCTTTGCCCTTTTTCTTGGTGGTCTTATTGACCATCAACACTTGATGCTCCTTCTTGATTTCTACCTCCGCAGCCTTTAGCATTGCGAAGAGCTCGGGAATCGTCTTATCCATCCCTTGCATGTTATAGTTCATCACGAAGCTCTTGTAGCTTGGTGGCAGTGATTGAAGAATTATGTCAATGACACTATCATCAGGAAGATTAACTCCCAGTTGAATCAAGTGATTATTATACCCAGACATTTTGAGTATATGTTCACTGACAAAACTATTCTCCTCCATCTTGCAGCTATAGAACTTATTGGAGACTTCATATCTCTCAATCCGGGCATTTGCTTGAAATATTAACTTCAACTCCTGGAACATCTCATATGCTCCATGACGCTCAAAACGTCGTTGAAGACCCGGTTCTAAGCCGTAAAGCATGGCACATCGAACTATCGAGTAGTCATCAGCTTTGCTCGCTAGACGTTCTTAACGCCGTCCATTGCATCTGCGATGAGGCCTGCCACCCAGGTGCTTCCAGGACATAATTCTTCCGCGGCAGCAATGAGGATAATCCTCAAGTTACGGACCCAGTCCGTGTAATTGCTACTATCATCTTTCAACTTAGCTTTCTCAAGGAGCGCATTAAAATTCAACGGAACAACAGCACGAGCCATCTATCTACAACAAACATAGATAAGCAAAATACTATCAGGTACTAATTTCATGATATATTTAAGTTCAATTAATCATATTACTAAAGAACTCCCACTTAGACATACATCTCTCTAGTCATCCAAGTGATCACGTGACCAAAATCGACTAAACCATGTCCGATCATCACGTGAGATGGAGTAGTTTTCAATGGTGAACATCACTATGTTGATCATATCTACTATATGATTCACGCTCGACCTTTCGGTCTCCGTGTTCCGAGGCCATATCTGTATATGCTAGGCTCGTCAAGTTTAACCTGAGTATTCCGCATGTGCAACCTGTTTTGCACCCATTGTATTTGAACGTAGAGCCTATCACACCCGATCATCACGTGGTGTCTCAAAGACGAAGAACTTTCGCAACGGTGCATACTAAGGGAGAACACTTCTTGATAATTAGTGAGAGATCATCTTAAAATGCTACCGTCAATCAAAGTAAGATAAGATGCATAAAGGATAAACATCACATGCAATCAATATAAGTGATATGATATGGCCATCATCATTTTGTGCTTGTGATCTTCATCTCTGAAGCACCGTCGTGATCACCATCGTCACCGGCGCGACACCTTGATCTCCATTGTAGCATCGTTGTCGTTTCACCATCTATTGCTTGTACGACTATCGCTACCGCTTAGTGATAAAGTAAAGCAATTACAGGGCGCTTGCATTTCATACAATAAAGCGACAACCATATGGCTCCTGCCAGTTGCAGATAACTTGGTTACAAAACATGATCATCTCATACAATAAAATATAGCATCACGTCTTGACCATATCACATCACAACATGCCCTGCAAAAATAAGTTAGATGTCCTCTACTTTGTTGATGTAAATTTTACGTTGCTGCTACGGGCTGAGCAAGAACTGTTCTTACCTACGCATCAAAACCACAACGATAGTTCGTCAAGTTAATGTTGTTTTAACCTTCTCAAGGACCGGGCGTAGCCACACTCGGTTCAACTAAAGTTGGAGAAACCGAAACCCGCTAGTCACCTGTGTGCAAAGCACGGCGGTAGAACCAGTCTCGCGTAAGCGTACGCGTAATGTCGGTCCGGGCCGCTTCATCCAACAATATCGCCAAACCAAAGTATGGCATGCTCGTAAGCAGTATGACTTGTATCGCCCATAACTCACTTGTGTTCTACTCGTGCAAATAACATCTACGCATAAAACCAGGCTCGGATGCCATTGTTGGGGAACATAGTAATGTCAAAAAATTTCCTACGCACACACAAGATCATGGTGATGTATAGCAACGAGAGGGGAGAGTGTTGTCCACGTACCCTCGTAGACCGATAGCGGAAGCGTTAGCACAACGCGGTTGATGTAGTCGTACGACTTCACAGCCCAGCCGATCAAGCACCGAAACTACGGCACATCCGAGTTCTTGCACACGTTCAGCTCGATGACGTCCCCCGTACTCCGATCCCGCAGAATGTCGGGGAAGAGTTCTGTCAGCACGACGGCATGGTGGCAGTCTTGATGTTCTATCGTCGCAGGGCTTCGCCTAAGCACCGCTACAATATTATCAAGGAGGACTATGGTGGAGGGGGGCACCGCACACGGCTAAGAGATCAAGAGATCAATTGTTGTCTATGGGGTGCCCCCTCCCCCGTATATAAAGGAGTGGAGGAGGGGGCCGACCAAGGGGGGTGGCGCGCCCTAGGGGGGGGGGGGGGTGAGGGAGTCCTGGGTTAGGGGGTGTCCGGATAGCCGAACTATCACCATTGGCCGGACTCCCAGACTATGAAGATACAAGATTGAAGACTTCGTCCCGTGTCCGGATGGGACTTTCCTTGGCGTGGAAGGCAAGCTTGGCGATTCGGATATGTAGATCTTCTACCATTGTAACCGACTGTATGTAACCCTAACCCTATCCGGTGTCTATATAAACCGGAGGATTTTAGTCCGTGGGGGATCGAACAACAATCATACCATAGGCTAGCTTCTAGGGTTTAGCCTCTACGATCTCGTGGTAGATCCACTCTTGTACTACCCATATCATCAATATTAATCAAGCAGGGTAGGGTATTACCTCCATCGAGAGGGCCCGAACACAGGTAAAACATCGTGTCCCTTGTCTCCTATTACCATCCGCCTAGACGCAGATTCGGGACCCCCTACCCGAGATCCGCCGGTTTTGACACCGACATTGGTGCTTTCATTGAGAGTTCCTCTGTGTCGTCGCTGTGAGGAAGGATGCCTCATCCCGTCTTTAAAGACGGCACCGTTGCTGAAGGAGCTTTGGCCACCGGCCAAACTCTCCGGCTATGCGGTTTTCTTATGACCGCCTGTTCGGCCGTCGCGCCGACGATGACTTCTCGGGTCATCGAAAGCAATCTTCACGTAAACTCGGAACTTGTCGAGCAGTTAGATCTGATGGAGCTCTCTTCCTTGAACGAGCTCTTGGATCGCATCGCCGCCCTGGGAGTCGCTACAGACTACGATCAGATCGGGCCTAAAACCGATCTGAGAGAGATCAACTCTCCCGGGCTACCCACCACGTTGTTGTGGTAGAGGAACAATACGACGACTCTTCTCCTACCTTAAGGACTAGCTATGTCCGGATTCCTGACCCCTCCATGCCGGATTCCCGCGGAGGGGAGGACACCACTCAAGCCCTGAACTTAAAGTCAGGCAGTGGGCTAGATTCATTGGACAACCTCCAAGAACCCAAGCTTCCAAGTTCGGAAACTTCTTGGCCCCTGAATCTTAGATCGGACGGGGTTCGGAATTTAATTCCACCCGCCCACCCAAACATCAGCGATCTATCCCAAATCCGGCAGAGCCGGTGAAGCAATACATCATTCTTGGGCGATTCCTCCTGGTTATGGACGGGATAAAGGATTGTCACGAGGAGGACGCAATCTCATTCTTCTGCAATAATTGCGGACAAGGAATCCTAAACGCCATAAGTCGTCATTGAAATTACACGCCGCTGACTTGGCATCCATAATGCGGAATCTTCGCGATGGAGAGCGCCTGGAAAACCGAAATGAAATTTTGGGATAATCCGGCCCCGAATACGACCCTAGTCCGAAATAAAATGGTGCATCATCGCCAGGCACCTGGGTTACATACCAAAAAGCAAAAACCCCCCAAAGGGCAGGGAACCGTACTAGAGGGATGGCTCAATGGACCCTACAAAATTCATAGCACAGAGGGCGCCGCTCCAACTCATAGCCTTAGAGCATGTTGGATACTACGGCAGGTGGCCAAAAGTGGCGAAGAGCTCTTAGCTCCAGAGCACTAGCCCAGCAATACCAGTACGGTATTAATAGCTTCTTGAGACTTTCGCATCAAATAATATGCGAAGCGAACACTCCAGCCTTGCGAAGTCTACCAGATAGCGACAATAAATCCATGGAGTGACACGGCTATTACCTTTAACGCCAGTGACGAACCTAATTTCCGAACAGCCCGAGCACCAGCCGCATTGGTCCTCAGTCCAATAGTGGACGACTTTCGCCTTACCAAGGTACTCATGGACGGCCGCAGCGGATTAAACCTCATCTACGAGGAAACCCTTCGAAAAATGGAAATAGACCGGAGCCGCATTGAGCAAAGCAGCACAACCTTTAGAGGAATAATCCCGATCGGGAAGCATGCTGTCTGAGGAAAGATCACACTAGATGTGGTGTTCGGCACGACGGACAATTATAGGTCCGAGGAGGTCACATTCCAAGTGGCCCCGTTCAGCAGCGGATACCACGCTCTATTAGGGCGAGAGGCATTCAGAATTTTTCAAGCTATACCCCATTACGGGTACATGAAGCTCAAAATGCCGGACCCAACGGAATTATCACTCTCGCTAGTGACCGGACATAGCGCTCATGGCGAAAATAAAACAGCCGCACTTGCCCTTGAGGCACTATCAAAGCCCTAAGCGTCGGAGGAACTCACTGCGCTGCGCTCCACGGTGAACAGGGGCGATGTGATACTCGATAAAGAGATCCAAGTCCACCTCTTTTATACCAATGACGAAATAGTCAAATTCCAAGTCCATCCAACGGACCCTACAAAAACGGCCTCCATCGGGGCACAATTAAACCCTGATGTGGACGCCGCACTACGAGAATTCCTACGCGAAAATTGGGACATTTTTTCCTGGCACCCTTCAGACATGCCAGGAATCCCACACCGGCTGGCAGAGCACAACCTAAATATCCTAAAAGTATTCAAGCCAGTCAAACAAGATCTTCGACGTTTCTCCGAACCCAAGAGACAGGCCATGGGAGAGGAGCTAGCTAAACTATTGGAGGCCGGATTCATCAGAGATATTAAACATCCGGACTGGCTGGCAAACCTGGTAATGGTACCAAAGAAGGACAAATCCACGGCGCCTATGTGTCGATTTTAAGGACCTTAACAAGGCTTGCCCAAAGGATCCCTTCCCCTCCCGCATTGATCAAATTATCGGCGCTACCGCAGGGACACGATTCATTGTGTTTCCTCGACGCATACTCCGGCTACCACCAAATTAAGATGGCAGGGCCAGACCAAGCATAGCGGCATTCATCACTCCATACGGCCCATTCTGCTTCAACACAATGCCCTTTGGGCTCAAAAATGTCGGCGCAACATATCAGCGCATGATTCAGACATGTGTGGCAAACCAGATCGGTAAAACAGTGGAGGCATACGTAGACGATGTGGTCGTCAAATCCAAGCATGTCGAAACCCTAGTCGACGACTTGAGGCTCACATTCGATAATCTCTGAACATATGACATCAAGCTCAACCCGGAAAAATGCGTTTTCGGTGTACCAGCCGGAAAGCTCTTGGGCTTCATTGTATCCGGTAGAAGAATTGAAGCAAACCCAGCCAAGATCCGAGCTCTGTCACAATTGGATATCCCCAAAGACCTGAAACAAATACAAAAATTGACTGGATGCGTGGCGGCTCTAAGCCGCTTTATCTCCCGCTTAGGAGAAAAGGCATTACCCCTTTATCGCCTCCTCCGCGCCACGAACACTTCAAGTGGACGGATGCTGCCACGGCGGACTTCGAAGAAATCAAAGCCATATTGGCAACAAATCCGGTCCTGGCCGCGCACAACATGGGCGAACCAATGCTATTATACATCGCAGCAACCCATCAAGTTGTAAGCGCGGTGCTCGTTGTCGAAAGATAAACGGACGGACACAAGTTCCCTCTCCAAAAACCAGTTTACCACGTGTCCACTGTCCTAACTCCATGCAAGTCACGGTACCCGCATTATCAAAAGATAGCGTACGCGGTGTTCATGGCATCCCGGAAGCTGCGACACTACTTTCAAGAGTGTTCGATAATTGATAGCCTCAAGTACCTCTTAATGACATTATAAACAACCGCGGCCTTAACGGGCGGATTGCTAAATGGGCCATTGAGCTCCTCCGTTCGACATAACCTACAAGCCACGGCGAGCTATTAAGTCGCAAGGTTTGGCTGACTTCATCACCGAATGGACTGAAGCCGAACTCCCTAAAGAGTGCGGCGCATATTCCAACTGGATCATGCACTTCGACGGCTCCAAAATGTTGGCGGCACGGGGCTGGCGTCGTTCTGACGTCCCCAACCGGAGATACAGTCCAATACGTACTTCAAATAATGTACACGGACTCCAACAACGCAGCCGAATACGGGGCCCTTCTACATGGTTTCCGGGTGGCAGTCTCCATGGGCATTCAACGCCTAGAGGTGTGCGGGGATTTGAACCTCGCGATATCCCAAATAAATGGGGACTTTGATGCCAAGGATCCGAAAATGGTAGTTTATCGCAATGCCGTCCTAAAAATGTCAGCTCGGTTTGAGGGGCTCGAATTTCACCATATAGCCCGGGATAACAACCAGGCAGCGGACGTGTTGGCACGCATTGGCGCAAAGCGCGATGCCGTCCCCCCCAACATCTTCCTAGAGAGGCTCTTCAAGCCATCCGTATTATGGGAGGAAGAGTCCGGAAATAACAACCTGGACCCAACCGCACTGCCCCACGCCGAACATTCCGACATAGTTGGCGGTTCCATATGAAATAACACCGTCGTGCCCGCAATAATGGCAGTCTTTGCCCCGTGGACAGAACCATTCCTAGCCTACCTAACTAGGTAGGAACTTCCCGAGGACCAAACCGAGGCCCGCTGCATAGTGCGGCGGTGTAAAGCCTATAAGGTCCATGAGGGAGAGCTTTATACGAAAAGCACAACCGAGTCCTTCAAAGGTGTATCTCTGAAGAGGAAGGCGGAATCTCTGGCTGAAATTCATGCGGACTCGGTGGGCACCATGCCACAGCCCGGGCCCTTGTAGGCAAGGCCTTCCGTGCAGATTTTATTGGCCGACGGCCCGGCAGATGCTCGGGACTTAGTCAATGATGCGCGGTTGCGGCTCTTTGCTAATCAAAGCCACATGCCACCCACCGCCCTCAAAACTATACCCATCACCTCGCCCTTCGCGGTCTGGGGGCTTGACATGGTTGGACCCCTTAAAGGAGGAACCCGCAAGCAAAAATACCTATTGGTCATGGTGGATAAATTCACCAAATGGATAGAGGCCAAGCCTGTATAGACGTCCGAATCCGGACCGGTGATAGACTTCATCTCAGGGCTAGTACACCGTTACTGGCGTCCCCATAGCATCATCAATCGATAACGGAACGAACTTCACGGCCGGCGAGGTCAAACTCTGGTGCAAAAACATGGGCATCAAGCTCGACTACGCTTCAGTCTATCACCCCCAAACTAACGGTCAAGTCGAGCGAGCAAACGGTCTAATCATGAGCGGCATTAAACCCAGGCTAGTGCGGCCCCTCAAGGAATCTAACACGCACTGGGTAGAGGAGCTCGACTCTGTACTCTGGGGGCTGCGGACCACGCCGAATCGCACTACCGGATTCACACCATTTTTTATTGTATACGGCGTAGAGCCAGTTTTGCCCTGCGGCATAATTCATGACTCACATCGCGTGCGCATGTATGAAGAAAGAGAAGCCGATCTCGATCGGCAGGATAGCCTGGACGCCTTGGAGGAGGAGCATGACATGGCAAAAGCTCGTTCCGCATTCTATCAACAGTAGGCTCGAAGATATCAAAGCAGGGAAGTACGGGCCAAAGCTTACAATGTTGGCGAACTAGTTCTACGCCTGCCGGACAAGAAAAAGAACAAACTCAAGCCCAAATGTGAGGGCCCCTTCATCATCGACCAAGTCCTGACCGGCGGAGCGTACCGTCTGCGAAACACATCGGATAACCGACTCGAGCAGAACCCATGGAACGCAGCCCGTCTCTGAAGATTCTAGCCTAGCGCCGGATTCTGAGTTCGTCTCCTTCCTCCGTCTATATTTTATACTTTAAGCTGTCTTTTATTTCTCTCCTTCTCCCTCCTTTTTTCCGAAGCCGTTAAAGGCTCGTTTGCGCATTGTTCGCACACACTTGATGCGCTATTCGCACTCATTATACCTGGGGGCTTCTTTAACAGAAGCTTATTTATACGGGCTTTATGCCCAACACATGTGTCACACTTCCGCATGTACCTTTTATTCACCATTATATGCATCGATATGACTTAAGTTTTGGCCAAGCTGGGTTGCCTGGCTCCTGTTCTTACCCCTACGTTCCCGATTGTTCGGCTAGGTGGTAAAGGGAGCACCTCTGCGATTGTTACCGCCGGGTCAGCGGACGTGTACCTCAGACTGGGTGAAGTCGAAAGCTAGCGTTCTTAAGGGAATATTCGGTCGGTGAACTAAAAGACGATTTTTTATTTTTTCATTTATCTGCCCCTAGATGCTTTTCTGCTTTTTTCGCAGTCCGGACATGCACTTTAGGGCATGCCTCCCAGGGAAAGGAACCCCTAACGGAACTATTCTCCCGATGTTTCTTACTAACCATATAATATAACATGACTAGTTGGGCACTTGTCTGATAAAGCACTCATGACCCCTACGCCTGGTCTCCACGCATGCCCCGGTTTTTATGTAACCGCGAGGGTATTCGGACACACTCCGGACTATTGGGTCCCGAGGTTGAAGCAAAAAGGTCCGCTACGAAAAACGATCTACAATCCGGCTAGAAGGCATTTTACATGTAAATTACATAGTCAAATTGACTGATTGTATTCCTCTTCAATACCATCTAATAGGCTGTCTAGTTTACAGTCCTGCTGGGAATACTTTGCGGCCAACTCTACTTGGCCGTATACTAAGCTCACGAGGATCTCCTTCCGTCGGGCCCCACAGTCCGACCTCGGCCATGTGGTTTGGGTCATAGCCGTGTCTGGCGTCTTCACCATGGCCCAGGCCTCCCTGGCGCCTTGACGACAGGCCGATATCTTCCATAGTCGAAAGTGCCGCCGTGCTCCCTGAAGCTTCTCTGCAAGCTCTCCAAGGCCTTTGGGCAGGGAGATAGATGGCCACAAGGCCTGGGAAACACCTTTCATCACCTGCCGAACCCGTTCATGCAGTTGCAATAGCTCGGGAAGAAGGTCACCCGTAGAACCGGGCATTTCCTCTGCATGACGACCCGTGAGCATACCTCTGAGACATAACTCATTAATTGACTTCCTCGCCGAACTCTTTTTCAAAGTTCGCTCAAGCACTTACTATAAATGCCGCTGACGAAGTCGCCGATTCTCCTTCACGGTCGGACAGTGAGCACGAACATCCTTTAGTTCCTTACCCAGCTGGGTGTTGGCATCTTGGAGATTATTTTCTCTTGCCTCACCCTTGTAAGCACATTCTCGCCTTGACCTTAAACTGGTGCAAGAGCTGTTGCTTATGCGGATCTAGTCCGGCGCCATCTGCAATATTATTGTCGATTTACACACACGCCGCACTTCACAAACTACTTATCTTTTGAAGCATATATTACGGAGGGGGTCTCTGTGGCTCCCCTGTGGCGGCTAATCTTGACCTCAAGTTGGGCCTTGCATTCTTCAAGCTCCTGGGACAGTCGGGTATTCTTTTTGTAAGATCCTGCATAACAAATGATCCTTAAATCAGTTATTCTAACTATTTTAAGTCTCGGAGACTCTTGGCATATATAACCGTCAAATTTCCTCACCCGTATGTCCTTTACATCTTTGCTCCGTGGCTCTGGCTAGACCATCTTGAGCGGCACGGAGGTGCGCATGTCCCGAATTGAAGGCATTCAATGCCTCTTGGGAGAAACATGTGTCACGAAGAACTGTTCGGCGGCGCCTGTGATTCATGGCGCTCTCCACCTCTGAGTTGGTGGCGGACAATCTGTCGGCATCCTGCAGCCGGAGGAGCATCCGGCCTTGCGCCTCGTGCTCGCCTCCGCTTCGGACCCGGCTTTGGAGCACAGCTGGCGGAGGCTCGATTGGCAACCTCTCCGGACACGGTCCGGCGGCGCTCTTTTTCCTGAAAAGAGCACCAGCGTTAATACGCTTTACGAGGAATCAATCCACAGGAATATGGTGACGCGCCATACCGTTGCGGCGGCGTTTTGATCCGGACCGCACTTCTTTTTAGCCTGCGGGGCCGTGCTGCCCCTTGTTGGCTAGCCGCCGCGGGCTCGGCCTCCTGCCTCGAAGGCACCCCCTGCGAAACACCATTGGTATACGGTGGTCAGAAATAAGCGCGGATGGGTCATTATCAGAGTATTGGGACCTCGGTCTCAGTTACCTGTGAGGCTGGAAGTATTCCGGGGTAATCGGCCGTAATGGCAACCAAGGCATTATCGATGCTCAGTTGGTGAAATACCCCATCAATCAGCTCCACCAATATGTCCAGATCCTCTTGGGAGGCCGGATCGAGGAGCCGTTCCGGATCCTCGGGTTGTGGAGGCGGGATGTTTATGTCTTTCACAGCCTGGCGCAGTTCCCGCGTCAAAATCACAAAATGAGATACCTAACCATGGGAATACGGATCGGGTGTACAAAAAAGAAATGTCCGCTTACCCGCTTCGAGGATTGTTCATAGAAAATCCGTTCAATGGGTAGCGGAGAAAATCCTCCTCTTCTTCCTTGTATGGCGCGGACAAGGTCTTCACCAGATCGGTGACCGATCCGGCCCCTTCTGGCCATGACGGGTGGCATCGTCCTCCCGTTGAAATCCCACATGGGGTGGCCCCTATCTTTGGGCGGCTGCACCCCCGCATAATACATGTGGCCATGACACCGATCATGGTCGATGCGGAATGAGCTAACAATCTTATTCGTCTCATCGGGTAAAGGGCGTCCTGTCGTCTTCCCTCACAGGGGGCTCGGGCGCCAACTCAGGCGTTTCTTTAAAGGAGCATTGCTGAACTCCGGAGACCGATCCGAACAGGATCCGGCAGCGGGGCGTCTTCTATATAAAACCATTCAAGGCCAGTCTTCGACGCCTTCTTCGGGTTCGAATAGATATCCGGTCCGGCGATGCGCCACAGCTCGGCTCCGCCCACTTGATATATTGACCCCTCATGAGAACGGGGTACAAGGCGAATAATCTCTTCCACAGCGCAAAATGAGCCTCGGCGCCAAGAACAGTTCGCAAAGGGCCACGAAGCCCGCGATGTGCAAAATGGAGGCAGGCGTAAGGTGGTGCAACTGGAGGCCGTAGAACTCCAAGAGCCCCCGGAGAAACGGATGAATTGGAAATCCGAGCCCTCTTACTAGATAAGAGATAAAGCATACCCGCTCTCCTTTGGAGGGATCGGGGACACTCTCCGCTTGCTTTCCGCCCTTATAGGTGGCGAGTCCGGCTCGAACCGGAACCATGAAGGCCGGGGGAAGAAATCCCTTGGTTTGGAGTGTCACTAGCTCGCTATGCGGGACTGAGCATCTCTCCCAATTTCCAGGCTGAAATTTGGGGCGCGAGAGGAGGAGCCACGTCGATTGTCCATGATGGAATGGATTTTTGTCGAGGCGCTCAATGAAAGCTTCAGCGGAGGGAGGATGGTGTGACTCGGATCTAGATCCTCGTCCCTTTTATAGACAGCTCATTTGCGCAGCTAGGGGATAAATGTAAAAATACCTGGCTTTTCGCATTCATTCAAACACGTGGAAGATGGCCATTATTGGGCTTAGAAGCCAAGGGCGCAGCATTTATCGAAGCGGACACTATTCGACAAGTATATGGAATTTGGAGAAGAACCCGCCTCGCAATGCCGAAGACAATCTACGCACCGGACTCATCGACATTGAAGCCTGGTTCGGGGGCTACTGAGGGAGTCCTGGATTAGGTGGTGTCCGGATAGCCAAACTATCACCGTTGGCCGGACTCCCAGACTATGAAGATACAAGATTGAAGACTTCGTCCCGTGTCCGGATGGGACTTTCCTTGGCGTGGAAGGCAAGCTTGGCGATTCGGATATGTAGATCTCCTACCATTGTAACCGACTACGTGTAACCCTAACCCTATCCGGTGTCTATATAAACCAGAGGGTTTTAGTCCGTGGGGCGAACAACAATCATACCATAGGCTAGCTTCTAGGGTTTAGCCTCTCGATCTCGTGGTAGATCCACTCTTGTACTACCCATATCATCAATATTAATCAAGCAGAGTAGGGTATTACCTCCATCGAGAGGGCCCGAACCTGGGTAAAAACATCGTGTCCCTTGTCTCCTGTTACCATCCGCCTAGACGCACAGTTCGGGACCCCCTACCCGAGATCCGCCGGTTTTGACACCGACAGGGGGAGTCCAATCCCCACCGGGAGTAGGACTCCCCCCTTTCCTATTTGGAGAGGGAGAGGGGAGGAAGAGGAGGGAGGGAAGAAGGAAAGGGGGGGGGGGTGGCCCCTCCCAATTCGGATTGGGCTTGGGCGGGGGCCCTCCTTTGCTCCTTTCTCCTCCTTTCCACTAAGGCCCAATAAGGCCCATATACCTCCTGGGGGGTTCCGATAACCTCCCGGAGCTCCGGTATTGTCCCAATCTCACCCGTAACCTTTCCGGTGTCCAAATATAGTCGTCCAATATATCGATCTTTATGTCTCGACCATTTCGAGACTCCTCGTCATGTCCGTGATCACATCTGGGACTCCGAACAACCTTCCGTACATCAAAACTCATAAATTCATAATAAAACTGTCAACGAAACCTTAAGCGTGCGGACCCTACGGATTCGAGAACTATGTAGACATGACCGAGACACGTTACCGGTCAAGAACCAATAGCGGAACCTGGATGCTCATATTGGATCCTACATATTCTATGAGATCTTTATCGGTCAAACCGCATAACAATATACGTTGTTCCCTTTGTCATCGGTATGTTACTTGCCCGAGATTCGATCGTCGGTATCTCAATACCTAGTTCAATCTCGTTACCGGCAAGTCTCTTTACTCGTTATGTAATGCATCATTTCGTAACTAACTCGTTAGCTACATTGCTTGCAAGGCTTATAGTGATGTGCATTACCGAGAGGGCCCAGAGATACCTCTCCGACAATCGGTGTGACAAAACCTAATCTCGAAATACGCCAACTCAACATGTACCTTTGGAGACACCTGTAGAGCTCCTTTATAATCACCCAGTTACGTTGTAACGTTTGGTAGCACACAAGGTATTCCTCCGATGGCAGGAGTTGCATAATCTCATAGTTGTAGGAACTTGTATAAGTCATGAAGAAAGCAATAGCAACATACTAAACGATCAAGTGCTAAGCTAACGGAATGGGTCATGTCAATCACATCATTCTCCTAATAACGTGATCCCGTTAATCAAATGAAAACTCATGTCTATGGTTAGGAAACATAACCATCTTTGATTAATGAGCTAGTCAAGTAGAGGCATACTAGTGACATTAAGTTTGTCTATGTATTCACACATGTATCATGTTTCCAGTTAATACAATTCTAGCATGAATAATAAACATTTATCATGATATGAGGAAATAAATAATAACTTTATTATTGCCTCTAGGGCATATTTCCTTCACTCGGTGCCTGCTGCTCATGCCGAGATTGCTCCATCGATGGGCCTTTATGCACCACCGACACATGCTCATGCCGATCAGGCTGCCGTGCCGTCGCCGTTCTATTTTTTGCATCTGCTGCTGGTGAAGCTTGCGCCGGATAAATACTTGTCCTGGCGCGCTCAGGTGTTGCCTCTTCTACGGAGCCGCTACTTGGAGGGATATGTTGACGGATCCATCCCGTGCCCACCCCCTCATCACCCGGCGTACCACACTTGGGTGGCCCAGGATCAGGCCATCCTCTCCGCCATCCAGTCTTCGCTCACTCCGAGCGTCTCGTCGCTGGTCATCTTTGCCGCTACGTCCAGGGAGGCGTGGGCGGCACTTCACACTAGCTTTGCCTCTCAGTCTCAGGTGCATGCTCATTCCATACGCACCGAGCTGGGTGAGACCAAGCTTGGTGACCTCAGCATCACCGACTACTTCAACAAGATGACCGGTCTCCCCGACACGCTGGCGTCTGTTGGCCAGCAACTGCAGGATGAGGAGTTCAGTACCTACGTGCTTAACGGGCTCGATGATGATTATGACAATCTCATTGAGAACGTTCATGGTCGTGATGATCCACTTCCACCTCGTGAGCCATATGCACGACTCCTCGGCCGTGAGCAGCGCATCAAGGCGCGTCGTGTCTCCCCCGGCTTCGTCTCCGCCAACACCGCGACTCGCGGTAAACCTCCGAAGTCATCGTCATCCGATGGAAAAACGGCGCCCTCATCACAGCAGGCCTCGCGGGGCAACGCGCCGACCATCACCGGCGGTAACCGACCGGTTGCTTGCTGCCCCTGCTGTGGCGCTCAGCAGGCCTGTCAGCTATGTGGCATTGAGCGCCACGTTGCTTCCCCTTGTCATCGTTGCTACAAGCAAGACTTCCTAGGCCTGGGCAACAATGGCAAAGGGAATGATAAGCAGGCCGCAGCCGTGGTGACGAGTCATGAGCACGGTCGCACTCCGTCCTATTCCATTGATCCCACGTGGTATATGGACACCGGAGCTACCAACCACCTCACCGGCGAGATGGGCAAGCTGTCTACTCAGGAGCCATATCATGGTCATGATCAGGTCCACACCGCCAGTGGAGCAGGTATGCGCATCTCCCATGTTGGTCAGGCTTCTCTCCTCACACACAATTTTCGTAAATTGCATCTTTCCAATGTCCTTTGAGTACCCTCTGCCACACGTAGTTTGTTGTCCATTCCTCAACTTACTCGTGATAATAATGTCCTTGCTAAATTTCATCCTTTTCGTTTCTTTATCAAGGATCGGGACACGAGGGCCGTTCTGCTTAGTGGTCGTCTTCGCCATGGCCTGTATGCACTTGATGCACCGCGCACATCTCCCATGCAGTTTTCTCCGCAGGCATTCAGTGGTGTTCGTGTGTCACCTACGCACTGGCATGCGCGCCTTGGTCATCCTGCGGCTCCTATAGTTCGTCATGTGTTGCATCGTCATGAACTACCAGTTGTGTCCAATAAATCTGCTGAAACTATTTGTGATGCCTGTCAGCAGGGCAAGAGTCATAAACTTCCGTTTTCAGAGTCTAGTCGTGTTGTGAAACATCCTCTTGAGCTTGTGTTTTCTGATGTATGGGGTCATGCCCAGATGTCTGTTAGTGGCCACAATTATTATGTCAGTTTTATTGATGCTTATAGTCGGTTTACTTGGCTGTATCTTATTAAGCGCAAGTCTGATGTGTTCGATGTTTTTATCCAGTTTCAAGCACACGTTGAGCGTCTCCTTAAGCAGAAAATCATCCATGTTCAATCTGACTGGGGGGGGGGGGGTGAATACCACAACCTCAACTCTTTTTTAACAAACTTGGGATTTCGCATCGTGTGTCTTGTCCCCATACACATCAGCAGAATGGAACTGCCGAACGTAAGCATCGTCATCTTGTTGAAACTGGCATAACCTTGCTAGCTCAAGCATCCGTTCCATTTCGGTTTTGGAGTGATGCTTTCTCCACAGCCTGTTTTCTCATAAATAGGCTTCCCTCACGACTTCTGAAAATGCAAACTCCACTTGAACTCTTGCTCAAAGAAATACCAGACTACACTTTTTTCAAAGTGTTCGGGTGTGCGTGTTGGTCTCACCTACGTCCATACAACAAGCATAAGCTAGAGTTTCGGTCTAAGCAGTGCGTCTTTCTTGGGTATAGTTCCCTTCACAAAGGGTACAAGTGCCTTCATGTTCCTACCAATCGCGTCTACATCTCTCGTGACATTGTGTTTGATGAAAATGTGTTTCCTTTTCGTGCACTTCAGACAAACTCTAACACTCCCTCACCACCGGTGCACATGTCCATACCTTTGCCTGGTCAATTTGTGGATGTTGCATATGCCCCTGTGTTGCTTCCTAATCATGCTACAGGTATTGGACGTGGCACTCGCCTTGAGCTTCTTGATGAACAGGAAACAGATGCGGCGGCTCCCGATCAGGACGTGCATGCGCCATGCATGTCGGGTGAGACCCACGTACCCGCCCCTACACCGCCCGTGGAGGCTTCCATGTGGGCGTCGGTCTCGCCTGGCCCACGGGTGCTGGCCTCGCCTGGCCTGCAGCTGGCCTTGCCTGGCTCGACGGTTGACGCCTCGCCCGGCCCACGGGCGCTGGTCTCGCCCGGCCTGCTGCCGGCCTTGACTGGCCCGGTGCTGGCCTCGCCCGACCTGGTGGCATCCTCACCTGGGCCGGCTGTTGCTTCGACCGGCCCTGAGCTGGATCTGGTCAGCCCCGCCTCGGCCTCTAGTGGGCTGGCTTCGCCCGGCTCGCCATCGCCAGGGAGCTCTGGTGCGAGCTCCTCCGATGCTGCAGCTTCGTCTCTGTCACCTGTTGCATCATTATTGCCGGCACAGCCTGTAGTCCCCCTTCGTCCTCGCACATGGAGTCAATCTGGCATTTTCCGTCCGAAGGAACGCAAGGATGGGACTGTGGCATGGCTCGCCGCGTGCATGGCCCATACTACTGCTCCCACTACAGAACCTCATCACTTCCAGGCTGCACTGAGTGTTCCTCACTGGCGTGCATGAGTTTCAGGCTCTCCAAAAAAATGACACTTGGCAGCTTGTTCCTCCAGTATATGGCGTCAACGTCATTGATGAAGGAAATATGCCCTAGAGGCAATAATAAAGTTATTATTTATTTCCTTATATCATGATAAATGTTTATTATTCATGCTAGAATTGTATTAACCGGAAACGTAATACTTGTGTGAATACATAGACAAACAAAGTGTCACTAGTATGCCTCTACTTGACTAGCTCGTTGATCAAAGATGGTTATGTTTCCTAGCCATTGACATGAGTTGTCATTTGATTAACGGGATCAGATCATTAGGAGAATGATGTGATTGACTTGACCCATTCCGTTAGCTTAGCACCACGATCGTTTAGTATTCTGCTATTGCTTTCTTCATGACTTATACATGTTCCTATGACTATGAGATTATGCAACTCCCGTTTACGGAGGAACACTTTGTGTGCTACCCAACGCCACAACGAATCGGGTGATTATAAAGGTGCTCTACAGGTGTCTCCAAAGGTACTTGTTGGGTTGGCGTATTTCGAGATTAGGATTTGTCACTCCGATTGTCGAAGAGGTATCTCTGGGCCCAATCGGTAATGCACATCACTATAAGCCTTGCAAGCATTGCAACTAATGAGTTAGTTGCAGAATGTTGTATTACAGAATGAGTAAAGAGCCTTGCCGGTAATGAGATTGAACTAGGTATTGAGATACCGACGATCGAATCTCGGGCAAGTAACATACTGATGACAAAGGGAACAACATATGTTGTTATGCGGTTTGACCGATAAAGATCTTCGTAGAATATGTGGGGCCAATATGAGCATCCAGGTTCCGCTATTGGTTATTGACCGGAGACGTGTCTCGGTCATGTCTACATAGTTCTCGAACCCGGAGGGTCCACATGCTTGAATTTCGATGATGGTTATATTATGAGTTTATGTGTTTTGATGTACCGAAGGTTGTTTAGAGTCCCGGATGTGATCACGGACGTGACGAGTCTCGAAATGGTCGAGACGTAAAGATTGATATATTGGACGACTATGTTTGGACACCGGAAAGGTTTCGGAAGGTTTCAGACATTTATCGAATCTGGGGGTTACCGGACCCCAAGGGAACTAATGGGCCTTGTTGGGCCCTAGTGGAGAGAGAGGGGCCAGCCAGGGCAAGAGGTGCGCCCACTCCCCTTGAGTCCAAATAGGACAAGGAAGGGGGGGGGGCTTGCCTTTCCCCTCTCGCACTCCTTCCTTCCCCCTCCTTCTTGGACTAGGAAAGGGAGAGACAAACCTACTTGGAGTAGGTTTCCCCCTCCTAGGGCACGCCACCCCCTTGGCCGGCCCTCCCCTCCTTCCCCTTTATATACGGAGGAGGGGGGCACCCCATAGACACAACAATTGATCTCTTGATCTCTTAGCCGTGTGCGGTGCCCCCTCCACCATAATCCACCTCGATAATATTGTAGCGGTGCTTAGGCGAAGCTCTGCGTCGGTAGAACATTATCATCGTCACCACACCGTCGTGTTGACGGAACTCTCCCTCAAAGCTCGGCTGGATCGGAGTTCGAGTGACATCATCGAGCTGAACATGTGTTGAACTCGGAGGTGCCGTGCGTTCGGTACTTGATCGATCGGATCATGAAGACGTACGACTACATCAACCGCGTTGTGCTAACGCTTCTGCTTTCGGTCTACGAGGGTACGTGGACAACACTCTCGCCTCTCGTTGCTATGCATCACCATGATCCTGTGTGTGCGTAGGAATTTTTTTGAAATTACTACGTTCCCTAACAGTGGCATCCGAGCCAGGTTTTATGTGTAGATGTTATATGCACGAGTAAAACACAAGTGAGTTGTGGGCGATATAAGTCATACTTCTTACCAGCATGTCATACTTTGGTTCGGCGGTATTATTGGATGAAGCGGCCCAGACCGACATTACGCGTACGCTTATGCGAGACTGGTTTTACTGCCGTGCTATGCACACAGGTGACTAGCGGGTGTCAGTTTCTCCAACTTTAGTTGAACCGAGTGTGGCTACGCCCGGTCCTTGCGAAGGTTAAAACAGCACCAACTTGACAAACTATTGTTGTGGTTTTGATGCGTAGATAAGAACGGTTCGTACTCAGCCCATAGCAGCCACGTAAAACTTGCAACAACAAAGTAGAGGACGTCTAACTTGTTTTTGCAGGGCATGTTGTGATGTGATATGGTCAAGGCATGATGCTATATTTTATTGTATGAGATGATCATGTTTTGTAACCGAGTTATCGGCAACTGGCAGGAGCCATATGGTTGTCGCTTTATTGTATGCAATGCAAACGCCCTGTAATGCTTTACTTTATCATTAAGCGATAGCGATAGTCGTAGAAGCATAAGTTGGCGAGACGACAATGATGCTACGATGGAGATCAAGGTGTCGCGCCGGTGACGATGGTGATCATGACGGTTCTTCGAAGATGGAGATCACAAACACAAGATGGAAGTATCGAGCAGGTTGCGATTATTAAGAGAAAGCTGGGCATAAAAATTCTGAATAATCATTTCCCGAGAGAGCTCATGATTGGGGCATGAATATAACATTGACTTAAGCCTCCCCCAAGCTTGAGCGATGCTTTCTCCTTCGCGAGGCCAGAAATTATATATTTAATTATGATCACGATGAACAAGATGCATAGGATAGAACTTCTCGTGAAATTCCAACTTCAATCGCTTAAAATTCCAAGATCCCGTATCGTCACATAGCCTATACCATGTCAATGCATCTCCCTACAAAAATAAAGGGAAGACCTTCCTTTTGACAGCATCATCGGGAATACCTGCAAGCTTAAATAATCCACAAACTTCATCCACAAAGATAAGGTTTAAGTCGGGATGCAATGTTTTGTCTCCTGCAAAAGGATTAGCTAGCAGTTTTTCTATCATACCCGAAGGAATCTCAAAGTGAATATTTTCATAAAGTTCAGTAGGTTGAGGAGCATCTCTTTGCTCTTCTGGTTGAGGTAAAGATACCCCAAACAAGCCCCTCAAAGGATTAGTTTCCATAGTGACAAGTAACAGAAAATTTCAGCACACTATATAAATGTTTCCTTACCAAGTTCCACTCACCAAAAGCGCTACACTCCCGGGCAACGGCGCCAGAAAAGAGTCTTGATGACCCACAAGTATAGGGAATCTATCGTAGTCCTTTCGATAAGTAAGAGTGTCGAACCCAACGAGGAGCAGAAGGAAATGATAAGCGGTTTTCGAAGGTTTTCTCTGCAAGCACTGAAATAGCAGGTGATAGATAGTTTTGTGATAAGATAAATAGTAACGAGCAAAAAGTAAATAAAGTGCAGCAAGGTGGCCCAATACTTTATGTAGCAAAGGATAAGCCTGGACAAATTCTAATAATGAAGAAGGAGCTCCCGAGGACACATTGGGAATTATCATCAAGCTAGTTTTTATTACGTTCGTATGATTCGCGTTCGGTACTTTGATAATTTGATATGTGGGTGGACCGACACTTGGGTACTGTCCTAACTTGGACAAGCATCCCACTTATGATTAACCCCTATTGCAAGCATCCGCAAATACAAAAAGGAGTATTAAGGTAAACCTAACCACAACATTAAACATATGGGTCCATATCAGCCCCAAACGAAGCAACGCATAAACTAGGGTTTAAGCTTCTGTAACTCTAGCAACCCATCATCTAATTATTACTTCCCTATGCCTTCCTATAGGCCCAAATAATGGTGAAGTGTCATGTAGTCGACGTTGACATAACACCATTAGAGGAAAGACACCATACATCTCATCAAAATATCGAACGAATACCAAATTCACATGACTACTAATAGCAAGACTTCACCCATGTCCTCAGGAAAAAACGTAACTACTCACAAAGCATATTCATGTTCATAATCAGAGGAGTAATAATATGCATAAAGGATCTGAACATATGATCTTCCACCAAGTAAACCAACTAGCATCAACTACAAGGAGTAATCAACACTACTAGCAACCCACGGTACCAATTTGTGGTTTTGATACAAGATTGGATACAAGAGATGAACTAGGGTTTTGAGAGGAGATGGTGCTGGTGAAGATGTTGACGGAGATTGACCCCCTCTCGATGAGAGGATCGTTGGTGATGACATTGGTGATGATTTCCCCCTCCCGGAGGGAAGTGTCCCCGGCAAAACAACTCCGCCAGAGCCCTAGATTGATTCCGCCAAGGTTCCGCCTTGTGGCAGCGGAGTTTCGTCCCGTAAGCTTGCCCATGATTTTTTCCAGGGTAAAAGTGATGATATAGCAGAAGATGGACTGAGGCCACCAGGGGGCCCAGGAGATAGGGGGCGCGCCCTATAGGGGGGGAGGCGCCCCCTGTCTCCTAGACAGGGTGTGGGCCCACTGGCCTATTTCTTTAGCTCAGAAATTCTTATAAATTCCAAAAAGTTGTTTCGTGGAGTTTCAGGACTTTTGGAGCTGTGCAGAATAGGTTTCCAACGTTTGCTCCTTTTCCAGCCAGAATTCCAGCTGCCGGCATTCCCCCTCTTCATGGTAAACCTTGTAAAATAAGAGAGAATAGCCATAAGTATTGAGATATAATGTGTAATAACAGCCCATAATGCAATAAATATTGATATAAAAGCATGATGCAAAATGGACGTATCAACTCCCCCAAGCTTAGACCTCGCTTGTCCTCAAGCGGAAGCCGAAATCAACAAATATGTCCACATGTTTAGAGATAGAGGTGTCGATAAAAATAAAATACGGACATGAGGGCATCATGATCATTCTACTAACAGCAACATATATGGATTTTGTCATATGATTTCCTATGCTCAAGTAATAAGCAATTCACAATGTCAAGTATGATTCAGAAACTTCATTGGGAACTAACAAACTATAGTCTCAGTCATTGAAGCAATTGCAATTTATCGTAACATCGGAAAGAGTCAATAATAGAGCTTTTCAGCAAGCTCACATACTCAACTATCTCGTAGTCCCCTATAATTGTTAACACTCACGCAATACTTGTGGTTATAGAGTTTCAGACGGACACTGAGAAAGATAGGGGCTTATTGTGTTGCCTCCCAACGTATTCACCTTTAGGTGATGTCAACTATAATAGCCTATGCCAACTTACATCCAATTGGATATATGTATCATGATCTTTCAAACACGAGGAGCTTGCCAAAGGATAAAATTAAAAAGGGAAAGGTGAGCATCACCTTGACTCAAGCATAAAGTAAAACATAAAGTAAAAGACAGGCCCTTCGCAGAGGGAAGCAGAGGTTGTCATGCGCGTTTAGGGTTGATGCATAAAGTCTTAGTGCAAAAGAACCTCACTTTATATTGCCCCTTGTATGTGGACCTTTATTATGCGATGCCGCTTTTATTACTTCCACAACAAGTTCGTACAAAGTTTATTTTCTCTGCACTAATAAGTCATACATGTTTAGAGAGCAATTTTAATTGCTTGCACCGATGACAACTTACTTGAAGGATCTTATTCAATCCATAGGTAGGTATGGTGGACTCTCATGGCAAAACTGGGTTTAAGGATATTTGGAAGCACAAGTAGTATCTCTACTTGGTGCAAGGAATTTGGCTAGCATGAGGGGAAAGGCAAGCTCAACATGTTTGGAAGGTCAATGACAATATACTTTAACTGAGATGTCGGAAAACATAAACCATTATGTTGTCTTCCTTGTCCAACTTTAACTCTTTTAGCATGTCATACTTAATGAGTGCTTCACAATCATAAAAGATGTCCAAGATAATATATTTATATGTGAACCCCTCTTTCCTTATCACTTCCTATTAATTGCAACGATGACCAAGGCTATGTTCATCAACTCTCAACAATTTTTATGCCTCATACTTTCTATGTGTGAAGTTATCACTATCCATAAGATCAATATGAACTCTTTTTGTTCTTTCTACTTTCTCAAGATCATAGCAACATAGCAAAGCCCTTGACTCAACACTAATCTTTATTATAGATAGCACAAGGACTCGCTTACATAAAGAGATCACAATGCAAAACTCAAAACTACTTGATATCAAAACTTCAATCTACTAGATCAAGATACTACTAAAAGGATCGAACTAAATAAAGCGGTAAAGATAGGAGTGTGATGGTGATACGATACCGGGGCACCTCCCCCAAGCTTGGCAGTCGCCAAGGGGAGTGCCCATACCCATGTGATTATTTCCTCGGAGGTGATGGAGGTGGTGATGATGACGGTGGATAATCGCACATCAAGCATAATAGCTCCTCCAACTTGCGGATAATGCCCTTGAGCCCAGCAATATGATCCTTCAACAAAATATTCTCTTGTGTGAGATACTTGTTACGTATCTTGGGCTAACTCAATCATCTTGAAAGCTTCAATCTCTGTTGGAGTAAAAAGGTTAGGTAAAGGTTGAGGGATGTCTTCTTCTTTCACCACCGGAGTTTGAACCTCCATGGCCTTCTTGATCCCTTCATCCTTGTTGATCTCTTCCGGTTCCTCTCTTTTCAACTCTATCTTCAATAGCCAAGCATCCTTGTCTTCGTTGTTGGAGAAGGGAGAAGTCATGGTGTTCTAAATCTGCAACAGAAACAGCTCGAAACGAAAACAGAGGATATTTGCGTGATACGGTGGTCAAAACCTTCGGGAGTATATATAATGAATTTTTACCGACCAAAATACGTAACATACAAGAAAACGGAGTCCGGGAGGCACACGAGGTGCCCACGAGACAGGGGGGCGCTCCCTCCTCTCTCGTGGGAGCCTCGTGTCCCTTTCGGACTACTTCTTTCTTCCTAAAATTCTTAAATAATCCAAAACTGATAAAAAATGCCATTAGAGTTGTTTGGGAGTCGGTTTACTTACCGTACCACGTACCTATGCCTTTTCGGAGTCTGGAACGTTCTGGAAAGTGTCTCTTATGTATTCCTCAGGAGTTATGTTTCAATAATATTAGTTTCAACATTGATAGGTTACCTGAAATATAATGTTTAATTCTTTGACCATTTACCACCCTCGGATTTGTGCCTTCGAAGTTGTTGATTTTTATAGCACCAGAACGATAGACCTCCTCGATAACGTAGGGACCTTCCCATTTTGAGAGAAGTTTTGCTGCAAAAAATCTTAAACGAGAGTTGAACAATAACACATAATCTCCTATATTAAACTCACGCTTTTGTATCCTCTTATCATGCCAGCGTTTGACTTTTTCTTTGAAAAGCTTGGCATTCTCGTATGCTTGGGTTCTCCATTCATCAAGTGAGCTAATATCAAACAACCTCTTCTCACCGGAAAGTTTGAAGTCATAATTGAGATCTTTAATAGCCCAATATGCTTTATGTTCAAGTTCAAGAGGTAACTGACATGCTTTTCCATAAACCATCTTATATGGAGACATACTCATAGGATTTTTGTATGCAGTTCTATAGGCCCATAATGCATCATCAAGTTTTTTGGACCAATTCTTTCTAGATCTATTCACAGTCTTCTGCAAAATTAATTTGAGCTCTCTATTGCTCAACTCTACTTGACCACTAGACTGCGGGTGATAAGGAGATGCGATTCTATGATTGACATCATACTTAGCAAGCATCTTATGCAAAGCACCATGAATAAAGTGTGAACCACCATCAGTCATAAGATATCTAGGGACTCGAAACCTCGGAAAAATAACTTCTTTAAGCATTTTAATAGAAGTGTTATGATCAACACTACTAGTTGGAATAGCTTCTACCCACTTAGTAACGTAATCAACAACAACTAAAATATGTGTATAACCATTGGAGGCAGGAAAAGGTCCCATATAATCAAAGCCCCAAACATCAAACGGTTCAATAACAAGAGAATAATTCATAGGCATTTCTTGACGTCTACTAATGTTACCTATTCTTTGACATTCATCACAAGATAAGACAAACTTACGAGCATCTTTGAAAAGAGTAGGCCAATAAAAACCAGATTGTAGTACCTTGTGCAGCTTCTATCTCCCGCGTGGTGTCCTCCATAGGATTCAGAGTGACACTTGCGTAGGATTTGTTCCTGTTCATGCTCAGGCACACAACGTCTAATAATACCATCTACTCCTTCTTTATAAAGGTGTGGATCATCCCAGAAGTAATGTCTTAAATCATAAAAGAACTTTTTCTTTTGTTGGTATGTGAAACTAGGCGGTATATATTTAGCAACAATGTAATTAGCATAATCAGCATACCAAGGAGCAGTACGAGAAGCATTGACAACCGCTAATTGTTCATCAGGAAAACTATCATTAGTAGGCAGTGGGTCATCAAGAACATTCTCTAACCTCGACAAGTTGTCTGCAACGGGGTTGTCAGCTCCTTTACTATCAATAATATGCAAGTCAAATTCTTGGAGCAAGAAAACCCATCTAATGAGTCTAGGCTTAGCATCTTTCTTTTCCATAAGATATTTAATAGCAGCATGATCAGTGTGAATAGTAACTTTGGAATCAACAATATAAGGTCTAAACTTATCACATGCAAACACGACTGCTAAGAACTCTTTTTCAGTAGTAGCGTTATTTCTCTAGGCAATATCAAGAGTCTTACTAGCATATTGGATAACATTCAATTTCTTATCAACTCTTTGCCCTAAAACAGCACCTACAGCATAATCACTAGCATCGCACATAATTTCAAAAGGTAAATTCCAATCGGTGGCTGAACAATAGGTGCGATGATCAAGGCTTTCTTAAGTGTTTCAAATGCTTCTACACAATCATCATCAAAGACAAAAGGAATATATTTTTGCAATAAATTAGTCGAGGCCTAGAGATTTTAGAAAAGTCCTTAATGAACCTCCTATAAAAGCCGGCATGACCAAGGAAACTTCTTATACCTTTTATGTCCTTGGGACATGGCATCTTTTCAATAGCATCAACTTTGGCTTTATCGACTTCAATACCTCTCTCGGAGATCTTGTGCCCCAAGACAATGCCTTCATTAACCATAAAGTGACACTTTTCCCAATTCAGGACGAGACTAATGTCTTCGCATCTCTGCAAAACTCGATCAAGGTTGCTCAAACAATCATCAAAAGAGGATCCGTAGACGGAGAAGTCATCCATGAATACCTCACAAATCTTTTCACAAAAATCAGAGAATATAGATGTAACATCCCAAATTTTCAATTTGGAATGTTATACATTAAGTCATCATGCATATCATATTTTCTTGCATTTTTGCCGATCCGAGAAATTTCACGCAACTCAAGGACCCTCGGAGAGAGTTGGAGATTTCGTTATTTTCATATTTGAGTTTTTCTCAAATTTTGAAAATAGGATCATTTGATTTTATTTATTTTATCTTCAATTATTTCTACTATCAAAATACGAGAGAGGGAATAAAATGACTTTCCCAAAACAAAGAAATAATGAAGATTTAATAAAAAAATCAAATAAGATTTTATTTCGGAGTTTTCACTTTTTATTTGCCTTAGGGAAAAATGCGTATTTTAAAAAAATTGCATTTTGGCCCCGAGTTAAAGTTCATTTTGTTCGACTCATTTTTAGGAGTCGGGAAAAATTTACTTTGTAAATTTTGGAGTTCGTTTAGATTTTATTTTATTCGTTTTTCATGTGATTTTATTTAAAAAATATGCAAGGCCTGGGCCAAGGGCCCAAATGAGCTGCCCAGCGCCCTTCCTCACATACACACAAGCCTTGCCGCCCGCTGGCCGAGTCCGAGGAGGACTCCTCCTCCTCCCTTGCTTGCCCCTCCCCAAGATACTCCACTCCTCCTATATACCCCTCACCCCCTCTCCTCCCAACCAAGCGCCGTCGCCGCCCATAGCCGCCCGCCGCTTGTGCGCCGCCCCAGCCGCCCGCCGCCCGCCCGTGACGCCGTCACCGCCGCCCATAGCCGCCGCCCGCCGGAGCCCCACCTCGGCGAGGTAGCCGCCGCGCCACCCTCCCCTCGGTTCGGTTTTCTCCTATAAAACCGTTCCGGTTTTCTTTTTTGTTGTTCGGTTTTAAAAAAAACCCTAGATCGGTTTTATTTTTTCGGTTTTGTTGATTAGTGAACGTTCACCGATCCGTTCGTTTTAACGAACGTGTTCACCGGTTATTCCCGGTTAACGAACGTCCGTTCGTTTAACCGTTCGTCGTTTTTCTTTTAATCGGATTTAATCCGTTATTTTCCGATCTCGATTTCAGATCCAATCTTCGTTCTAGTTTATCTTCTCGCTCGTTTATCGGAATCAGGTGATTCAAGCGCCTGGAGTTTCGTTTCGAAACCGCCGTTCCGATTAATCAACTTAAACAAAGTTTTGCTACTGTAAAATTTGACCTAGTTTTTGACTTGCTAGAACCAAGCTGTTTTCTTCCGCCGGATGTTTTTCGTTGTTTTGTTTGATTCGTTTTCTTTTGCAACCAGGGTTCTTAAGTTGAACTTTCTGGTTAGATCTTTTATTCGAGATTTACCTGTGCATTAGATGAGTACTTATTGTATGCTTGTTGTTTGTCTGCGATAGATCACCCGGAGTGCGCCGCTTGTTACTTAGAGTCTTTAGGTTTCATGGATCGTCAGCAAGGCAAGTAACACTTGATCATACCTTTTCTACTACCCAGTTTTTATGCATTAGATCAATCCTCAAACATTGCATGATTAGGATCTAATTAAATTGTGGGATGGGAAGTAGATTGAGGTAGTACCTATTACCTGTTTTACTTATGAAACCTTGGGAGCTACTTCTACGTTTGCTTATTATGCCATGCTATGCTAGTAGACGTGGATTGGGTGAGTGAATATCCATGACAGATGTGAGATTGTTAATTAATGGTTTATGTAAGGTGGCAACTTAAACACACATCTGGGTGGATTGAGGCACCTGGTTTCTATCAGGACTTGCATGTGTTTTTCTTCGGACTGCCACCCAGGCTCAAAGGGATCATAAGACTATTCAAACTAGAAACTTCAGTGTGCAGCCACAAGCCATTATGGGCTCTGGCATAGTTGACTAAGTTGTGCGAACTCTTACGGGTAGACTAGCAGATGTAGGGGTTGTAGGTTGGTACGGTCTACCCACATGTAAGGTGCTAGTTCTTCTGAAAGACTATGTCTCGGTCATCCGTCTCTCAAACACCATGTAGTGCGAGAAACCAACGGAGGCGATCGAGTCTTGTGGGGAAAAGTGCGCAAACCTCTGCAGAGTATATAAACTAATCATGATTAGCCGTGTCCCCGGTTATGGACATCTTGAGTATCTAGTACTTGAATACCATGTGAATCTCAACATGTTACCCTAATTAATATTGTTGGGTTTTTAGTGAGTACTTTTAATTGGGATTGAGGATGCTGTCAACCATTCTCAATGTTTAACAACCACCATGATAGTTAAACAAATTTATTCCTTTGCAGTAGGGAAAAACTGGCATTTATGCAAAAGCTAATCAGAGCTTTTCCACCAGCCACATATGCATGTAGTATAGGCTTATTCCTTCATTATTCTCTATGTGTTACCTTGCCAAAGCATATTCCATGTCTTGACCCGTTTCGGGCTGCAACTTTTCATGTTGCGAAGTTTCGCATTTACGAGTAAGGTGTTTTAGGTCGTGGTTCTATACTCAGTGATGCCGCTGGAGTTGATGGACTCACTTATCTTCCAAGTCTTCTGCTGTTATCATCATTAGATGGCCTTAAGCCATATTTATTGTAATAAGTCCTCTTTTGGACAACGATGTAATAAGTGTGTGATTGCTACTCTGCTATAAATCCTTCGAAGTACTGTGTGGTGTCAGCATTACTGATCCAGGGATGACACCTGAGCACGGAGACTTGATCCATTCGGGTCGGGTCGCTACAATAGCCATCATGCATCTTTGAAAGGTAGCAGGTGCATTACATAAACCAAAAGGCGTACGTCTATAAGCAAAAGTACCAAAAGGGCAAGTAAAAGTAGTTGTAGATTGATCCTTTGCTGATACAGGTATTTGAGAGAAGCCAGAATAACCATCTAGAAAGCAAAAATGTGTGTGTTTGGATAGTCTTTCTAGCATTTGATCAATAAAAGGTAAAGGGTAATGATCTTTCTTAGTAGCTTTATTTAACTTACGAAAATCAATTACCATCCTATAACCTGTAATAATTCTTTGCGGGATCAATTCATCTTTATCATTAGGAACAACGGTAATACCTCCCTTTTAGGGACACAATGGACAGGGCTTACCCATTCACTATCAGCAATGGGATAAATAATACCTGCCTCAAGGAGTTTTAGAATCTCCTTTCTTACCACCTCCTTCATTTTGGGATTTAATCGTCTTTGAGAATCTCTAACTGGTTTGGCATCTTTCTCCACTGAAATTTTGTGTTGACATAATGTGGGACTAATGCCCTTAAGATCATCCAAAGTATATCCAATAGCAGCTCAGTGCTTCTTCAGAATTTTCAATAATATTTCTTCTTCTTTCTCTGAAAGGTTAGCACTAATAATAACAGGATATATTTCTTTTTCATCAAGATAAGCATACTTAAGATTATCAGGTAAAGGTTTGAGTTCAAACACGGGATCACCCTTGGGTGGTGGGGGATCCCCAAGAATTTCTACGGGAAGGTTATGTTTCAGCATAGGTTCTTGTTTAAGGAACACTTCATCTATTTCTTCTCTTTCCCATAAACATATCGTTTTCATGGTCTAACAAATAATGTTCTAACGGATCAGTTGGAGGAACAACAATGGAAGCAAGACCAATAATCTCATCCCTACTAGGTAATTCCTCTTCACGGTGTTGTCTACGAAATTTAGAAAATTTGAACTCATCAGACATATCACCTAGAGCAATAGTAACAACATCCTTTTCGCAATCTATCTTAGCATTAACGGTGTTCAAGAAGGGTCTACCAAATATAATGGACAAAAGCTATCTTGTGGGGAGCCAAGAACAAGAAAATCAGCAGGGTATTTAGTTTTCCCACACAAGACTTCAACATCTCTAACGATTCCCATTGGTGAAATAGTATCTCTATTGGCAAGTTTAATTGTGACATCAGTATCTTCTAACTCAGTAGTTGCAATATCGTGCTTAATTTATTTGTATAAGTCAATAGGTATTGCACTAGCACTAGCACCCATATCACATAAGCCATGATAACAATGATCTCCTATTTTAACAGAAATAACAGGCATGCCTACCACAGGTCTATGTTTATCTTTAGCACAAGATTTGGCAATTCTAGCAGTTTCATCACAGAAATAAATAACACGCCCATCAATATTATCAGACAAGAGATCTTTAACAATAACAACATTAGGTTCAACTTTGATTTTCTCAGGAGGTGTATAAGTCCTAGTATTACTCTTACGAACAACAGTCGAAGCTTTAGCATGATCTTTTATCCTAAAAGGAAAAGGAGGTTTTTCGACATAAGCAGTAGGAATAATAGGATCACTATATGTAATAGTCTTTTCTTCGACTGTAATAGGTGCAAATTTCTTTCACTTCAACATGAGGATTATATTGAAACCACTTCTCTTTAGGGAGATCAACATGAGTAGCAAAAGATTCACAAAAAGTAGCTACTATCTCAGAGTCAAGTCCATACTTAGCGCTAAATCCACGAAAAGCATCGGTATCCATAAAAGATTTAACACAATCGAACTTAGGTGTCATACCTGACTCCTTACCATCGTCGGGACCCCAATCTTCAGAGTTGCGTTTAATTCTTTCCAATAAGTCCCATTTGAAATCAATAGTCTTCAGCATATAAGAACCAGCACAGGAAGTATCGAGCAGGTTGCGATTATTAAGATAAAGCCGAGCATAAAAACTCTGAATAATCATTTCCCGAGAGAGCTCATGATTGGGGCATGAATATAACATTGACTTAAGCCTCCCCCAAGCTTGAGCGACGCTTTCTCCTTCGCGAGGCCGGAAATTATATATGTAATTACGATCACGATGAACAAGATGCATAGGATAGAACTTCTGGTCAAATTCCAACTTCAATCGCTTATAATTCCAAGATCCCGTATCATCGCATAGCCTATACCATGTCAATGCATCTCCCTTCAAAGATAAAGGGAAGACCTTCCTTTTGACAACATCATCGGGAATACCTGCAAGCTTAAATAATCCACAAACTTCATCCACAAAGATGAGGTGTAAGTCGGGATGCAATGTTCTGTCTCCTGCAAAAGGATTAGCTAGCAGTTTTTCTATCATACCCGAAGGAATCTCAAAGTGAATATTTTCATAAAGTTCAGTAGGTTGAGGAGCATCTCTTTGCTCTTCTGGTTGAGGTAAAGATACCCCAAACAAGCCCCTCAAAGGATTAGTTTCCATAGTGACAAGTAACAGAAAATTTCAGCACACTATATAAATGTTTCCTTACCAAGTTCCACTCACCAAAAGCGCTACACTCCCCGGCAACGGCGCCAGAAAAGAGTCTTGATGACCAACAAGTATAGGGGATCTATGGGAGTCCTTTCGATAAGTAAGAGTGTCGAACCCAACGAGGAGCAGAAGGAAATGATAAGTGGTTTTCAGTAAGGTTTTCTCTGCAAGCACTGAAATAGTAGGTGATAGATAGTTTTGTGATAAGATAAATAGTAACGAGCAAAAAGTAAAAATAAAGTGCAGCAAGGTGGCCCAATCCTTTATATAGCAAAGGATAAGCCTGGACAAATTCTAATAATGAAGAAGGAGCTCCTGAGGACACATTGGGAATTATTGTTAAGCTAGTTTTCATCACGTTCGTATGATTCGGGTTCGGTACTTTGATAATTTGATATGAGGGTGGACCGACACTTGGGTACTTTCCTAACTTGGACAAGCATCCCACTTATGACTAACCCCTATTGCAAGCATCCGCAACTACAAAAAGGAGTATTAAGGTAAACCTAACCACAACATTAAACATATGGGTCCATATCAGCCCCTAACGAAGCAACGCATAAACTAGGGTTTAAGCTACATCACTCTAGCAACCCATCATCTACTTATTACTTCCCTATGCGTTCCTCTAGGCCCAAATAATGGTGAAGTGTCATGTAGTCGACGTTCACATAACACCACTAGAGGAAAGACAACATACATCTCATCAAAATATCGAACGAATATCAAATTCACATGACTACTAATAGCAAGACTGCACCCATGTCCTCAAGAACAAACGTAACTACTCACAAAGCATATTCGTGTTCATAATCAGAGGAGTAATAATATGCATAAAGGATCTGAACATATGATCTTCCACCAAGTAAACCAACTAGAATCAACTACAAGGAGTAATGAACACTACTAGCAACCCACAGGTACCAATTTGTGGTTTTGATACAAGATTGGATACAAGAGATGAACTCGGGTTTTGAGATGAGATGGTGCTGGTGAAGATGTTGATGGAGATTGACCCCCTCTCGATGAGAGGATCGTTGGTGATGACATTGGTGATGATTTCCCCCTCCCGGAGGGAAGTGTCCCCAATGAGAACAGCTCCGCCATGAGCCCTAGATTGATTCCGCCAAGGTTCCGCCTCGTGCGGCAGAGTTTTGTCCGTAAGCTTGCCCACGATTTTTCCAGGGTAAAAGTGATGATATAGCGGAAGATGGACCCGGAGGCTCACTGTGGGCCCAGAGATAGGGGCGCCCTATAGGAGGCGCCTGTCTCCTAGACAGTGTGGGCCTTGGCCTATTTCTTTAGCTCAGAAATTCTTATAAATTCCAAAAAGTTGTTTCGTGGAGTTTCAGGACTTTTGGAGTCATGAGAATAGGTTTCCAACGTTTGCTCCTTTTCCGGCCCGAATTCCAAATTGGCATTCCCCCTCTTCATGGTAAACCTTGTAAAATAAGAGAGAATAGACATAAGTATTGAGATATAATGTATAATAACAGCCCATAATGCAATAAATATTGATATAAAAGCATGATGCAAAATGGACGTATCAGAACACCGAGACCGAAAGGTCGTGCGTGAATCATATAGTAGATGTGATCAACATAGTGATGTTCACCATTCAAGCTACTCCATCTCACGTGATGATCGGACATGGTTTAGTTGATATGGATCACGTGATCACTTAGAAGATTAGAGGGATGTCTATCTAAGTGGGAGTTCTTAAGTAATATGATTAACTGAACTTAAATTTATCATGAACGTAGTACCTGATAGTATCTTGCTTGTCTATGTTGTTGTAGATAGATGGCCCGTGTTGTTGTTCCGTTGAATTTTAATGCGTTCCTTGAGAAAGCAAAGTTGAAAGATGATGGTAGCAATTACACGGAATGGGTCCGTAACTTGAGGATTATCCTCATTGCTGCACAGAAGAATTACGTCCTGGAAGCACCGCTAGGTGCCAAACCTGCTGCAGGAGCAACACCAGATGTTATGAACGCACTACAAGAAATCTGTTAATACATGACGGATCAAGTCCGTCACAAATCAATCAAAAACTGTCATGCGTGTCCGTCCACGATGAATTTAGAATCCGTCATGTATATCGCGTCATAATTTGGCATCGTACCTTCCATGACGGTTTTTGACCGTCATGGATCTGCATTAAGCCCGTCCAAGCCCAATCTAGGCCCAATTCTTCATGACAAAACAAACCGTCATGGAGCAACGCCACATAGGATTTTCTAGAATGATGTGGCTGCCTACGTGTACGCTACTTTTTGTCACAAAATCCGTCATGGATTTAGGATCAAATTAAATTTGGTATGGTCCATTTCTTTCAGCCCAATTTGAGATAACACACTTTTTAGCATAATGTGGTGCACAAATCATAATTCCAATTTTGGCCCAAGACATGTTATACGTCACACAAATCATTCAATATGCAGCCATCCATAGGTATATATGCAACATAGCAGTTTGTAAAATCCTCCATAATAATATAATATACAACATATATTGACAATGTACATGTCACAGCAAGGTTAGGAACAAGTACAAATGCAATTTACATCAACAACCCATATAAACTACTAAGGCTGTTATTCATGTTGTCGTTGACCCTCCTACTGGAGGCTACATGCCATGGCAGATTGTGATGGATAGCACCAAGTAGACCGCTGCCCAATCATACCTATCATATTTACAACAACATTAGACATTTTGTAGACATGAATTAATAGTAGAAATATGAGAATTGGAAGAAACTAAAATAAATAAATTACATGCTTTCCAAAATCCTCAAATCTTAGCTTAGAAATGAGAATAAAAAGTATCTACTATAAAACAACTATAAACATAAGGGTGCTACAAATTGATCCAAATAGAAATGTGTCAAATGAAAGTCTAATCAAGTTGACCTATAATTGACAACGAAATAAAACATACATCGCATAACTCAAGTACTGTAGCAGCAGCAGTAGAGGCCATATATAAATCCGCCAAAAACTGGCATCATTAATAAACAATACCCATGACGTGAAGCCACTGCTCGTCGACCTGGATGGCGTAAGCTTCTAATGTTCATGTCTCAACAAGTTTAAACATGAAATTAAATACTTATCAAGTCACTAACAATAGTAAATACTTTGATTCGAGTGCATAAGAACATAAATTTAACCACCAAGATCCATGTGGTACAAGCAAATTAGTTGAAAATCGCATCCTCATGAAATAAGTGTAACTCTGAACTGGATCAACCAAATAGGTGCATTTCAGTAGCAGTTCAGCTAGGGAATGGAAATAGCGGAGAAATCATAGGAATGGCAGTAGAGAACTAACCCCTGGTTGATCGTGGAGCTGCTCCGTCACTACCACCGTTGCTGCCCTCTCAGTTTCATCATGTGCCATGCAACGGCACGTTTGTTACAGCACTACCAGACCTGCATACCAAAAACAAGAGATCATAATCAGACAATTCAAGTGTTAAGTGATCGAAAAAAGAGGAACAACATCACGAAAAAGATTTAGGATCACTTGCCAGTAGCACTATTGACGAGGGTGACATAGGCATGGAGCAAACGAGTTGAAGAAAAAATGTATTGTGTCACTTTGTTGGAAAGTGCTAGCTGAGTTTGTGCCTCGATCGAGACAGTTTGTTAACACGTGGCCTTGGTACTAGTACTTCTAGGTGCACAACTAATAGTAGTACTACTACTCTAAATTGACTCATTAATACATATGCTTAGTACACAAATTAATAGCATGTTTAAACCTCTGTATTCTAGCTGTAGGACTGCCATACTGTTGTAATTTTCTTCTTAGGTTCAGATTAAACTTATTCCTGGAATACATATTCACCAGGCTACAGGACACAGCAAGGACAGAAAAATAAATGTCTAGGGAGAAAACTCTGAACAGAACATGTCGACATGTTAATAAAGTAACACAAATCATGTCTCCGAGACCTAGGGGAAAATCTAAACCGAATTAGATCTTGATAGAAGGCCACATACCACAGTGCAGCGGGTTGTCTCTACTTAGTACCCTGCTGTTTGTCTCTATTTGTTACCACTGTCTCTACTTAATACCCTGCTGTTTGTCTCTATTTGGTACCCTGCAATGTACAAGATACAGAGAAAATTTAGTCTTAAATTTCAGAGAGGAAGCACGCACACACAAGACACAGACTGCTGAACTAGAGCCCTCGATAGCAATTGCTCCCACCTTATCAGCATGCACAGACACACACCGTTAAGAGTTAGGGAAGGCAGTAGCCACACTAGGCAATTAACATTTAACCCTCACAGTGTTGGACCTTTTTTTATCAATTATATGATAAATGAAACTGGGGAAGCTGCACGATCCTACTTTCCATTTTCCTTGTTAAAACTTTATTCTTAATATTGCATTCTTTTTCAGAAAATGAAATCCGACCTCACCAATACATAGTATAAATTAGTTGATGAGAAATTGAGAAGATATATACAGTACACAAGGATACGAAACCTGAACTTAATAATCCCAGCTCTAGTAGCTGGCTCAGGTATACTGTCCTTCCGCAAAAAAAACTTACAAATAAATAAATGAAATAGTTATCTATAGATAGTTTGCTTGAATGAATCAAGCCCAAAAAGAGTAACACCGATCTCAGCAGAATCTACAGGCAGCTAGCAAATATATGATTTGGAGTCAGACACGATGCTAGTTGGTTGTAAGAATAGGAAATAAGTCTGAGCATTTGTACAAGCAACAGGTCCACCCATGAGCATATGAAATGGAATGTCTTGAGCGTACACAACATTAGTACTAGATAGGTTTGCAATTATGGTGCGCAATGTCCCAACAGTTATATCTATAAATATGTAACCCAACCAAACAAGATAAGAAAATCATAGGCTTAAACTGAACTGAGTTATCATGTATCTCTAATTATTATATAGATACTACAAAGTACACAAAGGACACGGCAAATAGATGTTCACCTCCTTTATTTGTAGAAGCTTGACACCAAAACTATTACTTCACACGGCAAATAGATGTTCTATGCTTCCAAGAACCGGGATCTGTTCAGATATATATAGATGAAGACGTTGAGTCAGTCAAAGCACATCATAACAAAAAAGAAGATGGTAGGAGGAGAGGAAGATGGGGTTTGAGGTGCTCACCTGGGCAAGGGAGGGCCTGCAGTGGTCCAAATGCTGCAGAGGAGGTTGCCATAGGATGCACCGCGGCAGAGGAGGTCGGGGTCGCAGCCGTGCAGCCCGACGCGCGTGAGCAAACCCAGATAGGGGTTGCCATCCAGGAGGCAGGGAGAGCACGAGGGCGCGCGGTCTAGAACACATGGAGTCGTCGGAGACGCTACGGGCGATGGAGGCAACACCATGGCCGAAACCCCAGCCAGGGACTCGGGTCATGGGCGTGGCCAAGACCAGGAGAGGTGGATCTAGCCGGCCTGGAGGGCTAGGGTCGGAGACCAGCTTGTGTGTGTGCTGTGAGATGGTGAACATCGCCGGAATCGATGGCCGTTGACCGTGTCGTGAGGGGTCATAGGGGAGAGAGAGATTGTTTGTGACAGGGATGGATGTATGGGGGATGCGGCCGATCTGGTAGCTGCCGGAGACGCTTGGTGAGTGGAGAGGCGGGGGAGGGACGGCGTGGCCGTGGGAGGAGGGGCGAGGAGGTGGTGGGTGGTGGCGATGAGGAATCAGGAGGGGCTGCGGAGGAGGGAGAGAGGATGAGGGTTAGGGTTAGCGTTTTATATGGGAAAAGGTTAGGCGGGCTTAGCGGCTTTTGGCGAACTGCTGGGGGCTGTACCATGACATCCATGACGGATTTTCAAAATGTCACCGGAAATCCATCATAGATTAACAGGTTTCTTGTAGTGACGTCTGGCAGAGCAAAGCTGATGACTACTCGATAGTTCAGTGTGCCATGCTTTACGGCTTAGAACCGGGACTTCAACGACGTTTTGAACATCATGGAGCATATGAGATGTTCCAAGAGTTGAAGTTAATATTTCAAGCAAATGCCCGGATTGAGAGATATGAAGTCTCCAATAAGTCTACAGCTGCAAGATGGAGGAGAATAGTTCTGTCAGTGAGCATATACTCAGAATGTCTGGGTATAACAGTCACTTGATTCAACTGGGAGTTAATCTTCCGGTTGATAGCGTCATTGACAGAATTCTTCAATCACTGCCACCAAGCTACAAGAGCTTCGTGATGAACTATAACATGCAAGGGATGGATAAGACGATTCTCGAGCTCTTCGCAATGCTAAAGGCTGCGGAGGTAGAAATCAAGAAGGAGCATCAAGTGTTGATGGTCAATAAGACCACCAGTTTCAAGAAAAGGGGCAAAGGGAAGAAGAAGAAGGGGAACTTCAAAAAGAACAACAAATAAGTTGCTGCTCAGGAGAAGAAACCCAAGTCTGGACCTAAGCCTGAGACTGAGTGCTTCTACTGCAAGCAAACTGGTCATTGGAAGCGGAACTACCCGAAGTATTTGGCGGATAAGAAGGATGGCAAGGTGAACAAAGGTATATGTGATATACATGTTATTGATGTGTACCTTACTAATGCTCGCAGTAGCACCTGTGTATTTGATACTGGTTCTGTTGCTAATATTTGCAACTCGAAACAGGGACTACGGATTAAGCGAAGATTGGCTAAGGACGAGGTGATGATGCGCGTAAGAAATGGTTCCAAAGTCGATGTGATCGCAGTCGGCACGCTACCTCTACATCTACCTTCGGGATTAGTTTTAGAATTGAATAATTGTTATTTGGGGCCAGCGTTAAGCATGAACATTATATCTGGATCTTGTTTGATGCGAGACGGTTATTCATTTAAATCTGAGAATAATGGTTGTTCTATTTATATGATTAATGTATTTTATGGTCATGCACCCTTGAAGAGTGGTCTATTTTTATTAAATCTCGATAATAGTGATACACATATTCATAATGTTGAAGCCAAAAGATGCAGAGTTGATAATGATAGTGCAACTTATTTGTGGCACTGTCGTTTAGGTCATATTGGTGTAAAGCGCATGAAGAAACTCCATCTTGATGGACTTACGGAATCACTTGATTATGAATCACTTGGTACTTGCTAACCGTGCCTCATGGGCAAGATGACTAAAACGCCGTTCTCCGGAACTATGGAGCGAGCAACTGATTTGTTGGAAATCATACATACCGATGTGTGTGGTCCAATGAATGTTGAGGCTCATGGCGGTATCGTTATTTTCTCACCTTCACAGATGATTTGAGCAGATATGGGTATATCTACTTAATGAAACACAAGTCTGAAACATTTGAAAAGTTCAAAGAATTTTAGAGTGAAGTGGAAAATCATCGTAACAAGAAAATAAAGTTTCTACGATCTGATCATGGAGGAGAATATTTGATTTACGAGTTTGGTTTGCATTTGAAACAATGCGGAATAGTTTTGCAACTCATGCCACCCGGAACACCACAGTGTAATGGTGTGTCCGAACGTCGTAATCGTACTTTACTAGATATGGTGCGATCTATGATGTCTCTTACTGATTTACCGCTATCGTTTTGGGGTTATGCTTTAGAGACGGCCGCATTCTCGTTAAATAGGGCACCATCAAAATCCGTTGAGACGACGCCTTGTGAACTGTGGTTTGGCAAGAAACCAAAGTTGTCGTTTCTTAAAGTTTGGGGCTGCGATGCTTATGTGAAGAAACTTCAACCAGATAAGCTCGAACCCAAATCAGAGAAATGTGTCTTCATAGGATACCCAAAAGATACTGTTGGGTACACCTTCTATCACAGATCTGAAGCCAAGACTTTTGTTGCGAAATTCGGATCCTTTCTAGAAAAGGAGTTTCTCTCGAAAGAAGTGAGTGGTAGGAAAGTAGAACTTGATGAGGTAACTGTACCTGCTCCCTTATTGGAAAGTAGTTCATCACAAGAACCGGTTCCTGTGACAACTACACCAATTAGTGAGGAAGCTAATGATATTGATCATGAAACTTCAGATCAAGTTACTACCGAACCTCGTAGGTCGATCAGAGTAAGATCCGCACCAGAGTGGTACGGTAATCATATTCTGGAAGTCATGTTACTTGACCATGGCGAACCTACGAACTATGAGGAAGCGATGATGAGCCCAGATTCCACAAAATGGCTTGAGGCCATGAAATTTGAGATGGGATCCATGTATGAGAACAAAGTGTGGACTTTGGTTGACTTGCCCGATGATTGACAAGCCATCAAGAATGGTCTATTTTTGTTGAATCTCGATAGTAGTGATACACATATTCATAATATTGAAACCAAAAGATGCAGAGTTGATAATGATAGTGCAACTTATTTGTGGCACTATCGTTTAGGTCATATTGGTGTAAAGCGCATGAAGAAACTCCATACTTATGGACTTTTGGAACCACTTGATTATGAATCACTTGGCACTTGCGAACCATGCCTCATGGGCAAGATGACTAAAACGTCGTTCTCCGGAACTATGGAGCGAGCAACAGATTTATTGGAAATCATACATAAAAATGTATGTGGTCTGATGAATATTGAGGCTCGCGGCGGGTATCGTTATTTTCTCACCTTCACAGATGATTTAAGCAGATATGGGTATATCTACTTAATGAAACTTAAGTCTGAAACATTTGAAAAGGTCAAAGAATTTCAGAGTGAAGTTGAAAATCATCGTAACAAGAAAATAAAGTTTCTACGATCTGATCGTGGAGGAGAATATTTGAGCTACGAGTTTGGTCTTCATTAGAAACAATGCTGAATAGTTTCGCAACTCACGCCACCCGGAACACCACAGCGAAATGGTGTGTCCGAACGTCGTAATCGTACTTTACTAGATATGGTGCGATCTATGATGTCTCTTACTGATTTACCGCTATCGTTTTGGGGTTATGCTCTATAGACAGTTGCATTCACGTTAAATAGGGCACCATCTAAATCCGTTGAGACGACTCCTTATGAACTATGGTATGGCAAGAAACCAAAGTTATCGTTTCTTAAAGTTTGGGGCTGCGATGCTTATGTGAAAAAACTTCAACCTGATAAGCTCGAACCCAAATCGGAAAAATGTGTCTTCATAGGATACCCAAAAGAGACTGTTGGGTACACCTTCTATCACAGATCCAAAGGCAAGACTTTTGTTGCTAAGTTTGGAATCTTTCTAGCGAAGGAGTTTCACTCGAAAGAAGTGAGTGGGAGGAAAGTAGAACTTGATGAGGTAACTGTACTTGCTCCCTTATTGGAAAGTAGTTCATCACAGAAACCGGTTCCTGCGACACCTACACCAATTAATGAGGAAGTTAATGATGATGATCATGAAACTTCAGATCAAGTCATTACTGAACCTCATAGGTCAACCAGAGTAAGATCCGCACCAGAGTGGTACGGTAATCCTGTTCTGGAGGTTATGTTACTAGACCATGACGAACCTACGAACTATGAAGAAGCGATGGTGAACCCAGATTCCGCAAAATGGCTTGAGGCCATGAAATCTGAGATGTGATCCATGTATGAAAACAAAGTGTGGACTTTGGTTGACTTGCCCGATGATCGGCAAGCCATTGAGAATAAGGGATCTTCATGAAAAAGACTGACGCTGACAGTAATGTTACTGTCTACAAAGACCGACTTGTTGCGAAAGGTTTTCGACAAGTTCAAGGGATTGACTACGATGAGACTTTCTCACCCGTAGCGATGCTTAAGTCTGTCCGAATCATGTTAGTAATTGCCGCATTTTATGATTATGAAATTTGGCAGATGGATGTCAAAACTGCATTCCTGAATGGATTTACGGAAGAAGAGTTGTATATGATGCAACCGGAAGGTTTTGTCGATCCAAAGGGAGCTAACAAAGTGTGCAAGCTCCAGCGATCCATTTATGGACTGGTGCAAGCCTCTCAGAGTTGGAATAAACACTTTGATAGTGTGATCAAAGCATTTGGTTTTATACAGACTTTTGGAGAAGCATGTATTTACAAGCAAGTGAGTGGGAGCTCTATAGCATTTCTGATATTATATGTGGATGACATATTGCTGATTGGAAATAATATAGAATTTCTGGATAGCATAAAGGGATACTTGAATAAGAGTTTTTCAATGAAGAACCTCGGTGAAGCTGCTTATATATTGGGCATCAAGATCTATAGAGATAGATCAAGACGCTTAATTGGACTTTCACAAAGCACATACCTTGACAAAGTTTTGAAAAAGTTCAAAATGGATCATGCAAAGAAAGGGTTCTTGCCTGTGTTACAAGGTGTGAAGTTGAGTAAGACTCAATGCCCAACCACTGCAGAAGATAGAGAGAAGATGAAAGATGTTCCCTATGCTTTAGCCATAGGCTCTATCATGTATGCAATGCTGTGTACCAGACCTGATGTGTGCCTTGTTATATGTTTAGCAGGGAGGTACCAAAGTAATCCAGGAGTGGATCACTGGACAGCGGTCAAAAACATCCTGAAATACCTGAAAAGGTCTAAGGATATGTTTCTCGTTTATGGAGGTGACAAAGAGCTAGTCGTAAATGGTTACGTCGATGCAAGCTTTGACACTGATCCGGACGATTCAAAATCACAAACCGGATACGTGTTTACATTGAACGGTGGAGCTGTCAGTTGGTGCAGCTCTAAACAAAGCGTTGTGGTGGGATCTACGTGTGAAGTGGAGTACATAGCTGCTTCGGAAGCAGCAAATGAAGGATTCTGGATGAAAGGAGTTCATATCTGATCTAGGTGTCATACCTAGTGCATGGAGTCCAATGAAAATCTTTTGTGACAATACTGGTGCAATTGCCTTGGCAAAGGAATCCAGATTTCACAAGAGAACCAAGCACATCAAGAGACGCTTCAACTCCACCCGGGATCTAGTCTAGGTGGGAGACATAGAAATTTGCAAGATACATACATATATGAATGTTGTAGACCCGTTTGTAAGGGCATCTGTAGCCCTAAGATGTTTTGGTGTTTGATGACAATGCGTTTGCGGACTAATCGTGTGCACTGAGCTTTTCAGAGATCCATCCTTGGCACAATACGATTCCCTCCCCTCGGAGTTTGAAGCGAAGACGGTGTAGTCTTTTCGATTTAGTTTGGTGGGCTAGTTTTGTAGAGATCACCGTACTATCAAGAGGGGGTCCGCTTTGGAAAGGCTAGGGTGGAATCATCACGTACACATCCCTTGCACACCCTCCGAGCCTTTCCCCTTCAATGGAGAGCTCGTTCCTGTCCTCTTTGCGCCTGCTCTGGTCTGAGCGGTAGTACCGCGGGCCGGAGCGGTAGTACCGCTTGGGTGCTATAAGCGGCAGTACCGCTCCACAGCGGTAGTACCGCTCATAGCCCCCAGCCGTAGTACCGCTCCAGTTTCATGCCAGTACCGCCTCGATTCGAGGGCTCTTTTCGTGTTGGACTCAACGGTACTAGCCGCGGCAGGAGAGGCGGTAGTACTGCTCTCGAGCGGTAGTACCGTAAGGGGAGCGGTAGTACCGCTTAAGCTGTTAAGCGGTAGTACCGCTGGCCCAGCGGTAGTACCGCTCTCTGCGGGGCTGGTGGGGGGATAACGGTTGGATTGTTCCCCCCACTATATAAGTGGGTCTTCTTCTCCAAAGTTGACCTACCTCTTCCCCCAAAAGCTCCATTGTTCTCCAAGCTCCATTTTCGCCCGATCTCTCTCCCTAGCCAATCAAACTTGTTGATTTGCTCGGGATTGGTTGAGAAGGCCCCGAACTACACTTCCACCAAGAGAAATTTGATTCCCCCACTAATCCCTAGCGGATCTTGTTACTCTTGGGTGTTTGAGCACCCTAGACGGTTGAGGTCACCGTGAAGCCATAATCCATTGTGATGAAGCTCCGTGGTGTTGTTGGGAGCCTCCAATTAAGTTGTGGAGATTGCCCCAACCTTGTTTGTAAAGGTTCGGTCGCCGCCTTCAAGGGCACCAATAGTGGAATCACGGCATCTTGCATTGTGCGAGGGCGCGAGGAGAATACGGTGGCCCTAGTGGCTTCTTGGGGAGCATTGTGCCTCCACACCGCTCTAACGGAGACGTACTTCCCCTTAAAAGGAAGGAACTTCGGTAACACATCCTCGTCTCCACTGGCTCCACTCTTGGTTATCTCATACCTTTACTTGTGCAAGCTTATTTGTGTTATATACTTTGCTTGCTTGTGTGCTTGTTGTTGTGGCATCATATAGGTTGCTCACCTAGTTGCATTTCTAGACAACCTACTTTGATGCAAAGTTTAATTTGGTAAAGAAAAGCTAAAAATTGTTAGTTGCCTATTCACCCTCCCCTCTAGTCAACTATATCGATCCTTTCAATTGGTATCAGAGCTTCATCTCTTTTTAAGGACTTTACCGTCCGAAGAGTATGGTTGACGTCGAAGACGATGTGGGAGAGCACTTCGGTGCGAATCCGATATCGTCTACGGGAGATGGGGGTAACTCGATCTCACGTGAGGAATTCAATGTGGCGTTGGACACATTGAAAACCTCCATGACGGCCGAGGTCAAGGACATGTTTAAGGAATTTTTAGAAGGGCTTAAACTTTCCACCGCACCCGTGAAAGTGGGTGACCCCGCCAACACGGGGACGGATGCTAACCCCGACAAGGGGGAAGCTACTAGTGAGGAAGCCACTTCGTCTAGTGGTAAGAATGGCACCGGCATCTTTGCCCATGTGCAACCTCCACCCGTTTATGGTGGACCAATTCCTTCTACTCATTGAATCATGCCGGTCCTCCCCCCAAGATTGATAAAAAGGAGGATTTTGATTCTTGGGTCTATCGTTTTAAGCGTCATTTAAATCATGTGAACACTAACCTTTGGAGAATCATTGAAGAAGGTTTTTATTCGCAAGATCGAAGCAACTTCACTCCTAGAGAAGCCGTGGATGATCAATTTAACGAGAATGCTCTCTTCATCATCCAAGAAGCAATCCTTCCCGAAGACCTCCCGCATCTCCGGCCCTACTCATTGGCCAAAGATGCTTGGCTCAAAGTGGTTTCCCTCTATTGGGGAACCGCAAGCATTCAACGGTCCAATTATGAAGTGGTTCAAGATGAAGCCGATGAGTTTGCAATGAAAGAAGATGAAGAACCTCATGAACTTTATTGGAGAGTCACCAAACTCGCGTCTCTCTTCGGGATCATGGAAGCAAGGACACGGATGACAATTGGATCAAGCGCAAATTCCTCAAGGCAATGATGCCCTACCACAAGGCCATGTCCTCCGTCATTCGTCAAAGGCCGGACTTCCACACCTTGTTCTCAAGTGATGTATTGGATGAGTTTGTGGCTATGAGCATATTGGACAAGACCGCCGACAATGCGGTGCTTCACTCCCAAAGAGCAAAGAAGCCCAACCTTGCTTTGAAGGCCAAGGTTTGTGTCGAAGAAGAAGATGAGGAGGAAGAAGAGGAGAGCAAACTCAAGATCTGAGTATGCCTATCATGAACACATGGCCCTTGCTTCAAGGCAATTTTGGAGCAAGAAGAACTCAAGGCCCAACTTCAACAAGAGCAACTCAAGTGGCGCAAAGGGCAAGCAACGAGTGAGGACTTTCTTCAATTGTGGCAATGTGAGTCATTTAGTTGTGGAGTGCCCATATGAGAAGAGGGAAGACAATGGTGGCAAGCTTATTCGTAAGGACAAGGCCAAGTCTTTCCCCAATAAGAGCAACTTCACCAAGAAGTCTCCTCACAAGGCTTTGGTGGTACAAGAAGAGTACAATGAGGATGATGACGATGATGAAGATGGTGAGTCGGTTGCCATGGCCTCCATTGCCATTGCGACAACTCCTCGGGTGTCTCTCTTCGACTCACCAAATGAAAGCATCACCACCAAGTGCCTCATGGCTAAAGCCACCAACAAGGTAACCCCCAACATCAAAACTACCATCATAAATCATTCTTCCCCGACGGATAGCACCGATGAGCATGAGGGAACTAATGTGGAGGAGAATGAGTTTGCGGCCTTTATGGGTAAACTCAAGGGAAAATCCAAGAAGCACTTTGTTGCTCTCTTGGAACAACTTGGTGAAGCCAATGACATGATCGAGGCTCACGAAGATACCATCTCTAAGATGGAGGGGCATAGTCGCGACTATGCCGATGAGATTTCGGATCTTTCCAATGCTCTTGAGGAAGAGTGTGGTCTTCGTTTGACTCTTGAGGAGTCATACAACGATGATCATGCTAAATTAAAGAAAGATATTGATCATGCCCTTGTTGTGTCTCGTGTGCTAAACTCCAAGAAGGCAACGCTTGGGGTTGATCTTGCTAGACTCAAAGAGGAGTTTGACATTCTCGACAAGGCTCACAAAGTCTTGGAGGGGGTTCATGCTAGCCTCAAGGAGTCTCATGATCAACTCCAAGTAAAGCTAACCAAGGAGAAAGCCACCTTTCCTCATATAGTTTTAATTGATAATGCAAATGCTACTAACCCTTGTTGTGAGAATGAGCATCTTATTGAGGAGAATGCTAAGTTGAAGAAGTAACTTGAGAAAGGCCTTGTGTCGTGCATACAAGGTGAGAAGAACCTCAACGATCTTTTGAGTAATCAAAAGGAAGTGGTTGCCAAGGAAGGGATTGGGTTTGCACCCAAGCCCAAGAACAAGAAGAAGAATGACAAGACCAAAGGACCTCCTCCTCTCAAGCAAATGTTTGTGAAGGAAGGAGAGGGTGCTCCCAAGGAGAAGAAGAACAATGAGAAGGGTGGTAATGTCAAGAAGGGCAATGCCACCTCTTCCAACCCAACCGGCGACTTTAACCCTTCTTATGTGTTGTGCCGTGCTAGTGATGGGCATGTCTATGCCAAATTTGTTGGATCTCCTTATGAGTACATTGAATGGTCTATTTGGGTTCCTAAGACCCTTGTCACTAACATCAAAGGACCCATTACACAATGGGTACCTAAATCCAAGTATTGATCTCGTGTAGGTGTTTGCTTCCGGTGGGGGATCATGGTTGCTCGATAGTGGAGCTACAAATCATATGAGGGAAGCAAGGACTTGGTGGTGGACGTTCACAAGATTCCATCCATGCCCACCAATGTCGAGTGGGGTGATGCCTCATTTTCTAAGGTATTGGGACTTGGCAAGGTTGTCATTTCTCATGATCTCACGATCGAGAAGGTCATGCTTGTTGAGTCCCTTGCATACAATTTACTTTCCGTTCATCAACTTGCAATCATGGGCTTTGCCACTTTCTTTGATATTGATAACGCGGCCCTCTTGTGGAGCAAGACTCTTAAAGTAGCTTTTGTTGGGCATGTCGAGAACAGTCTATATGTGCTAAACTTTTCGGAGCGACCCACTAAGACCGCGACATGTCTAATGGCTAAAGTTGATGTGGGATGGCTTTGGCATCGCCGTTTAGCCCATGTCAATATGAGATCTTTGCAAAGTCTTCTCAAGGGGGACCATGTTCGTGGACTAACGAATGTTAGTTTTGCTAAAGATCGTGCTTGCAGTGCTTGTATCGAAGGAAAGCTTCATGAGAAGGCTCACCCTCCCACGACTATCATTTACTCGAAGAGGCCTTTGGAGCTCCTTCACTTGGATCTCTTTGGGCCTCCATCATTTGATAGTCTTGGGGGTAGGAAGTATTGCTTGGTGATTGTGGATGACTACTCAAGATATACTTGGGTGTATTTCTTCAAGAGGAAGAGCGAGACCCAACAAACCGTCATTGACTTTGCTAATGAAGCACAACATCAACACAATGCAAAGATCTTGACAATAAGAAGTGACAATGGCACCGAGTTCAAGAACTACAACTTGGATGAGTTTCTTAGTGATGAGGGGATCAAGTATCAATATTCTGCACCCTACACCCCTCAACAAAATGGTTTCGCGGAGAGGAAGAGCCGGACGTTGATGGATGCGGCAAGGACCATGATGGCGGAGTTCAAATCTCCATACAACTTTTGGGCCGAAGCCATCAACACCGCATGTCATGCATCCAATCGGCTCTACCTCCGCAAGGGCTTGAACAAGACTCCATATGAGATACTCACCGGTAACAAGCCCAACCTCAAGTATTTTTGGGTGTTTGGGTGTAAGTGTTTCATTCTCAAGAAAGGTGTTAGGTTGTCTAAATTTGAGGCTAGAGCTTATGAGGGCATATTTGTTGGTTATGCTACAAACTCTCATGCTTACCGTGTCCTCAATAAATCCACGGGCTTATTGAGGAGACGTGTAATGTGGAGTTTGATGAGAATAACGGCTCCCAAGTGGAGCAAAGTGGCACTTGTGATGTAGGTGATGAAATTCCTCCTCAAGCCATAAGAAGAATGGGTGTTGGCTTTATCCTACCCATTGAGGAACCCCTTGTGGCGAAGGAGAAGGACAATGCTCCACTCAAGTGGAGCCATCACCAACCCAAGGCCCACACGCTTCGAAGAACAAAGTGAAGGCCCTCAACCTTGTGAACAAGATCAAGGGCAAGATCAACCTCAAGATGGTGGTGAACCACCAAATGATGCCCAAGGTCAAGTTCTTTCCCTCGAGCAAGTCCAAGATCATGAGCAAGCTCAAGATCTAGAACAAGCTCAAGACGGCGCTCAAGATGATCAAGTTACCCCTCCTCGTCTCACTTCCGAGGAGGAATTGGAGCGTCGTGCCGTGAAGATTGCTTCCAAGCTCACCACCAAAGGTCATCTCATGGAGAATATGGTTGGAAGCCTAAGAAAGGGGGTAAGCACTCGTAGACAATTAGCAAACTATTGTGAACATCATGCGTTTGTCTCTTGTGTGGAACCCCAAAAGGTCTACGAGGCGCTCGAAGATCCGGATTGGCTCAGTGCCATGCATGAAGAGCTCAATAACTTCGAGTACAACAAGGTGTGGAGATTGGTGCCAAGGCCAACGGGGAACCACAATGTCATTGGAACCAAGTGGATTTTCAAGAACAAGCAAGATGCTCATGGGAACATCGTTCGCAACAAGGCAAGATTGGTGGCACAAGGCTACTCCCAAGTCGAGGGTATCGACTATGGTGAAACCTTTGCTCTGCTGTTTCGCCTCTTGAATCCATTCATTTGTTGATTGCATATGCTTATCATCACAACTTTAAGTTGCAACAAATGGATGTTAAAAGTGTGTTCCTTAATGGTCCTATTAATGAGTTGGTATACGTCAAGCAACCCCCCGGGTTCGAGGATCCCTACTTTCCCGATCATGTGTATCAACTCGACAAGGCACTCTATGGCCTTAAACAAGCCCCACGTGCGTGGTATGACCACCTTACCGAGTTGTTACAAGATCGTGGATTTGAAGTTGGGCTAATCGACCCCACTCTTTTTACTAAGAAGGTTAAAGGGCAGTTGTCTGTATGCCAACTATATGTTGATGATATTATTTTTGGTCCCCTAACAAAGCTTTCAATGAGGAATTTGCCGCTCTCATGACCTCCAAGTTCAAGATGTCTTCGATGGGAGAGTTGAAGTTCTTCCTTGGTTTTGATATCAAGCAAAGAAGAGAAGGTACCTTCATCAACCAAGCAAAATACACTCAAGACATGCTAAAGAGATTCAAGCTAAGTGATGTCAAGCCGCTACTACTCCAATGCCTACCAAGTGCCAACTTGACATTGATCCCAATGGTAAAGCGGTGGATCAAAAGGTATATCGCTCCATGATTGGCTCCCTGCTTTACCTTTGTGCATCTAGACCGGATATCATGTTGAGTGTGGGAAAATGTGCACGGTTTCAAGCCGCACCAAAGGAAAGCCACTATGTGGCGGTCAAACGAATCTTCCGGTATTTAGCTCATACCCCAAACTTTGGCCTATGGTACCCAAGAGGAGCAAATTTCAAGCTTGAAGGATATACGGATTCCGATTGGGCGGGAGACAAAGTGGACAGGAAGTCAACTTCCGGAGGGTGCCAATTTCTTGGTTGCTCTTTGGTGAGTTGGTCTTCCAAGAAGCAAAGTTGTTTGTCTCTCTCGTCCACCGAAGCGGAATACGTGGCGGCCGGTAGTTGCTGTGCACAACTCCTTTGGATGAGATAAATTTTAAAGGAGTACGGTGTCATTTGTGACAAAGTGCCTCTTTGGTGTGACAATGAAAGTGCCATCAAGATTTCGCTCAACCCAGTGCAACACTTCAAGACGAAGCATATCGAGATTCGGTATCATTTCATCCGGGATCATATTAGGCGAGGGGAGATCGAGCTCAAGTATGTCAACACTCATGATAACCTTGTAGATATTTTCATGAAGCCCTTGGATGAAGCAAGATTTTGCGAGTTAAGGCATGAGCTAAATATCATAGACTCGAGCAATGTTGCTTGAACCCGTGCACACCCCACCTTACTCGACTTGTTATCTTGTTTAGGTGTAGGCATGGACATAGGGTGAGTCTTGTTCTCTCAATGAACTCTCCCTCCCCCCATTATGCATAAATCGATCAAATCTTTCACATTAGCCATTTTTGATGGTACTTGTGTTTCAAAGACGAGTTTTGGTCATGGGCCCAAGGTTAAAATCTTCGTGGTGCCATACCTCTTGACTCAAACATAGGTGGCCTCGGCCACCGCCTCTCTCTTGAAGGGGTGCCCTTTCTGTCCCCCTGCTAGTGTTCCTTGTGGGTTCTTGGTTTTCGGTTTGTCCTTCTCTGTCTTTTTGTTCGTGCGTTTTTTAAAGTCTAGTTTTGATGTGCACTGGGCGGTACTACCGTTGGTGGCGCGGTACTACCGCTTACGATTGTTAAGCGGTACTACCGCCCGCTACCGCGGTACTACCGCTGGAGGACGGGTGAGGGAGTCCTGGATTAGGGGGTGTCCGGATAGCCGAACTATCACCGTTGGTCGGACTCTTGGACTATGAAGATACAAGATTGAAGACTTCGTCCCGTGTCCGGATGGGACTTTCCTTGGCGTGGAAGGCAAGCTTGGCGATACGGATGTGTAGATCTCCTACCATTGTAACCGACTCTGTGTAACCCTAACCCTATCCGGTGTCTATATAAACCGGAGGGTTTAGGTCCGTAGGACGAACAACAATCATACCATAGGCTAGCTTCTAGGGTTTAGCCTCTCTGATCTCGTGGTAGATCCACTCTTGTACTACCCATATCATCAATATTAATCAAGCAGGAGTAGGGTTTTACCTCCATCGAGAGGGCCCGAACCTGGTAAAAACATCGTGTCCCTTGTCTCCTGTTACCATCCGCCTAGACGCACAGTTCCGGACCCCCTACCCGAGATCCGCCGGTTTTGACACCGACATTGGTGCTTTCATTGAGAGTTCCTCTGTGTCGTCATCTTTAGGCCCGATGGCTCCTTCGATCATCAACAACGACGCGGTCCAGGGTGAGACTTTTCTCCCCAGACAGATCTTCGTATTCGGCGGCTTTGCACTGCGGGCCAATTCGCTTGGCCATCTGGAGCAGATCGAAAGCTACGCCCCTGGCCATCAGGTCAGATTTGGAAGTTTGAACTACACGGCCGACATCCGCGGAGACTTGATCTTCGACGGATTCGAGCCACAATAAGCGCCTTTGCTTTGTCTCGATGGGCACGATCTAGCTCTGCCACCGAACAGTGCCATCGAGGCCGCACCAGCGTCCGCTCCGACCCTTAGCTCGGAGCCGACTCCGCCGATCGAGGACGAGTGGTTGGACACCGCCTCGGGGGCTACGATCTCTACGGCGATTGAGCCGAACTCCATCCTTGTCCTTTGCGAAGACCGTGACTCCAAGGTGCCGGACTCCTCTCCGGACTCCGAACCCTCCACGCCCCTGCCAATCGAAACCAATTGGGCGCCGGTTATGGAGTTCACTGTCGCGGACATCTTTCAGCACCCGCCCTTTGGCGACATCCTGAATTCACTAAAGTCTCTCTCTTTATCAAGAGAGCCCTGGCGGACTACGGTCAGGAAGGTTGGGATGCGGACGACTAAGAAATTCAACACCCACCCACCGCCCACTTTGTAGCCACTGTCGAAAGCTTAAACGACGTGCTCGATTTTGACTCCGAAGACATCGACGGTATGGACGACGATGTAGGAGACAACCATGAACCAGCACCTCTAGGATACTGGACAGCCACCTCATCCCACGATGTATACATGGTGGATACACCTAAAGGAAGTGACGGCGAGGAACAACGGGACACTACGAAGGATAAATCCCTCGAAAAGCAGTCAAAAAAACAACGTAAACGCCGCACTAAGTCCCGCCTCGACAAAGACGGCAGCCACACAGACCTAGCCATAGAGCAGGGCGAACCGGTGGACGCATTTAACATGCTATCGAAAGCAACCGTCCGAACAGGACAACTTGGATAAACAACCCGTCCCGGCGAAGATAACAATCCGGACGATTTCACGCCGGACAAATTGTTGGAGCAGAAGAACCTCCACAAAGGCTTGCCGCCATCGCGCCTAGCCTGAAAAAGCAGAAGCAGAAGCTCAAAAGAGCGGAAGATGCACTCAGAATCAGATGGAGCAAAGTACTCAACACCACAGAGAAATACGGCGACAGTCGCCGAACAAAGAGCTACCCGAAGCACAAATTACTGCCCGAATTCGATGAGGAGGCCGTAGAGCCCCCGCAATCAAAGAACAAAGGGCCGCCCGGTCGGATAGACGACCACATGGCAAACATGGAGCGGCAAGCGGCGCCAAGACACAAGCCGACGCGATCCGCATAAGGATTCGCATCAAAAGGATGTCCCAGTTAGGTCCATCTATGGGCCGAGAAAGCAAGCTCTTCCAAGCAATGCAACACGCCAAATATCCGAACATCACGGCACACCCAAGTATAGGGGTGTCGCATGCCCCCTGTGTTTCACCGATGAGGTGCTGGATCACGAATTCCCAGCGGGATTCAAACCCGTAAACATAGAGGCATACGACGGAACAACAGACCCTGGAGTCTGGATTGAGGATTACATCCTCCACATACACATGGCTAGAGGAGATGATCTCCACGCCATAAAATACTTACCCCTCAAGCTCAAAGGGCCAGCCCGGCATTGGCTCAAAAGCCTCCCTGAAAATACCATTGGAAGTTGGGAAGAGCTCGAGGATGCTTTTTCGCAAATTTTCAAGGGACTTATGTCCGTCCTCCGGATGCGCACGATTTAAGTCACATAACTCAACAACCCGAGAGTCAGCCCGCAAATTCTGGAACATGTTCCTCATCAAAAGAACCAAATAGTCGATCGTCCGGACGCCAAGCCTTAGCAGCTTTCAAACACAACGTCCGAGACGAATGGCTTCAGACACCTCGCCAGAGAAGCCGAGAACAATGGCTGCATTAACAAGTTTCATGACCCGCTTTTGCGCGGAGAGGATAGTTGGCTGGCAAGATGCAGTACCAGCGACCCAAGTACATCCAAGTCAGGGATGGAAATGGAAAACCACGACGCAGCAAGGACCAGCGCCGACAAAGGGAAACAGCTCAAGAGCACGGCAGTCAACGCCAGATTCGTAAGCTCCCGCAGAATCATAAAAACTGCCCCTCAAGGACAATCACGATTTAGCTATCCAACCTAAACAAAATCTTGGACAAAATAAGCCAAATCCACAGTACTCCCAGAAAGCCTGCAAACCATACCCACAGAGATTGTTGGGGCTTCAAGCAGTCCGGCAAACTCAATGCCGAACACAAGGGGCTCGACACACCAAGCGAGGACGATGACGAACCCCCCAAGCAGAGCACCGGAAAACAAAAGAATTTCCCACAAAAAGTCAAAACAGTGAACTCACTTCAAGTGACCAAAGGGAAAAACAGAGTGGCGCCCATAGAAACACGCGCCGCACGGTCTATCCCAGCAGAGTCCCAACGATGGTTGTCAAAACCAGTCACCTTCGATCATCAGGACTATTCCGGAAGTATCCGGAACGCAGGATGGGCTGCCTTGATATTAGATCCTATAATCGACGGACTCCAATTTACATAGGTCCTAATGGACGGAGGTAGCGATCTAAACCTGCTATATCAGGACACAATCCGCAAAATGGGGATAGACCCAACCAAAATTCGCCATAGCAACACCTCCTTCAAAGGGGTAATGCCAGGCCTATATGCCCATTGTACGGGCTCCCTATCGCTAGAAGTCGTGTTCGCTCATCCAACAACTTCCGCCTTGAAAAGTTAACCTTCCACATCGCCCCATTCGAAAGTAGCTATCAAGCACTACTGGGACGTGAAGCTTTCGCCCGCTTTAACGCAATACCGCATTATGCATCTCTTACACTTAAAATGCCCGGTCCACGCGGCATCATCTTCTTAAAAGGGAGTATCAAGTGTTACTCGAGAATGGAAAAAACATGAGACTGCCTTGACAGCCCCACACTAATCCGGCTCCGCTAATCAAAGCACCTGAATAGGTCATTCGAACCCCGGACATGGCTAGACGAGTCTGGCGTAAACATATAAAGGCCTACTAGCGGCATACCCCGCATAAGGGCTGCACGCATGTACAACAAGAGACAATAAAGCTCAATTTTATTCACTTTTCAAACCGTACTCTGTTTATTTAATATAAAGTACATTTTTCAGACGATCTTTTTTTTTTCTTTTCAACTAAGTTCTTCTCTTTTACAGATGAACATCGTGCTACACCCGTCTAGGATACGCACAACGGAGACACAAAGCGCAGACGCGCAGAGGGACCCGCTAAAGGATTCTTTTCAGATTAAGACCCTACATAAACCTTTTTACTGTCCCCTTGTTGATATACATCCCGGTTTCTTGCTATAACCGAGGAGGAGGCTGGCGCTTTGGCATCGGCCGCACAGAATTTTTATGCGTGCACTGGTCACCAGGGCTTAGGGCATTATTCTCGCCTGCTTTCATAAAGACCGAATACCTTAGGGAGTGTTCGGGGTCTCGAGTTAGGCCTTATATGCATCAACTACGAATCATTTCTTTGGTCAAATGTTGGGTGTGCCCGGCTCCCATGTTTTGGGACCTTACGTTCCGTTATATCGGCTAAGGTAGCTGCTGGGAGAACCACTGCGATTGTGCCCCGGTTGAGCTGGGTTGAGCACCTCAGTGGAGAAAGCTAAAACTGACTGTCATGATATAGCGTGAGACTGGTCAACCACTCGATGACCCACCGGAATGTTTAGAATTCCCCCGCATTAACGAAGGACCGTTTCTCGGTCAGGCACATACGCGCCCCGAATTCGGGAGAGCGTTGTGCCCCTAGGGGCTATATAGTAGCCCCACCATCGAACTCCTATGGCTAAGTGAAAGTGATAAAGCATTATAGTCCGGTTGCCTAGTTTGCTACGCTATCACCTCCTTTACAGTACCAAGACGTTGGATTAAGTGTGAAAATGCGCCTTTTTTGCAAACACCCCCGCACTATGTGTGTGGAAGTCAAGATCGCCATCTTTCAGGTTATATACACATATACATCAACGGCCGACAGGAGGTGTTTTAATACTTGAACGCAGAAGTATAAAAGCTCTTATATTATAATCGAAACATTGTTTTCACAAATCATACATGTCATTAAAGCATAATATCCTTCGAGCATCGCGTCTCTATTAAACGAGCGCCTGCAGACTTCCTCAAAATAGCGCCGGTGTACTCGGCTTCCGTCTCAATCTTGGGATGCAATGTCGGTGGCCTTCATCTCCGCCAAAGATGTCTTGACACGGTCAAGAGCCATCCGCGCACCTCTATGCATGTTGACCGCTTCATTGCATGGATATGCAGCACCACACCAAGGAACTGTTGCACCAAGCCAAAATAACTCTTCGGCTCGGGCCTTTTCGGCCACAAATGAGCCACGACAACCTTCATGGCAAGTCCGGACAACCTATTCAGCTCAGCCCATTCGCCAAATGATCGGTTAATGAAAGCGGACGCCCGGACTATGGAACTGCGACCAAAAAGCTCTTCCATTCCGTGATCCTTTGACCTCGGAAGTGTTCGGCCGCGTCTGCACACTCGACGCCAAGTCCAGATAAGCATCCTCCGCACCCCACAGCCGGGTCCAATTGAGCGTACCTAGGATCCGTGAATTTCCTCCGCATCGTAAAGGGCTTTCCAAATTAATATCTCCGGCCTGACGTAGCTCCTCCTTCATAGCTCTCATTGCACAGCGAGTATCCTTGGCCTAGGTGGAGGCCTTTTTCAGGTCCTCTTGTTTTGCTCGATCTTATTTTTCAAGAAGCTCGCAACGGTCAGTAGCATTCTTAAATTTCACGGCCATCTCGGCCATTTCTTTCTTGCTTCGGCAGTGAGCAGCCTGTTCGGCTTTTAGCTCTGCGGCCGCCTCTAAAGCAGCCGCATCACTTTTTCTGGCTTGCTCCTTGGCTCGGGCGAGCTCCGCCCGAAGGCTCTCCATAGCAGCGGCGCCATCTGCAGTAAGCATACATGTTGTAAGGCATGGGCATCAAGCTCCCTTACCAGGTGTCCGCGGAGAAGTTGCATACCTTGTGACTCATCAAGCCGCTTATTAACAAGCGTGATGCCTGCATCCGCCATGTCAAGTTGCCGCTTCAGTTCGGCAAATTCATCAGCCCGGCTAGCCACCGTACGCTTCGCCACCTACATAGGAAGAGTGCATATTATACCTGGGGTTATGATCCTCGGTGCGTCGTCATTTTTTGACACCGCACCAAGTCTCAGGGGCTACTATCTATACAGGGCGCATTTTATATGCAAAACTGTCAGAAGGTACATCATTTTGCGTACCTCAAAACCCGCCAAGAAACTTACGACGGCTTCATGCAATCCGCTCTCAGCGGATGAAATCCTTTCAATCACCGTGCCCATTAACGTACGGTGATCTTCCAAGATAGACGCTCGCCCGAGCAGATCCTTCAGCTCCTCCGACCATACACCCGTTGGTGCTGGACTCGTCTGGTGGCCTTTTTCGAAGGCCGGGTCCGGAGGGCTTCGAGAGGACATACGGCTGCCTTCTGGCCACGCCGGATTCGGAGACGCCCTCCGCGACGGCACCTCAGGGTCGTCCACCTCGCATAACGGTACGGCAGGCGGAGGCGTTTCACTCTCCATCATCTCCGGACCAAGATCCCCTGAAGACGAGCTCTGCTGTGAAGGGCTGAGATCCGAACTACAAGGTAAATTTTCGGTTACCTTCAGAAATAAAACGGGGATGTCTCTCTTTTAAAAAAACGCCCCCTTTACTTACGGCTTGCTGGAGGGCTGATCTCCTTGGGGAAATAGTGCGGCTGGGGCATCTCCCCGCCGCAGACCCTCCGGTGAAGATTTCTTCCCCCGTTTCGAGGCTTTGGTCTCCGGATCTTCAGAAGCGATCCTCTTCTCCCCTTGGAGGGAGGGATTCTCGATCCCCCTTTCTTGATAGCCTCCTTCACGGAGCTAGTAGTTCCCTTGATCCCCCCTTCGCCTTCTTCAAAAGGCACAGCCTCTTGCATCTTGGTTAATACAGGATCCGGCGTGGTCTCAGGGAGGGGGGCCGGACACCTGATCAGTTTTGCTTTTGCTATCCACTCCTGTTTAAAGGATAGCTCTTTTAAGGGCAAGTTTATGATAAATATGCGGATAGCATGTCCGGGTACAGGACTACTTACTTGAGCATCCGGGTGATTGCAGCTCAGACCTGCATCCTCGGTTAAGTCCAGACACATTGATTGTGATCCGAAGAACAGTTGGTACATCTCCACGGGCGTTACGCCCATAAAATGTTGGAGAGCTCATGGTCCCTCCGGATTAAACTCCCACAGGCGGAGGGGGCGACGTTTGTAGGGCAAGGTGCGATTTAATCAGCATGACCTGCGCTACTACGACCAGATTGATCTCTCTCTCTCTCGGAGGTCTCGAATACGGCCCTGCAACAGAGGTACGTCCTTGGACGGTCCCCAGTCGAGCCTTTTATTGACCCATGACGCCCGCCGCACTGGAGGACCCGAGCGGAAGGCAGGTGGCGCCACCCATTTGGTGCCCCTAGGAGCGGTGATATAAAACCACTTCTGTTGCCATAAATTGAGCTCCTCTTGAAAAGAGCCCTCGGGCCATGGAGCGTCCGCATTCTTGCTTATAACAGCCCCTCCGCACTCTGCCTGATGCCCCTTGATCATCTTCGGCTCCACTTTGAAGGTCTTGAGCCACAATCCAAAGTGAGGGGTAATGCGGAGGAAGGCTTCACATCTGACATGCTGAACGACGATATGTGGAGGATGGACTCGGATCCAAGTCATGGAATTCCAGCCCATAATAAAACATGAGCCCCCTCACAAAGGGGTCCGTCGGGAAGCCTAAACCCCGAAGGAAGTGAGACACGAATACCACGCTCTCACCAGGCTCGGGAGTGGGAATAACCTGCCCTTGGGCAGGCAGCCTATGCGCAATTTTGCCGGTGAGATACATGGCGTCTCTCAGCTTTAGCACATCTTCTTCCGGGACGGAGGAAGACATCCACCGGCCGTGCAGGTCAGAGCTGGACATCATTGAAGGTCTGAAGCGCCTAAATCTGGAGCTTTGGGTGTTGGAACTCGAAGCGAGGGGCGGATTCGATTGATATTGAAAGAAAGGAGCGGGCCTTGGTCTCGTTATAAAGAGCTTGAATACCAAGAGCCCTCCCCGTGACCGTTCGGGACTCGCCTTTGATGGAGGAGGCGTGCCAACGGGCACGACTGGGTTACCCACGCCCGTATTGATAAGGATCCCAGAATAAAGGGGGCACGATCTCCGCTCTGATAAGACGTGCCAAAGAAACCGCCTCGCTAAACACGCTCAGGTGGGACAGTAAAAATGATTCGTATAAAGGCCTCGCTGTGGTGTGAAGTCACGCCGCGGAATACGTCAGCAGATCTTTGCAAAGGTTATTCTCTCTACGGTAGTATGTGGAACTTGTTTTGCAGAGCCGGACACTATCCATGTGTTCAAAATCTTCTATGAAGTATTCGGAGGAGGAACCCGCCTTGCAATGCCGAAGACAGTATGCGCACCGGACTCGTCGTCATTGAAGCCTGGTTCAGGGGCTACTGAGGGAGTCCTGGATTAGGGGGTGTCCGGATAGCGAACTATCACCGCTGGCGGACTCCTGGACTATGAAGATACAAGATTTAAGACTTCGTCCCGTGTCCGGTTGGGACTTTCCTTGGCGTGTATGGCAAGCTGGGCGATACGGATGTTTAGATCTCCTACCATTGTAACCGACTACTGGTAACCCTAACCCTATCCGGTGTCTATATAAACCGGAGGGTTTAGGTCCAGAGGGACTAACAACAATCATACCATAGGCTAGCTTCTAGGGTTTAGCCTCTCCGATCTCGTGGTAGATCCACTTGTACTACCCATATCATCAATATTAATCAAGCAGGAGTAGGGTTTTACCTCCATCGAGAGGGCCCGAACCTGGGTAAAAACATCGTGTCCCTTGTCTCCTGTTACCATCCGCCTAGACGCACAGTTCGGGACTCCCTACCCGAGATCCGCCGGTTTTGACACCAACAACGGGTCCAGGGGGTTAAGTCGTGGGCAGGGGTGGTTTTCTCCCCCCCACCCATACCCATTCGCTTCGTTCCCCTGCTCCCCTTCTTCTCTCCAGCGCCATCTCGCCGCAGGAGGGCTCCGACGGCCCTTCGTCTCTGGGCTGTCCCTCTCCATTTCCTTCGGTGGAGTCGATCCCCACCTCGTCCTCTTGCCATGGATGCCGGTATTGCCCTCGTTCCTCTTCTCTTCTCGTCTAGATTTCAGATCTAGTGTTTAGAGGCAATAATGGTTGCATCTCTAGTTTTTTGGCTAAAACTAGGCTTGAGTAGGTTGGAGAAGGCAACTAGACTCTTTGGATTGATGTTCGGTAGGTTCATTTTTGAATTTGGCATCTCCGGTAGTGCCGGATCTTTCCATGGTAGTAGGGAACTGCTGTTCCTCGCCTCGAGCGGTACTACCGCCTACCGAAAGCGGGTACTACCAAGAAGCGGCACTAGAGCGGTACTACCGCTCAAGCGGTACTACCGCGGAGGGTCGCGGTACTACCGCCTGATGCCCACTTCCATCATATCCTACCACATATTGATTCTTGTTCGGTTTGTTTGTTGGTTTTAGATCGTTCTTTCTGGTTGTTCGTGTGTCTGTGTGTTTTGTTCCAGGTGATGAACATCCTGAGCAGCAAGTCCGCCGTGTCAACCCCGGGCGTTCCACGTCATAGCACTATCGCACTTCTGAGTCTGCTGGTGGTTCCTCCAATGCTCCACCACCGCCAATGGGTGCTTCTTCAAGCACCAATCCCCCTCACAAGACCAAGATGCCTGCCAACAGACCAAAGAATCGTGGGAAGAGGGTGACTGAGATGTCCTCCAAGGAATTCTGGGACAGGCGTCGCCGCAATCCTTATCTTGAAGACCAAGACCCCACCTTTGTCAATCGTCCATTCTGGAATCGCTTTCAGTATGCCACCTACTTTGAAGTGATCAAGTCGAAGAAGAACCTCTTTGTCAATGTTCACTCCATCAACACGGATGCTATGGAACAGGACCCTGAGTACTTTGGAGCATCCCTTCAGATGTGCTCTCAGCTGAACATCCTCAGGATCATGCAGTTCAACAAGGACTTTGATGCTGACTTGGTGGCTCAGTTCTATGCCACTGTCCATCTGGGAACTGATGAGAACAGGACCCTGACTTGGATGACGAATGGGAAGCTGCTAGTTGTCAAGTGGAAGGCTTTCATGGAGTTGCTTGAGGTGGAAGATCAAGGGCTTGAGTCTCCAGTCGGTTTTCGTCCTCACCAAAATGTTACCTCCACTCACAAGCAAGCTCTCTGGCCCTACTGCATTAAGAAGGTTAATCCTGAGACTAAGAAGACAACCTATGAGCTGCCTGCCTTTCTGGACATCCTTCACCGTGTGTTCCGCGAGACTCTATTCCCTCGTATTGGGAATCTGGATCAGGTTCATTCCTATCTTGTGGACATGCTTCTCTTCTGCCAGCATGAGAAGGAGGCAAACACTGGCGAGACCCTGGATATCTCTCATGTGATGTGGTCTGAGCTCCTTTCTGCTGTGTCTGAGCGCAAGTGTCCGATCTATGCTCCGTTCATCATGTTGCTCATTAAGAAGGCCTGGAGACGCATGTTGGGGAACGTAGTAATTTCAAAATTTTCCTACGCACACGCAAGGATCATGGTGATGCATAGCAACGAGAGGGGAGAGTGTATGTCCACGTACCCTCGTAGACCGTAAGCGGAAGCGTTATAACAACGCGGTTGATGTAGTCAGACGTCTTCACGATCCGACCGATCCAAGTACCGAACGTCACGGCACCTCCGAGTTCTGCACACGCTCAGCTCGATGACGATCCCGGACTCGGATCCAGCAAAGTGTCGGGATGAGTTCCACAAGACGACGGCGCAGGACGATGATGATGCTCCACCGACGCAGGGCTTCGCCTAAGCTCGCGACGATATGACTTCTCCGGCGCAGGGCTTCGCTTAAGCTCCGCGACGATATGACCAAAGTGGAATATGGTGGAAGGGGCACCGACACGGCTAAGGAACGATCCGTAGATCAACTTGTGTTTTCATGGGGTGCCCCTGCCCCTGTATATAAAGGAGGGAGGGAGGAGGAGGCCGCCCTAGGAGGGGCGCCATGGGGCGCCCTACTCCCACCGAGTAGGATTCCCTTTCCTAGTCCAACTAGGAGTCCTTCCATGTATTAGGAGTAGGAGACAAGGAAGGGGAAGAGAGAAGGGAAGGAAGGAGGGGTGCGGCCTTCCCCTAGTCCAATTCGGACTAGGCCATGGGGCGCGCCTGCCCTAGGCAGCCCTCTCTCTTTCCTGCAGGGCCCAATAGGGCCCAATACTTCTCCCGGCGAATTCCCGTAACTCTCCGGTACTCTGAAAAATACCGAATCATTCGAACCTGTCCGAACTCCGAATATAGTCGTCCAATATATCGATCTTTACGTCTCGACCATTTCGAGACACCTCGTCATGTCCCCGATCTCATCCGGGACTCCGAACTCCTTCGGTACATCAAAACTCATAAACTCATAATATAACTGACATCGAAACCTTAAGTTATGCGGACCCTACGGGTTCGAGAACTATGTAGACATGACCTAGAACTATTCTCGGTGAATAACCAATAGCGGGACCTGGATGCCCATATTGGCTCCTACATATTCTACGAAGATCTTTATCGGTCAAACCGCATAACAACATACGTTGTTCCCTTTGTCATCGGTATGTTACTTGCCCGGGATTCGATCGCCGGTATCCAATACCTAGTTCAATATCGTTACCGGCAAGTCTCTTTACTGCTACGTAATGCATCATTCCGTAACTAACTCATTAGCTACATTGCTTTCAAGGCTTATAGTGATGTGCATTACCGAGAGGGCTCAGAGATACCTCTCCGATAATCGGAGTGACAAAACCTAATCTCGAAATACGCCAACCCAACATGTACCTTTGGAGACACCTGTAGTACTCCTTTATAATCACCCAGTTACGTTGTGACGCTTTGGTAGCACCCAAAGTGTTCCTCCGTAAACGGGAGTTGCATAATCTCATAGTTACAGGAACATGTATAAGTCATGAAGAAAGCAATAGCAACATACTAAACGATCAAGTGCTAGGCTAACGGAAAGGGTCATGACAATCAGATCATTCTCCTAATGATGTGATCCCGTTAATCAAATGACAACTCATGTCTATGGTTAGGAAACATAACCATCTTTGATTAACGAGCTAGTCAAGTAGAGGCATACTAGTGACACTCTGTTTGTCTATGTATTCACACATGTATTATGTTTCCGGTTAATATAATTCTAGCATGAATAATAAACATTTATCATGATATAAGGAAATAAATAATAACTTTATTATTGCCTCTAGGGCATATTTCCTTCAGTCTCCCACTTGCACTAGAGTCAATAATCTAGTTCACATCGCCATGTGATTTAACATCAATAGTTCACATCTATATGTGGTTAACACCCATAGTTCACATCGACATGTGACCAACACCCAAAGGGTTTACTAGAGTCAGTAATCTAGCTCACATCGCTATGTGATTAACACCCAAAGAGTACTAAGGTGTGATCATGTTTTGTTTGTGAGAGAAGTTTAGTCAACGGGTCCGCCACATTCAGATCCGTATGTATTTTGCAAATTTCTATGTCTACAATGCTCTGCACGGAGCTACTCTAGCTAATTGCTCCCACTTTCAATATGTATCCAGATTGAGACTCAGAGTCATCTAGATTAGTGTTTAAAACTTGCATCGACGTAACCCTTTACGAACCTTTTCACTTCCATAATCGAGAAACACATCCTTATTCTACTAAGGATAATTTTGACCGCTGTCCATTGATCTACTCCTAGATCACTATTGCACTCCTTGCCAAGCTTAGTGGTAGGGTATGCAATAGATCTGCACATGATGACATACTTTATAGAACCTATGGCTGATGCATAGGGAATGACTTTCATTCTCTTTCTATCTTACTGCCGTGGTCGGGTTTTGAGTCTTACTCGATCTCACACCTTGTAACACAGGTAAGAACTCTTTCTTTGACTGTTCCATTTTGAACTACTTCAAAATCTTGTCAAGGTATGTATTCATTGAAAAAACTTATCAAGCGCCTTGATCTATCTCTATAGATCTTGATGCTCAATATGTAAGCAGCTTCACCGAGGTCTTTCTTTGAAAAAACTCCTTTCAAACACTCCTTTATGCTTTGCAGAATAATTCTACATTATTTCCGATCAACAATATGTCATTCACATATACTTTATCCGAAAGGCTGTAGTGCTCCCACTCACTTTCTTGTAAATACAGGCCTTTCCAAAAGTCTGTATAAAATCATATGCTTTGATCAACACATCAAAGCGTATATTCCAACTCCGAGATGCTTGCACCAGTCCATTGATGGATCGTTGGAGCTTGCACATTTTGTTAGCTCCTTTAGGATTGACAAAACCTTCTGGTTGCATCATATACAACTCTTCTTTAATAAATCCATTAAAGAGTGTAGTTTTGACATCCATTTGCCAGATTTCATAAAATGTGGCAATTGCTAACATGATTCGGACAGACTTAAGCATCGCTACAGCTTGAGAAAATCTCATTGTAGTCAACACCTTGAACTTGTCGAAAACCTTTTGTGACAAGTCGAGCTTTGTAGATAGTAACACTACTATCGGTGTCCGTCTTCCTCTTGAAGATCCATTTATTTAACATGGCTTGCTGATCATCGAGCAAGTCAATCAAAGTCCATACTTTTGTTCTCATACATGGATCATATCTCAGATTTTATGGCCTCAAGCCATTTCATGAATCTGGGCTCATCATCGCTTCCTCATAGTTCGTAGGTTCATCATGGTCTAGTAACATGACTTCCGAACATGATTACCGTACTACTGCAGTGCGGATCTTACTCTGGAAGACCCACGAGGTTTGGTAGCAACTTGATCTGAAGTTTCATGATCATCATCATTAACTTCCTCACTAATTGGTGTAGGAATCATCGAACTGATTTCGTGATGAACTACTTTCCAATAAGGGAGAAGGTATAATTACCTCATCAAGTTCTACTTTCCTCCCACTCACTTCTTTCGAGAGAAACTTCTTCTCTTAGAAAGGATCCATCTTAGCAACGAAAAACTTGCCTTCGGATCTGTGATAGAAGGTGTACCCAATAGTTACCTTTGGGTATTCTATGAAGACGCACTTCTCTGATTTGGGTTTGAGCTTATCAGGTGAAAACATTTTCACATAAGCATCACAACTCCAAACTTTTAAGAAACGCATGACTTAGGTTTCCGTTAAACCATAGTTCATATGGTGTCGTCTCAACGGATTTAGATGGTGCCCTATTAAACGTGAATGCAGCTGTCTCTAATGCATAACCCCAAAATGATAGTGGTAAACCGATAAGAGACATCATAGATCGCACCATATCAAATAAAGTGCGGTTACGACGTTCGGACACACCATAACATTGTGGTGTTCCGGTGGCGTGAGCTGTGAAACTATTCCACATTATTTTAATTGAAGACCAAACTCAGAACTCAAATATTTATCTCCATGATCAGATCGCAGAAACTTTATTTTCTTGTTACGATGATTTTCCACTTCACTCTGAAATTCTTTGAATTTTTCAATTATTTCAGACTTATGTTTCATCAAGTAGATATACCCATATCTGCTCAAATCATCTTGTGAAGGTCAGAAAATAACGATATTTGCCACGAGCATCAACAATCATTGGATCGCATACATCGGTATGTATTATTTCCAATAAGTCTGTAGCTAGTTACATTGTTCCGGAGAACGGAGTTTTAGTCATCTTGCCCAAACGGAACGGTTCGCAAGCATCAAATGATTCATAATCAAGTGATTCCAAAAGTCCATCAGCATGGAGTTTTCTTCATGCGCTTTACACCAATATGACCTAAACGGCAGTGCCACAAATAAGTTGCACTATCATTATTAACTTTGCATCTTTTGGTTTCAATATTATGAATATGTGTATCACTATGATCGAGATCCAATGAATCATTTTCATTGGGTGTGTAACCATATAAGGTTTTATTCATGTAAATGTAACAACAATTTATTCTCTTACTTAAATGAATAACCGTATTGCAATAAACATGATCAAATCATACTTATGCTCAACACCAAATAACACTTATTTAGGTTCCACACTAATCCCGAAAGTATAGGGAGTGTGCGATGATGATCATATCAATCTTGGAACTACTTCCAACACTCATCGTCACTTCCCCTTCAACTAGTTTCTGCTCATTCTGCAACTCCTGCTTTCAAGTTACTACTCTTAGCAACTGAACTAGTATCAAATACCGAGGGGTTGCTGCGAACACTAGTAAAATACACATCAATAATCTGTATATCAAATATACCTTTGTTCACTTTGCCATCCTTCTTATCCGCCAAATACTTGGGGTAGTTCCGCTTCTAGTGACCAGTTCCATTGCAGCAAAAGCACTTAGTCTCGTGCTTAGGTCCAGACTTGGGCTTCTTCACTCGAGCAGCAACTTGCTTGCCGCTCTTCTTGAAGTTCCCTTCTTTTCCCTTTGCCCTTTCCTGAGACTAGTGGTCTTTTCAATCATCAACACTTGACGCTCTTTTCTTGATTTCTACCTTCGTCGATTTCAGCATCACGAAGAGCTTGGGATTTACTTTTGTTATCCCTTGCATATTATAGTTCATCACGAAGTTCTACTAACTTGGTGATGGTGACTAGAGAATTCTGTCAATCACTATCTTATCCGGAAGATTAACTCCCACTTGATTTCAAGCGATTGAAGTACCTGACAATCTGAGAACATGCTCATTAGTTGAGCGATTCTCTTCCATCTTTTAGCTATAGAACTTGTTGGAGATTTCATATCTCTCAACTCGGTATTTGCTTGAAATATTAACTTCAACTCCTGGAACATCTCATATGGTCCATGACGCTCAAAACGCCTTTGAAGTCCCGATTCTAAGCCGTTTAAGCATGGTGCACTAAACTATCAAGTAGTCATCCTTTTCAGCTAGCCAAACGCTTCATAACGCCGCATCCGCTCCTCGCAATAGGCTGTCACCTAGCGGTGCATTAAGGACATAATTCTTACGTGCAGCAATGAGGATAAACCTCAGATCACGGATCCAATCCGCATCATTGCTACTAACATTTTTCAATACAATTTTCTAGGAACACATATAAAAAACATAGGGAAGCAACAACGCGAGCTATTGATCTACAACATAATTTGCAAAATACTACCAGGACTAAGTTCATGATAAATTAAAGTTCAATTAATCATATTATTTAAGAACTCCCACTTAGACAGACATCTCTCTAGTCATCTAAGTGATCACGTGATCCAAATCAACTAAACCATAACCGATCATCACGTGAGATGGAGTAGTTTTCAATGGTGAACATTACTATGTTGATCATATCTACTATATGATTCCCGCTCGACCTTTCAGTCTCCGTGTTCCGAGGCCATATCTGTTATATGCTAGGCTCGTCAAGTTTAACCTGAGTATTCCGCTGCAGGTGCAACTGTTTTGCACCCGTTGTAGATGGACGAGAACTTATCACACCCGATCATCACGTGGTGTCCGGGTACTACTTAACTTTGGCAACGGTGCATACTCGTGGAGAACACTTCTTGATAATTTTAGTGAGAGATCATCTTATAATGCTACCGTTAATCAAAGCAAGATAAGATGCATAAAGGATAAACATCACATGCAATCAATATAAGTGATATGATCTGGCCCTCATCATCTTGTGCTTGTGATCTCCATCTCAAGCACCGTCGTGATCACCATCGTCACCGCGCGACACCTTGATCTCCATCGTAGCATCGTTGTCGCCTCGCCAACTGTTGCTTCTACGACTATCGCTACCGCTTAGTGATAAAGTAAAGCAATTACATGGCGTTTGCATTTCATACAATAAAGCGACAACCATATGGCTCTCGCCATTGCCGATAACTCGGTTACAAAACATGATCATCTCATACAATAAAATATAGCATCATGTCTTGACCATATCACATCACAACATGCCCCGCAAAAACAAGTTAGACGTCCTCTACTTTGTTGTTGCAAGTTTTACGTGGCTGCTACGGGCTGAGCAAGAACCGTTCTTACCTACGCATCAAAACCACAACGATACTTCGTGAAATAGACTCCGTTTTAACCTTCTCAAGGACCGGGCGTAGCCACACTCGGTTCAACTAAAGTGAGAGAGGCAGACACCCGCCAGCCACCTTTAAGCACGAGTGCTCGTAACGGTGAAACCAGTCTCGCGTAAGCGTACGCGTAATGTCGGTCCGGGCCGCTTCATCTCACAATACCGCTGAACCAAAGTATGACATGCTGGTAGGCAGTATGACTTGTATCACCCACAACTCACTTGTGTTCTACTCGTGCAAAACATCAAACCATAAAAACCTAGGCTCGGATGCCACTGTTGGGGAACGTAGTAATTTCAAAATTTTCCTACGCACACGCAAGGATCATGGTGATGCATAGCAACGAGAGGGGAGAGTATTGTCCACGTACCCTCGTAGACTGTAAGCGGAAGCGTTATGACAACGCGGTTGATGTAGTCGTACGTCTTCACGATCCGACCGATCCAAGTACCGAACGTACGGCACCTCCGAGTTCTGCACACGCTCAGCTCGATGACGATCCCGGACTCGGATCCAGCAAAGTGTCGGGGATGAGTTCCACAAGATGACGGGCGCAGGACGATGATGATGCTCCACCGACGCAGGGCTTCGCCTAAGCTCCGCGACGATATGACTTCTCCGGCGCAGGGCTTCGCCTAAGCTCCGCGACGATATGACCAAAGTGGAATATGGTGGAAGGGGGCACCGCACACGGCTAAGGAACGATCCGTAGATCAACTTGTGTTTTCATGGGGTGCCCCCTGCCCCCGTATATAAAGGAGGGAGGGAGGAGGAGGCCGGCCCTAGGAGGGGCGCGCCATGGGGCGTCCTACTCCCACCGGAAGTAGGATTCCCCCTTTCCTAGTCCAACTAGGAGTCCTTCCATGTATTAGGAGTAGGAGACAAGGAAGGGAAGAGAGAAGGGAAGGAAGGAGGGGTGCGGCGCTTCCCTAGTCCAATTCGGACTAGGCCATGGGCGCGGCCTGCCCTAGGCAGCCCTCTCTCTTTCGCAGGGCCCAATAGGGCCCAATACTTCTCCCGGCGAATTCCCGTAACTCTCCGGTACTCCGAAAAATACCCGAATCATTCGAACCTTTCCGAACTCCGAATATAGTCGTCCAATATATCGATCTTTACGTCTCGACCATTTCGAGACTCCTCGTCATGTCCCCGATCTCATCCGGGACTCCGAACTCCTTCGGTACATCAAAACTCATAAACTCATAATATAACTGACATCGAAACCTTAAGTGTGCGGACCCTACGGGTTCGAGAACTATGTAGACATGACCTAGAACTATTCTCGGTGAATAACCAATAGCGGGACCTGGATGCCCATATTGGCTCCTACATATTCTACGAAGATCTTTATCGGTCAAACCGCATAACAACATACGTTGTTCCCTTTGTCATCGGTATGTTACTTGCCCGAGATTCGATCGTCGGTATCCAATACCTAGTTCAATCTGCTACCGGCAAGTCTCTTTACTCGTTACGTAATGCATCATTCCGTAACTAACTCATTAGCTACATTGCTTGCAAGGCTTATAGTGATGTGCATTACCGAGAGGGCCCAGAGATACCTCTCCGATAATCGGAGTGACAAAACCTAATCTCGAAATACGCCAACCCAACATGTACCTTTGGAGACACCTGTAGTACTCCTTTATAATCACCCATTTACGTTGTGACGCTTTGGTAGCACCCAAAGTGTTCCTCCGGTAAACGGGAGTTGCATAATCTCATAGTTACAGGAACATGTATAAGTCATGAAGAAAGCAATAGCAACATACTAAACGATCAAGTGCTAGGCTAACGGAATGGGTCATGACAATCAGATCATTCTCCTAATGATGTGATCCCGTTAATCAAATGACAACTCATGTCTATGGTTAGGAAACATAACCATCTTTGATTAACGAGCTAGTCAAGTAGAGGCATACTAGTGACACTCTGTTTGTCTATGTATTCACACATGTATTATGTTTCCGGTTAATACAATTCTAGCATGAATAATAAACATTTATCATGATATAAGGAAATAAATAATAACTTTATTATTGCCTCTAGGGCATATTTCCTTCAACGCACCTATCCCGAGGAGTCACTGGAGACTGGAGAGTTGGTCTCTCATGAGATCAAGAGTCTGAGGAAGAAGGATAATTGGGGTACATCCGTTCCCCAAACTGGTGTTCCATCTTCTGCTGCTGCCATGGAGACTGAGGGCGAGGCTGATGCCGGTGATGACCTTGACACCGAGCCTTCTGAGGCAGAGCCCTCTTGGGCAAGGAAACTCAAGCTCAAGATGAAGAAGCTCTTCTGTATGGAGTCTCACGGTCAGTACATGACTCATGTGGCTGAGAAGAAGGCAAGGGGCCGCCACAAGGAGCTTATGCGTCAGTTGGGTGCGACTGTCACCAGCGGCTCTGAGGGTCAGATCACTGAGGAGGAGGAGTGGGTCCAGCAGCACTGTCCATGGACTGATTCAGAGGCCGAGCAGTTTCCGACTGAGGATGATGGTGCAGATGTCTGATGTTCGAGATCTTTAGTTGCTCTCACCTAGAGCCGTAGGTTCGCACTTTGCCCCTTTTGGTGTCTCGATGCCAAAGGGGGAGAGACTCTAGGGATTTATGTCGTTGAGTTGCGAGTGTGTCTTTGTGGTCTCTTTGGTTTCGTTGTGGTTGCTCGTCATTTGCTTTGTTTGGTTTTGTGTCAGTGTGACCTAAGTTCCAGCCATATGATCGTGCCTAGTTTGTTGATCTCTAAAATACAGGGGGAGTGTTGATACTAGTATGTGTGCCGTGCAGTCCAAATCATTCATCTAGATGGCACATAACTAGGGGGAGCCCGTCTCTATTTTAGAGATGCGGGGTTTGCTTATGTTCTGTTTCTTTCTTCGTTTCGTGCAAATCCCGTATTGTCATCAATCCACCAAAAAGGGGGAGATTGTAAGGGCATCTTTAGCCCTAAGATGTTTTGGTGATTGATGAGAATGCGTTTGCGGACTAATCGTGTGCACTGAGCTTTTCAGAGATTCATCCTTGGCACAAGACGATACCCTCCCCTCGGAGTTTGAAGCGAAGACGGTGTAGTCTTTTTGATTTAGTTTGGTGGGCTAGTTTCGTAGAGATCACCGTACTATCAAGAGGGGGTCCGCTTTGGAAAGGCTAGGGTGGAATCATCATGTACACATCCCTTGCACACCCTCCGAGCCTTTCCCCTTCAATGGAGAGCTCGTTCCTGTCCTCTTTGCGCCTTCTCTGGTCTGAGCGGTAGTACCGCGGGCCGGAGCGGTAGTACCGCTTGGGTGCTATAAGCGGCAGTACCGCTCATAGCCCCCAGCCGTAGTACCGCTCCAGTTTCGTACCAGTACAGCCTCGATTCGAGGGCTCTTTTTCGTGTCGGACTCTACGGTACTAGCCGCGGCAGGAGAGGAGGTAGTACCGCTCTCGAGTGGTAGTACCGCAAGGGGAGCGGTAGTACCACTTAAGCTGTTAAGCAGTAGTTCCGCTCTCTACGGGGCTGGTGGGGGGATAACGGTTGGATTGTTCCCCCCACTATATAAGTGGGTCTTCTTCTCCAAAGTTGACCTACCTCTTCCCCCAAAAGCTCCACTGTTGCTCCAAGCTCCATTTTCGCCCGATCTCTCTCCCTAGCCAATCAAACTTCTTGATTTGCTCGGGATTGGTTGAGAAGGCCCCGATCTACACTTCCACCAAGAGAAATTTGATTCCCCCACTAATCCCTAGCGGATCTTGTTACTCTTGGGTGTTTGAGCACCCTAGACGGTGGAGGTCACTGTGAAGCCATAATCCATTGTGGGTAAGCTTCGTGGTGTTGTTGGGAGCCTCCAATTAAGTTGTGGAGATTGCCCCAACCTTGTTTGTAAAGGTTCGGTCGCCGCCTTCAAGGGCACCAATAGTGGAATCACGGCATCTTGCATTGTGCGAGGGCGTGAGGAGAATACGGTGGCCCTAGTGGCTTCTTGGGGAGCATTGTGCCTCCACACCGCTCTAACGAAGACGTACTTCCCCTTAAAAGGAAGGAACTTCGGTAACACATCCTCGTCTCCACCGGCTCCACTCTTGGTTATCTCATACCTTTACTTGTGCAAGCTTATTTGTGTTATATCCTTTGCTTGCTTGTGTGCTTGTTGTTGTGGCATCATATAGGTTGCTCACCTAGTTGCATTTCTACACAACCTACTTTGATGCAAAGTTTAATTTGGTAAAGAAAAGCTAAAGATTGTTAGTTGCCTATTCACCCACCCCCACCTCTAGTCAACTATATCGATCCTTTCACCGTTTACTAAGCCTCTTCCACGAGCAAAACATGATCAGCACCAAGGCTCCATGGGTGTTAGAATCATTACTATGTAATCTAGATTATTGACTCTAGTGCAAGTGGGAGACTGAAGGAAATATGCCCTAGAGGCAATAATAAAGTTATTATTTATTTCCTTATATCATGATAAATGTTTATTATTCATGCTAGAATTGTATTAACCGGAAACGTAATACTTGTGTGAATACATAGACAAACAAAGTGTCACTAGTATGCCTCTACTTGACTAGCTCGTTGATCAAAGATGGTTATGTTTCCTAGCCATTGACATGAGTTGTCATTTGATTAACGGGATCACATCATTAGGAGAATGATGTGATTGACTTGACCCATTATGTTAGCTTAGCACACGATCGTTTAGTATTCTGCTATTGCTTTCTTCATGACTATGAGATTATGAGATTATGCAACTCCCGTTTACCGGAGGAACACTTTGTGTGCTACCAACGTCACAACGTAACTGGGTGATTCTAAAGGTGCTCTACAAGTGTCTCCAAAGGTACTTGTTGGGTTGGCGTATTTCGAGAATAGGACTTGTCACTCTGATTGTCGGAGAGGTATCTCTGGGCCCACTCGGTAATGCACATCACTATAAGCCTTGCAAGCATTGCAACTAATGAGTTAGTTGCAGAATGATGTATTACAGAACGAGTAAAGAGACTTGCCGGTAACGAGATTGAACTAGGTATTGAGATACCAACGACCGAATCTCGGGCAAGTAACATACCGATGACAAAGGGAACAACGTATGTTGTTACGTGGTTTGATCGATAAAGATCTTCATAGAATATGTGGCAGACAATATGAGCATCCAGGTTCCGCTATTGTTTATTAACCCGAGATGTGTCTCGATCATGTCTACATAGTTATCGAAACCATAGGGTCCGCACGCTTAAAGTTCGATGACGGTTATATTATGAGTTTATGTGTTTTGATGTACCGAAGGTTGTTCGGAGTCCCGGATGTGATCACGGACATGACGTGGAGTCTCGAAATGGTCGAGACGTAAGTATCAATATATTGTACGACTATGTTTGGACACTGGAAAGGTTCCGAAAGGTTTCGGACATTTATCAGAGTACCGGGGGGGTACCGGACCCCCCCCCCCCCCGGGAACTAATGGGCCTTGTTGGGCCCTAGTGGAGAGAGAGAGAGAGAGAGAGAGAGAGGGAGAGATAGAGAGAGAGAGAGAGAGAGGGGCTAGCCAGGGCAAGAGGCGCGCCCCCTCCCCTTGAGTCCGAATAGGACAAGGAGGGGGGGCTTCTTGCCTTTCCCCTCTCCCACTCCTTCCTCCCCCCTCCTTCTTGGACTAGGAAAGGGAGTGTAGGACCTTGAAGTATGTCTAGAGGGGGGTGATTAGACTACTTGACCAATTAAAAGCTATGCCTTTTCCAATTTTAGACTTTGGCAGATTTTAGCTATCTTTGAACAATTCAAGCAATCATCACGCAATTCAAGCAAGCATGCAAAGAGTATATAGGCAGCGAAAAATAAAGCATGCAACTTGCAAGAATGTAAAGGGAAGGGTTTGGAGGATTCAAACGCAATTGGAGACATGGATGTTTTTGTGATGGTTCCTATAGGTGGTGCTATCGTACATCCACGTTGATGGAGACTTCAACCCACGTAGGGTAACGGTTGTGCGAGTCCACGGAGGGCTCCACCCATGAAGGGTCCACGAAGAAGCAACCTTGTCTATCCCACCATGGCTGCCGCCCACGAAGGACTTGCCTCACTAGCGGTAGATCTTCACGAAGTAGGCGATCTCCTTGCCCTTACAAACTCCTTGGTTCAACTCCACAATCTTGCTCGGAGGCTCCCAAGTGACACCTAGCCAATCTAGGAGACACCACTCTCCAAGAAGTAACAAATGGTGTATTGATGATGAACTCCTTGCTCTTGTGCTTCAAATGATAGTCTCCCCAACACTCAACTCTCTCTCACAGGATTTGGATTTGGTGGAAAGAAGATTTTAGTGGAAAGCAACTTGGGGAAGGCTAGAGATCAAGATTCATATGGTTGGAATGGGATATCTTGGCCTCAACACATGAGTAGGTGGTTCTCTCTCGTAACTGGTAAGTTGGAAGTGTAGGTTTGTTATGATGGCTCTCTCCACGAATGAAGAGGAGGTGGAGGGGTATATATAGCCTCCACACAAAATCTAACCGTTATACACAATTTACCAAACTCGGTGGGACCGAATCATAAAACTCGGTCAGACCGATTTAGTAAACCTAGTGACCCTTAGGATTTTCGGTGGGACTGACATGCAACTCGGTAGGACCGATATGGTTAGGGTTAGGGCATAACGTAATCTTGATGAGACCTATTACACAAACTCGGTGAGATCGATTTTGGTAATTTGCTAACCAGAGAGTTGGTCAGGTAAACTCGGTGGGACCGATTCGCTCTTTTCGGTGGGACCGAAATGTTACGAAAGGGAAACAGAGAGTTTACATTGCAATCTCGGTGGGACCGATCGCTCACTTCGGTTAGACCAAAAGGTTACGAAGGGAAACAGAGAGATTACAATCCCATCTCGGTGAGACCGAGATCCCTATCGATGAGACAGATTTGCCTAGGGTTTGTGGCAGTGGCTATGACATTTGAACTCGGTGGCGCCGGATAGAAAGAATCAGTAGGGCCCAGTTTGACTTTAGGTTTAGGATGTGGATGTGAGAAAGTAGTTGAGGGTTTTGGAGCATATAACTAAGCACTGTAGAGCAAGATACTCATTAAGCAACACCTCATCCCTCCTTGATAGTATTGGCTTTTCCTATAGAATCAATGTGATCTTGGATCGCTAAAATGTAAAATGTAGAGTCTTGAGCTTTTGAGCTTGAGCCAATCGTTTGTCCTTAATATTTTGAGGGATCCACTTTCATCATCCATGCCATGCCATTCATTGAGCTTTCCTGAAATATTTGTCTTGGAATAGCATTAGCTCAATGAGCTATATGTTGTTATGAATTACCAAAACCACCTAGGGATAGTTGCACTTTCAATCTCCCCCTATTTGGTAATTGATGACAACATATAGATCAAAGCTTCGACAAATGATAATAAAATTGAAAAACATCGTATCTTTGAGAAGTATGTGATAAGCAAGAGCTCCCCCTAAATTTGTGCATATTTTAAGATTTGCTTTGGACTGCAAATGCACAAGGAATTAGGCTCATGGGTTACTCTTCCATGTCACATACATCTTGGTGGAGCGCTCAAAATAATAAAGATTGAATACATGCACTCATCACCAAGCACAGTGAATGATCATATAAGGATAAGTAAGATAATATCATAACAAGCATAAGTGTAGCTTATGATCAAACACATGATCATCAATGTCTCACAGGTAAAAGCTTAGTATCTCAAGCAATCAAAGCAAACGAGGTTCAACCAAGAAGACAAGAGAGAACAAAAGCAAGTCTCTCTCTCTCTCTCGAAGCCTATGATCTATACATTTTTCTCCCCCTTTGGCAACAAGTTACCAAAAAGTTCCTAGAAAATGCATAGGACTATATCGTCTCTCAGGCTTGGTCTTCTAAGGTGGTGGTGTAGATAGGACTCCAAGGACGAAGGCATCAGTAGACGTGGAAGGAGCTGAAGGAGTTGGTGCTGGAGTTGGTTGCGCTGGAGCTGTAGCTGGAGCTGATGGAGTGACTCTGGTGACTGGCTCTGCAGCTGATCTCTGAGCTCGTGGCACTCTGGCAAATGCATCAGTCGTAGTTCTGCCCTTCCTCTCTCGTGCATGTCATTCTCAGAGCTGCTCCACGGTGGCCCGATCAATCTCGCCATTACCTTGACATCAAGATCATATAATTTTGTTCCATGATTCTTTCTGTGCTCCCGGTTTTGAGTTAGGGTGGCCAACCCCTTCTCAATCCGTAGAGTTGATTCTATCAAGTAACCAAGCTGCTCCTGCTTGTTCTTCAAAAAGTAATCAGATGCCTCTGCTTGAGTTGGCATCTTGGCAGCCTTCTCTTTCCTTGCCTTCTCCTTCTTCTCTTGCGCTTGTAATCGATGATGGTTCATTCTCAGTCATGACAAGTTGATTGTCCTCAAATTCAGGATAGAGAACCATGTGTTCCTTATCCAACAGATACTTCCATGTGCCCATCTTTGAGTTTATCAACTCCTGAATCTGTGTGGCATATCCACAGGTCCTCTTCTGGTCTGCTGCTGTCCTCTTGATAGTTTCAACTATGAGGCTCATGACTTTGAATTTCTGAGGCACATCAAATATGTGAAGCAAATTGATTGCATGCCCTCTGATCATGTTGTGATCACCTGATTTGGGCAACAGAGTGTGCCTTAGGATCCAGTTGATCGTAGGCAGCCCTAACAGAAGATAATGAACTGATCCAAACTTGAAAGTCTCAAGTGTATCATCTAGGATTTCCTTGTACATGTGTGACATTGAGTTGTGACCCATCTTCTTCTTGGCATAAATGTCCAAGTCATCTTCACTTTCCTTGGGGGCATTGATCAGACTTTCCCATTCCTCTATGGTTGACTGATATCCCGTTCCTTTAGACATCTAAACTATCCTGCCATCTGGATAGAAATGTGTTGTGGAGTAGAATTGCATAATGAGCTTCTGCCCAACAAAATCTGCAACTCCACACGCACTGAAGCTGTCATACACTCCAGGATAGTGTTTTGCGTTCTCCTGAATGTAGGTCCAGTCGACCCACCTCATATCAGAAACTATGGGCTTCTTATCTAGTAAGATGGTCTCATAGAAGTCCTGCTGCTCCTTGGTGTGGAACCTGTAATCTACAGCAGTCCTTCTCCTGGTGGCATATGGATCTGACTCTCTCCATAGCCTCAACCCTTGATCTCTCCCCGATCTTCATGTTCTCAGCCACAGGATGAGCATCATTGTGGTCTGGAATCTTGGGCTTGAGCTTCCTTAGGACCTGCCCTTCTTCATCTTCCTCAAGATCAACTTCGTGCATTGGAGCCTTGTTCTTCTCAAATTACCGGTATACTCCTGGTATTCCTCTTTGGTGCACTCTTGGGCTTAGGGGCAGCTTTGGGCTTTGAAGTTGCAACCCCTGATTTTATGGCATCACCCATCAGCTTTTGTGCCTTGGGTGCTGGCTCAGCAACCTCTTCTTCTTCTTCTTCCTCCGTCATAGAAGGTTTCCCAATCACTCTGGCCATGGTCTTCTTGACCCCTTCTTTCCTTTTCTTTCCTTCAGCAGCAGCAAGCTCTTTGGGTTGGGATTCCAAAGAAGCTTGAGTGGAGACTCTGGCTTTGGACATTGGTTGTCTTCCTGCTGGCCTTTTGATCTTCATTCCAGGCTTAACTGTTGTTGAGCTGTACTCCTTCTTGAGCACTTTCTTCTTTGAACTGGCATCATCCTCAACTGCCACATAATCTTCATCCTCAGACTCTAAGGTCTTCTTCTTCCTTGTCCTTGTGGAAGCCTTGGGCAAATTACTGGGAGTGCTTCGCTCCCTCATCTCGAGCTGCTTGAGGGACTAGTGCCCTCACTCATGTGAATCTGCTCTTTCCGACCTATTCTGGCTGTCACTATGGTGCGACATGATGCACACACACCGATCAATTCGTGAATAGTTATAGATGAGGTAGAGTGGATGAGCATCAAAAAATGCAGAGATTTTTGCAAAAAAATGATTCAAAAAACTTAGTTTTAGTTTTCCACAGCAAGCATTTCGGATCTACCTATTTTCAAACTCGGTGATACTGAAGCAGTTTTGGAACCTAAACTAGTGAACTCGGTCAGACCGAGTCACAGTTCGGTGGCACCGAGTCTGCTAGGGTTTCACAAAGTTCTAAAATTGGTCACACCGATTTGTAATTCTCGGTCAGACCGAGACTTACTAGTGCAATGGCGTTAGCCAAATCGGTGGGACCGAGTTTTTCAACTCGGTTGGTCCGAGATGGTTTCGGCGGAAACCTAACCCTAAATTTTCGAATCACAACTATTCTAAGGATTGTTTTGACTGGATAGAAGTGTTTCAATCGTGGCAGGATGCATTACGAACACAATGTGCTGAGAATCAGACGAGGATAGCACTGTGATCGAGTTCATACCCTAGTTCGGCGATGAACTCGCTATGGTGGCAACGGCGGAGGAGAATTCCATTGACGGGCGGCGGAGACCAGCATTGGAGGCGGCGGCATTTAAGTCGATGATCCAGAGACCTAGTAGGCAGAGCGAGCTATGCGCTGGGCGAGGAGTTTCGAGAAAGTTTTCCAAAATTTGCCCGTGTGAATATATAGCCCGACATCGTAGGTGTGACCGAAGTTGAACAACTCGGTGGCACCGAGATGCATAATCATAATACATAAAGCAACTCGGTGTGACCGAAAGTTAAAATCGGTTGCACCGAGATTGAAAACCTAGATCGACTTAGTGATCTCGGTATGACCGAAATGGAGGAATCGGTCGACCGAAAATCACAAAGAAGTGTTGGAAGTTTAGGTCTATGACGAATCGGGACTCGAAAGTGCTCCTCACACAGAGTGGTTCGAATCTGACTTGATCAAATTTTGTGATGTAGCATGAATAGAGTTTGAGACGAGAAAAGCATAGATAGCTAGATAAGGTTCTTAGGCATTCTTTTCCATCCACTTGGCCAAAGAAAGAGAAGCCAAACAATCGAAACAACAAGTGGATGTCCTCGAATGAGTAAAATATGCAACTAACATGCTCACACAATAAAATGACAAATGAAGTATGTGCCAAAGCATGCACAACCAATTCTAGCATCTATCAAACAATTGGCGATGACTAGGTCATCTATATATGAGTATATTGACTTAGGAGTCAAATGAGAACATTTGATCATAGGTCATACTCATCGTTTAAGCTCAAGTGGGGTTACCACTTTTACATAATGCATTTATGTGTTCACATCATTAGAGTTGCTTTGACTCAATTCTTAGATTTAAGCTCCCCTAGATGTGAGATCCCACCTTAGAGGGATAAACTAACCTTGGGTTTTGTCGATGATGACTTCATGTAGGTGTTGAAGATGTGGATGCTCAATGTTGATGTAGATCTTTTGGAGCAATCCTTTGGAGTGAGTTGCACTTTCAATACCTACATGGGTTAGTCCCACAAGGAACAAACAAGAATATCCATAGACATAGAGTGATGCACACACAAAATGTTGTCCATGAAAACTTTAGGTTACCTTGTCCCTTGCCTTACCAACATGAGGGTTTTGTGACTCCTTGAACTAGTGCAAGATATGGAAGTTGATTGCACTTGTCTTTTCCATAATGATATGAGTGAAAAATGTTGGTGGAGTCACCGTCAAGAACTCTCTAGTTCTTCTTCTTCGGGATCCACATCATCTTGATGGGAATCCTTGGTGTAGTAGTTGTTCTTGATGAAGTAGAACTTGACGTAGTCTTGGGAACCCACTTGACCAAGGCCTTAGGTGCTTCTTCAAATGCATCAATCTCCTCTTGAAGCTTGTCCTTGCCTTTGTTCTTGTGGTCTTGTGGTGGAAGATCATCTTGTGCTTGTGTTCCCTTGAAGGAAGTAGGATCATACTTCTCTTGTTGAGGAACAAACTTCGTCTTGGGGTATTGATCTTCTTCCCATTCAACTCCATTGGCATTGAACTTTCGCTCAAAACCAACACCTTGATTCTTTCGGTGCCTTCCTTGCTTGAGTACAATTTCCTCAAATTGCTTACTCCCGGCAAGGCTCTTGTATACACCTTTCTCTATAATTCCCTTCAATAAGCTGTTTTCTTGCTCAAGTGTAACTTGGCTAAGAGAATCATTAGTGGAATCAAGAGAGCTACTAGAAGAAACAATATTGGATTTAGCATTGTCATTGTTACTACTAGAAGAAGAATCTTTCTTGTTCTTGTTGCTAGACTTGACTTGAGGCATGTAAGTAGATAAGAGTAAACGCTTGGCAATAAAGAAGAACTTTTCTTACGGAGATCATCATTGATCGCTTTTAGGAACTCATGCTCTTGCTCAAGATTGAGCTTTTCAAAGCGTAACTTTTCATGAGCCCTTAAAAGTTCTCGATGATCTTCGAAGATAGTTTCATGAGCTAACTTAAGAGTGTTTAGTTCTTTAGTTAGACGCTCAATCTTCTCCTTATCATTTTCATTTGTTTCATCTTGACTAGCATGATTAATTGACATTTCATCATAGTATTCATCACTAGAGTTGTCAATAAGTAAATCATCATCACCTAGCAAGTCATCTTCATCACTATTAAAATCAACATACTCGGGGTGTTACCTTAGGACCTTTGGCCATGAAGCATCTTCCAATTCCTTCATTTGGTGATTCAAATATGTCGTAGGAGTTGGTTGACACAAGTGCTAAACCGGGCGACACCTTCATCTTGAGTGTATTCGAGTCGGAGTGATAGCTTCTCTAGGAGTGATTGTCGAGTCTGAGCCGGATACCCGCTCACCAACATGAGCTTGATTTCTTTGTTTTGTGTAGCTCTTTGATGACTTATCCTTCCTTTCCGAATCCTTGATTATCCTTTAGGTTCTTCGTTCATAAAAATCATCTCTACTCCTTCTCTCTCTTGGTGGTGATTCTTCTCTTCTACTTCTTCTCTTGGGAGAATATTCTCTTCTTTTGTAGGGTGCCGTACACTCATTGGAATAGTGTCCGGGTCTCCCACAATTGTAGCAATTTCGCTCTCGACTAGAAGATCTTTTGTCACTGTAGGACCTTGACTTGGAGCTTCTTTCTTTGCTTCTACTCTTGTAGAATTTGTTGAAGTTCTTCACCATTAAGCTAAATTCTTCATTGAAGGTTTGTTTCTCACTTGATGATGTGGGGGCTTCACATGAGGCTTTGTAAGCACCACTTGACTTGTTGTGAAGTTCCTCCTTATCCTTGAGTGACATCTCATGAGCAACAATTCTTCCAATGACTTCATTGGCTTGAGATCTTTGTAATTTGGCATCATTTGGATCAATGTGCACACGGTATCATATTTTCCATCCAATGCTCTTAAGATATTCTTGATGATGAATCTGTCGGTCATTTCTTCACTTCCTAAGCCGGCAATCTCATTTGTGATAAGAGCAAGCCTAGAGTACATTTCAGCGACACCTTCACCATCCTTCATTTTGAACTTGTCAAGCTGACTTTGGAGCACATCCAACTTGGATTCATTGACGGAGTCGGTACCTTCATGCATATCAATCAAAGTATCCCAAATTTCCTTTGCGTTCTCAAGACGGCTGATTTTGTTGAATTCTTCGGGGCACAAGCCATTGAAGAGGATATCACAAGCTTGAGCGTTGTATTGCAACATCTTCAACTCTTCCGCACTAGCTTCACGGTTCGGTTATCTCCCATCAAAGAATTCACCTTGCAAACCAATACACACAATAGCCCAAACGGCGGGGTTATGTCCGAGGATATGCATTTTCATCTTATGCTTCCAACTAACAAAATTAGTGCCATCAAAGTAAGGACCTCTACGGTGATAATTTCCCTCGCTAGACGTCATACTCTCCTAGGTTGTGAAACCAAGGCTATGACCACCAAAAGCTATGGAAATCAAAGCAAATGGAGACCAAAGCTCTGATACCACTTGTAGGACCTTGAAGTATGTCTAGAGGGGGGGTGATTGGACTACTTGACGAATTAAGAGCTATGCCTTTTCCCAATTTTAGACTTTGGCAGATTTTAGCTATCTTTGAACAATTCAAGCAATCATCACGCAATTCAAGCAAGCATGCAAAGAGTATATAGGCAGCGGAAAATAAAGCATACAACTTGCAAGAATGTAAAGGGAAGGGTTTGGAGGATTCAAACGCAATTGGAGACACGGATGTTTTTGTCGTGGTTCCGATAGGTGGTGCTATCGTACATCCACGTTGATGGAGACTTCAACCCACGTAGGGTAACGGTTGTGCGAGTCCACGGAGGGCTCCACCCACGAAGGGTCCACGAAGAAGCAACCTTGTCTATCCCACCATGGCCATCGCCCATGAAGGACTTGCCTCACTAGCGGTAGATTTTCACGAAGTAGGCGATCTCCTTGCCCTTACAAACTCCTTGGTTCAACTCCACAATCTTGTCGGAGGCTCCCAAGTGACACCTAGCCAATCTAGGAGACACCACTCTCCAAGAAGTAACAAATGGTGTATTGATGATGAACTCCTTGCTCTTGTGCTTCAAATGATAGTCTCCCCCTTTATATACGGAGGAGGGGGCACCCCATAGACACAAAAATTGATCTCGTGATCTCTTAGCCGTGTGCGGTGCCCCCCTCCACCATAATCCACCTTGATAATATCGTAGCGGTGCTTAGGCAAAGCCCTGTGTCGGTAGAACATCATCATCGTCACCACGACGTCGTGCTGACGGAACTTTCCCTCAAAGCTCGGCTGGATCGGAGTTCGAGTGACGTCATCGAGCTGAACGTGTGTTGAACTCGGAGGTGCCGTGCGTTCGGTACTTGATCGGTCGGATCGTGAAGACGTACGACTACATCAACCGCCTTGTGCTAACGCTTCCTCTTTCGTTCTACGAGGGTACGTGGACAACACTCTCCCCTCTCGTTGCTATGCATCACCATGATCCTGTGTGTGCGTAGGAATTTTTTTGAAATTACTACGTTCCCTAACAATTGATTCCAAGTGGGTTTTTAAAGTCAAGAGACATGTTGATGGTTCCATAGAACGCTACAAGGCACGACTCGTTGCCAAGGGCTTCAAACAAAGGTATGGTCTTGATTATGAAGACACATTCAGTCCAGTCATCAAGCCTACTACCATTCGCTTGCTGCTGTCTCTTGCTGTTACTCGCAGATGGTTTCTTCATCAGCTTGATGTGCAGAACGCTTTCCTACATGGAATTCTGGAGGAGGAGGTTTATATGCGTCAGCCCCCTGGTTTTGTTGATCCTGCACGTCCTCGTCATCTCTGTCGTCTGGTTAAGGCACTGTATGGACTGAAACGGGCTCCTCATGCATGGCATGCCCGCCTTGGCTTTGTTCTTCAGGCTCTTGGGTTTACTCCCTCCACTGCAGACACGTCGCTGTTTCTTCTTCAGCGTCCTGAGGTTACGATGTATCTCCTGGTTTATGTGGACGATATCATTCTCATCAGTTCATCCGATGCTCCTGCTGATCGTCTTGTGATTGCACTTAGTGGTGACTTTGCTGTCAAGGATTTAGGTGCTTTGCATTTTTTCCTTGGTCTGGAGGTTTCACGTTCTTCTGCTGGGTTGACTCTTACACAGAAGAAGTACTCCTTGGACTTGTTGCGTCGTGCTGTCATGCTGAAATGCAAACATGCTATCACTCCGATGTCTGCTACTGATCGGTTGTTTGCTCTTGATGGAGATTCTCTATCACCTGATGATGCTACTGAGTATCGCAGTCTCGTGTGTGGTCTGCAATACCTTACTATTACCAGGCCTGATATCTCCTATGCAGTCAACCGTGTGTGTCAGTTTCTTCATGCACCCAGGACATCCCATTGGTCAGCTGTGAAGCGTATTTTGCGTTACATCTGCCTTACTGCCTCCTATGGTTTGCTTCTTCAGCCTGCACCGTCCTGTGAGCTCTCAGCTTTTTCAGATGCAGATTGGGCTGGTAGCCCTGATGACAGGCGATCCACGGGGGGATATGTGGTATTCCTGGGTTCTAACTTGATCGCCTGGAATGCTCGTAAGCAGGCCACAATGTCTCGCAGTAGTACTGAAGCTGAGTACAAAGCAGTTGCTGATGCGACCTATGAGATCATATGGGTACAGTCTCTATTGAGAGAGTTGCGAGTCTCTTCAGCTCGTCCTCCGGTTCTATGTATTCACACACGTATTATGTTTCCGGTTAATACAATTCTAGCATGAATAATAAATATTTATCATGATATGAGGAAATAAATAATAACTTTATTATTGCCTCTAGGGCATATTTCCTTCAGGGAGGAGGAGGCCGGCCTTCATAGGGCGCGCCCAAGTGTGGAGTCCTACTACGACTCCCTATCCTAGTAGGATTCCACCTCCCACATGGAATAGGAAAAAGGGAAGGGAGAAGGAGAAGGAAGGAAGGGGGCGCCCCCCTCCCTAGTACAATTTGGACCAGTCCATGGGGAGGGATGCGGCCACCCTTTGAGGCCTTTCTCTCCTTTCCCATATGGCCCATTAAGGCCCAATACGAATTCCTGTAACTCTCCGGTACTCTGAAAAATACCCGAATCACTCGGAACCTTTCCGATGTCCGAATATAGTCGTCCAATATATCGATCTTTACATCTCGACCATTTCGAGACTCCTCGTCATGTCCCCGATCTCATCCGGGACTTCGAACTACCTTCAGTACATCAAAACACATAAACTCATAATACAAATCGTCACCGAACGTTAAGCATGCGGACCCTACGGGTTCGAGAACTATGTAGACATGACCGAGACACGTCTCCGGTCAATAACCAATAGCGGAACCTGGATGCTCATATTGGCTCCTACATATTCTACGAAGATCTTTATCGGTCAAACCGCATAACAACATACGTTGTTCCCTTTGTCATCGGTATATTACTTGCCCGAGATTCGATCGTCGGTATCTCAATACCTAGTTCAATCTCGTTACCGAAAATTCTCTTTACTCGTTCCGTAATGCATCATCCCACAACTAACTCATTAGTCACATTGCTTGCAAGGCTTATAATGATGTGCATTACCGAGAGGGCCCAGAGATACCTCTCCGATAATCGGAGTGACAAATTCTAATCTCGATCTATGCCAACTCAACAAGTACCATCTGAGACACCTGTAGAGCACCTTTATAATCACCCAGTTACGTTGTGACGTTTGATAACACACAAAGTGTTCCTCCGGTAATCGGGAGTTGCATAATCTCAGAGTTATAGGAACATAAGTCATGAAGGAAGCAATAGCAGTAAACTAAAACGATCAAGTGCTAAGCTAACGGAATGGGTCAAGTCAATCACATCATTCTCCTAATGATGTGATCCCGTTTATTAAATGAAAACGCATGTCTATGGCTAGGAAACTTAACCATCTTTGATCAACGAGCTAGTCAAGTAGAGGCATACTAGTGACACTCTGTTTTGTCTATGTATTCACACATGTATTACGTTTTCGATTAATACATTTCTAGCATTAATAATAAACATTTATCATGAAATAAGGAAATAAATAATAACTTTATTATTGCCTTTAGGGCATATTTCCTTCAACCTCATCATCCAGAATAGCCGGCAAAAAAGTACGCCGTCAATATTCATCTAGATGACACCATCGAGATGGGAAGGCTCGAGGTCGCTACATCTATGTGATTTGCTAATCTGCATCATGACAAAATATTCCAACAGCTGCTACGTTGCTATTTATCTCTATTTCTATAGAAGAGTTAAAACAACACGTGTATAACTTATCCATCACGGTCAGTTTGGTACCCAAATTTGAAAATACTCGAAACAAATTTTGCAACTTGCCTGAGCATTCAAATACGATGCCTCCGTTCGTATGGACTGCATGCATGGTGTGCCAACTAGCAGTTAGCCTACATGTCCGTGGATGTTAGGCCATGGGTGAGACGAGGTTATTTTTCATCAGAAAATCCACCAGATTATAATTAAATATCCGCCCTGTTGGGCTCATCCGTTAGTCAAACAGTATAATTGAAGTGTTTTTTCTTCAGATAATCCCTGAATGTTAATTAAACCCAAATGATAAGTGTCACACGTGTGGCACGAAGCAACATGGTCCAAACGCCGCCATTATCATCCATTTTGCCACACCAAACAGATGACATAAGTGAAATCTTTTTGGGTTTTTGGACTTAAATATATTTTATCTCTTAAATATAATTTTTGATTAAAAATAAGTTTTCATCATTAAATTTCGTCTCGACAAGATCTTCAAAACTAGATCCCATATTGATATGTTTCGATGACTTTTTTTGGGTCAAAAGTTGCCCTGATGTTGCACTGAAGTTGCAATAGTGTTTACACTAAACTTGCCATGATATGTTTCACCTATTTTTTTCTTCTAGATTTTAAATTACCATTGTATTTCAACTATTTATTGCGGCAAATTTTATAAATTGACCATGGCAATTTTTAGTAATTAACCACAAAAAATTTAAATCATGGATCATGGCAATTTTTAGTAATTCATCATGGCAAATTTAGTATATATATCATGGCATAGTATTTTGACCATGGCAATTCTAGTTTTTTGACCATGCAAATTATATTTTTGTATGAACCATGGCAAAGTTTAGTGGATGTACCATGGCAAATTGAAGTAATTCATCATGGTAATTTTAGTTTCTGGTTCATGGCAAATTTAAGTCATTGACCATGCATTTTTAAAGCAATTGACGACGGATTTTTTAAATTATGAACCATGTCAAAATTATTTCATGGATCATGGCAAATTTTAGTAATTTATCATGGCAAGTTTAGTTTCTTGATTCTGTTTTTTATAACATGTCAAAAATTTACTTTAAACGTAGAAGAAAAGCTAGTTGAAGCATATCATGACAACTTCAATATAAATATCATGACAATTTAAGTGCAATTAACATGTCAACTTTTTAATCAGGAAAAAAAGTTGTCGAAACATATCGATATGGGACCTATGTATTGAAGATCTTGCAGAGGCGGATTTAATGGTGAAAACGGTTTTTCATCAGATTTTTCATTTATGAGATAATACATTTAAAAAACTAAAAAATGAAAGATTTTCACTGACATCATCAATTTCGTCACTTGTGCATGCATGCGGTCATGTGGCACGATGTATAGTGAGGAGAGCGTTTGGTCCAAGTGCCTTACCACCACACGTGTGGTGGATATCATGGTCCCTTTTTATTCGATGTATGCTTCCGGATTCTTGTTTTTCTCGGTTCTTCTCAATCCTGGATCCATCGTCGTTCTTCTTCTTCTGTTCTTTGCAACTACTCTGTTTTCGTGGTTTTCAGCCGCGCCCCCAACAGGGCCCCCGGGCCTTTTTTTAGCGCGGCGTCCAAAAAAGGCCCAGTCGTACCCCCAGAAGCCCGTTTTTCTTCGGTTTGGGCCGAAACTGGCGCCGGCGGACCCAGGCCGAACCCGGCACGCTAGGGGCACCGGGGAAACCAATTTTGGTGTGAATGGGAATGGGCCCACTGAGTCAACGACACGCCACTTCGTTCTCCTCATCGCCTCGGTTCCCATGGGAATCAATGCCAAGGCTGACGCGCCGGTCAGCCTCCATTTATGCCTCACAGGCGGCGCAGTGAAGGCGCCGCGACGCGCGTCCCGCCCGCTCCCGCCATGCGTCGCCCAGCATGCAGGTTCTCACCGCCCCGCTTCGGCTATAAAAGCCGACCTCCCCGCCGGTGAACGCCATAGTTGCCACAACTCCCCTCCTCTTCCCCCGCCGACGAGCAATGGTTGAGCGGTACACCGGTGACTCCGCGGCGGCGAACGACTTCGGCCGATGCCATCTCCATGAGGATGAGGCGCGCCTCCTCTATGAGGCCGACTATTCGGCGCCCCCTGACATGCGGGTGCCGGGCTCGTGGAAGTTGAGCACCGGCGGCGTCCCGGTTCCCCCGGTGCCCACCGGGGCTGAACGGCGGGCCAAGATCGCCCGCATCCGCTTGTCGCTGTCGGAGGCGCAGCGGAACGAGCCGAGGTATGCCGCCGATAGTTACACGCTGTGGACGATGTACTTCAGCGCCGCCGCGAAGACCAGATCACCTCCGCCAACGGCATCATCCCCCGTGGCCGCCTCAACGCTGACGGGCGGCGCGAGTGGTGGGGCGTGCCCGGTCGCACTCTCGAGGTCGTCCTCGACCACATCGAGACCGGCAACGCGCCGCGCCTCGAGTACCCGGCGCGCCAGTCCTTCTTTCGCCGCCGTGGCAGCTCCTGGACGCCACGGCGAATGGATGCGGTGACCTCCTCATCTTCGGGCTGCAGTTCGCTCTCCTCCGGGTCGCTGGCGCTCCGCCCCGTCAAGCCGCAGGAGATGCTGCTTGGGCGCCGCACCCGCAGCGGCGCCCTCCGCCCCTCCCCGCGTTCCCTCCGCCTAGTCCGGCCGAAGACCGAGCCGGGGCTGCTCCCCATGAAGCCGGAGCACGCGGAGATGGCCGCCAATGACGAAACCGCCCTCAAGTGGGCCGGTCCTACAAGGAGATCAAGGCCCGGCACCACAGACGCGAGGAGGGCGGCGTCACCGTCCTCGGCAGCGACGATGAGGACGAGCCCGGGCCGTCCAACCCTCGCATGTTGGCGACCCTAGTCACGGGAGCAGTAGGGACGGCGGCGGCTCCGGCGGGACGCAGGGCGGCGGCGACGACGACGACGACGACGGCGACTACACCCAGTTCTATAGGCTCCTCGACATGTAGAAGGCGGGCGGCGGCCGCGGCGTAGTAGGGCTATGCGTAGTTTGTATGTTTCTCTGTTTTTTGTACAAATTTCAATGAAAAACCGCCGAGTTTGTGCCAGATTCGTATCTCGCTGAGTTTGCACGATTTTTGGAGCGACCTGGGGGCGACAACTGGGAACTCAATCACCCCCATGCCGAAAGCAAACGCCGGTTCGGCCCCAGATGACGCTTTTTCGGCGTCCTGAGGGAGCGAACGGCTGGAAATGCTCTAAGTGCTGATAACGTGTGAAGAGAAAAACGAGCGAGAGAGGAGCGAAGAGGCGAGATGGAATGAGCAGTGTATTTATACTCGTGTACAGATGCGGTAATTACATAGGCGGTAACTAACAGTTGCTAAACAACACAACCAATCATCGTTGTTTTCCTCGTCCCTGGCGGCTGTAACCCTAGCCGCTGCCAGGAGAGGCCAATCTTCCGGCGCCGTCCTCCGGCGGCTCCCCTCCGCCGGTGACCTCGGTCGTCGGTGGTGAGGGGGGTCGCCGGATCCATGCGTGTGGATTGTTTTTATTCCCTCGTAGTTTAGGTTTTTAGGTTGTTCACCGTCTTTGCTTCGGCGGCGACGATGACGGTGCTGAATAAAGATTCTTCGGATCCTTCCCTGACGGGACCATCGGTCCTAAGGTTGGGGATGTATTTGGAAACCAGTCTGATCAAGTAAGGATGGCATAACGGCGACGACATCCTCGTGGTGGACCTGTGTCATCGGGCTCCGCCGTTGCGGCGGCGTTTTCTCCAGCGTCGTCGCGGAGTTTGGGAGGCACTCCAAGAGCGGATGCAGATTATGGTCTGCATCGACGACATCTGGAAGACGGAACATGTGCTGGGCTCGTGGTTCGTGGATGGCAGGTATGGTTTCCTCCTTCGACGTCTTAGTCGTGGTGGGGTGCCAGATCTGGATTTTGATGGCGTGTCCAGGGTGTTGCCCCAGTCTGATTCGTTCAACGGCAAGGGCTTCACTTTTGGTGAGCCACTTTGGAGGTCCGCAAAGCTACATATCAGTGATGGAGCCGCGTCGAGCTCGGGTAAGGAGGTGATTCGTCATTCTTTTCTTTGGTGGTTGATGTGGTGGTGACAGAGGCAGATGAGGGGCATTGGTGTCAGGCTCAGAAATGTTCTGCTATCTTTTTAGTTTTGTCATGCCGGTCTTTACGTGACTTATACTTTGTTTTTTATGATATAAATGAAACACGTATTACCATGCAAAAAAAACACAACCAATCTAAGCATGGATTATTAGGATTTAATCAATCCTTCACACAAACCAAAATCAACAGACCAAATAAGCCCGTCTATGTTGCATGAAGTCAGGCAAAGTACAGAATTTACTAAAAGAAAATGAAAAGTCCAAAAAGGTAAGGAAAAGGGAAAAATACTCTTTAGTAAAAAAATGGTGATTTTGTAAGAGGTGCGAATCAGTACAAAATTTTCTAGACGCCATAGTAAATATCTGTATGAACTACGACGGAGTAAATTGCAAAAGACCACCACAATTGGGGACCCTAATTCACAAAACTGCTACCGTCTAGATTTTTTTCAAAAAACCACCAACATTATGGTGATAGTTTTCAAAAAACACTGATAGAGTGATTTGAGCCATTTGAATGAATTTCTGACCGGTGGAGTCCACTGTCAAGTGCCACGTGGCTTAGGTAAGGACGGTGCTCGTCACACGCCGTTAAAAAGTTTGACTCCACGTTAAACAGATGTAGGACCCACCCAGCAGTGTGTTTGCTCCTCTCTCGTTCTCGAGCATTTATACGAAAACCTCCCGTGCGCCGCCGTCGACGTCTCCATCATCACGGAGATGGAGCTGCTCATCCAGGGGTCCGGGCAAAGGCGGCGCCGGCTCATGGTGTTGGACCCGGCGCGAGGTGGCGGCGCAGCCATGGCTGCAGCCGGCGAGGTGGCTGGCCGTGGCCGAGCCAGGCCGCAGACGCTGCTCACAAGAGCCGGCGGAAAGCGGGCGTGGAGCAGATACGAAAGGACAAGGGGTAGCGTGCGGGAGGAGCTGGAGGTGGATGGCCGCAGCCGGCACGAGGTCGCCATGCTCAGGAGCCGCCCGACGAAGCCGGCGAGGTCGCGAAGTGGAGGAGCTGGATCCGGCGGGGTGGCAGGTGGTGAAGTGGAGGGAGGCTAGCAGAGAGGGAGGTCGCGTCGGATCTGTCGTCGGGGCTGCGAGGGGGGGCGGCGCCCCTTGGATCCGTCGCCGGGGGGCACACCGGACGCGCCGCGCCGTGTGCATCACCGCCGGGTCTGGCGCGGTGACGCGCTCCCTGCGCGGGAAGGGGACCCGCCCTCGAATGGCCAGGTAGCCCGTCCAGCTCCCTGCGGTCCAGCGGGGCGGCGGCGACTGGCACAGTTGGTTGGGGCTGCGGCGGCGGCTGGCATAGTGGATCGGGAGGAGGAGAGATAACATATTGATATGTGAGGCCCCGTCTATTTTGACGGTCTACCAAACATCAGTCAAACATTGTTTGTTTGGTTGCCACATCATCACTAATGGTGGGACCTATTTGTCAGTTTTACCATCAGCAAGTGCTTATCTGAACGAATAGTGTTTTTTGAAAATTGTCGCCACAATGTTAGTGGTTTTTGGAAAAAAAAATCTGAATAGTGGCTGTTTTGTGAATTAGGGTCTTCAATTATGGTGATTTTTTGCAATTTACTCACTACGACGAAGTACTCTCTCCAACTTTCGTATGGTTTTGTTAAGATTTTTTAACCAATTATTCTGTTAATATGGCTTGTTGATCTTGTATCGGTAAAGTAATTTTCGGTAAACAACTTAGCAAAGAATTGAGAAAGACAATTACTTTTTACAAAACTACTATGAAAATCCTTCAACTACTTCAGTGGGCGAGAATATATCCAGCAACAGTACAGTTAACAGCAACACATTAACGTGACACATTACACGAAATTATTCGAATCCAAGCACAATATAACTCGACGATAGTACTAAAATATATGTTCTCAATAACTATAGACTATATAAATATATTCTCATTAACTACCCCACAAATAAAATATGAGACGGAAGTAAAGGCGCAAGATAACTAAATCGAAGGTCGAAGACTGAGTAGCAAAATTTGGATCCGCCGGGCGCCCGATTTTAGTTGACGCCGTCGCTTCCGCTCTTCCTCTTCAACGTCGACGGCTGCTGCTGCTGCTGCTCACGTACTTGCCTCGACGCGCCCACCATCATCTGCATGGCCGGCGTCGCGTACGCCCCGGCCGCACCGAAACCAAAAACCGACGCCGCCACGCCCATGCCCATGCCCCCAGCCCCCCCGGGCGGCGGTGGACAACGGTATCCTCCTCCGGCACCGGCCACGCAGGCCGACGCGGCGCGCTGCTGCGCGTGGGAGCTGTAGCCTGTCAGGATGCAGGCGCGCCCCGACTTCTCGTACTCCCGCCGGCTCGCCACGCGGGTGCTCAGCTCGCGCAGCTCCTCCACCAGCGCCTTGCACCTCGCGTCGTCGGCCAGCGCCGGCAGCAGCGCCTCCTGCCTGCGGTCCAGTATCCTCGCGGCCTCCGCGTACTCGCCACGCTCCGCGGCGGCCCGCGCCGCCGCGATGTCCTCCGTCGCCTCCACGCGGAACTTCTCCCGCGCGACCTCCATGGACGGCCGCTGGTCCTTGGCCACCTCCACGGGTCTCTGCACCGCCACGTCCTCGCCGGCCACGTCCACCACCTGCCCTGTCGCCGTGTCGCGGTAGGTGCAGGTCACCTTCATGAGCTGCGTCAAGTCATCAGCGTCGCCGGCCTTGGGCACATCCACTAGCAGCAGGAAGCGCCTCTCCTCGTCCGCGTAGAGCTCGCCGACGTCCACAGAGGCGGAGCGCGCGTACGCATCGATGCTGCTGTCGTAGCGGCCGGACTTGACTGCCCGGACGCGCACCGGGTGCACGCACTTGACGGTGATGAGCGCCTCCTGCACGACGACGGAGAGGAGCCCGCCGATGCACTGCGCGAACGAGTCTTGCACCACCGTCTCGTCCTCGATGAAGGAGAAGGTGCCGCCGGTCTCCTCGGCGATCGTGTGCATGGCTGACGAGTCGTGGTCGCCGCCGAAGCCAAACGTGTGTACCGGCGTGGATCGGTGGCCGGCGCCGCTCAGCAAGGAGCCTGGCACGAGAGCACGGTAGTTCTTGGAGTAGGAGACCGAGCCGTAGCCGTAACCTCCTCCTCCTCCTCCCAGGTTGTACGTGTCCTGGCCGTCCGAGAGGAGGATGACGCTGGCGACGGCGTTCTTGTGCCGGCGGCCGTCGAGCACCTTGGCAGCTTCAGTGAGGCCCTTGAGGATATTTGTTCCACCATTAGCCATGAGCAACTGCACGGCGTCCTTGGCCTTGACCTTCCCGGCGTCCGCCATGCGCGTCAGCGGGATGAGCCGACGCGCGTCCGTTGAGAAGGCGACGACGCTGAGACGGTCAGCAGGGCCGAGCTGGTCGACGACGAAGTCCATGGCCTTCTTCAGCAGCGCGATCTTGTGGCCCGTCATGCTGCCGCTGACGTCCAGCACGGTGACGAGGTCAAGCGGCGTGCGTGCTTGCTCCGCGGCCGCCGCGGTGGCTGCGCCGGGGGCCTTGGCGTGGAGCAGCACCACGAAGCTGTCGTGCGGCTCCCCCCTCGCGACGGCCGGGTGCTCGCAGTGCGCGTCGAGGACGAGCCTGCCTCCGCCGTTGGCCGCGTCCTGGACGAGATCCCAGTCGTCGAGCGGAGCTCCTTGCGCCACCAGAGGCTCCAACGGCTCGTCGTCGTCGTACACGGCTGGCGATGGCTGAGCGACGAAGGGAGACGTCCACATCGGCATCGGCGGCATCGGCCTCGGCAGCGGCGGCGGCGGCGGAAACTGGTACGGATGTAAATAAGGGTACGAGGACACCTGGTAGGGCCAGCGGGCGCTGCAGACCGGGCAGACGGAGCCGGTGACGCAGGCGAGATGGAACCTGTGCTGACACTCGGACGTGAAGGTGGGGGAGCCGTATACAAAGGCGCACTTGCATACGCCGCAGGCTAACCTCGACGCAGCAGCGCCGTGATGCACGGTCGGCGGCATCCGGGCAGGCTGCGGGTGAAAGGGAGACGGCTGGAAGGTCGGCGTGAAGCTCCAGAACGCGGAACAGGACGGACACGAGTGGGCGCCGGAGACGCACAGCGGGTGGAAAGTGTGGGCGCACTCCGACGAGAACGCGGCCTCCAAGCGTCCGATGCCGCCGTAGCAGCCGGCGCACCGCTGGCCTGCGCTCGCCATGATATCGAGCTAGTCGCCGACGAGAAGAACGATCGCGAATAGATGAGATCGGTTTCGTTAATACAGATGAGATCGGTTGTGGTGTAGCCTTAGATACCGAGCGCCGCGTACTTATAGGCGTTCGCGTGAATTTGAAACCGGCCCTAGAAAATCGCCACCGACTCTCGCTTATACTACGTCGGTGTTTGATTGGATCTCCACGTCACGGTAGTTTGGGAATGGGAAACCTTTGGAGACGGTGCGCCGGCCGAACCTTCGGCCGGTCGCCCGCTCACACGCGCTCCTACTTCACGGGGGTCCCACACGAGATGAGCCAGCCCGGCCTTATCCTTCTCCCTGTCCATTCACTTTTTTCCAGCGACACATGCATCTCCCCCGTTCCTGCTGCTGCAATCCCTGTCACGCCGGCGAGGCCGCTGGCTACCCCCTCTCTACCCCCGCATCGGCCCCTACCCCTCCGCAGCCCAATCTCGCCGGTGAGGTCGTCGTGCACCCCACGGCCGGCGACTTATGGAATGAATGGAAGAACCATTGCCCTTTCTTAGGACAACTTCAATGTTGTATCTTAAATCAGACACATCAAATGTCCGCAGACAAGTCCACAGACAGCTTTAGGAGAGTTGGCCATCCAACCTAGTCCACCAAATAAAAGCAGACACACCATTTTCATTGATATTATGATTTCTTTTACATAGAAAAAGTAAAACCGACCCTGGTCTACACTTTGCTGGTCATCGAAGTCCATTGCTTGGTCGTCGATGTCGCGGGTAGAGTATGAATGACGCGGAGCTGCCAACGTTGGTAGCACTGGACCTCCTCCTCACATTTATAGCCAGACCATCCAGCCCACCCAGCCAGCTAGTAACAATCCCTCACAGCCAGGCCCACCCAACCCGCCCAGCTTTTTGGAGCAAGCTCCGCCACTGGTTGGTAGCGTTCCCGTTCCTGGCGAAAGTTCATCCACCATCCACTGCATGTCTTGGCCATTGCTCGCGGAGATCGAAGAAGGAAGAATGGAAGAGGTGGTGGGCGGCAGCTTGGATGAAGGGAGGTGGGGCTCGGAGGTGGTGTAGTTTGTGCCGTGGCCGACGTTTTTAAATAGTAGCAGGCACCGGGGCAGATGGAGTGATAGCTTGAATGTGCTCAGCTGAAGTTGGGCTTCTTGTTTGTCGTGCTGGTGTGATTGTCAGGCAAGCGGACATATGGTCAACCCACTTGAATGCGGCATGAAGCCGTCACGTCGTCCCGCCTGGCCACGTCCGCAATGAAGCGGCATTAACGCGACGCGAGTGGCAGGCCGAAACAACTTTCTCGACCACCGAGAGGGGGTTGGGGGTTGTGCGGGTCCTAGGTGGCTGCGGAGGTCCCAACGCCTAGTGGCAACCAACATCAGGCTTAGGCCGGATTTCAGTGATTATATGGGCAATTTACTGATGATAATATGAAAAAACCGGGCAGGTTGCAGTGGGAGCGACAAGGGGACCAGTAGGGACCTTGGCCCCTAACATAATTTTTTGCTACTAATTTACTTATAAACAATACATATTAGTGGTTATTTGCTGCTAAAACTCATGTTCTTTTTTCAATATTTGGCGCTCCCCATATGTTTTAACATCACTTGGCCTCCCTAATCAAGTTTTTCTAGCTCCGCCGCTGCTAGGTTGACCACCTCACTGGTGTGAGCATCGTGCCGTTTGGACGACATGTGGCCGTGCTTGGTCACGTCCATTCTGGACCGACATTAATACGACACGAAAAGAGGTGTGTTGTTTGAAGCGGAACAAGAGGGGAGGGGGGCTGTGCGGGTCCTAGGTGGCTCCGGAGGTCCCAACGCCCAGTGGCGGAGCTTAGGCCACATTTTAGGAGGGGCAATTTACTGAAGATAATACAAATAAACCTCCCAGGCTAGGGGGGGGGGGGGGTTGCAGTGGTAGTGACAGGGGGCCCAGTAGGGACCTTGGCCCCCCTAACGTCAATATTTGCTACTAATTTACTAATGAACAATACATATTTAGTGATTTTTTGCTGCTAAAAGCTCATCTTTCTTTCCTTCAGTATTTGGTTTAGCACATCTTTCTTTCCTTCAATATTTGGAATATGTTTTAACATCACTTGGCCCCCCTAATCAAGTTTTTCTAGCTCCGCCGCTGCTAGGTTGGTCTCCACAAAGCTCCGTCCTGCCAACGCCCGCGAATCTTCTCAGCTTTGCTTTCGGTTTGTGGGATTTCAGACATATCGATTTGCACCGCGTTAGATGGCCTAAAGTGTATGGACAGCCTAATCCAAAATATTTGCGGGTGGTTTAGTGCATGGATGCCAAACATTTTGAAAGTCTAGAGGAAAAATCGTGTTGATCCTTTTTTTAGGGGAAAAACGTGTTGATCCTGTTTCCATTGGAAGGTAGATTTTCATGTAAGCCGCAGGGGCCTATATGTCCGTGGCGTACAGGGCAGAGGAAATTAGGGGTGGAAAGTGGTAGCGGATAATCCGAAATATCCGATATTCGTATTCGAGAAAATGCATATTTGTATCCGAAACATCCGCATCCGAACCAAAATGGAAATGGAAATTATCCGCATCCGAATTTATTTACCAAATAAAAGATAAAATATGGTATGAGGTTTTGACACAATTATGGATATGAAAGTGGATATATCCGTATCCGAATAAGATTATGGGAGGTAATCTCAAAATTCTAGCCCCAATATTCTAATTATCTAACATAAAAGCCAAATAAGTGGTCAAAAATTACTCTTTGTATGATTAAACTTAGAAATTATTATGCATTACAATAGTATTTATTCATAAACCTATTTATCATTGACTTATTGTGTGTCACAAGGTAATTATTTCATGTCACATGGCTATTGACTAATATACTTAAGCAATATGTCACTATTATTCGTATCCGTTCCGAATCAAGAAAACATCCGATACGTATCCGTATTCGAATAACATCCGAGCCGCATCTGTATCTGATAATATCCGTATTCGCATTCGTATTGGTTTTCAAAATATGAAAACGGAAGTGGTAAGAGCACTCTCCGAGCCGTTTCCACCCCTAGAGGAAATGTCGCTCCCGCCATAAACCCCCTCTTGTCCCCTCGATCCCCGCACCATCTCGCCGCCGCCGCCATGGCATTCTCCACCGTGCGGAGGAGCCTGGCCACCAGGCTCTCCCGCCACCTCACCCGCCGTCCCCACCCCTCCCTCTCCCACCTCGTCCCCTCCCACCACGACCGCTGCCAAGGCCAAGACCCCTCGTTCTTCTCCAGCTCCGGTCCGCCAAGCCCTACCCAGCGACCCCCGCCATTTCCCTCCGGCGACCTCCGCCGATGCTCGAGGTCCCAAAACCTACCCCTTCCCCCTCTCCTTCGGCGCCCGCCGTAACTTCTCCACCTCCTCCCTGCCCCCGGATGGCGTGATCGACGCCGTCGCGCGCCTCATCTCCGACGCCGCGTCCTCGGTCGTGCCCGCATTTTCGTTAGAGGAGGTGGCCGCCGCCGCGGACGACTCGTTTCTCCCGGTCGCCGCCCTGCAGCACCTCATCGACGCCGTACACTCCATCACCGGGCTCAACTGGTAAGTTCATCACCGTCGACCCTGGGGGTTCCAGTTTTGATCAACTAGCTGTAATAAGTTTTGCTGTGTCATGGGTCATGCGCAGGTGGGCTTCCATTGCGCTGACGATGCTGTTGGTCCGGACGGCGACCATTCCGCTGCTGGTGCGCCAGATCAAGGCCCAGAACAGGCTTTCTGTAATCAACTCATTTCAGTAACTTCGATTGTTTCTTCCTACTGTTTTTTTTGGCGATGCATTTTATGAAGAGCCGCAAAGTTTTTAAAATCTGACTCGATTGATAGATAGAGGTACAATTCACTACTGACTGTAAATACCCCCTCTGTAACTATTATAAGATGTTTTGGTTATTTCAATATAAGGACTGAGATGAGTGAACAAACACACGAAAACATGTCTACATACATCTGATTTAGAAAAAAGTTAGAACATCTTATAATAGTGAATGGAGGGAGAGTAGTTCGGTTGGTCATGACTCATGACTGCTGAAGTGGATAAGTGCCTGTGTTTTGGCCCTTCTGTATTTCAAGTATGCTGATGGGGATTATGCAAAGTCAAGTGGGCTGAGGGGATTTGATATGGCTACATTGCCATTACATGCTTCTCTGAGCTAACACGTAAATTGCTTTTGAGTTGTCATATGCGTCTCAAATAGGTCCAGTAGCATCCAATTCTTTAGCCTCAAATCATCTTTCTTTATTTTTCTGCGAGGGAGGAATTAAATCATCCTATGTCATAAGTCATAACTGGATTCATGAATAGTATAGATAGACACATGATTTTTTTACAAAGTTGCAGTGACACCTTTGTTGTCATGTCAATGGTTAGAGTGATAATCCAAGTGCCTCGTCCATACTTGATTAAACAGGACCCAATAATTGGCTTTACATTTTTCACTTAACATGTTCAACTGCATTGATATCAACCATCACATCTCGATTACCATACTGTGACTATAGGTTTGTAGCTAAAGTGATCGAAACAAAAAAAACACTTCGATAAATTTTTGGTGATGCCCCCAGTAAGTTCTTTGAAACTATCCTGTGCTACTCAAATTTCTGTGAGGCCTGGAATAAGTTATATGGTACTTATTTCTTTTGTTATGTTCATTGCTGGTTTAAATCTATCCACATTATATGTCTTCTTAGAATGACTACAAGATTTAGTTGAATTTACTTCTTTGAAACTCTTACTCTATACAGGCATTGAAGCCAGAAATCATAGCAATCAATAAGGAAGGAGATGTAAGTAGATTTCGATCTTTGGTGCGGGCTGCATTTTATATTATAACTTCTTGACAGCATGTTAGTTCTAGATACCATGGTTGTATTAACAGTAAATATCTGCAAGCATACATTTACTATTGTTTGTTATGTGCAAAGCTACACATATAACATTTTTTGACGATGTCATTATGCTTTGCATTTGTTGCCTCTCCCTTTTACTAAATCATACTTCACTGTTATTTGTACTGATTGTGATGCATAGAGAAATGCCATTGCTACTATGATCAGTTCTTCTAGTAGCATATTTAGTAACTAGACATATTATCAAGACATTGCAATCACTTACCAATCTTCTTATTCAAGTTAATCAAAGTTAACTGTTATGTAGACCATGGTACGGCATTGGTAAATAACGCAAGGTAACCTAAATTACATTATAGTATTCTACACTCCTAATTAATGATATAACCTTTCATATTTATTTCCTGCAGTCAAGGGACCCACAATCGAGCCATGAGAGGAGGAAGAAATTGCGTGAGCTATTAAAAAAGTATGCAACCAACAATGGTTCACTTATTTGCCCCGTGTTGAAATCTGGAAGATGTTTTTCCTGACCGCTGTGCATTTTTAGTAACTAATCATTTTATGTTTAACTCTGTTGTTCTTCAAACACAGGACTGTTCCTTTAAATGACTTGGGCTCTATAGTAATTTCTAGGGTTTTAAATTACTTTATTGGCTATGAGATCATTCTTTTTGTCATCCGTGGTCTCGAAGTGCCTTTTTTTCTGCTCAAATCATGTTTTTTCAGTATTTACATGTCTTGCATATTTTGACTTTATATGCAGCCATTCTACATTTTTCTAGTCTTGTAGGCAATAAATTCATTGTTTTAATTCTTAATTTTCTTTCTTCAGGCATGGTGTTAGTCGATTGACACCCTTTAACCATACATTCCTCCAGGGGTCTATAATGTTAAGCTTTTGCTGTGCTGTAAGTTCACGCCAACTTGTTCATAATTCAAAATTTCTATCTACAATCGCATATAGTTACAAAACTGTCATCTAGCAGTAACATATTACTTTTTTAATGTTTCCCCCCTTATATTCACCGTGTCCCTTCTTTGGAAGGAGGTGGAGCATATTGGTTTACTGACTTGACAACTCCAGATGAGCTTTACATCCTGCCGGTGTTGACATCAATGACAGTTGCTGCGGACGAGGTGTGTATCTTGTCCAAAGAACTAAAGATGTCTTGTCTGTTATGTATGGTTGAGAAATTAAATCTTTCTTCCCAGCTCAATGTGAAGGCGCGCATCCAGGCACAACCTATTCTTGTGCAGCAAGTGGGGAAGAACTTGTATAGAGCACTGGCTTTTCTGATTATACCGCTATCAATGAGCGTCTGCAAGGTATAAATCTAACTACCATGTATAAGGAATTCAGACATACTGGGAATTTGGGGATTGTTTGAAAAGAATGTTAAGTGACCATTTTTGGGGTTGTCCTAGATGGCTTCTGAAGTTCGCCAAGGTCTGCCCCATAACTTGGAAAGTCCACCAGTTGTCCTTCCTACTTGACTTGTGCATCCAAATATAGCCTGCATATTAGCTGCATACCACTACTATAACATTAGCAGAAGTGCAGAACAACAGCTGTGATTTTTGCACCACCATAAACAGTTTCCTTTTTTGTGCAGGCGCATTTCTTTTGGTGGGTGCCATGGAGTGCGTTTACTTTTGTGTATGGATTTGGTAACTCGTTAGCGCTGCTGTGTTCAGGCCTTGTGTTCATCTCCTTTCGCATTTCCTAATGTGTAGTCTTAAACCTGGGCTTACCTTATGATTTCTTGTCTCAGCTATTCGGAGGCCAGCCGTGAGGCATTACTTTGGTCTTCCTCACCTAGCAACACGGCCTGCACCTGCACCCGCGCAAGTGCCAGCGCCTACCTCTCCTAACCTTTCCGAGGGGACGGAGTCGATGCCAGCGCCAACCTCTGCTAACCTTTGCGAAGGGACGGAGCCGATGCCAGCAGTTGATTCACTGCCTGCAGCAGCCAAGGGATCCGTGCATTCTAGTTCTGAGCCACGCGGCATGACTGAGAAGAAGAGGTGAACTCCGAGGGTGATAATTAACAGAGTGCGCGACGATTGCTCCTCGAGCGATGGGCAGTGATCCCGAGGAGGACTCTAGCAAAGTTGTGTGTGACTGACTGCGGTGATATGTTGGGAGTTCAATCGGGCCTGAGATGCAATTCATTTCCTTGTACATGTAAGTTTATATTACTGGGTGTTGACCAATCATGTAAGTTTAGCACTAGGACAATTCGACTGCGCACTCTAGTTTGGATACGGAGCGTTGGCCATGTGAATATAGAAAATCATATTTTTAGCTGATTTTAAGCAAAATCCTATTTTACAGTACTCCCTCCGTTCCATAATGTAGTGCGTATAAAAATTTTGAAAGTTAAACTTTACAAACTTTGACCGAGTTTATAGAGAAAAATATTTATATCTACAATATCAATTAAATAAAATATGAAATTACATCTTATAATGAATCTAATGATATAGGTTTGACATTCTAGATGTAAATATTTTTCTCTACAAATTTGGTTAAAATTTGTGATATTTGGCTTTTAGAAAAAATATGCACTACATTATGAAACAAAGGGACTATATTTTATCGATTACTAGTTTATGCAAAATTATGTTTGGGTTAGGAGAGTAATAAATCGCGGCTGTATAATTCTTTGTTTGGATAGTAATTACCGCTCGGCCGCCATTGACGAACCTTCAAGCTCCCATCTAGGACTCATCCATCGCTGCTGCTCGCGTCCCTTTCGTCCACAATGATTCCGTCCGTGGCCGCCGGTGCTTCCCTAGTTGCTGAGGTCGTTGCCGTTGGAGGTTTTTTTATTTTTTTTATGCCGGTTACAAAATGTGGTCAAAATGTCGAGCATGACCATTCATAGCCAGGGGCTTAATAATGTGAAAATCTTGGTGGATCTCTGATGAAATAGTTACTTGTGTACGTAATAATATTCTTTTGAAAAAATAAAGAGCAAACTATGAAGCACCTGTGGTTCAAATTTGACCCAGTTATTGTTGAATCAGAGGAAATTTGTCTTTTTGATGAGAGGTGGATGGAAACCTTTTGACATGCATTCATTTGGTCAATTGTACATAATATGTGGTCTAATGTTTTTTAAAAATGTAGTGGTCCAAGTTTGCAACAAATATTTGCGAGGCTCTTCACAAAAAAACTCATTTTTGGCACTTGGAAAATGAAAAATAATTTTTTTGTGCAAGGAAAATGAAAACTCCCTTTGGCAACATTGTTTGTCATTCCATGATGCACACTTGAGATCATTTGAACAAACTATGCCTTAAATGTGACCATAACATTGATTGTTTGACTTGTAAGCCATGAATCTTCAAACATGATATCTCATCTCTCAGAATATTTCTTTTAAGATATTTGTCATATTTCAAGTTTTTTTTTCTTGGAAAATATATCACATAGAATGATACAATGGGAAGGTTTTTATATATTTTTGAATTTGTTTTGAATCTTTTATGCCCGTTTTAAAATGCGGTCAAAACGTCGGACATGGTCATTGTAGCTAGGGACTTAATAATGCAAAAATCTTGGTGTGGATCTCTGATGAAATAGCAGTTGTATATCTTACTATAATTTTTAGGAAAAAAAAAGAGCAAACTACGAGACACAGTTTGACTTATTACTGAATAATCTTGGTGGAAGGACAACTGGCTGAAAGAACCGATAATCCTGTAGGGCTGCGGGTGCGCGTTTGCGCGACACCCAGCTTTCTACGCGCTAAATATAAGGTCCGTAAGTCGTCGTAGAAAGCGACACCAGCTGGCCGTATAAATCTTAAGCTCTCTACATCTATCGATTAGGACAGGATGTCGACTGAGACTTACTCAGTTGACTGACTTTTAGTTTTAACACCTCAAAAAAAAGTTGACTGGCTTTTAGCGAACCCGGAAGAAAAATCAAAATTTTATACGAGCAAGCACTTACTTGCTATAAGGTCTTTATAAGTTCGAACACCGACGCGGCCCGTCTCAAGAGTGAGCGACGTCCTCTCGTGTGTCCCTCCGACGCCAAGCCATGGTCCTGATGCCGCGGAGAGCTCCGCGCCTCGCCGCTGCCGTCCTCCCACTCCTACTCTTCCTCCTCATCCTCACCCCCGCGGAGGCGCTGCCCTTCGTCGTCCTGCACGGTCGGCCCACCCTCGCTTGCTCTGCTTCCGTCCATGGCTTATTGACTGGTTGACTGACTGATTGGTTCGAGAGCAGGGATTGGGGGCCAGTGCACCGACAGCAGCGTCGCCGAGTTCACCCGGCTCCTGGCCGACTGGTCCGCCGCCGACTGCCACTGCATGTACGTACTTAGATATGCGTCTTCTACGCCCTTCCACCGCCGACGGCCGCTGGAGTTTTGACTCATTCTACTCGCTTGTGTTCAGAGAAATTGGGAACGGGGCACGGGACTCCTGGCTCATGCCTCTCCAGGAACAGGCTGATATCATGTGCAACAAGGTTTCCGGTTCGGCACTTTGGGCGATGATGATGCCTTTTCCTCTGCTGTATGCTGAGTAGGTAGATAGATATTCATCATCCATGCCTGCCTGGTAATTTGTTTCTGCAGGTAAAGGAGATGGAAGAGCTAAGCGGCGGCTATAACATTGTTGGTCTGTCTCAGGTATATAAGTATATATACTGTTGGCATTTTTCTATAACACAATCTATGAAATGTGTTGTTCTTCTACTAAACGTTGTGTGCTTCCACAGGGGAACTTGATTGGCCGGGCAGTAGTCGAGTATTGCGATGATGGACCACCGGTGAGTAATGAGTTGCTTTCAAAATTGTACAGGGGATAGAATAGCTGCATGCACCTGAATGGGTAATCTGGATGCTTGTGAATGTGTGTTGGGTCCCTGTGTTCATATCTATTACCTCCGTTTCAAAATATAAGTCTTTTTAGAGATTCCAATATGGACTACATACGGTGCAAATGAGTGAATGTACACTCCACACTATGTTTATATACATCTGTATGTAGTCCATATTAAAATCTCTAAAAGGACTTATATTTAGGAATGGAAGGAGTAGCATGCCCATTAGTGAGAGTTATTCTTTTTTTTTCAAAAACATGCATACAATGCCTTAATATTAAGCTTTGATTGATCAGTAGGGTCGCAGAAAACGCTATTCGGTTTTTGTGCAGTAAGTTATGTATTCGGACACTTGAAACAGGTCAAGAATTTCATCTCACTCGCTGGGCCTCATGCTGGTACTGCTTCCGCGCCACACTGCGGTGTAAGTTGATCCCATTATCCCCAGCTAATATCCAGTTTATTGATTTCAACCAAGAGTCTGATTACCTCCGAACATTGTACATCTCTTTTCCACAGTCTGGTTTTTTCTGTGTTATTGTTGATGCCCTTATCAAATCGGAGATTTACTCGGACTACGTGCAGGTATTTATATCTTGGTTTAGTCAGTTCCCAAACTCTAATCGTGCTATTAATAAACGAGAGACTTTAACTCAAGTCGTGGTGAATTACAGGCACATCTTGCGCCAAGTGGTTACATCAAGATCCCAACTGTGAGTTGCATTGCATTTCTTGAGGCCATTATCAACAGGAATTCACCTTTACGCTGATATAGCTATCATTTGCTGAACTTGCACTCTTTTGAACTCTTAAATCGTTTGCTGTGCTGTTCCGTTAACTGTTATTGGGTAGTAAAAGTGAATTCCATATTTTTATTTGTGGGTAGTTTGACGTTCTATTTTTGTTTGTCGCTCACTCGCTCTCTGAACAATTTTAAGTAGGCAATCTTGATGCGTGTTTAGCTTTCAGTTTTTGCTTCTACTTCAAAGTGGAAGACCGTAAGAAAACATTGACTGATCTTTAAACATAAATCTTGGAAGTAAACCTGAGCAGTATTCGATGATATATTCCTAGTCACCGAAGATGTACTGTTTTTTCAGGATATGGATGATTATCTGAAGGGATGCAGGTTTCTTCCCAAACTTAACAATGAGATATCAAGTGAAAGAAATGCTGCCTACAAGGAAAGGTTCAGCAGCCTAGAGAATTTAGTACTGATCATGGTAAGGCTGACAATGCCTGAAATCATATTTTGATCCACATTCAAATATTACGTGGTAGCATACATGAAGTTGGCATGGAATATCAAAATTCAAAATGGACTTCGCTTTTTTCCCTGTTTTGAAGTACAGTGCGAATCGATTTTCTGAAGTCATTGCTTGGTGATTTCCCTGTGCGTGCAACAATAAATGTTGAAGAGAATGTTAACTGTTAAATATTTCAAGCATAGCTCAAACACACAAGTATTTCTTGTGTGCATCAAAACAACAAAATATCACGAACACGTACATCTAGGGTATGCATTTAGTAGGTGTCTTTCCGTTTCGAAGATTTATAATAGAGACTGATAATATATATTTTTGAACCAAAGACCATAGAACAATTGTTCTACGGTAATTTTCATTGAAAAATAATATTTACAAATACACAGACAAAAAACCAGGACAAGTAACCAACACCAGTCCTAGGGAACTCCATAAAGATATTGAATAAGATTATTTGAATCCACTGCTTGAAAGCATCTCTATGCTTGTTCTTTGTCTTGAGAAGAATCAACTGAAGATCATTTCTAAGTTGAACCCTCCAAGACTGAACAGAGGGAGCTATTGCTTTGAAAATCTTGGAGTTTCTCTGCATCCATAGGTGCCAGCAACCCATTATGATAATATCCATATTGAGAACTGAGAGGGTAGGAAATCTTCCATGAACCTTAATTCATCCAGAACATTGATGCCTCATTTCCTCTCAACCATAACTGAGTCCCAACAACTAAGAGCAAATGGACAATCCCAGAAGAGATGGAGAGCAGTTTCTTCACAGTGAATATCACACAGGGCACACAAAGATAGCTGGGCAAGAAAAGGTTTTCCTTTGAAGAAGATTCTTTGTCTTTACTCTGTCATAAGTCATGAGTCACACAAAAATCTTGTATCTAAGCATTGCAACACTTCTCCAATTTTTCTTATAAAGCTTTGGTTCTTAATAGAGACTGATAATTGAAGTAATAGTTTGATGCACTTACTGCTTTGCCCTAATATGTTGTGCAGTTTGAGAATGATACCATCCTCATACCGCGGGAGACGTCATGGTTTGGTTATTACCCTGATGGAACCTTTGATCCAGTCCTACCTCCTCAGCAGGTACAATTTTTGTTCTTCATGTTGGACTAGTGATGTGGCTTAGTGAGTTGATGAAATTTTTAGTCGGTTTCGGCTCACTGAACTTACTAAAATTTGGTCTGTAGACAAAGCTATATCAGGAAGACTGGATTGGTCTGAAGGCCCTAGATGACGTCGGGCGAGTCAAGTTCGTGTCGGTGGCAGGAGATCACCTGGGCATCTCCAACAGTGACATGAGGAAACACATCCTTCCTTACTTGAAGGACAAACCATCTGCCTGACTGCCTCCCCATTCGCTCGCCGCAACATGGCATGCAATTGGTGAAGCGCTCAGGCGACGGGGAGTGACACCGGGATACTCCTTCGGTCCTTGACGTGATGATCCACCATCTTTTTGTCAGGGGTATAATGTTGGGTTGGTGCACATGCCATTCTCTGTTCAAGCTTTGCTTCTGGCATGGCTTTGTAGAAACAAAAATCACAGGTTACATACATGTCCTTCTTCGCAATATTTTCTCATGTTCATCTCAATACTTTGTTTCTTGCATTTGTATTTTATGATGTGCGAGCTTCTGCCCGCATGCTCAGCAATGCAACAAAATACAACATGCCTTTGCTAATTTGATGACACCAACAGAGCGTTGGGAATTAGCACACGATTGTGGTCTAAAATTGTAGCAGAAACAAAATAATCCCAATACTACTTCATGTACTAATTTAAGGATCGTTGCTTAGCACCGAAAGAAACCTATGCTGCAGCATATATGGAGAAAGTAGCCCACACAACATCCCATATGCTCCTTAGATGATGTCTGGGTTCAAGAGAACACAACAGAACAACAACACATATGACACTAGATTTTTAACATGGGAAACCCCCCAAATTGGGATATAAATCACGGGCCGAAGCCATCCAAATCTTCTTCCACTACTATCAAATTTGGGAAACAAAATGTTCTTCCATAGGTAGCACTAGAGGATCACATACATCAAGATTTATGCATCTTGGATAACAACAATAAGATTTGAGTTCGCAAGAGTTAGGGATTGAAACAGTCTCATCAAAGATGGTGGAACCATAGCTTCAAGGAGACAAAATGGTGGATCTGGACTTCACAACCTTGGGAATGGGACCCCTTTGCTTGATAGCAAGCTTCTTCCCATTTCTTCTCCAATGGAGGCTCTACTGACATTTGTCACATCGCTTGTTGGTTGTTGGATGGGATGGTAATGTTGGGGAACGTAGTAATTTCAAAAAAATTCCTATGCACACGCAAGATCATGGTGATGCATAGCAACGAGAGGGGAGAGTGCTCTCCATGTACCCTGGTAGACCGAAAGCGGAAGCGTTAGCACACCACGGTTGATGTAGTCGTACGTCTTCACGATCCGACCGATCAAGTACCGAACGCACGGCACCTCCGAGTTCAGCACATGTTCAGCCCGATGACGTCCCTCGAACTCCGATCCAGCCGAGTGTTGAGGGAGAGTTTCGTCAGCACGACGGCGTGGTGACGATGATGATGTTCTACCGACGCAGGGCTTCGCCTAAGCACCGCTACAGTATTATCGAGGTGGACTATGGTGGAGGGGGGCACTGCACACGGCTAAAAGATCAACGATCAATTGTTATGTCTCTAGGGTGCCCCCTTGCCCCCGTATATAAAGGAGCAAGGGGAGGTGCGGCCGTCTGGAGGCGCGCCAGGAGGAGTCCTACTCCCACCGGGAGTAGGACTCCCTCCCTTTTCCTTGTTGGATTAGGAGAAGAGGGGGAAAGAGGTGGAGGAGAAGAAGGAAAGGGGGGCGCCGCCCCCCTATCCTTGTCCTATTCAGACTGGGGGGAGGGGCGCGCGGCCCTTGCCCTGGCCGCCTCTCCTCTTCTCCACTAAGGCCGACTATGGCCCATTAACCCCCGGGGGGGTTCCGATAACCCCTCCGGTACTCCGGTAAAATCCCGATTTCACCCGGAACATTTCTGATATCCAAACATAGACTTCCAATATATCAATCTTCATGTCTCGACCATTTCGAGACTCCTCGTCATGTCCGTGATCACATCCGAGACTCTGAACAACCTTCGGTACATCAAAACATATAAATTCATAATATAACTGTCATCGAAACTTTAAGCGTGCGGACCCTATGGGTTCGAGAACTATGTAGACATGACCGAGACACGTCTCCGGTCAATAACCAATAGCGGAACCTGGATGCTCATATTGGCTCCTACATATTCTACGAAGATCTTTATCGGTCAAACCGCATAACAACATACGTTGTTCCCTTTTCATCGATATGTTACTTGCCCGAGATTCAATCGTCGGTATCTCAATACCTAGTTCAATCTCATTACCGTCCAGTCTCTTTACTCGTTCCGTAATGCATCATCCCACAACTAACTCATTAGTCACATTGCTTGCAAGGCTTATACTGATGTGCATTACCGAGAGGGCCCAGAGATACCTCTTAGACAATTGGAGTGACAAATTCTAATCTCGATCTATGCCAACTCAACAATTAGCATCGGAGACACCTGTAGAGCACCTTTATAATCACCCAGTTATGTTGTGACGTTTGGTAGCACACAAAGTGTTCCTCCGGTAATCGGGACTTGAATAATCTCATAATTATAGGAACATGTATAAGTCATGAAGAAAGCAATAGCAACATACTAAACGATCGAGTGCTAAGCTAACGGAATGGGTCAAGTCAATCACATCATTCTCCTAATGATGTGATCCCGTTAATCAAATGACAACTCATGTCAGTGGCTAGGAAACATAACCATCTTTGATCAACGAGCTAGTCAAGTAGAGGCATACTAGTGACACTCTGTTTGTCTTTGTATTCACACAAGTATTATGTTTCCGGTTAATACAATTCTAGCATGAATAATAAACATTTATCATGATATAAGGAAATAAATAATAACTTGACACTAGTAGATAAACCACCATTAGTCCCGGTTGGTAAGGGCCTTTTGTCCCGGTTCCTGAACTGGGACTAAAGGGTCGTTACTAATGCCCTGGCCCTTTAGTCCCGGTTCAGTCCAGAACCGGGACAGATGGGCCTCCACGTGGCTGGTGCGCCGAGCCCACGCAGGAGGGCCTTTGGTCCTGGTTGGTGGTACCAACCGGGACCAATAGGCATCCACGCATCAGCGTTTCAGGGGTTGTGGTTTTTGTTTTTTTTTTAAAAGGGGGGGGGGGGGGTGGGGTTTTGGGGGGTTAATTTAGGTGTTTCATATATTGTGTTAGCTAGCTAATTAATAGAGAGAAGTGTGCTCTCTTATGTCCCTGCTTGGTCGACGCTACGTACTATACATAGAGAGGCCCTCGACACGCTAGCTAGTAAGAAAATGAAGGAAACCATTAAGTACAGAAGTTCGTCATGCATACCGAGAGAAGTGATCGATCGACCTCTCCTTCTCCGAGAGATTGGTCGAACAACAAGTTTTCGTATTATCTATCCGACGCTACTGGATACGTACATATACAATATGTAAGATCTCTTACAATCCCCTAGCATTTGAAATTAACTTCCATATGGTATTCTCCGGCTTTATTGATGACGTGGTCAAGAAAGAATCCCGCCAATTCCTCTTGAATTGTTGTCATGCGATCTTGTTGTAGGAGTTCATTCCGCATCTGCCACGTCTAATTTGAAGAAGGGGGTTAATACATATATATGAATGAAACTCAACAGAAATGATGGTGTAATAAAATGAAGTTGTGAATATTATTGCTTACGCACTTCATATTGTCTTTTAGAGTAGCCCCGCTTATTTTTCAAAATCGCGTTGTAGATGAACTCGCACACGTAGTATCCACAGTAATTATTCCCTTGTTCCTGCCACAAGCACTTTGCGAGAAATAGAGGTCAATCAAACTGATAATGAAGTATTATAAATGGCATTGATGAAAGTATAGCTATAGAATCAACGGGAGATGCGCGCAACTAGCTAGCTAGTAGTACTTACTTTTGGGTATGTATATCGCAGCTCCTTCGGCAGTCCCGAGCTTCATGCGGTGAACTGTTTCCAAACCCTGCAAGACAAAGAAAATAATTATTATTACTTGAGATATCAGGAAATGAACAAAAAGTTGCCGATATGGTGTCGATTGAACTTACTTGTTGAGCAATTTAGTCATGTCCGCATAGGTTTCGGGATCTTTTCGTCTCGAGTCTAAGACGGTTACTAGTCCCCACTCAAGCTTAATCTCCAGAAGAACATAGTGGAAGCTGTGCACGCATGCATAACTCATCAATTACATTAATATAACCTCGCTCGAGTAATAAGGGAAACCGAATATGCACACGACAGTAACACTCACTTGAATTTGTAAGGAAAGAGTATGGTATCTTTGTTTTGATTTTTGATCAACGATTATAGCAAGTTGGCCTCGGCCTCTTCGGCGTGCTTTTTAACCTGAATTTCATCTATGATATTTGTGTTAATGAACCCAATATCATACATTTCTTGTTTTCTGCACTAGACGATCTTCAATCTACATAATATAGTGAGGATAATTAATTATAAATACATGCAATGAAAGAGCTGAGCTATATATAGAGAATTAATGACAGAAATAATACTTACAGACAGTAGCAAAAGACCGTTAATTTATCAAGGGCCTTTTGATTGAAGAACTCGAAGAACTCCTTAAATGGAACATGCAACAGATCAGTTCCAACGAGGTTGTGCTCCTCTTTAATTCTCAGATACAAAGTATTCGTCCCCCCAGACTCTTTGCAGGTTTTCATGTACCAATTATGGAATCTTCGCATCATCGTTGTTAGAGGTTTTTCATCTTTGACGAGAGGCTTCCCGTACTCGTATATGTGTTCGACCACCTCCATGAAATCAAAATTAACATCGTCAGACAGGTAATCTCCAAGATTGCTATAACCGGGCACCGTGCCCGGAGAATTAGCGACGATGTCGCTAGACACATTGAGCGGGGGGCACGATTGGTTCGCTTGTTTGCCGAGCTGGGCAATTTTTTTCCAGCTGCTCGTCGTTCTTTTAACCTTTGATCACTGACAGTACTTCCCGACCGTGACGCTTCTTAATATGCCTTTTGAGTAATGCGCTCATAGTTGGTTTTTGTAACATCCCAAATTTTCAATTTGGAATGTTATACATTAAGTCATCATGCATATCATATTTTCTTGCATTTTTCCGATCCTAGAAAATTTCACGCAACTCAAGGACCCTCGGAGAGAGTTGGAGATTTCATTATTTTTCATATTTGGGTTTTCTCAAATTTTGAAAAATGGATCATTCGGATTTATTTGTATTTATCTTCAAATATTTTTCCAATAAAAAATTAAGAGAGGGAATAATATGACTTTCCCAAAATTTAGGAAAAATGAAGATTTAATAAATAAATCAAATTTTGGATTTTCAAGTTTATTTGCTTTAGGGAAAAATGAGTATTTTAAAATTTTGCATTTTGCCCTCAGATTAAAGTTCATTTTGTTCGACTCATTTTTAGGAGTCGGGAAAATTTATTTTATTAAATTTGGAATTCATTTAGATTTTATTTTATTCGTTTTTCATGAGATTTTATTTATAAAAAACAAAACAAAACCTCAGCGCCGCTTTGGGCCAAGGGCCCTGCCCAACCGCCGCCCAGCCCCCCTCCTCGTGCTCCTTGGGAGGAGTCCCGCCGCCGCCCGCCGAGTCCGGCTCGGCCACGCCATGTGGTGCCTCTCCCAAGCAACCCCACCCTCCCTCCTTATAAGCCAGCCCCCCCCTCGACCCACTCCGTCGCCGACCCGCCGCCACCCACTGCCCGACGCCCGCCGCCGCCGCCGCCGTCGCCTGACGTCTCTGACGTCTTGCGTCGCCGACCCGCCGGCCGCCCGAGCCACCCGACCCAGGGCCGAGCCCGCCGGCGACCTCTGGAGGTAGCCACCGCATCACTTCGGTCCGGTTTTGTTTTGAAAACCCGTCCGGTTTTCTTCGTTGTTCGGTTTTTAAACCCTAGATCGGTTTATTTTTTCGGTTTAGTTTTAATTAGTGAACGTTCACCGATCCGTTCGTTTTAACGAACGCGTTCGCCGGTTAATTTCTGTTAACAAACGTCCGTTTGTTTAACCGTTCGTCGTTTTTCTTTTTAATCGGATTTAATCCGTTATTTTCCGATTTCGATTTCAGATCCAATCTTCGAATCAGTTTATATTCTCGCTTGTTTATCGAAATCAGGTGATTCAATCGCCTGGAGTTTCGTTTGAAACCGCCGTTCGACTAATCCACTTAAACAAAGTTTTGCTACTATAAAATTTGACCTAGTTTCAAATAGCTAGAACCGAGTCGCTTTTCTTTTCGCTGCTTGATTTTCATTGCTTTATTTGATTCGATTCTTTTTGCAACCAGGGTTCTTAAGTTGAACTTTCTGGTTAGATCTTCTATCCGAGATTTCCCTGTGCATTAGATGAGTACTTATTGTATGCTTGTTGTTTGTCTGCGGTAGATCACCCGGAGTGCGCCGCTTGTTACTTCGAGTCCCTAGGTTTCGCGGATCGTCGCCAAGGCAAGTAACACTTGATCATATCTTTTCTAATACCAGTTTTATGCATTAGATCAATCCTCAAACACTTGCATGATTAGGATCTAATTAAATTGTGGGATGGGAAGTAGATGAGGTAGTACCTATTACCTATTTTACTTATGAACCTTTGGGAGTTACTTCTACGTTTGCTTATTATGCCATGCTATGCTAGTAGACGTGGATTGGGTGAGTGAATATCCATGATGATGTGAGATTGTTAATTAATGGTTTATCTAAGGTGGCAACTTAAACACACATCTGGTGGATTGAGGCACATGGTTTCTATCAGGACTTGCCTGTTTTTCTTCGGACCGCCACCCAGGCTCAAAGGGATCATAAGATTATTCAAACTAGAAACTTCCGTGTGCAGCCACAAGCCATTATGGGCTCTGGCATAGTTGACTAAGTTGTGCGAACTCTTACGGGTAGGCTAGCTGATGTAGGGGATGTAGGTTGGTACGGTCTACCCACATGTAAGGTGCTAGTGCTTACGAAAGACTGTGTCTCGGTCATCCGCCTCTCAAACACCATGTAGTGCGAGAACCAAACGGAGGTGATCGAGTCTTGTGGGGAAAAGTGCGCAAACCTCTGCAGAGTGTATAAACTAATCATGATTAGCCGTGTCCCCGGTTATGGACGTCTTGAGTATCTAGTACTTGAATATCCTGTGTATCTCAACATGTTACTCTAAATAATGTTATTGGGTTTTTAATGAGTACTTTTAATTGGGATTGAGGATCTTTGTCAACCATTCTCAATGTTTAACAACCACCATGATGGTTAAACAAATTTATTCCTTTGCAGTAGGAAAAACTGGCTTTATGCAAAACTGTAACCATAGAGCTTTTCCACCAGCCATATATGCATGTAGTATAGGCTTATTCCTTCATTACTCTCTATGTGTTACATTGCCAGCATATTCCATGTGCTGACCCGTTTTCGGGCTGCAACGTTCATGTTGCAGACTTTTCAGACGACGAGTAAGGTGTTTAGGTCGTGGTTCTATACTCAGTGATGCCGATGGAGTTGATGGACTCACTTATCTTCCAAGTCTTCCGCTGTTATCGTTATTCGATGGCCTTAAGCCACATTTGTTGTAATAAGACCTCTTTTGGACAACGCTGTAATAAGTGTGTGATTGCTACTCGCTATAAATCCTTCAAGTAATCTTGTGTGGTGTCGGCATTCTTGATCCAGGATGACACACGAGCACGAGACTTGATCCATTCGGGTCGGGTCGCTCTGAGATGGTATCAGAGCACACGCTGACTGTAGGACACGACCACTAAGTTAAAGCCATAGATCACTACTCTCTTCTCATTTTCTAACTCCTCATCTTTTCTACTCTTTTAGGATGAAGGACGCGAAGATTAAGTACACCCAACCGGATGAAGGCACACCTTTTGGATTTCACTTGAAGGAAGTCACCAAGTACCTGAACATTGGACTACCAAGTTCCACTGGGACGTTCAACGCCACTCTGCCTGAAGAGGAGCGCTGGAAAATTCAAGCTCATGTACCAGGAAGAACATTCGCCCCAATCACCAAGCCTATAGATAGTGTTTTCGATTGCACCAACTCGAGTGCAGGAAAGAGCATGGCAGCTCATATCACCATGGGACACATTGGAGAAGTTTATCAAGAAGACCTCAAGGACACCATCTATCGATTTGTGGACGCCGAGATGAACAATGGGAGATAGTCGGCACCAAGAAGGATAGATCCATTGCAGCTTTCATCCAGAGTTAAACCAGGCACATTCGACGCCAGAGAACCGGATGTGCAATGATATGCTCGAGTTGAAGAATGCGAAGGGAAGGATCATCGAACTTGAAGGAGAACTAAAGTCTACGCAAAGGACTACATGGACGAGATCGTAGCTCTATCAAGACACAATAACGATCTTAAGTACGAGATTGAAGAACTCAAGAAGAAATTGGCACTCAAGAATGAAGACCAGTATGTCGGTTGTCCAAGCGACTACATCAACATCGCATTTACACCGATTCAGATCCAAGTGAACCCGTGATTGTAGATGAAGCAGGATCAGTCATCATGGAGTCTTCCAACGGTTCAAATTAGTAGATGACCCCCACATATTAGTAGTATTTCCTCCATGTAACATTTTAGTACACGCACTTTTGCGATAGTTAGATCGTTGTAAGCCCTTTGTTTGAATTGAATGAAGTGATTTTGTGTGCATTTTACTCATATACATTTGGGTAGTGTTTCTCCTTAGACCCCACTCTATTCTTAATTTCTCGTCTTTTCTAAACCATCAGATGCCTCCGAGACGCGACCCCGGATTTGTTTTCCCGCCAGAGATCACCCAGTTGATCCAGCAGCAGAACACTTTGATCCAAACATTGGTACAGAATGAAGGCAACAACAACAACAACAACAACCCACCGCCACCACCACCTGCGGATCACTTGACCCGTTTCTTAAGACTGAATCCGCGAGTGTTTTCCAGTAGCACCGAGCCGATAGTAGCAGATGATTGGCTCCGTAAGGTAGGGAGGGAGTTGATCACTGCAGGATGTACAGATGGAGAGAAGGTGAAGTTTGCTGCACACCAACTTGAAGGACCCGCAGTAGCATGGTGGGAGAATTTTATGACCCACTTACCTGTAGACACCGTCACATGGGATCAGTTTCAGCAAGCTTTCAAGACCGCCCATGTCTCGGCAGGAGCTATGGCCATGAAGAAGCGTGAGTTTCGCAATTTACGCCAAGGAGGAAGGACTGTTGGCCAGTATGTGGATGATTTTAGTTAGTTAGCACGTTATGCCCCAGATGACGTTACTACAGATGCAGCTAAGCAGGAGAAGTTTCTGGAAGGATTGAATGATGAGTTGAGCATGCAGTTGATGGTAGCAAGTTTCAATAACTACCAGAGTTGGTAGACCGAGCCCTCATGATTGAAGGAAAGCAGCAGCAAATTGAGAACCGCAAGAGGAAGTATGGGCGGGAAGTATAACTCGAGCCCAAAGAAGCCCGTTATACCCCTAAACAGGGAGTTCGGTTTCAGCATACCCATGTAAGAGGTAATTCACACAACCATAATGGTACCAAGAATGGGAACGGGAATGGAGGAAGCAATGGATGTAACCGCACCAACCCGTCAACACCATCCAAGGTAGACTGAGTCACATCACTTGCTTTAAGTGCCGCAAGACTGGCATTATGCAAATGATTGTCCGGAAGGCCGAATGGAAATGGCAATGGAAGCTCGAAAGAAGCCAAACCCTTTCGGCGGGGATGTGAACCACATTGATGTGGAGGAGGTTGAAGATCAGCCCGATGCACGATGTCGGTAAGTTTTTGGTTAAGTCATTTACTGCAGTTGTTCTTTTCGATCCGGTGCATCGCATTCATACATATCACGGGATTTGTGGATAAGTACAAATTACAGACCCAAGCCCTTAGGTCACCCATGCTAGTAACCTCACCCGAGCGAGAATACATGGCTAGTATATGGTGTGATCGATTGCCATTAAGGATTGGACACTATGTTTTTCCCTCGGACCTAATAGTTCTGGAATCCCAAGGATTGGATGTGATATTAGGCATGGATTGGTTATCGAAGTATGGAGGGAACATAGATTGCGCCACTAAGTCAATTTTTCTCACCACACCAGAAGGAAGAAGGATCAAGTACGTATCACGACATGAGCCGAAGAGAGCACGGATAAATTCCTTATCAGGAGTTGTGCAGGAAGAAGTACCAGTAGTGAAGGATTTCCCAGATGTATTTCCTGAGGAATTGCCAGGAATGCCACCGGATAGAGACATTGAGTTTTTGATTGAACTCTTGCCAGGAACAGGTCCAATATCGAAGTGACCATACAAGATGCCCGCACAGGATTTGACGGAAATCAAGAAGCAGATTAAGGAACTATTGGATAAAGGTTTTATACGCCCAAGTTCTTCGCCTTGGGGATCACCCGTGCTTTTAGTGGAGAAGAAGGATGGATCATTAAGGATGGTTGTAGACTATCGTGGATTAAACGCAGTAGCAATCAAGAACAAGTACCCACTGCCAATGATAAATGATCTGTTGATCGCTTGCAAGGAGCTAAAGTATTTTCCAAGATCGATTTGCGATCAGGGTACCATCAGTTGAAGATTCGAGAGCAGGACATACCTAAGACAGCATTTACCACGAGATATGGACTGTATGAGTACACCGTTATGTTATTTGGACTGACTAACGCGCCAGCCTATTTCATGAACACGATGAACAAAGTGTTTATGGAGTTTTGGATAAGTTCGTCGTGGTGTTCATCGATGATATTTTGATTTTCTCGAAGAATGAAGAGGAACATAAGGAACATTTGCGATTGGTTTTGGAGAAACTAAGGGAACATCGCTTATATGCCAAATTCAACATATGTGAGTTTTGTCTAAAGGAAGTTTGATTTCTTGGACATGTTATATCCGGAGAAGGAATAGCAGTTGACCCCACAAAGGTTGAGACCGTAACAAAATGAGAAGCACGAACGACAGTTGGAGAGATCCGGAGTTTCCTTGGACTCGCAGGATACTACCGAAGATTCATTGAGAATTTCTCAAGGATTTCAAAACCTATGACAGAATTGCTGAAAAAGGATACCAAGTTCATATGGACTGAGGACTACGAGGCAAGTTTTCAGGAGTTGTAGAAAAGATTGGTTACCTCACCAGTGTTAATTTTGCCAGATCAGACCAAGGATTATGAGGTGTATTGCGACGCTTCACGTCGAGGACTTGGAGCAGTGCTTATGCAGGAAGGAAGAGTTGTTTCAGTATGCTTCCACGACAGCTTAAGCCTCATGAGTTGAATTATGCCACACATGATTTCGAGTTAGCAGCCGTTGTGCATGCATTGAAAACACGAGACATTTTCTCATTGGAAATCATTGTGAGGTGTACACGGATCACAAGAGTTTGAAGTACATCTTCACACAGAAGGAATTAAATCTCAGACAGAGGAGATGGTTGGAGCTTATCAAGGATTATGATATGAGATTGCATTATCACCCCGGGAAGGCTAACGTTGTAGCAGACGCATTGAGCCGTAAGAGCCACGTCAATACCCTAATGATGGGAGGAATACCCAATGAGTTAGCCGAGGACCTTCGAGAGCTATGTTTGGAAATAGTTCCGAGAGGCTATGTAGCAGCATTGGAGATTCAGTCTACATTGATGGACAAAATCGAGAAGGCCAAAAGGCGGATAAGGAAGTTGCCTCTATAAAGGAGAAAATGAGCGAAGGAAAAGCTAAGGGATTTCGTGAGGATGAGCACGATACCCTATGGTTTGAGGACCGTGTTTATGTGCCAAATGACCCGGAGATCAGGAAGTTGATTTTGCAAGAAGCCCATGATTCACCCTATTCAATCCACCCAGGAAATACCAAGATGTATTTGGATTTGAAGGAAACGTTCTGGTGGACCGGAATGAAGAAGGATATCGCGGAGTATGTAGCAGTTTGCGATGTATGTCAGAGAGTGAAGGCAGAACATCAGAAGCCAACATGATTGTTGCAACCATTGCCAATACCCGAATGGAAGTGGGATAAACTAGGCATGGATTTCATCACAGGTTTGCCAAAGACTCGTTCAGGATATGACTCGATTTGGGTTATAGTCGACCGCTTGACGAAGGTAGCGCATTTCATTACGATTAAGACTACCTATAGCGGTGCTAAGTTGGCAAAGATATACATGACCAGAATTGTGTGTTTACACGGAGTTCCGAGGAGTATCGTGTCGGATAGAGGAACCCAATTTACCTCAAAGTTTTGGGATCGGTTACTTGCGAAACATTGGGAACCAGGCTAGAATTCAAAGAGCTTTTTCATCCATGCAGACGGATGGACCGAGAGAGTCAATCAGATTTTGGAGGATATCTTTGAGAGCTTGTGCACTAGATTATGGATCTAGTTGGGATGATAACTTGCCATATGCAGAGTTTTCTTATAACAACAGTTACCAAACCAGCTTGAAGATGGCACCTTCGAGGCTCTGTATGGAAGGAGATGCAGGACACCGTTATCATGGGGAATGGCCGGAGATCGTCAGTTGTTTGGACCAGATTTGATTAAGGAGTCGGAACAGAAGGTTAAGTTGATTCGCGATAGGCTCAAGGTAGCCCAGTCCAGACAGAAGAGCTATGCGGATTCAAAACGCAAGGCGATAGAATATGAAGTTGGAGACAGAGTATATCTTAGAGTATCCCCGCTTCGAGGAGTTAAGCGCTTTGGAGTAAAAGGAAAATTAGCACCACGTTTCGTTGGACCGTATAAGATTTTGCAACGCATGGGAGAAGTTGCTTATAAACTGGAATTGCCAGAGGGACTGTCAGGAGTTCATGATGTATTCCATGTTTCTCAGCTGAAGAAATGTCACGCCGAGATGGCAGAGGTACCGTTAAGAGATACAGTGCCACTTGAAGCAATTCAGTTGAAGAACGACTTGACATATGAGGAGAAACCAGTCAAGATTCTCGATTATGCCAGTGAGTTACTCGCAAAGAAGGTTATCAAGTTTTGCAAGGTTCGATTGGAGCCACCACACTGAGGATGAAGCCACCTGGGAAAGAGAGGAAGATTTGCTCAAGGACCACCCTCACCTATTTTCTAGCCAACCCGAATCTCGAGGGCGAGATTCATCTTAAGGGGGGTAGGTTTGTAACATCCCAAATTTTCAATTTGGAATGTTATACATTAAGTCATCATGCATATCATATTTTCTTGCATTTTTCGATCCTAGAAAATTTCACACAACTCAAGGACCCTCGAGAGAGTTGGAGATTTCACTATTTTTCATATTTGGGTTTTCTCAAATTTTGAAAAATGGATCATTCGGATTTATTTGTATTTATCTTCAAATATTTTTCCAATAAAAAAATTAAGAGAGGGAATAATATGATTTTCCCAAAAGTTAGGAAAAATTAAGATTTAATAAATAAATCAAATTTTGGATTTTCGAAGTTTATTTGCTTTAGGGAAAAAATGAGTATTTTAAAATTTTGCATTTTGCCCCCGTATTAAAGTTCATTTTGTTCGACTCATTTTTAGGAGTCGGGGAAAATTTATTTTATTAAATTTGGAATTCATTTAGATTTTATTTTATTCGTTTTTCTGCGCGAGATTTTATTTATAAAAAAAAACAAAACAAAACCCCGCGCCCTTTGGGCCAAGGGCCCAGTAACCGCCGCCCAGCCGCCTCCTCGCGTGCTCCCACTTGGGAGGAGTCCCGCCGCCGCCGCCTTGAGTCCGGCTCGGCCACGCCCGCCGCCGTTCTCCCAAGCAACCCCACCCCTCCTCCTTATAAGCCAGCCTCGACCCACTCCCACGCCGCCGCCACCACCGCCACCCACGCCGCCTGAGCCGCCAGCCGCCGCTGCCGCCCGACGCCCGACGTCTCAGGCGCCGTCTTGTCGCCGACCCGCCGCACGCCGAGCCCACCCGACCCCGGGAGCCGAGCCTGGCGACCTCATTGGAGGTAGCCACCGCATCACCCCGGTCCGGTTTTGTTTTGAAAAACCCGTCCGGTTTTCTTTCGTTGTTCGGTTTTTTTTAAACCCTAGATCGGTTTATTTTTTCGGTTTAGTTTTAATTAGTGAACGTTCACCGATCCGTTCGTTTTAACGAACGCGTTCGCCGGTTAATTTCTGTTAACAAACGTCCGTTCGTTTAACCGTTCGTCGTTTTTCTTTTTAATCGGATTTAATCCGTTATTTTCCGATTTCAATTTCAGATCCAATCTTCGAATCAGTTTATCTTCTCGCTTGTTTATCGAAATCAGGTGATTCAAGCGCCTGGAGTTTCGTTTCGAAACCGCCGTTCCGACTAATCCACTTAAACAAAGTTTTGCTACTATAAAAATTTGACCTAGTTTCAAATAGCTAGAACCGAGTCGTTTTCTTTCGTCGTTTGATTTTCATTGCTTTATTTGATTCGATTCTTTTTGCAACCAGGGTTCTTAAGTTGAACTTTCTGGTTAGATCTTCTATCCGAGATTTCCCTGTGCATTAGATGAGTACTTATTGTATGCTTGTTGTTTGTCTGCGGTAGATCACCCGGAGTGCGCCGCTTGTTACTTCGAGTCCCTAGGTTTCGCGGATCGTCAGCAAGGCAAGTAACACTTGATCATATCTTTTCTAATACCCAGTTTTATGCATTAGATCAATCCTCAAACACTTGCATGATTAGGATCTAATTAAATTGTGGGATGGGAAGTAGATGAGGTAGTACCTATTACCTATTTTACTTATGAACCTTTGGGAGTTACTTCTACGTTTGCTTATTATGCCATGCTATGCTAGTAGACGTGGATTGGGTGAGTGAATATCCATGACAGATGTGAGATTGTTAATTAATGGTTTATCTAATGTGGCAACTTAAACACACATCTGGGTGGATTGAGGCACATGGTTTCTATCAGGACTTGCCTGTTTTCTTCGGACCGCCAACCAGGCTCAAAGGGATCATAAGATTATTCAAACTAGAAACTTCAGTGTGCAGCCACAAGCCATTATGGGCTCTGGCATAGTTGACTAAGTTGTGCAAACTCTTACGGGTAGGCTAGCTGATGTAGGGGATGTAGATTGGTACGGTCTACCCACATGTAAGGTGCTAGTGCTTCTGAAAGACTGTGTCTCGGTCATCCGTCTCTCAAACACCATGTAGTGCGAGAACCAAACGGAGGCAATCGAGTCTTGTGGGGAAAAGTGCGCAAACCTCTGCAGAGTGTATAAACTAATCATGATTAGCCGTGTCCCCGGTTATGGACATCTTGAGTATCTAGTACTTGAATATCATGTGTATCTCAACATGTTACTCTAAATAATGTTATTGGGTTTTTAATGAGTACTTTTAATTGGGATTGAGGATGCTGTCAACCATTCTCAATGTTTAACAACCACCATGATGATTAAACAAATTTATTCCTTTGCATAGGAAAAAACTAGCTTTATGCAAAGCTGTAATCGTAGAGCTTTTCCACCATCCATATAAGCAAGTAGTATAGGCTTATTCCTTCATTACTCTCTATGTGTTACATTGCCAGCATATTCCATGTGTTGACCCGTTTTCTGGCTGCAACGTTCATGTTGCAGACTTTTCAGACGACGAGTAAGGTGTTTAGGTCGTGGTTCTATACTCAGTGATGCCGATGGAGTTGATGGACTCACTTATCTTCCAAGTCTTCCGCTGTTATCGTTATTCGATGGCCTTAAGCCACATTTGTTGTAATAAGACCTCTTTTGGACAACGCTGTAATAAGTGTGTGATTGCTACTCTGCTATAAATCCTTCGGAGTACTATGTGGTGTCAGCATTACTGATCCAGGGATGACACCTGAGCACAGAGACTTGATCCATTCGGGTCGGGTCGCTACAGTTTTCGGCGGAGACTTTGGCGGTTTCCTCAGGGCATCGATAGTGCGCTTTGCTTTAACCGGATCTACCTTCTCCTCCGGAGGTGGATGTCTCTTTGCTTTCAACCCTTCAAAGAAGTCCTTCACTTCGGTCCGCACGATCTTCGCGTTCTCCTCCTCGGTCCTCTCGTACGGTAACTTCTCTAGAGGCTTGAGAGGTGGACCAGATCAGATGCCTCCCGCCTCGGGTCTTGCTCGCCGACGCCGAGCAGCACGGAGCAGCTGCGGCTGTCTTCTTCGTGCTTGCTTACGAGGCGGAGGAGAAGGACTTCTGACGCCACGGAGCAGCAGGCGGCGTGGCCAGGTCTCTTCCGCCCTTGATGGCGAGGCGTAGAAGGAGGAGGCTGCTGGCTGCTCGGGCGCACCAGCGCAGGCGGAGAAGTAGGCGGAGTGCCGCCACGCGCCGGAGAAGGAGGCCAAGTGCCCTGATCGTCACTCACGGGAGGAGGAGGCGGTGGAGGAGGCGGAGTGCCTGACTCATTTGGAGGAGGAGGAGGAGGTGGAGGCGTCCAGTTCGGAAGGTTGATGAGCTCCTTCCACCATAGGCATGGAGTCTTCAGAGCAGAACCCAGCCTAGTCTCCCCTTCACCGGTACGGTGGTCAAGCTGGAGGTCCTCAAATCCCTCCGTTATTTCATCCACCATCATCCTAGCATATCCTTCTGGAATCGGCCGGCAGTGAAAATTTGCGCCGGGTTCAGTAGGATAAACAGAGCCAACAGCCGCCTTGACCTTCAAATTCACACATTGCTTCATAATGTGGCAATTTTGAGACTCCGTGATAGCATCCACGGGATAGCTGGCAGGAGCCGTCAAGACATGCTCATTTGAAGCAGCTCGGTGGAAGCCACGCCGCTTCTCCGCCGAGATGGCGGGGTAACCGGGGAAGCTTGGCGATTCGTTTGCTGCGATTTGCTTCTCGTTCCTCTATCGCTTGTACCCTTGCGTGCAGCGCTGCGATTAGATGCGGTGCACATTTTCCTCCTCTCCTGGCATTTGTAACCGTCTGCGTCCGGAAAACCAGCATTCCACGCAGGCGGAGCTGGCATGCCTCGTGTCCGTCCAGGTGCTCGTGGATTCCCGAGGGCCATTGTGAGCTCGTCGTTCTCTCATGCGGAACAACGTCCCTTGCTGCTTGTTGCATCGGTATAGTCTTTGAAGCCTCTTGACTGGTATTTCCAATTGCTCGTCCGTCCAAATGCACTTCCACGATCTGAGGTCCAAGGTTCCGCGATCTCGAAGAACCAAGTCCGCAACGGTGCAGCCAGTTCATTGTCTCTGGTTCGATCCCTTTATCAACCATATCATTCTCAGCCTTGGCCCACTTAGGCCGGGCTTTGAGGTAGCCACCTGACCCCGTGCTATGGTGAAGCTTCTTCTTCGCAGCATTTTGCTTGTTTGTCGCCGACATCTTCTTACTCTTTTCCGATGTCTTGTGGGCCACAAATGCGGGCCAGTGATCTCTGATCTTCTCATATTTGCCCTTGAATTCTGGTGTCTCCTTTTTGTCGAAAAACCTATTCAGGTCTTTCTTCCACCTCCTGAATAGGTCTGCCATCTTCTTAAGAGCAAAAGACTTGATTAATTGCTCTTTAACTGGCTTCTCCGGATCATCCTCTGGCGGTAGGGTGAAATTTGACTTCAGCTCAGTCCAAAGATCATTTTTCTGCATATCATTGACATAAGACACCTCAAGGTCTTCGTTCTTAGGCTTATACCATTGGTGGATGCTGATCGGGATCTTGTCCCTAATCAGAACCCCGAATTGAGCAACAAATGCGTTCTTTGTCCGGATGGGTTCAATCGGTTGGCCGTCGCGCGCGATTGCTATGATCTCAAACCTTTCATCCGAGCTAAACTTTTTCTTCGGGCCTCGTCTATTTACCGAAGTTGTGATCGATCCGGAGGGCTAGAAAAAGGAACAAAGACGAGAGTTAATTAATATGTGTACATACCAACACAATGAATGCATCAATTAGCTAGTCGGCCTGAGCTTAACTAATATATATACCTGGCCAGACTCGGTTCGGTCACCGGAGCCGTCATCACGGTCTCCTTCTTGCACCGTCATTGGGTCACCGGAGCCGTCCTCACGGTCTCTTTCTTGCACCGGCATTGGGTCATCGGAGCCATCATAATCATAGCCAGCTGCTTCTTCACCCTCTCCTTCTAGACCATCGGTGTCGTTGAGAAACAACGAGCAGATGGCATCACTTCCTTGTGTGATTATGTCCCCCAACAACGCTTCTTGTGCTTCGTCTCGGGGGGTGTCCATAGTTTCTACAAATATTTACAACATGGCAATTATTATTCAAACATGACAGATGGATATATTAGCTAGTGGCAAACGTAGAACTAGCTAGCTAATCACAGTAAGAAATCATATTAATTAGTGGCCTCGAAGCTGCTTCTCTAGGGTTTGGGGTGGCCTCGACAACGCTTCAAGGGGGTAATATCGACAAAGATGAGATACATACATGGGAAAATAATGTTATCGGGAGGGTATATCGAATTCCCCACGTGTTGAAGTTATCGGGAGGGTATATCGCCCCCACACGTGTTGATGTTATCGGGAGGGGTTTATATCGACAACGACGACATACGTACATGGGAAAATAATATTATCGGGGAGGGGGTATATCGACCCCCCCCCCACATGTTGAAGTTATCGGGAGGGGGTATATCGACCCCCCCCCCACGTGTTGAAGTTATCGGGAGGGGTTTATATCGACAACGACGACATACGTACATGGGAAAATAATAGTAACGGGGAGGGGGTATATCGACCCCCCCCCCACGTGTTGAAGTTGTTAGGAGGGGGTATATCGACCCCCCCCCCCACGTGTTGAAGTTATCGGGAGTTTATATCGACGCGACATACGTACATGGGAAAATAATATTATCGGTGAGGGGGTATATCGACCCACCCCCCTCGTGTTGAAGTTATCGGGAGGGGTATATCGACGACGACAGACCCGATAAAACATAAGAAAACGAAGAAGAAATAAAAAGAGGAGAATAAGAAAGGAATAGAGGAGAAGATCAAAGAAAAAAATAAGAAAAAAAAGAGGAGAAGAAGAAAGGAATAGAGGAGAAGAAGAAAAAATAGAAAAAAATTCTATTTTTTCTTCTTCTCCTCTATTCCTTTCTTCTTCTCCTCTTCCTTTTCTTCTTTTTTCCTCTTCTTGTTTATTTCTCCTCTTCTTCCTCTCCTCTTCTTCTTTCTTTCCTCTTCTTATTTTCTTCTTTTCTATCCTTCTTTTTCTTGTTCTTCCCTTCCTAGCTAGATATATAAAACTTTTCTAAAATTGTAACTTTTGCATATATAAAACTTTTCCATGGATCATCATTTCTCATATATATCGAATATATATCCATTGCCATATATAAAAACTTTCTATATATGAACAAAAACTTTCTATGAACAAAAAACATTTTTGACATATATATTTAATTAGCATATTCTAGCCACATACACATATACATTATAGCCACATACACATATACATCACATATGAACAAAAAATTAAACAAATAAAAATAAAAAAACATATAGCCACATATGACAAAAACATATAGCCACATAAATACACATATAAATTATATATATATTTGTGAACAAAAAAATTAACCTAATAAAACAGAGCAGGCGGCGGCTCACTGGGCAGGCGAGGGCGCCAAGGCTGGCGGGACGGGCAGGGGCAGGGCGACAATGACGAGGAGCGGGCGAGGCGGCAATGAGCACGTGGCAGGCTCGGGCCGAGGCGAGCGAAAGGGGAGCTCGAGACGACGACGGGCGGCGAGGGCAGCTGGGGACGGGACAGGAGCAGGGGCGACGGCGACGAGGAGCGGCGGCGACGGCGAGCACGGGGCAGGGGCGCGGGGCCACGGCGACGAGGAGCGGGCAGCGACGGCGAGCACGGGCAGCCTGGCGGCGTCGAGGAGGTCGTCGGCGTCGTCGGGGGCAACTGGCGAGGGATATCTGAAAACTTCCCAAGTGTTGCTTATATAGCAAAGGCTTTGGACCCCGTTCGTGGCACAAACCGGGACCAATGCCCCCTTTAGTCCCGGTTGATGGCACTGCTACGTCTTGAGCTTGCGTTGGTTTTCCTCGAAGAGGAGAGGGTGATGCAGCAAAGTGTAGCGTAAGTAATTCCCTCAGTTTTGAGAACCAAGGTATCAATCCAGTAGGAGGCTCCTCAAAAGTCCCACGCACCTACACAAACAAACTGAGAACTCGCAACCAACGCAATAAAGGGGTTGTCAATCCCTTCACGGCCACTTGCGAAAGTGAGATCTAATAAACATAGTATGATAAGATAAATATATTTTGGTATTTTATGATATAGATGCAAAAAGTAAAGATGCAAATAAAAGTAGATTGAAAGCAAATATGATAAGAGATAGACCCGGAGGCCATAGGTTTCACTAGAGGCTTCTCTCAAGATAGCATAAGTATTACGATTGGGTAAACAAATTACTGTCGAGCAATTGATAGAAAAGCGCATAGTTATGAGATTATCTAGGCATGATCATGTATATAGGCATCACGTCCATAACATGTAGACCGACTCCTGCCTGCATCTACTACTATTACTTCACACATCGACTGCTATCCAACATGCATCTAGAGTATTAAGTTCATAAGAACAGAGTAATGCATTAAGCAAGATGACATGATGTAGAGGGATAAACTCATGCAATATGATATAAACCCCATCTTGTTATCCTCGATGGCAACAATACAATACGTGCCTGCAACCCTTTACATCCTTTGGGTAAGGACACCGCAAGATTTAACCCAAAGCTAAGCACTTCTCCCATGGCAAGAAAGATCAATCTAGTAGGCCAAACTAAACCGATAATTCAAAGAGACTTGCAAAGATAACTCAATCATACATAAAAGAATTCAGAGAAGATTCAAATATTATTCATAGATAAACTTGATCATAAACACACAATTCATCGGATCTCGACAAACACACCGCCAAAAGGGATTACATCGAATAGATCTCCACAAGAGAGGGGGAGAACATTGTATTGAGATCCAAAAAGAGAGAAGAAGCCATCTAGCTAATAACTATGGACCCGTAGGTCTATGGTAAACTACTCACAACTCATCGGAGGGGCAAGGATGTTGATGAAGAGCCCCCGTGCTTGATTCCCTCCGTGAGTGCTAGCGAAGGCTCCAAGATGGGATCTCGCGGATCTGAGAAGGTTACGGTGGTGGAAATTGTGTTTCGTGGTGCCTGGATGTTTTCGATGCGTGGGTATATATAGGAAGAAGAAGTACGCTGCTGGGTCGCCCGAGGGCCCATGAGACAGGGGGCGCCTCCTATCTCGTGGAGGCTCCAGTTGCTTCTTGACTTGCACTCCAAGTTCTCCGGATCACGTTTGGCGAAAATCACGTTCAGAAGGTTTCATTCCGTTTGGACTCCGTTTGATATTCCTTTTCTTCGAAATACTGAAATAGGCAAAAAAACAGCAGTTCTGGGCTGGGCCTCCGATTAATAGGTTAGTCCCAAAAGTAATGTAAAAGTGGAAAATAAAGCCCAATAAAGCCTAAAACAATAGATAAAGTAGCATGGATCCATCAAAAATTATAGATACGTTGGAGACGTATCACGCATCCCCAAGCTTAATTTCTGCTCGTCCTCGAGTAGGTAAATGATAAAAAGAGAATTTTTTATGCGGAGTGATACTTTGGCATAATTTCAATGTAAATCTTCTTAATTGTGGTATGAATATTCAGATCCGAATGAATACAAAATAAAAGTTCATATTGACAAAAGAAATAGTAATACTTCAAGCATACTAATCAAAGTAATCATGTCTTCTCAAAATAGCATGGCAAAAGAAAGTTCATCCCCACAAAGTCATATAGTTAGGCTATGCTTCATTTTCGTCACACAAAGATGTTCCCAACTTCTATACCCCCGATGGCAAGCCAAGCAATTGTTTCATACTTAAATAATCTCAAACTTTTTCAACCTTCACGCAATACATGAGCGTGAGCCATGGATATAACACTATGGGTGGAATAGAATATGATGATGGGGATTGTGTGGAGAAGACAAAAAGAGGAGAAAGTCTCACATTGACGAGGATAATCAACGGGCTATGGAGATGCCCATCAATTGATGTCAACGTGAGGAGTAGGGATTGCCATGCAACGGATGCACTAGAGCTATAAATAAATGCTCAACAAAAGAAAACTAGTGGGTGTGCATCCAACTTGCTTGCTCATGAAGACCTAGGGCATTTGAGGAAGCCCATCGTAGGAATATACAAGCCATGTTCTAAAATGAAAAATTCCCACTAGTATAAAAAGACAACTTATGAGACTCACTATATGAAAAACATGGTGCTACTTTGAAGCACAATATATGAGACTCACTACATGAAGAACAAGGTGCTACTTTGAAGCACAAGTGTGGAAAAAGAGATAGTAACATTGCCCTTTTTATTTATTTTCTTTTTTTTGGCCTTTCTTTTTCTTTTTCTTTTTGGCCTTTCTCTATTTTTTCTTTGGGCAATGCTCTAATAATGATGATCATCACACTTCTATTGATTACAACATAAGGATCACAACTCGAAACTAGAACAAGATATGACTCTATATGAATGCCTCCGTGGTGTACTGGATGGTGCAATGAATCAAGAGTGACATGTATGAAAAATAATGCATGGTGGCTTTGCCACAAATACGATGTCAACTACATGATCATGCAATGGCAATATGACAAAAGTAAAGTATGTCATGATGATGATGAACGGAACGGTGGAAAGTTGCATGGCAATATATCTCGGAATGGCTATGGAAATGCCATAATAGGTAGGTATGGTGGCTGTTTTGAGGAAGATATAAGGGTGTTTATGTGTGATAGAGCGTATCGTATCACGGGGTTTGGATGCACCGGCGAAGTTTGCACCAACTCTCAAGGTGAGAAAGGGCAATGCATGGTACCGAAGAGGCTAGCAAAGGCGGAAAGGTAAAAGTGCGTATAATCCATGGACTCAACATTAGTCAAAAGAACTCATATACTTATTGCAAAAATTTAGAAGTCATCAAAAATCAAGTACTACGGCGCATGCTCCTAGGGGATAGATTGGTAGGAAAAGACCATCGTCGTCCCCGACCGCCACTCATAAGGATGCACAAGCTGTACACTTCATGTTTCAAATTTGTTACACAACTTTAACCATACGTGCATGCTACGGGATTTGCTAACTTCTACACAAGCATTCTTTAAATTCATAATCACCCGACCAGCATGACTTTAATATTACCACCTCCATATCTCAAAACAATTATCAAGTATCAAACTTTTCTTAGTATTCAACGCACTCAAAAGAAAGTTTCACATATCTTGAATACCAAGTATATTAACATTAAGCGAATTACCATGCTATTAATGACTCTCAAAATAATCTAAGTGAAGCATTAGAGATCAATAGTTTCTTTAAAACAAATCCACCACCGTGTTCTAAAAGATCTAAGTGAAGCACTAGAGCAAAAATTATCAAGCTCAAAAGATATAAGTGAAGCACTATGCGCATTCTATCAATTTCCAATTCATGTATGGCTCTCTCAAAAGGTGTGTACAGCAAGGATCATTGTGGTAAACTAACAAGCAAAGACGCAAATAATACAAGACGCTCCAAACAAAACACATATCATGTGGTGAATAAAAATATAGCTCCAAGTAAATTACCGATGGAAGTAGGCGAAAGAGGGATGCCTTCCGGCATCCCCAAGCTTTGACTTTTGGTGTCCTTGGATTATATTGGGGTGCCATGGGCATCCCCAAGCTTAGGCTCTTGCCACTCCTTGTTCCATAATCCATCAAAAGAATTACCCAAAACTTGAAAACTTCACAACACAAAACTCAATAGAAATCTCGTGAGCTCCGTTAGAGAAAGAAAACAAAAGACTACTTTAAGGTACTGTAATGAACTCATTATTTATTTATATTGGTGTTAAACCTACTTATTCCAACTTATCTATGGATTATAAACTATTTTACTAGAAATAGATTCATCAAAATAAGCAAACAACACACGAAAAACAGAATCTGTCAAAACAGAACAGTCTGTAGTAATCTGTAACTAACGCAAACTTCTGGAACTCCAAAAATTCTACAAAAATTAGAAGACCTATACAATTTGTTTATTGATATGCAGCAATTGGAATAACTATTTTATAACGTTCTGGTGATTCTTAACAATTCGGGCACTGAGCGCAAAGTTTCTGGAAATTACAGCAAGATCAAATAACTATTATCCAAGAAGATCCAATAGGTCTAGCTTGGCACAAACACTAATTAAAAGATAAAACCACATATAAACAGAGGCTAGATGGATTATTTATTCCTAAACAGAAACAAAAACAAAAAACATAAAGAAAATTGGGTTGCCTCCCAACTAGTGCTATCGTTTAACGCCCCTAGCTAGGCATAAAAGCGAGGATAGGTCTAGGTATTTCCATCTTTGGTAGGAAATTCTTCAATGAGGCATCCATCTTTCTTAGAAATTTCTTTATTTCTAGTAATTATCAAACTCTTAGGCACAAGATCAAAAAATTCATTCGTAGCAAATGGTTCCTTAATAATAGCAAAAAGATTGGGGTGAATACTTATAGATTTAAGATCCGCAGTTTCCTTACTAGATGATTCACCCTTATTCTTAGGAACATAAATAAGATTGGTATTTTTAGTAGACGGACTTGGAGTGTTCTTTACGGAAGAAAAGGCGGTTCCCAAGTTGGTAATGATATCCTCAAGTTTATCGATTCTAGTGGAATCTAGATTTATTTTCTCATTGACTATGGGTTCCTTTTCTTTAATGTTTTTCAAAGTCATTCCTACCTTAGATCCATATTGGGTAATTTGATTGTGGATCTTTTTATCAATATTTTCAATTGATTCAATGGTAGAAACTTTATTCTCAATAATTTCAAGTCTTTGCATAACATGCTCCAAAGTTAACATAGTTCCATTAACCAAAAGAGGTGGTGATCCAAACAAATCTATTAAAGCATTGTAAGAATCAAAAGTATGGCTACCCAAGAAATTCCCTCCGGTAATGGTATCAAGGATATATCTATACCAAGGATTAGCACCTACGTAAAAATTATGAAGAAGAACTGAAGTAGATTGCTTCCTGGTAGATCTATTTTGAGCATTGCAAATTCTATACCAAGTGTCTTTTAGATTTTCTCCCTCCCTTTGCTTAAAATTTAGAACTTCATTCTCGGGAGATAAACAGAGAAGATATGAGACTAGTCATGACGACAAGCAAGCAAACTAACACACGAGCAAACGAGCGGACGAAGAAAAGGCAACGGGAAAAAAAAGGAGGGGATTGGGAAAGAGAGGGCGAATAAAACGGCAAGGGTGAAGTGGGGGAGAGGAAAACGAGAGGCAAATGGAAAATAATGTAAATGCAAGGGAGATAGGTTTGTGATGGGTACTTGGTATGTCTTGACTTGAGCGAAGACCTCCCGACAACGGCGCCAGAAATCCTTCTTGCCACGCCTTGAGCTTGCGTTGGTTTTCCTCGAAGGAGAGGGTGATCTGACAAAGTGTAGCGTAAGTATTCCCTCAGTTTTTGAGAACCAAGGTATCAATCCAGTAGGAGGCTCCTCAAAAGTCCCACGCACCTACACAAACAACCTGAGAACTCGCAACCAACGCAATAAAGGGGTTGTCAATCCCTTCACGGCCACTTGCGAAAGTGAGATCTAATAAAGATAGTATGATAAGATAAATATATTTTTGGTATTTTATGATATAGATGCAAAAGGTAAAGATGCAAATAAAAGTAGATTGAAAGCAAATATGATAAGAGATAGACCCGGGGCCATAGGTTTCACTAGAGGCTTCTCTCAAGATAGCATAAGTATTATGGTGGGTGAAGAAATTACTGTCGAGCAATTGATAGAAAAGCGCATAGTTATGAGATTATCTAGGCATGATCATGTATATAGGCATCACGTCCATAACAAGTAGACCGACTCACCTGCATCTACTACTATTACTCCACACATCGAACGCTATCCAGCATGCATCTAGAGTATTAAGTTCATAATAACAGAGTAACGCATTAAGCAAGATGACATGATGTAGAGGGATAAACTCATGCAATATGATATAAACCCCATCTTGTTGTCCTCGATGGCAACAATACAATACGTGCCTTGCAACCCTTTACATCCTTTGGTAAGGACACCGCAAGATTTAACCCAAAGCTAAGCACTTCTCCCATGGCAAGAAAGATCAATCTAGTAGGCCAAACTAAACCGATAATTCGAAGAGACTTGCAAAGATAACTCAATCATACATAAAAGAATTCAGAGAAGATTCAAATAGTATTCATAGATAAACTTGATCATAAACCCACAATTCATCGGATCTTGACAAACACACCACAAAAAGGGATTACATTGAATAGATCTCCACAAGAGAGGGGGAGAACATTGTATTGAGATCCAAAAAGAGAGAAGAAGCCATCTAGCTAATAACTATGGACCCGTAGGTCTATGGTAAACTACTCACAACTCATCGGAGGGGCAAGGATGTTGATGTAGAGGCCCCCGTGCTTGATTCCCTCCGCAGAGTGCGGCAAAGGCTCCAAGATGGGATCTCACGGATCTGAGAAGGTTACGGTGGTGGAAATTGTGTTTCATGGTGCCCTGGATGTTTCCGGTACGAGGGTATATATAGGAAGAAGAAGTACGTCGGTGGTCGCTGAGGGGCCCACGAGACAGGGGCGCGCCCTATAGGGGGCGCCTCCTATCTCGTGGAGGCTCCGGTTGCTTCTTGACTTGCACTCCAAGTTCTCTCGGATCACGTTCGGCGAAAATCACGTTCCCGAAGGTTTCATTCCGTTTGGACTCCGTTTGATATTCCTTTTCTTGAAATCTTGAAATAGGCAAAAAATAGCAATTACAGGCTGGGCCTCCGGTTAATAGGTTAGTCCCAAAAGTAATATAAAAGTGGAAAATAAAGCCCAATAAAGCCTAAAACAGTAGATAAAGTAGCATGGAGCAGTCAAAAATTATAGATACGTTGGAGACGTATCAGGCACCAACCGGGACCAAAGGCCATGTGCTGGAACTGGCGCGGTGCAGTGGGATGTTTAGTCCCACCTCGCTAGCCGAGAGGGCTCGACAGTGGTTTATAAGCGCTGCTGCGCTGACCACTTCGAGCTCCTCTCAAATCCAGGCTTACGGGCCTAAAGTCACTTATCTGCGTGTGGGCCTACTGGGCCTCCTGCGGGCCTAACTCCTGGCCCATGGTAGGGTTTCTAGTCGTATTCAGGCCCTAGGGGCCCAGTAGGAGGCACTTTTTTGTTTTTTTTCTTTAGTTATTGTTGCTATTTTTATTTTTTCCAGTTTTTTTGTTTTGTTTTCTGCATTATTTATTTTCTTTTGTTTTTTGCTTTATTTTTATTCTTTTTGCTTTTAGTTTTAGAAAAATTATAAACTTTACATTAGTGCCATTAGTTTTCAAATTTGAAAACACTTTTTTGGTTTTTGTTTTCTTTCTTGCTTTATTTATTTTATTTTGTTTCTACTTACAACAAAATACTTATTGTTGCTATTTTTATTTTTTTCCAGTTTTTTGTTTTGTTTTACGCATTATTTATTTTCTTTTGTTTTTCGCTTTATTTTTTAATTCTTTTTGCTTTTAGTTTTAGAAAAATTATAAACTTTCTGTTAGTGCCATTAGTTTTCAAATTTGAAAACACTTTTTTTTGGTTTTTTGTTTTCTTTGTTGCTTTATTTATTTTATTTTCTTTCTACTTACAACAAAATACTTATTGTTGCTATTTTTATTTTGTTTCCAGTTTTTTGTTTTGTTTTCTGCATTATATATTTTCTTTTGTTTTTTGCTTTATTTTTTAATTCTTTTTTATTTTCGGTCAGCGAAATTATAAACTTTTTGTTAGTGCCATTAGTTTTAGAAAAATTATAAACTTTCTGTTAGTGCCATTAGTTTTCAAATTTGAATAGTTAAAATTTGAATTCTTTGAAATTTGTGTGAATCACAAGTTTGTGATTAACTTTACTAAAAATGAACGTAGATGCGCCTATAGAGAAAATTCAACCTAAATTCATAATAAATTTCTATGAATTTCAGAGAAATTCACTATGAATTTAGGTCAAATTCTGTATAGGGCATCTATTTTCACTTTGAGAGGAGCTCAACAAGGCGTAGAGGGACGGGCTTATAAACCGGTGTGAGCGCACTTACATTGGAGAGGTGGGACTAAACTCTGGCGTTAACGAGGACCAACTTTAGTCCCGGTTTGTGGCACAAACCGGGACTAATGGTCATGGGCCAGGCGAGGCGCATTGGTCCTGGTTCGTGCGTGGAACCGGGACCAAAAGGTCTGCATTTAACCGGGACCAATGGCCCACGTGGCTGCCCTCTTGAGAGTGTTCTTGGTGAGAACATAGTTGACAAGGAGCGAACCGGGATTAATGGTATTACGAGGGCCAAACCATAATACATTAAAGCATTTCAAATGAACTCCGAAAAAGTTGAAAGTTGGCATGGTATCATAATTTCACGCACATAGCATGTGCATGTACAAAACGGGCAATGGTATCATACTCGCCTGTTACAAAGTTGGCATGGTATCATCATAATTGTTGCGGGAGAAAGTCTTCACTTTTTCTTCGCTTGAGTCATTTGCTTATTGCACCGTAACCATGGATAATCTTCATCGTTTATCGGGATGCTTGGGTCAGCCTTGACTTTGAAGGGAGGAATTTCATGAAACTTTTCATAGTCTCTGAGACATGTACATCTTGCCCTCCACTCTCACGATGTCCCTTTTTCCTGAAAGAACTATGTGGCGCTTTGGCTCATCGTACGATGTATTCTCTTCCTTATCTTTTGTTTTTCTCGGTGTGGTAGACATGTCCTTCACATAAATAACCTGTGCCACATCATTGGCTAGGACGAACGGTTCGTTAGTGTACCCAAGATTTTTCAAATCCACTGTTGTCATTCCGTCTTTGTGGGTCTACACAGTACCCGCCTCTTGTGATTGACCCATTTGCACTTAAACAAAGGGACCTTAAAATCATGTCCGTAGTCAAGTTCCCATATGTCCACCGTGTAACCATAATATGTGTCCTTTCCTCTCGGTTGTTGCATCAAAGCGGACACCGCTGTTTTGGTTGGTGCTCTTTTGATCTTGGTCAATCGTGTAAAATGTATTCCCATTTATCTACGTATCCTTTGTAAATCAATACAGTCAAAGATGGTCCCCTGGACAACAAGTACAGACTCATCACAAACAGTGTTGTCACCTACGAGACGTGTTTCCAACCAACTGCTGAAAGTCCCGATGTGTTCACATGTATTCCGGTCGTCACTGCGCCCGGTGTTTGGAGCGCAGATCGTTTCTTGTGTTCATCGACATACGGGTCACCAAGGTAGAGTTCAGAGAACTGTAGTGTGCTTGAGACCAAGAATATCTGTCCTGCATATTATTGAGTCCCTTCCAAGCGTGCCTTTTCTAGTCAGTCTCCCCTCATACCGCGATTTAGGGAGACCTATCTTCTTAAGGCCAGGAATGAAGTCAACACAAAACCCGATGACATCCTCTCGTTTGATGGCCCATGGAGATGCTTCCTTCGGCCTAGCGGCGATTACGGACATATTTCTTTAGGACTCCATGAACCTCTCAAAGGGAACATATTGTGTAGAAATACAGGCCCCGGAATGACAATCTCGTCGACTAGATGAACTAGGACGTGCGTCATGATATTGAAGAAGGATGGTGGGAACACCATTTCAGCCCGACAAGACATTGCGCCACATCACTCCTTAGCCTTGGTACGATTTCTGGATCGATCACCTTACGAGAGATTGCATTGAGGAATGCACATAGATTCACAATGGCTAATCGGACATTTTCGGTAGAAGCCCCTCAATACAACCGGAAGCGATTGCGTCATAATCACGTGGCAGTCATGAGACTTTAGGTTCGGAACTTTTTCTGGCATATTTATTATTCCCTTTATATTCGACGAGAAGCCGGTCGGGACCTTCATATCGAAAGGTGCATTCAAAGAAGATTTCTTTCTCTTCTTCGAAGAGTGTAGCCGACAGACCTTCATATCGCTTCAAGGCATGCCGCCTTTTTTCGTGCAAACGCGTTGCAGGTCCTCCCATGCCTCGTGTATCTTTTGTCTTTCCATACACGCCCAAGAAGCCTAGCAGGTTCACGCAAAGGTTCTTCGTCACGTGCATCACGTCGATTGAAGAGCGGACCTCTAGGTTTTTCCAGTAGGGTAGGTCCCAAAATATAGATTTCTTCTTCCACATGGGTGTGTGTCCCTCAGCGTCATTCAGAACAGCTCGTGCGCCGAGACCCTTTCCAAAGATTACGTGTAAATCATTGACCATAGCAAGTACGTGATCACCGGTACGCATGGCGGGCTTCTTCCGGTGATCTGCCTCGCCTTTGAAATGCTTGCCTTTCTTTCGACATTGATGGTTGGTCGGAAGAAATTGACGATGGCCCAGGTACACATTCTTCCTGCATTTGTCCAGGTATATACTTTCAGTGTCATCTAAACAGTGCGTGCATGCGTGGTATCCCTTGTGTTGTCTGTCCTGAAAGGTTACTGAGAGCGGGCCAATCGTTGATGGTCACGAACAGCAACGCCTTTAGGTTAAATTCCTCTTGTCTGTGCTCATCCCACGTACGTACACCGTTTCCATTCCACAGCTGTAAAAGTTCTTCAACTAATGGCCTTAGGTACACATCAATGTCGTTGTCGGGTTGCTTAGGGCCTTGGATGAGAACTGGCATCATGATGAACTTTCGCTTCATGCACATCCAAGGAGGAATGTTATACATACATAGAGTCACGGGCCAGGTGCTGTGATTGCTGCTCTGCTCCCCGAAAGGGTTAAAGCCATCCACGCTTAAAGCAAACCATACGTTCCTTGGGTCCTTTGCAAACTCATCCCAAAGATTTCCTCTCGATTTTTCTCCATCATGCGACCCGTCGTGGTGCTCTCAACTTCCCGTCTTTCTTGCGGTCCTCACTGTGCCATCGCATCAACTTGGCATGCTCTCCGTTTACGAACAGATGTTTCAACCGTGGTATTATAGGAGCATACCACATCACCTTCGCAGGAACCCTCTTCACAGGGGGCTCGCCGTCAACATCACCGTGGTCATCTCGTGCGATCTTATACCGCAATGCACCTTTGCACTGGGCATGCGTTTAGATCCTTGTATGCACCATGTAGAGGATGCACGATCATTAGGGCATGCATGTATCTTACGCACCTCCAATCCTAGAGGGCATACGACCTTCTTTGATGTGTATGTCTTGTCGGGCAATTCGTTATCCTTTGGAAGCTTCTTCTTCAATATTTTCAGAGCTTCTCAAATCCTTTGTCGAGCATGCATTCTCGCCTTCCACTGCAGCAATTCCAAGACGGTACCGAGCTTTGTGTTGCCATCTTCGCAATTGGGGTGCAACCCTTTTTTGTGATCCTCTAACATGTGATCGAACTTCAGCTTCTCCTTTTGACTTTCGCATTGCGTCCTTGCATCGACAATGACCCGGCAGAGATCATCATCATCGGGCACATCGTCTGGTTCCTCTTGATCTTCAGCAGCTTCACCCGTTGCAGCATCATTGGGCACATCGTCTGGTTCCTCTTGATCTTCACCAGCTCCCCCCGTTGCAGCATCACCGTATTCAGGGGCACATAGTTGTCATCGTACTCTTCTTCTTCACCGTCTTCCATCATAACACCTATTTCTCCGTGCCTCGTCCAAACATTATAGTGTGGCATGAAACCCTTGTAAAGCAGGTGGGTGTGAAGGATTTTCCGGTTAGAGTAAGACATCGTATTCCCACATTTAATGCATGGATAAAACATAAAACCATTTTGCTTGTTTGCCTCAGCCGCTTCGAGAAACTCATGCACGCCCTTAATGTACTCGGAGGTGTGTCTGTCACCGTACATCCATTGCCGGTTCATCTACGCGCATTATATATTATTTAGTGTGTCAAAAACCATTTCAGAAGTTCATGTATTGATATGTATGTGACCAATTTAATAGAAGTTCATCATCATATTAATACCACAGTTCATACATAGTTCTCATCTAACAACATAAAGCTCTGCAGAGCATCTAAATTAATTAAATCATACATTGAAACTATGTAAAACATTTCAATGCGGAAACAAATGCGATCATAATCGCAACCAAGGTAACAATTGATCCAACGGCATAATGATACCAAGCCTCGGTATGAATGGCATATTTTCTAATCTTTCTAATCTTCAAGCGCATTGCATCCATCTTTATCTTGTGATCATCGACGACATCCGCAACATGAAACTCCAATATCATCTTCTCCTCCTCAAGTTTTTTTTTCCTTCAAGAAATTGTTTTCTTCTTCAACTAAATTTAACCTCTCGACAATAGGGTCGGTTGGAATTTCCGGTTCACATACCTCCTAGAAATAAAATCTATGTCACGTTGGTCGGCATAATTTTCATAAACAATAAATGAACCAATAGTTATAAAGATAATATATACCACATCCGAATCATAGACATGACGAGGGCCGACGGGGGCGGATACCAAAACCATCGCACTATATAAGATGCAATAATAGAAGTAAGAAAATAATACAAGTATCTATCTAAACATACAAGTAAGATTATTTTTCCTTTCAGAAAGAAGATAAGAACAAGAGGCTCACCGCGGTGGTGCAGTGATGAGATCGGGCGGGTGATCGTGGCGGTGAAGACGGGACGGGCGTGACGGACCGCTAAACCTAGACAAATATTGAGGAAAATGGAGCTTGGAGGTCGAGCTTGGAGAGGAGAAAGCTTAAGTAGTGTGGCTCGGGCATTCCATCGAACACCTTGTGTGCATAGGAGGTGAGCTAGAGCACCACCAAGACCTCTCCCCTCGGCGGCGGAAAAAAGCAGAGCAGTGTGCTCTGCTCTTCGGGGAGGGGTTATATATCGCCACCTCATTGGTCCCGGTTGGTGGCATGAACCGGGACTAAAGGGCAGCCTTTGGTCCCGGTTCAAGCCACCAACCGGGACCAATGGTGGTGGGCCAGGAGCAAGGCCCATTGGTCCCGGTTCGTCCCACCAACCGGGACCAAAAGGTCCAGACGAACCGGGACCAATGGCCCACGTGGCCTGACCGGCCCCCGGGGCTCACGAACCGGGTCCAATGCCCCCATGGGTCCCGGTTCTGGACTGAACCGGGACTAATGGGCTGACCTGGCCTGGACCTTTGCCCCCTCTTCTACTAGTGTTATTATTGCCTCTAGGGCATATTTCCTTCAGTCTCCCACTTGCACTAGAGTCAATAATCTAGATTACATAGTAATGATTCTAACACCCATGGAGTCTAGGTGTTGATCATGTTTTGCTCGTGGAAGAGGCTTAGTCAATGGGTCTGCAACATTCAGATCCGTATGTATCTTGCAAATTTCTATGTCTCCCACCTGGACTAAATCCCGGATGGAATTAAAGCGTCTCTTGATGTGCTTGGTTCTCTTGTGAAATCTGGATTCCTTCGCCAAGGCAATTGCACGATATTGTCACAAAAGATTTTCATTGGACCCGATGCACTAGGTATGACACCTAGATCGGACATGAACTCCTTCATCCAGACTCCTTCATTTGCTGCTTCCGAAGCAGCTATGTACTCCGCTTCACACGTAGATCCCGCCACAACGCTTTGTTTAGAACTTCACCAACTGACAGCTCCACCATTCAATGTAAACACGTATCCGGTTTACGATTTAGAATCGTCAGGATCAGTGTCAAAGCTTGCATCAACGTAACTGTTTACCATGAGCTCTTTGTAACCTCCATAAACGAGAAACATATCCTTAGTCCTTTTCAGGTATTTGGGATGTTCTTGATCATTGTCCAAAGGATCCACTCCTGGATTACTTTGGTACCTCCCTGCTAGACTTATAGCAAGGCACACATCAGGTCTGGTACACAGCATTGCATACATGATAGAGCCTATGGCTATAGCATACGGAACATCTTTCATCTTCTCTCTATCTTCTGCAGTGGTTGGGCATTGAGTCTTACTCAACTTCACACCTTGTAACACAGGCAAGAACCCTTTCTTTGCTTGATCCATTTTGAACTTCTTCAAAACTTTGTCAAGGTATGTGCTTTGTGAAAGTCCAGTTAAGCGTCTTGATCTATCCCTATAGATTTTGATGCCCAATATATAAGCAGCTTCACCGAGGTCTTTCATTGAAAAACACTTATTCAAGTATCCATTTATGCTATCCAGAAATTCTATATCATTTCCAATCAGCAATATGTCATCCACATATAATATCAGAAATGCTACAGAGCTCCCACTCACTTTCTTGTAAATACAAAGTGCTTCTCCAAAAGTGCAGATAAAACCAAATGCTTTGATCACACTATCAAAGCGTTTATTCCAACTCCGAGAGGCTTGCACCAGTCCATAAATGGATCGCTGGAGCTTGCACACTTTGTTAGCTCCCTTTGGATTGACAAAACCTTCCGGTTGCATCATATACAACTCTTCTTCCAAAGAACCCATTCAGGAATGCAGTTTTACATCCATTTGCCAAATTTCATAATCATAAAATGCGGCAATTGCTAACATGATTTGGACAGACTTAAGCATCGCCACGGGTGAGAAGGTCTCATCGTAGTCAATCCCTTGAACTTGTCGAAAACCTTTTGCAACAAGTCGAGCTTTATAGACGATAACATTACCGTCAGCGTCAGTCTTCTTCTTGAAGATCCATTTATTCTCAATGGCTAGCCGATCATCGGGCAAGTCAACCAAAGTCCACACTTTGTTCTCATACATGGATCCCATCTCAGATTTCATGGCCCCAAGCCATTTTGCGGAATCTGGGCTCACCATCGCTTCTTCATAGTTCGTAGGTTCGTCATGGTCTAGTAACATAACCTCCAGAACAGGATTACCGTACCACTCTGGTGTGGATCTTACTCTGGTTGAACTACGAGGTTCAGTAAAAACTTGATCTGAAGTTTCATGATCATCATCATTAACTTCCTCACTAATTGGTGTAGGTGTCACAGAAACCGGTTTCTGCGATGAACTACTTTCCAATAAGGGAGCAGGTACAGTTACCTCATCAAGTTCTACTTTTCTCCCACTCACTTCTTTCAAGAGAAACTCCTTCTCTAGAAAGATTCTGAATTTAGCAAACAAAATCTTGCCTTCGAATCTGTGATAGAAGGTGTACCCAACTGTCTCTTTTGGTTATCCTATGAAGACACATTTTTCCGATTTGGGTTCGAGCTTATCAACTTGAAGCTTTTTCACATAAGCATCGCAGCCCCAAACTTTAAGAAACGACAACTTTGGTTTCTTGCCAAACCACAGTTCATAAGGCGTCGTCTCAACGGATTTTGATGGTGCCCCATTTAACGTGAATGTGGCCGTCTCTAAAGCATAACCCCAAAACAATAGCGGTAAATCAGTAAGAGACATCATAGATCGCACCATATCTAGTAAAGTACGATTACGACGTCTGGACACACCATTTTGCTGTGGTGTTCCGGGTGGCGTGAGTTGCGAAACTATTCTGCATTGTTTCAAATGAAGACCAAACTCGTAACTCAAATATTCTCCTCCACGATCAGATCGTAGAAACTTTATTTTCTTGTTACGATGATTTTCAACTTCACTCTGAAATTCTTTGAACTTTTCAAATGTTTCAGACTTATGTTTCATTAAGTAGATATACCCATATCTGCTCAAATCATCTGTGAAGGTGAGAAAATAACGATATCCGCCTCGAGCCTCAATATTCATCGGACCACATACATCTGTATGTATGATTTCCAACAAATATGTTGCTCGCTCCATAGTACCGGAGAACGACGTTTTAGTCATCTTGCCCATGAGGCACGGTTCACAAGTACCAAGTGATTCATAATCAAGTGGTTCCAAAAGTCCATCAGTATGGAGTTTCTTCATGCGCTTTACACCGATATGACCTAAACGACAGTGCCACAAATAAGTTGCACTATCATTATCAACTCTGCATCTTTTGGCTTCAATATTATGAATATGTGTATCACTACTATCGAGATTCAACAAAAATAGACCACTCTTCAAGGGTGCATGACCATAAAAGATATTACTCATATAAATAGAACAACCATTATTCTCTGATTTAAATGAATAACCGTCTCGCATCAAACAAGATCCAGATATAATGTTCATGCTCAACGCTGGCACCAAATAATGTTTATTTAGGTCTAAAACTAATCCCGAAGGTAGATGTAGAGGTAGCGTGCCGACCGCGATCACATCAACTTTGGAACCATTTCCCACGCGCATTGTCACCTCGTCCTTAGCCAATCTTCGCTTAATCCGTAGTCCCTGTTTCGAGTTGCAAATATTAGCAACAGTAATCAAGATCAAATACCAGTGCTATCTGCGAGCATTAGTAAGGTACACATCAATAACATGTATATCACATATACCTTTGATCACCTTGCCATCCTTCTTATCCGCCAAATACTTGGGGCAGTTCCGCTTCCGGTGACGATGCGCTTGCGAGAAGCACTCAATCTCAGGCTTAGGTCCCGACTTGGGTTTCTTCTCTTGAGCAGCAACTTGCTTGCTGTTTTTTTTTAAGTTCCCCTTCTTCTTCCCTTTGCCCTTTTTCTTGAAACTGGTGGTCTTATTGACCATCAACACTTGATGCTCCTTCTTGATTTCTACCTCCGCTGCCTTTAGCATTGCGAAGAGCTCGGGAATTGTCTTATCCATCCCTTGCATATTATAGTTCATCACGAAGCTCTTGTAGCTTGGTGGCAGTGATTGGAGAATTCTGTCAATGATGCTATCATCCGGAAGATTAACTCCCAGTTGAATCAAGTGATTATTATACCCAGACATTTTGAGTATATGCGCACTGACAGAACTATTAACTTCAACTCCTGGCATTTGCTTGAAATATTAACTTCAACTCCTGGAACATCTCATATGCTCCATGACGTTAAAAACGTCGTTAAAATCCCGGTTCTAAGCTGTAAAGCATGGCACATTGAACTATTGAGTAGTCATCAGCTTTGCTCTGCCAGACGTTCTTAACGCCGCTGGTTGCATCAAGAAGCAGTTCGGCACCCAACGGTGCTTCCGGACGTAATTCTTCTGTGCAGCAATGAGGATAATCCTCAAGTTATGGACCCAGTCCGTGTAATTGCTACCATCATCTTTCAACTTTGCTTTCTCAAGGAACGCATTAAAACTCAAGGGAACAACAACATGGGCCATCTATCTACAATCAACATAGACAAGCAAGATACTATCAGGTACTAAGTTCATGATAAATTTAAGTTCAGTTAATCATATTACTTAAGAACTCCCACTTAGATAGACATCCCTCTAATCCTCAAAGTGATCACGTGATCCAAATCAACTAAACCATGTCCGATCATCACGTGAGATGGTGTAGTTTCAATGGTGAACATCACTATGTTGATCATATCTACTATATGATTCACGCTCGACCTTTCGGTCTCCGTGTTCCGAGGCCATATCTGTTATATGTTAGTCTCATCAAGTTTAACCTGAGTATTCCGCGTGTGCAACTGTTTTGCACCCGTTGAATTTGAACGTAGAGCCTATCACACCCGATCATCACGTGATGTCTCAGCACGAAGAACTTTCGCAACGGTGCATACTCAGGGAGAACACTTATACTTTGATAATTTAATGAGGGATCATCTTATAATGCTACCGTCAATCAAAGCAAGATAAGATGCATAAAAGATAAACATCACATGCAATCAATATAAGTGATATGATATGGCCATCATCATCTTGTGCTTGTGATCTCCATCTCCGAAGCACCATCATGATCACCATCGTCACCAGCGTGACACCATGATCTCCATCGTAGCATCGTTGTCGTCTCGCCAATCTTATGCTTCTACGACTATCGCTACCGCTTAGTGATAAAGTAAAGTATTACAGGGCGATTGCATTGTATACAATAAAGCGACAACCATATGGCTCCTGCCAGTTGCCGATAACTCGGTTACAAAACATGATCATCTCATACAATAAAATTTAGCATCATGCCTTGACCATATCACATCACAACATGCCCTGCAAAAACAAGTTAGACGTCTTCTACTTTGTTGTTGCAAATTTTACGTGGCTGCTACGGGCTTAGCAAGAACCATTCTTACCTACGCATCAAAACCACAACGATAGTTTGTCAAGTTGGTGCTGTTTTAACCTTCGCAAGGACCGGGCGTAGCCACTCGGTTCAACTAAAGTTGGAGAAACTGATACCCGCCACCACACGTGTGCAAAGCACGTCGGTAGAATCAGTCTCGCGTAAGCGTCTGGCGTAATGTCGGTCAGGGCCGCTTCATCCAACAATACCGCCGAACCAAAGTATGACATGCTGGTAAGCAGTATGACTTATATCGCCCACAACTCACTTGTGTTCTACTCATGCATATGACATCTACGCATAAAACCTGGCTCGGATGCCACTGTTGGGGAACGTAGTAATTTCAAAAGTTTTCCTACGCACACGCAAGATCATGGTGATGCATAGCAACGAGAGGGGAGAGTGTTGTCCACGTACCGTCGTAGACCGAAAGCGGAAGCGTTAGCACAACGCGGTTGATGTAGTCGTACGTTTTCACGATCCGACCGATCAAGTACCGAGCGCACGGCACCTCCGAGTTCAGCACACGTTCAGCCTGATGACGTCCCTCGAACTCCGATCCAGCCGAGTGTTGAGGGAGAGTTTCGTCAGCACGGCGGCATGGTGACGATGATGATGTTCTACCGACGTAGGGCTTCGCCTAAGCACCGCTACAGTATTATCGAGGTGGACTATGGTGGAGGGGGGCACCGCACACGGCTAAAAGATCAAACGATCAATTGTTGTGTCTCTAGGGTGCCCCCCTGCCCCCGTATATAAAGGAGCAAGGGGGGAGGTGCGGCCGGCCAGGAGGGGGTGCGCCGCCCCCCTCTCCTTGTCCTATTCGGACTGGGGGGAGGGGCGCGCGGCCCTTGCCCTGGCCGCCTCTCCTCTTCTCCACTAAGGCCCATTATGGCCCTTTAACCCCCCCGGGGGGGGGGGTTCCGGTAACCCCTCCGGTACTCCGGTAAAATCCCGATTTCACCCGGAACACTTCCGATATCCAAACATAGACTTCCAATATATCAATCTTCATGTCTCGACCATTTCGAGACTCCTCGTCATGTCCGTGATCACATCCGGGACTCCGAACAACCTTCGGTACATCAAAACATATAAACTCATAATATAACTGTCATCAAAACTTTAAGCGTGCGGACCCTACGGGTTCGAGAACTATGTAGACATGACCGAGACACGTCTCCGGTCAATAACCAATAGCGGAACCTGGATGCTCATATTGGCTCCTACATATTCTACGAAGATCTTTATCGGTCAAATCGCATAACAATATCGTTGTTCCCTTTGTCATCGGTATGTTACTTGCCCGAGATTCGATCGTCAGATCTCAATACCTAGTCCAATCTGCTACCGACAAGTCTCTTTACTCGCTCAGAATACATCATCCGCAACTAATTCATTAGTTGCAATGCTTGCAAGGCTTAAGTGATGTGCATTACCGAGAGGGCCCAGAGATACCTCTCCGACAATCGGAGTGACAAATCCTAATCTCGAAATACGCCAACCCAACAAGTACCTTCGGAGACAGCCATAGAGCACCTATATAATCACCCAGTTACGTTGTGACGTTTGGTAGCACACAAAGTGTTCCTCCGGTAAACGGGAGTTGCATAATCTCATAGTCATAGGAACATGTATAAGCGTGAAGAAAGCAATAACAACATACAAAACGATCAAGTGCTAAGCTAACGGAATGAGTCAAGTCAATCACATCATTCTCCTAATGATGTGATCCTGTTAATCAAATGACAACTCATGTCAATGGCTAGGAAACATAATCATCTTTGATCAACGAGCTAGTCAAGTAGAGGCATACTAGTGACACTCTGTTTGTCTACGTATTCACACAACGACACAAGTATTATGTTTTCGGTTAATACAATTCTAGCATGAATAATGAACATTTATCATGATATAAGGAAATAAATAATAACTTTATTATTGCCTCTAGGGCATATTTCCTTCAGGTAAAACACCCCCCTTCCCTCATGAGCAAAGTCCAAAATAACCTATGTCATAACCCTAATGGGTAGTGGGTTTTGACCCACCTTTGGGTTGCCTAAAAGATTTCAAATGGTCATCTCCTCACAACCCGCATAAGGAGGATATCCCAATGAATCCCCCCCCCCCTCTGACTCATGAGGGGGGCACCGCCACGCCCACTACCTTGCAAGATGTTTGTAGCTTCTCGTTTGGCAAGTGTTGGTTATCATATCAAAATCATTGTTGCTCAAGTTGTAGCAACTTGGAACTCGCAACATCTCGAATCCAATTATTTCTCAGATCAATGTGCTTAGTTCGAGATTGATATCTTGAATTCATGGTATAAAGAAATTAATCAAGCGTTTGATAAAAACATTGAACCAACATTTCAAAAATGTTAGACAGAGCATTTGAAAATGTTACATGTGATGACATGTCTTGATCTTGTAGATAAAAATGTTAATCAAGCATTTCAAAAACAAGTATTTGAAAAATGTTGAATGGGTATTTGAAAATGTTGAACAAGTGTTTGAATATGTCTAATAAGTTTTAAAGAATGTTGAACAAGTATTTGAAAAATGTTGAACAAGCGTTCAGACAATTTTGAACGTGTATAAAAAATGTTGATCACTTATTAAAAAAAATGATGAATTCTTTTGATCATGCATATAAAAATGTTAATCAAGCATTTGGAAAAATGTTGAAAAAGTATTTGAAAAATATTAATCAAGCATTTGGGAAAATGTTAAATGTGTATAGAAAAAATGTTGATCATGTATGAAATAAATGATGAATTTTTTTATCATGTATATAAAATTGCTAATCAAGTATTTGAAAAAAATGTTGAATAAGTGTTTGAAAATGTTAATCAAGCATTTGGAAAATGTTAAATGTGTATAAAAAAATGTTGACCATGTATTCAAAACATGTTAATCTTTTTATTTGAAAACTATGAATCAAGCATTTAAAAAATGCATAAAAAAAGTTGACCATGTATTTTTTTTAAATGTATAGAAAAAACATTGATCATGTATTAAAAAGAGGTTAAACTTGTATCTGAAAAATGTTAAAAGTGTTTGTAGAAAATATGTTGACCATGTATTACAAAAGTGCATGATTTCTGTTGGAAAAATGTGACGTGTATTTAAAAAAAATAGAATAATAACCGAAAGAACAAAGAAAACCAGAATAGAAACAAAATAAACAAAAGAAAAAAGGAAATAAAAACAAAGAAACAAAACACAAAAATGAATGAAAAAGAATCGAAAGAAAACGGAGAAGAAACAAAGAAAAGAACCAAGATAAAACAGAAAAAAAAATCCCGAAGAAAACTTGTGGCCCTTTGCCCGGGCTAGGCCCTAGGCGGCCGCACTCGCCATCTAGGCCCAGGGCCGGCCGGGAAGGCTCATTTTTGACGTAAAAAAGGTTTACCAAAGGAATCACTCGATAATCTAGGAGGGTACGAAGCAGTGGATTACCACCTAGGAGTGTGAAAATTTATTTAATGCTGCAAGTAATTATTCAACGGTAATGATAACTCCCGAACATTCGGGCGTTCGGGAGTTAAGCATGGCAACCCAAACGGATTTAGATGGCAAGTTTAGTTTGCGTGAGATTAGGGAAACATGGCAATTTTTTGACAAAAAAAACAAAAAGGTACGAAATTGCCATCCCTATGAACTAAAGTTGCCATCTCCTATGAACCAAAGTTGCCATGTAAAAACGTTCGGGACGAAATGCTCAAAATCCAAATGTTCGGGAGTTATTGGATTCCTTATTCAAATAGATAGATGTTCTCGTTTGCAATTTAGGAACAACTCATTGACATTATATTTTTGCGGGTGAACTCATTGATATATTAAAGAACTCTTGCCTCTGGATTGCAGCTCTTTCATATTGGAATAAACTACTCCCTATGTAAAGAAATATAAGAGCGTTTAGTTCATACTCCTAGTTACATGTATTTTAAGTTTATTTTTTCTAAAATAGTTACTCAGTTTACTTTGACTTTTTGTGTTGAGCATCGGCAACTTGTTGTTACATAGAGTTTTGTTTTTTTTAGACAATACAGAGAGGTGACTCCGCCAAAGGCCAGAACTCCCGGCGATGTGAAGGCCGGGCCGTGGGAGTTCACCGAGCGGGGCCCACATGTCAGCAGCCTACCGCGAGAGGAATATCCGCCTCGTCGCGGGCTAACCCTCTCTTCTCCCCCGATCCCCACGCGATCTCGCCCGCCGCCGCCGCCGCCGCCGAAAAACCATGGCTTTCTCCGCGCGGAGGAGCCTCGCCACCAGCCTCTCCAGCCACCTCACCCGCCGCCTCCACCCCTCCCTCTCCCACCTCGTCCCCTCCTCCCACCGCGACGACAACCGCGAGGACCCCTCCTCCTCCTCCTCCGCCCCCCCGTTCCCCACCCAGCAAGCCCCGCCGCACTTCCCCTCCGGCGACCTCCGTCGGCGCGCGAGATCCCAGGGCCTGGCCCTCCCGCTCCCCTTCGGCGCCCACCTCGCGGCCCGCCGCAGCTTCTCCACCTCCTCCCCCGGACCGCAGATCGATGGGATCCTCACCGACCCCGCGGCCGGCCAGATGGACGTCGCGGCGGGCGTCCTCTCCGACGCCGCGGCCTCGGTCGCGCCCGCCTTCCCGTTGCCCTTCCCGGGCGAAGTGGCCGCCGCCGCCGCAGACTCGTCCCCCCCCGTCGCGGCACTGCAGTACGCCATCGACGCCGTCCATTCGTTCACCGGGCTCAACTGGTAAGCCTCGTAGCACCGGGCACCGGGCCATGCCGTAACACTTTGGATCAAGTAAACTGCTGATAAAGTTCTGAACTTTGGTCATTTTTTAGGTGGGCTTCTATTGCGGTGACCACCATCTTGATCCGAACGGTGACCATCCCGCTGCTTGTGAACCAGCTCAAGTCCACGATGAAGTTGAATGTAATGAGCTCATTTGAGTAACTTGTATATATATATATAGTTTGTTTATATATGTACTCCCTCCGTCCGAAAAAGCTTGGCACAAGCTTTTTCGGACGGAGGGAGTATGCTTTATTGTATGTCCGTTCTGCTTTTTGCCAATGCGTTTTATGACAAACTTCTACAGAAACTCAAGTTCAATCTTCTGTGCAATTTGTAGTGAAGGCAGTCTCGTGTATTTAACATGTACTCCCTCTGTCCCATAATGTAAGACGTTTTTTCATACTAGTGTAGTGTCAAAAAACGTCTTACATTACGGGACGGAGGGAGTATGTTTTAGATGTCTCGATTCAAGCTTGGTGATAGAGATAATAATGCAAGGTCAAGTGGGGATGGGAGAATTTGATGGCTGCATGTGCCAAATGTGTTTTCTTTCAGCTAACATGTAAACAGTTATTATGTGAATGTATTGTCTCCATTTCCTCCAGTGGCCTGCAATTCTTTAGCCTTAAATAGCAACATGGAAACGATTCTTCAGGTCTAGATCATTTATGTCATCATTTGATTCATAAATTGAAATTGTATAGCCACATGCATTTTACAAAAGTGTACTGTCCCCCTTTTTCTGTTATGCGAAGGAGTAGAATGAGTATCCAAATGCTTCATGTACTTAATTAAAGGGGATACAGTTGGCGTTATATTTTTTTTCGGTTAACCTGTCCAACTACTTTGATCTTGATCATCACTTCTGATTGCCATCCTGTGGCTGAAGGCTTGTAGTTGAGGACATAGGAAGAAACATCATATCATGCAGATTTGATATGCCTCCACTAAGTTATATGAGACTATCCTACGTCACTCAATCTTTCTGAGAGGCCTGATAGTTATATGATGTTCCTTTTGTTATGTTCTTTTCTTATTTATATAAATCTGTCCACATTATATGTCTGGCGTGCTTCTTCGTGTGACTGCAATGTACCCACTTGAATTTCCTCTTACAAACTCTTGCTTTATGTAGGCAATGAGGCCAGAAATTGAGGCAATCAACATGGAAATGCGTAATGTAAGTAGATTTATTTCTTCAGTTCAAGTTGCATTTTATATGGTAACTTACTTGAAGCATGTTCATTATATACACCATAATGGTATTAACAGCAACATCCTGCGATCATATTTTTACTATTTTTTTTCTGCAATTCTACACACGTAACCTTTTTCCATGTCCTTTGATTTGTTGCCTCCCCTTTATCAAACCATACTTTTCTGTTATTTGGAGTGTTTGGGAGATATGTAAGGTGAAATTTATATGTCTAGATGTGCCCTAGTTATTGCACATCTAAGCGAGTCAATCAAACTACAAAGGAAAAGAAAAAAGACCAAACAAATGTCTGCACGAATCTTCATGTAAAATCAATGGTATATGACTTAGATGTGCAGTACTTAGGGCACATCTAGATGTGCTTTAGCAAAACTGAATTTATGTTCCAGCATATTTACGATCTACATATAATCAACGATATTATCATCCTTCACTCTTTTTCTTAGTCATATTTGTCAAAGTTGACTGTTATAAATTGACCAAGGTATGATGTTTACAAATAATGCAACACAAATTTTTCTTTCATGCTGTATAATGCTGATACTGCATAAATGCATTTGCAGGAACCTAAGTTTAATTTTGTCCAAGACAATTTACACTCCTAGGGAACATAAAATATATTTTAGTTCAAAACAGTTTATATTGTCCACTCCTAATGATATAACCTTTCATGTTTACTTACTACAGTCAATGGATCCACAATCGATGCTAGAGGGGAAAAAGAAATTGGGCGAGCTATTCACAAAGTATGCAACTTCCAATGGTTTATTTATTTATTTATTTTCGCGTGAATTTTTCGTAATCTGGAAGTTATTTATTTGGCCTGCTGTGTTAAAAAGTTCTATGCTTTGGTGCAATTTTGCCAACTAATCACATTACGTTCATGTCTGTGGTTATTCAAACTCGACCGTGTTCCTTTAAATGCCTTGGACTCTGTAGAATCTTTTAGGTTTTGAAATTGCTTTGTTGGCCATTAAATTGTTTTTGCTATCATCCTTGTTCAGGGAGCGCCTCTGTTTTTAATTTTTTTGCTCAAATCAGCAATCATGCTTTTCATGTTTTATAGAATTTGACTTTGCCTCTTTAACCTCTATTATTGTTTATGTGGTCTTTTACTTCTTTTAGCCATACACAAATATTTCTATTGTTTTAATTTTTGAATGTCTGCCATCAGGCATGGTGTTAATCCATTGACCCCGTTAAAGGGTTTATTCATCCAAGGGCCTATATTCATGAGCTTTTTCTTCGCTGTAAGTTCATACCACTTCCTTGTAATGTCAAAAATTCTAACTACAACCACACCTAGTTATAATAGTGCCATCTTACAGTAACATTTATCTTCTTCTTTTAATGTTCTTCCACCTTGTTCCTCTGTCTAAACTGTAGATACAAAACATGGTGGAGAAAGTCCCTTCTTTGAAAGGAGGTGGAGCTTATTGGTTTACTGATTTGACAACTCCTGATGAGCTTTACATCCTCCCAGTGTTGACATCAGTGACGTTCTTGGCTACGGTGGAGGTATGCACCCTTGCCGATGCAATAATTATGTCCTAGTATATGTTATTATATAGATAAGAAAATATTTGTTTTTCCAGCTCAATATGCAAGAAGGTATGGAGGGAAATCCTATGCTGCAAACGATGAAGAATTTCTCTAGAATATTGGCTCTTATGACTATACCATTTACAATGCACTTTCCCAAGGTATGAAATACTCAAGACTATTAATTCATGAATCATACCCATAAAATTCTAACTAGAAGTTATCTGCAAGGAATTTGAACATACTGGGAGTGCAGGTAAATTGGCATGATTAAGTGCCCTCTCCTACTGAATTACCAAATCTGGGCTTGTGGGAAAACAATGCTATATAATGGAAAAAAATTCTATGAGACCAGGTCTCACGGGTTAGCAGGTGAGACCCATCCTGATGGATGACACGTGGCATTCATCAATCACAAAGCATCTATCCCACCCCCCACCTGAAATCAGGGGGGAGAGATTAGATGCTTTGTGATTTGTGAATGCAACATGTCATCCATCAGGGCGGGTCTCACCTGGTTTATATGAGACCTGGTCTCATATAATTTTTTTCCCTATATAATGACCATTTTTTGGGTACTGCCTTAGATTAGCTTCTGAAACTGGGCAAAATTTGCCCCATAACTTGGAAAGTCCATTTAGTAACTATTTCTCTGTGATCACGACCACAATCAGTCTTCACTAGTTGCCTTATTCATCCATATATGGGCTTGATATTACCTGAAATGTAAGGCAATTTGTTGTGTATTAAAGCCCTGTTTGCACCATTGTCAAAGCTTTCATGGTGTGGTCTGGAGTTGGGAATAAACACGGGTATGGGCTACTCCCTTGATTTCTTGGGGGAGGGCTAGAGCAGAAATTTATTTTGCATGGTTCAGCTGGAGCTACCATTTAGGTGTTCATAGTGCATCAGATAGACAGATACAGTTAAGTTTGTACCCTAAAGGAGGACCTGTTTTTGTACACCTAACTGCTGAAGATCATTGTACACCGATTGATTGAAATATATGTAAATCCTTTTTTAAGAAAATAAGCTATAGCCGTTATCCACACTCAAATATGCTACAAATCGTTGCTTGCAACTTCCGCAAGAAATATGTGGCATTCATCCCCAAAAACCAAATATACATGGTGCCAGTGGTTTCATGCTTAACCTAATAACTATCTTCTTTTGTTGATGCCATATTCTATCCACCTTAACGTAGCTAAGTTTCTCTGTTTGCAGCATTAACATCACTTTTCACTGTCTATATCTTCTATTTTCTTCTGCACTGCCATCAATACTCTTTTTTGCTTCTGCAGGCAATTTTCTGTTACTGGGTAACGGCAAACTTGTTCTCTCTTGGGTATGGTTTTGGTAAGTCCTTCTCCAGGCTTGAAACCTTGCACATGTCCATGTCTTCTGTTTGTCTCCTTCCCTAGTTTCTAATGCGTTTACCTTCCTTCCAAAATTTTCTCTCAGCTCTCCGGAAGACAGCCGTAAGGTATTTCTTGAATCTTCCAGAGGTTATACCCGAACCTGCGCAAGTGTCGACCTTCAACCTTTTCGAGACACCAAAGCCAGTGTCAGCAGTTGATACACCCACCGGAAACAACGGTGATTCACCCACTGGAGACAACGGTGATTCACCCACCGCAGCCAACGGGTCAGAGCAGTCTAATGCTGAGCTAAGCGACCGGGTTGTGTTTCTTGAGAAGAAGATTGCGGAACTTGAGAGGCGGGCTAAAGCTAGAGGCGAATCTCAAGAGTAATAAACTAACAGGTAAGTTTTGATCGAGCACGTGAATCCTATCCTAAAAAAGCACTGTTTGTAACCTGTGTCTGGTGGCGAAGGGATATCTGGCACCGACTTACCAATATAGCACCAAGATTAGACTTGGACTATCCAATTTTGTGAGCATTTGTGTGTGGCAACTGTTGTTTTGAGCGAATAAACCGGAGGGATCCTGGCAGATAAAATCGCCAGTGTTTGTTGGATTAACCGCAGTGATGCTGGTCGAGCAGAAACCAGAGGGTACTTATTATTCTTGTATCACTTGCTTGACATTTGAGAATCAAACGATGTAATAGTATTAGCTTTTAGTTTGCGATCAAGATAAAACGAGGCTGTCGAAAACATATGGCGGGACCGTCGATTCCTGTTACACTGTTGGATGATAAAGTGATGAAGTAATACCCTGTTATTCTGAGACAGACTTAAATCACTGCGTACTTTCTACTTGTATCCCCTCACATAGATGATGCTGTGACTTGCGCTTTAATATGCATTTGATCACGAAGATTGATATGAACATGTTCAATGAAATGAGCCATAGTTCTTCCCACCGGACATGAGATTTGCAAGATGCTTCTCTGGCTCGTGCTGATAAACGTCTATCTATAGTTCTTCCATCGTCTCTCGCTACAGTAGTACCATATCACAGGCGTGATCTCAAATATATTACTCCATCCCAGTCTAAAAAGAACTCGAGATCCTCAACCCTACGCAACGTGTTTGATTCAGGGCAGTTAGAGCAACTCTAGCAGACCCCGCAAAACGCGCTTGCAGTTTCACGAAGATCGCTAGCGCGGCCGAACAGATACTGTAAAACTGAAATAAAGAGCTCCTTCCTCCAGTCCGGCCGTTGCCGCGCCTTCCTCCAGCCGGCCGCGCCCAATCCCTTCGGCCGCGCCCCGTCGCCTGCAGTCCATGCCCCGTCGCCCGTCGGCCACGCCCATCACCCATCGGTCGCACCCGCCCTCGCCGGTCGCGCCCGCTGCCACGCCTGCCGCCCGTCGCCTCCGTCGTCCGCGCACAGCCTTGCTGGCCACACCCCGTCGCCTCCGTCATCCGCGCCTTGCTCTATTGCCAGGCGAGCCGTGCCCCTTTGCCTGCCGCGTCGGGAGGATTCCGGCGGCCAGGCTGAGGTCATAGGAGGCCACGACGATGTCAAGCTCGTCCAATTCGAACCGGCGGCGATCGATTGCGGCGTCTAGCGGCCTTTTCTGATGTGCGGTGATGAATTCCGGCGAGTTTAGGGTGGATTCCGCAAACTCCACGGCGGCGTGTTTGCTCCGACGAGGTTTGACCGGTATACGGGGCCCCCTATATTCGGCCCTCCAACCTCCAAAGATAAGGGTTTCGGGTGTGCATTTGCGGTGGTCCTTAAAAATTTTATGGGTTGGACTACTTCTACAGTTTCTGTTCTGACACTTTTTTCAGCCAAAACTGTAAAACGCAAAATTTTTGCGGGTTTGACCACTTATGCGAGGTCTGCTAGAGATGCTCTTAAGGGAATGGGAGTTTCAAGGATATGTGACAAAAAAGTCCAGGATGAAAGCGCAAATAGAATTGAGGAGGCTAATTTCGAATCTCTTCCCTGCTCCCTCCTATTAATTCACATGAGATATAATTTTCTCTTGAATTCCCACCACACACCAAACACGGGTTTGAAACTAATTATCAACTGCCCGAGGTTAATCTCTCAATAAACTCTCACATGTAAACTCTCATTCCTTCTCCCGAACCCTTGCGGCTGGTGTCCGTCCACCCTCCATGTAAAAACTAAAAAGGTTCCGTTGGTAAGAGGATTCCTCGCAAAAAAAACCCCACCTTTTTCATAAGGGACAGTAATGAGTCCCACTTGTAGACACATATTTACTACGTTTGCTTTGGAACACTTGTAGAGATGGGCTCTTGCATGAGTCCCACTCCTCTTATTTGTCCATATCTTTTTCTTCACCTAGACAAAAGTGACACATAAAAGGACTATAAGCCCCTTCTTATAAATTGCTCTTATCTAGGTGGCTCATCTCTGCAAGGGAAAGTAGTTCTGTAGGGTGTGAGGTTGATGTGTAACTGTTATGCCATACTACTTTCTTGCTAGTATTTGTGTCTACTGTTTTGGTCCATGAGGCCACTAACAATGCATTATCATGTGCTAGTATCATGGCGCATGATACTATTTTAATCACTACAATTGCATAGTATCATACATTAGTATCACTAGCACATATGCCCGTGCGTTGCAACGGAAAATACCGATGTTTTGCGCAAGCATAATGTCCCATAGCATCGGATTCACTATGAAGAACATGTTGCAACGCAATATCCTTTTACAAAATGAACATAAAAAAATAAGTTGCAATTTAGCCGTGTTCATATTTTCTTTGCGGGGCATAATCTCCCACTGATTCCATTTAAGTACAATCCTTTTTAATGGCATTTAAGTATAATTCTTTCATTAATTACCATGACGTCCTCACTTGTTTTTGTCGGGAATCAAATCCTTCCTTTTCTAATTTAGTAGCCCCAACACATTGAAGCCTATAGATCCTTTCTTTTAGTAATCCTTCCTTTTTTCCTCAAATCCTTCATGTAGAATTTATTAAGACCACAATCTTTCTAATAGTTATTCCACCGGTTTACCCATAATCCTTTCTTTAATTAGCCACATCCGTTTAAATATTATATTTAAGCCCACAATCCTTTCTTTATTAGCTCATTCGCTTAATTAGCTCGCCCTAAACATGATGACTGCCACTCGTACATTTAGAGTGAGTTGGGATTAGTAAATATGAAAGATGCATAAGTCTTTGGTTGTTACGTCGAAGAGCTAGACAGGAGGTCCTGTGTTCAATTCGTACAATGTTGATTTATTTTGACCCAATTATTTTTCACGTTCTCTCTATGAAAGTCCATAAAAGGCCCATCAACATACAAGTACCTGGCTCAGATCGATTAACGTGTCTAAAGCAAACGAAGAAGACTAAACCAAACTAAGAATACCTATTTCCTTTAATAGTAGGTATAGATTATGTTATTTCATTTTATTTGTAGAATCACAACACAAAGTTGTGGATATGATCTATCTCTTATCAACTTTTCTATTCGATGCACTCCATCATAATATGATACTACAATATTCTCTGCAATGCCACGTCATATTTTGCTTAAGGTGACACTGCATTATACTCGTATCATACTTGCACTAGGAGAAGTCGTAGTACCGCATGTTTTCATAGTCATTGTGAAATTGGGCATGTTGTTTTGGTTGATGAACAGAACATGGTGGGACGGGAATGCCACCCATAGTTTCTAAAAGAAATTAAAATGAAATGCCAGTGGGCGTAATCTAAAATGGCAAACTCAAACGCGCCACATGCACAATAAAATTAAATCATGCAAGTTTTTTGGGGTTGCATGCAACAACTAAATAACTAAGAATACCATGGGGATCGACCGATGATCAATTACACATGCAACAATCCATGCATAAGTTGCCTCCTGTGTTTTTCATGCAGCGACCCGAACTCGTTTTTCTCAAGCTTTCCTATGTTTCTTGATCCTCTGTTTTGCTCAACTTCTCCTTTCCCATTCATATAGTTTCTCAAATTCCTATGTTCTAGTACCCTCTGTTCCGAACAGGGCCTAAACATCTAGTCATCCCTCATGTTCTCGCGTAGGCCCGAGGCAGTGAAAGAAATAAAGCTGCTCAAGTATGCATGTTGGGGCCTAACCTGGAATAATCTATGCACATTAGGACCCACGTATACAAGAACTGCAACTAAATACATTTCCGACAAACGCGTTTCACAGGCGCGACAGCACACGACGTACATTTCCGACACACTCTTGATAACTTGAGATCCTCAACCCTACGCTAGAGTTAACTACACACCTACAATACCCACCTGGACACACACCCACCTGGGTTGAGATCTCGATATCCTCACCCTACACTAACAAGGCACGCCTACAATACCCACCTAGACACACACCATCCTGGGTTCAGTTCCTCACGCTACGCTAACCAGACAGGAGATTGCCACCATCCTGGCAGATCCTCACGATACGCTAACCAGACAAGAGATTTGCGAGCATAATGTACAACGTACAAAACATTATGACAACTCTGACCCACCCGCTGAGGTACTTGGCGGCGTTGTCGGCAGCGTCGACCTGATCCGCTGGTTGAGCCTTCCGGTTGCGCCAGAGGGCCCTCACGAAGGGCGATCGTCACCATTGTGGCCGCTCCGATGCAGACACAGGCTGCCACGAGCAGCCGTCGGGAACCTGCTGCATCTCCCTGACACCGATGATCAATTAAACATAATATAATATGACTTGCATATGCATGGAGTAGTCACGGAACTATATGCAGGTCAAGGTTTTTTTTGGGGGGGGGGGGGGGGCTTTTGCCCCACAGCTTTGGAAGAATAATTCAAGTTGTCTTTGAAGTCTTAAGAATATAGTGTTATCGGAAATAATTTGCTACCCATGGTGGTAGCTACACATGGCCCCAATTTTAATCTCTAGTTATTTTGTAAATTATTTTGGACCATGAAAAATTAACTCTATAACGAAAATATCGTGACTTTGGGCTAGCCAGGCAAGCAAAAAGGCACTTGGGCCAGAAAGGCAAGCAAAAAGACCACGTATAACGCCCGAATATCAATTAACTCTATAACGCCGGAATGTGAAGGAAATATGCCCTAGAGGCAATAATAAAGTTATTATTTATTTCCTTATATCATGATAAATGTTTATTATTCATGCTAGAATTGTATTAACCGGAAACATAATACATGTGTGAATACATAGACAAACAGAGTGTCACTAGTATGCCTCTACTTGACTAGCTCGTTAATCAAAGATGGTTATGTTTCCTAACCATAGACATGAGTTGTCATTTGATTAACGGGATCACATCATTAGGAGAATGATCTGATTGACATGACCCATTCCGTTAGCCTAGCACTTGATCGTTTAGTATGTTGCTATTGCTTTCTTCATGACTTATACATGTTCCTGTAACTATGAGATTATGCAACTCCCGTTTACGGAGGAACACTTTGGGTACTACCAAGCGTCACAACGTAATCGGGTGATCATAAAGGAGTACTATGGTGTCTCCAAAGGTACTTGTTGGGTTGGCGTATTTGAGATTAGTATTTGTCACTCCGATTGTCGGAGAGGTATCTCTAGGCCTTCTAGGTAATACACATCACATAAGCCTTGCAAGCATTACAACTAATTATTTAGTTGTGAGATGATGTATTACTGAACGAGTAAAGAGACTTGCCGATGTGAGATTGAACTAGGTATTGGATACCGACGATCGAATCTCGGGTAAGTAACATACCGATGACAAAGGGAACAACGTATGTTGTTATGCGGTCCGACCGATAAAGATCTTCGTAGAATATGTAGGAACCAATATGGGCATCCAGGTCCCGCTATTGGTTATTGACGGAGATGTGTCTCGGTCATGTCTACATTGTTCTCGAACCGTAGGGTCCGTGACGCTTAAGGTTTCGATGGCGGTTATATTATGAGTTTGTGTATTTTGATGTACGAAGGTTGTTGAGTCCCGGATATGATCACGGACATGACGAGGAGTCTCGAAATGGTCGAGACATAAAGATTAATATATTGGACGGATATATTTGGACACGGAAAGGTTCGGAGAAGTTTGGAGCTCCGGAGGTTCTGAACCCCGGAGGTATATGGGCCTTATTGGGCCCATGTAGGAGGAAGGAGAAGGAACAAGGGAGGCGCGCCCCAAGCCCAATCCGAATTGGGGAAGGGGCCGGCCCCTTTCCTTTCTCCTTCCCTCTTCCTATTCCTACTACTAGTGCTACTTCCTAATACTAGTACTCCTTCCTTCCCTCCAAATAAGATAAGGAAGAGAGGAAACCTACTTGGAGTAGGTTTCCCCCTCCTTGGTGCGCCTCCTTGGGGCCGGCCACCTCCTCCCTCCCTCCTTTATATACGGGGAGGGGCACCTAGAACACACAAGTTGATCCTTGAGATCGTTCCTTAGCCGTGTGCGGTGCCCCTCCACCATATTCCACCTCGGTCATATCGTGGCGGTGCTTAGGCGAAGCCTGCGTCGGTGAAACATCAAGATCGTCCTGCGCCGTCGTCTTGTGGAACTCCATCTCCCGGAGCTTTCTTTGGATCGGAGCCCGTGGGCGTCATCGAGCTGAGCGTGTGCCAAGAACTCGGGCGCCGAATGCTTGGCGCTGGGATCGGCTGGATCGTGAGGAGAACGTCGACTACTTCCTCACGTCATCATCGACTCGGAGGTGCCGGAGTAACGGCGCTGGGATCGGCAGGATCGCGAGGAGAACGTCTGACTACTTCCTCTACGTTGTGATCGCTTCCGCTACGGTCTCACGAGTGCGTAGACAACACTCTCCCTCTCGTTGCTATGCCATCACCATGGTCACGTGTGTGCGTAGGAAATTTTTTGAAATTACTGCGTTCCCCAAGCGGTGGCATCCGAGCCTGGTTTTATGCGTTGATGTCATATGCACGAGTAGAACACAAGTGAGTTGTGGGCGATACAAGTCATACTGCCTACCAGCATGTCATACTTTGGTTCAGCGGTATTGTGAGATGAAGCGGCCCGGACCGACATTACGCGTACGCTTACGCGAGACTGGTTTCACCGTTACGAGCATTCGTGCTTAAAGGTGGCTGGCGGGTGTCTGTCTCTCTCACTTTAGTTGAACCGAGTGTGTCTACGCCCGGTCCTTGAGAAGGTTAAAACGGAGTCTATTTGACGAAGTATCGTTGTGGTTTTGATGCGTAGGTAAGAACGGTTCTTGCTCAGCCCGTAGCAGCCACGTAAAACTTGCAACAACAAAGTAGAGGACGTCTAACTTGTTTTTGCAGGGCATGTTGTGATGTGATATGGTCAAGACGTGATGCTATATTTTATTGTATGAGATGATCATGTTTTGTAATGGCGAGTTATCGGCAATGGCAGGAGCCATATGGTTGTCGCTTTATTGTATGAAATGCAACGCCTGTAATTGCTTTACTTTATCACTAAGCGGTAGCGATAGTCGTAGAAGCAATAGATGGCGTAACGACAATGATGCTACGATGGAGATCAAGGTGTCGCGCCGGTGACGATGGTGATCATGACGGTGCTTCGAAGATGGAGATCACAAGCACAAGATGATGATGGCCATATCATATCACTTATATTGATTGCATGTGATGTTTATCCTTTATGCATCTTATTTTGCTTGGATTGACGGTAGCATTTTAAGATGATCTCTCACTAAAATTATCAAGTAGTGTTCTCCCTGAGTATGCACCGTTGCCAAAATTCGTCGTGCCGAGACACCACGTGATGATCGGGTGTGATAAGCTCTACGTCCATCTACAACGGGTGCAAGCCAGTTTTGCACACGCAGAATACTCAGGTTATACTTGACGAGCCTAGCATATGCAGATATGGCCTCGAAACACGGAGACCGAAAGGTCGAGCGTGAATCATATAGTAGATATGATCAACATAAGATGTTCACCATTGAAAACTACTCCATCTCACGTGATGATCGGTTATGGTTTAGTTGATTTGGATCACGTGATCACTTAGATGACTAGAGAGATGTACGTCTAAGTGGGAGTTCTTAAGTAATATGATTAATTGAACTTAAATTTATCATGAACTTAGTACTGATAGTATCTTGCTTGTCTATGTACATTTGTAGATAGATGGCTCGTCTTTGTTGTTCCGTTGAATTTTAATGCGTTCCTTGAGAAAGCAAAGTTGAAAGATGATGGTAGCAATTACACGGACTGGGTCCGTAGAATTTGAGGATTATCCTCATTGCTGCACGGAAGAGTTACGTCTGGATGCACCGCTAGGTGCCAACTTCTTCTTGATGTAACCGACGACGTTAAGAACGTCTGGCGAGCAAAGGCGATGACTACTCTATAGTTGAGTGTGCCATGCTTTACGGCTTAGAACCGGGTCTTCAACGACGTTTTGAAAGTCGTGGAGCATATGAAATGTTCCAAGAGTTGAAGTTGATATTTCAACAGAATGCGGATTGAGAGATATGAAGTCTCCAATAAGTTCTATAGCTGCAAAATGGAGGAGAATGGGTGCATCGGTGAGCACATACTCAGAATGTGCAGGTATTACAATCACTTGACTCAAGCTGGAGTTGATCTTCCGGATGATTGTGTCATTGACAGAATTCTTCAATCAACGCCACCAAGCTACAAAGGCTTCGTGATGAACTATAATATGCAAGGGTTAGTAAAGACTATGCTCGAGCTCTTACGCAATGCTTTGAAAGCTGCGGAGGTAGAAATCAAGAAGGAGCATCAAGTGTTGATGGTCAATAAGACCACTAGTTTCAAGAAGAAAGGCAAAGGGAAGAAGAAGGGAACTTCAAGAAGAACAGAAAACAAGTTGCTGCTCAATGTCAGAAACCCAAGTCTGGACCTAAACCTGAAACTGAGTGCTTCTACTGCAAGCAGACTGGTCTCTGGAAGCGGAACTGCCCCAAGTATTTGGCGGATAAGAAGGATGGCAAGGTGAACAAAGGTATATGTGATATACATGTTATTGATGTGTACCTTACTAGAGCTCGCATGATAGCACTGGGTATTTGATACGGGTTCTGTTGCTAATATTTGCAACTCAAAGCAGGGGACTCTGATTGCGAACACTGGCAAAGGACGAGGTGACAATGCGCGTGGGAAATGGTTCCAAAGTCGACGCGGTCGGCACGCTACCTCTACATCTACCTTCGGGATTAGTTTTAGACCTAAATAATTGTTATTTGGTGCCAGCGTTAAGCATGAACATTATATCTGGATCTTGTTTGATGCGAGACGGTTATTCATTTAAATCAGAGAATAAAGGTTGTTCTATTTATATGAATAATATCTTTTATGGTCATGCACCCTTGAAGAGTGGTCTATTTTTAATGAATCTCGATAGTAGTGATACACATATTCATAATGTTGAAACCAAAAGATGCAGAGTTGATAATGATAGTGCGACTTATTTGTGGCAGTGCCGTTTAGGTCATATCGGTATAAAGCGCATGAAGAAACTCCATCTTGATGGACTTTTGGAGTCACTTGATTATGAATCACTTGGCACTTGCGAACCGTGCCTCATGGGCAAGATGACTAAAACCCGTTCTCGGTACTATGGAGAGAGCAACAGATTTGTTGGAAATCATACATACAGATGTATGTGGTCCAATGAATGTTGAGGCTCGTGGCGGATATCGTTATTTTCTCACCTTCACGGATGATTTAAGCAGATATGGATATATCTTCTTAATGAAACATAAGTCTGAAACATTTGAAAAGTTCAAAGAATTTCAGAGTGAAGTTGAAAATCATCGTAATAAGAAAATAAAGTTTCTACGATCTGATCGTGGAGGCGAATATTTGAGTTACGAGTTTGGTCTACATTTGAAACAATGCGGAATAGTTTAGCAACTCACGCCACCCGGAACACCACAGCGCAATGGTGTGTCCGAACGTCGTAATCGCACTTTACTAGATATGGTGCGATCTATGATGTCTCTTACAGATTTACCGCTATCGTTTGGGGTTATGCTCTTGAGACGGCCGCATTCACACTGAATAGAACACCGTCAAAATCCGTTGAGACGACACCTTATGAACTGTGGTTTAGCAAGAAACCAAAGTTGTCGCTTTCTTAAAGTTTGGGGATGCGATGCTTATGTGAAAAAGCTTCAACCTGATAAGCTCGAACCTAAATCGGAGAAATGTGTCTTCATAGGATACCCAAAGGAGACAGTTGGGTACACCTTCTATCACAGATCCGAAGGCAAGACATTTGTTGCTAAGAATGGATCCTTTCTAGAGAAGGAGTTTCTCTCGAAAGAAGTGAGTGGGAGGAAAGTAGAACTTGATGAGGTAACTGTACCTTCTCCCTTATTTGAAAGTAGTTTATCACAGAAACCAGTTTCTGCGATATCTACACCAAATAGTGAGGAAGTTGATGATGTTGATCATGAAACTTCAGATCAAGTTACTCTGAGAACCTCGTAGATCAACCAGAATAAAATCCGCACTAGTGGTACGGCAATCCTGTTACGGAAGTCATGCTACTAGATCATGATGAACCTCACGAACTATGAAGAAGCGATGGTGAGCCCAGATTCCGCAAAATGGCTTGAGGCCATGAAATCTGAGATGGGATCCATGTATGAAAACAAAGTATGGACTTTGGTTGACTTGCCCGAGGGTCGGCAAGCAATAGAAAACAAGTGGATCTTCAAGAAGAAGACTGACGCTGACGGTAATATTGCTGTCTACAAAGCTCGACTTGTCGCAAAGGGTTTTCGACAAGTTCAAGGGGTTGACTACGATGAGACATTCTCACCCGTAGCGATGCTTAAGTCTGTCCGAATCATGTTAGCAATTGCCGCATTTTATGATTATGAAATTTGGCAAATGGATGTAAAGACCGCATTCCTGAATGGGTTTACGGAAGAAGAGTTGTATATGATGCAACCAGAAGGTTTTATCGATCCAAAGAGAGCTAACAAAGTGTGCAAGCTCCGGTGATCCATTTATGGACTGGTGCAAGCATCTCGGAGTTGGAATAAACGCTTTGATAGTGTGATCAAAGTATTTGGGTTTATACAGACTTATGGAGAAGCTTTGTATTTACAAGAAAGTGAGTGGGAGCTCGTAGCATTTACGATATTATATGTAGATGACATATTATTGATCGGAAATGATATAGAATTCTGGATAGCATAAAGGGATACTTGAACAAGAGTTTTTCGATGAAAGACCTTGGTGAAGCTGCTTACATATTGGGCATCAAGATCTATAGAGATAGATCAAGACGCTTAATTGGACTTTCACAAAGCACATACCTTGATAAAGTTTTGAAAAAGTTCAAAATGGATCAGGCAAAGAAAGGTTTTTAACCTGTATTACAAGGTGTGAAATTGAGTCGGACTCAATGCCCGACCACGGCAGAAGATAGAGAGAAAATGAAAGATGTTCCCTATGCTTCAGCCATAGGCTCTATCATGTATGCAATGCTGTGTACCAGACACGGACGTATGCTTAGCTGTAAGCTTGGCGGAAGGTACCAAAGTAATCCAGGAGTGGATCACTGGACAGCGGTCAAGAACATCCTGAAATACCTGAAAAGGACTAAGGATATGTTTTCTCGTATATGGAGGTGACAAAGAGCTAGTCGTAAATGGTTACGTCGATCCAAGCTTTGACACTGATCCGGACGATTCTAAATCGCAAACCAGATACGTGTTTTTGTTAAACGGTGGAGCTGTCAGTTGGTGCAGTTCTAAACAAAGCGTCGTGGCAGGGATCTACATGTGAAGCGGAGTACATAGCTGCTTCGGAAGCAGCAAATGAAGGAGTCTGGATGAAAGAGTTCATTTCCGATCTAGGTGTCATACCTAGTGCATCGGGACCAATGAAGATCTACGTGACAATACTGGTGCAATTGCCTTGGCAAAGGAATCCAGATTTCACAAGAGGACCAAGCATATCAAAAGACGCTTCAATTCCATTCGGGACCAAGTCCAAGTGGGAGACATAGAGATTTGCAAAATACATACGGATCTGAACGTTGCAGACCCGTTGACTAAGCCTCTTCCACGAGCAAAACATGATCAGCACCAAGACTCCATGGGTGTTAGAATCATTATTGAGTGAACTAGATTATTGACTCTAGTGCAAGTGGGAGGCTGAAGGAAATATGCCCTAGAGGCAATAATAAAGTTATTATTTATTTCCTTATATCATGATAAATGTTTATTATTCATGCTAGAATTGTATTAACCGGAAACATAATACATGTGTGAATACATAGACAAACAGAGTGTCACTAGTATGCCTCTATTTGATTAACGGGATCACATCATTAGGAGAATGATCTGATTGACATGACCCATTCCGTTAGCCTAGCACTTGATCGTTTAGTATGTTGCTATTGCTTTCTTCATGACTTATACATGTTCCTGTAACTATGAGATTATGCAACTCCCGTTTACGGAGGAACACTTTGGTACTACCAAACGTCACAACGTAATTGGGTGATCATAAAGGAGTACTACAGGTGTCTCCAAAGGTACTTGTTGGGTTGGCGTATTTCGAGATTAGGTTTTGTCACTCCGATTGTCGGAGAGGTATCTCTAGGCCTTCTCGGTAATACACATCACATAAGCCTTGCAAGCATTACAACTAATGAGTTAGTTGTGAGATGATGTATTACGGAACGAGTAAAGAGACTTGCGATGTGAGATTGAACTAGGTATTGGATACCGAAGATCGAATCTCGGGTAAGTAACATACCGATGACAAAGGGAACAACGTATGTTGTTATGCGGTCTGACCGATAAAGATCTTCGTAGAATATGTAGGAACCAATATGGGCATCCAGGTCCCGCTATTGGTTATTGACCGGAGATGTGTCTCGGTCATGTCTACATTGTTCTCGAACCGTAGGGTCCGCACGCTTAAGGTTTCGATGACGGTTATATTATGAGTTTGTGTATTTTGATGTACCGAAGGTTGTTCAGAGTCCCGGATATGATCACGGACATGACGAGGAGTCTCGAAATGGTCGAGACATAAAGATTAATATATTGGACGGATATATTTGGACACCGGAAAGGTTCCGGAGAAGTTTGGAGCTCCGGGAGGTGACCGGAACCCCCCGGGATGTATATGGGCCTTATTGGGCCCATGTAGGAGGAAGGAGAAGGAACAAGGGAGGCGCGCCCCCAAGCCCAATCCGACTGGGGAAGGGGCCGGGCCCCCCTTTCCTTTCTCCTTCCCCTCTTCCTATTCCTACTACTAGTACTACTTCCTAATACTAGTACTCCTTCCTTCCCCCTCCAAATAAGATAAGGAAAAGAGAGGGAAACCTACTTGGAGTAGGTTTCCCCCTCCCTTGGTGCGCCTCCCCTTGGGGCCGGCCACCTCCTCCCTCCCTCCTTTATATACGGGGGAGGGGGGGCACCCTAGGACACACAAGTTGATCCTTGAGATCGTTCCTTAGCCGTGTGCGGTGCCCCCCACCATATTCCACCTCGGTCATATCGTAGCGGTGCTTAGGCGAAGCCTGCGCCGGTGAAACATCAAGATCGTCCACCACGCCGTCGTCGACGGAACTCCATCTCCCGGAGCTTTCTTTGGATCGGAGCCCGTGGAGCGTCATCGAGCTGAACGTGTGCCAAGAACTCGGAGGCGCCGGAGTAACGGCGCTGGGATCGGCTGGATCATGAGGAGAACGTACGACTACTTCCTCTACGTCATCATCGACTCGGAGGTGCCGGAGTAACGGCGCTGGGATCGGCAGGATCGCGAGGAGAACGTACGACTACTTCCTCTACGTTGTGATCCCTTCCTCTTACGGTCTACGAGGGTACGTAGACAACACTCTCCCCTCTCGTTGCTATGCCATCACCATGGTCCTGTGTGTGCGTAGGAATTTTTTTGAAATTACTGCGTTCCCCAACAGAATGATCTATGCACATTAGGACCCACGTATACGGAAATGCAACTAAATACATTTCCGACAAACGCGTTTGACAGACGCGACATCGCATGAGTACATTTCGATACACACGAGTACATTTCGACACACGCTTGAGAACTCAAGATCCTCAACCCTACGCTAGAGTTAACTACACACCTACAATACCCACCTGGACACACACCCACCTGGGTTGAGATCTCGATATCCTCACCCTACACTAACAAGGCACGCCTACAATACCCACCTAGACACACACCATCCTGGGTTCAGTTCCTCACGCTACGCTAACCAGACAGGAGATTGCCACCATCCTGGGTTCAGATGATCAATTACACACAATATAATACAACTTGCATATGCATGGAGTAGTCACGGAACTATATGCAGGTCAAGGTTTATTTTTTTGGGGGAGGGGGGGGGGGGGGGGTGGGCTTTTGCCCCACAGCTTTGGAAGAATAATCGAAGTTGTCTTTGAAGTCTTAAGAATATAGAGTTATTTACTCTGCCAACCTTTATATTTTGTCTTTTGCCTTGTGTTTTTGAACTCGAGGGCACCCATCCCTGGGCATGCATTGACAATGTTGTTGAGGAAAGTCTCCACGGATGACCTAGGTATGTCTCGACACCCGTGGGGTCCTCATGTGTGCAAACCTTGCAGTTTTGGAAGTAAATGTAGCCATCTCATTATAGTGCTCGATTCTCTTGTTAAGAAAAGGCTTATCATATTTCTGAGACTTCTAGAAATAAAGAAACAATTTCAAAGACTAATATAAATAAAGAAACAATCTGAGTAAATATTTGCCCATAAATAAACTCATTTCAGCAAGTATATGGCATAAAGAAACTCACTCAACATGTAGGCATAAAGAAACTCATTCCAACAAGTATTTGACATAAAGAAAGTCAACTTGTAGGCATAAAGAAAGTAAGTATTTGACATAAATGAACCCATTTAAAAAACATTTAGGCATAAATAAACCCATTCCAATAACATTAATGACTGACACAATAGCAAATAAAATAAATATTCACCATTATGCTAACTAGCAGTTAGAGTAGCACGTAAGTACTCATCAAGGGTTGTCGTTTCCTTGTTAGAACTGACTCCAAGGGTTCGATTTGTGCGGTTGCCACAAATGACTGTGAGCCCCATTCTCCCGTCTGTGAGGATCACATGTAAGAATATTTGGAATATTCAGTAGTATGTCTCATGTAATTTACATAAATAATTCTAATATTAAGTGGTTTAGAATGATGGTTGCTACACATAAGTGAGTTAAAATTAAGGGTTCAATTGTCCCCCTATCTCTCTTCAAAATAAACATATTAATAAATACTCCCTCGGTTTCAAAATATAAGGTGTATTAGTTTTTAAAGTCAAACGTGTGCATGTTTGATGAAATTTCTATAAAAATGTATCAATATCTACAATACCAATTTATATCATTTGATCCATCATGAAAAGTATTTTCATATTTTATCTAGTATTTGGTATTGTGGATGTTGATATTTTATTCATAATCTTGGTCAAACATAGAAATATTTGACTTCTACGAAAATTGATACACCTTATATTCTGAAACGGATGTAGTATGTCATATATGTTGTTTATGTATAAGAGTATAGAAGTCGCTAATGCATAGAATGCAACATGTATACGTGCATGGAAAGTCTCACGTGAAGAAATTGCAAGTCAGTTGCTTAATTAATTACTTGTGATGTATACTAGTGAACTAATGATAGGTTAATTATGGAACTTAAGATATTAATTCGCACATCCTAATTAGCCGCCGGGCTGTGTGGCGGGGCTAGGTGGCTACTAGGGATGGGCATAAAAACCGATGAACCGAACCGATTTTCGGTTTTTTCGTGCTATCACAGTTAAATTCGGTTTTTAGGTCCACTAACCAAACATAATTCAGTATGTCCGGTTTTCATCTCGGTTAACCAAAGAACAACCGAACAAGATGAGTCAGCGCAAAAGCGTATAGAACCAACGCAAAAGCAGGTACAGGGAACGTCTGCCAGGAGTCACGCCATGATCACATTTTTTTGAGAGCCCGCCTACGACTGCTTAACTGGCCAACGCACCGCATGCATAATGTGGGCCTACTCACGGAAGTGCATGCAAGCATGCAAGAGAGAATGGTGTTTTGGCTTCCGGGAGCGCGCGCTCTCGCATGAATAGTAAACAAAAAATATATAGTAAATATTTCAAAAAGTTATGTTTTTTGTTTGTGGATGTTCATGTTAGTGTAAGCATCCATGAAAATTTTCATGCGAAACGTAGCAGCGGTGTTTTGCCGGTGAAAAAAACAAATTTAGGGTGAGATTTAGGGGTAACATTTCGTGTTTATTTAGTTGTTTTCCACAGGCAAAAATGTTTAATCTTTTTGCCTATAAATTTGTATGTAGCATTTGGATGTGACAAAGAACACATATAATTTTTACTGGATTTTTAGAAAAATGTCAAAAAATATCTTTTTCACACAGAAGGGCGCGCTCCCGGGGGCACCAACGGATTTCCGCAGCTCACGTGGGCTTTTTTGGTGAAAGGTGTGTCCGGTCGTACTAGCGTACAACTGAGGAAGTTTTGTTCCTTAATTAGTCCCATCTCTCCTGTTTTGTTCCTTAATTAATCCCACCTTGCCCGACTGAGGACTTGAGCTAAATACTTTTGCTATATAAGAGGGGTGCCGCTGCTGCAATTTAAGCACAAGTACTTCAGCCGCGGTGCTTCGGTATTAAACCAAAAACCGTACCGAGTTTCGGTTAGCTATTTGTAGCGATCACATTTGATTATTAGTTTTCCTAACCGAACTTAAAAAACAAATGTTAAAAACAGAATTTTCGGTTTGTACCGAAATACCCAGCCCTAGTGGCTACGTGCATTCACTCAGAGAGGGTAATAGTAGAGCCAGCTATTGGCTACATCTTCTTGTCATATCATCTACAGCCAACATAAATAGGACTTAACTATAAAAATGTACTACTTCATTAATACATATGGCCCATCCCATAATCTACAAACCCGTGGGGTAGCTGACTCTTATTATATAGACCACTTTGTTCCCTTCTCTCTCGTCTTCTCTTTCCTCCAATTTAATAAAAATATAATATTTAAACCTTTATAGCCTCTTACATTGCTTTATTATACTTGCTCTGAATGCATATGCATGCATCACTTGGAAGGAACATAACTTTTGGAACAATGATGATCCGGTGATCACGCAAGTGCTAATTAGCCATCCAGCGAGGGGCATGCACAATGGTTGATCAGTGCATGACTGCGGTTTGATTGATGCACACAAACAGTTGGATTGGCGATGGACCTCTTATATTAATAGTAAGGATAATAGTAGAGTCAATTGTGTACTATATCTTACCATCATGTAATCTGTATCTAATCTAATAGCCAATATGTTTGTTAGCTATAAATATGTACTACTTTATTAACACTCCCAACCCACCTCACAATCCACAAAGTTTCTTGGAGCCCGCATTGCAACTAGCTCTTAACGCTAATCCATAAACCCTAATCTACAGCCTGCTTCAACTCAACAAAAATATAATATTAAAACTTCTATAGTCTGCTTACATCCGAGAGTATTCTTCTGCTCTTGAGCTCATATTGTTGTTGTTGTACTATTTTTTTATTGTACTGTTCATGAGGGTGTATATGAGATCGTGAGCAGAAACTTCATGTCTGCTTACATCACCTTATTATACTTGTTCTTAGGAATTAAATGACGCATGTACAAGGCGTCTATTCCAAGTGAGATGATGGTTTATGAGACGTGCCCGTATTATGGTGGCATCCCTCTAGTACCAGTATATGTAGGAGGCGAAGACTTGATATTTTTTCTGCAGTGGGCCAGACACTTGATCTTGTTATATACCAAGTACAGATTTACGCTACTCGATGGCTAGGGATTGTAGGGGTTTCTCGCAAAATAGAAGCGAGAGCAGAAGACATGCACATATGCATATGGCGGTGCGTACATGGAACACCTGACAATATTATTCTCTAATTATTGAGGGAACACTAAGAGAAGAAGGAAGAGAGAAGAGAAAACCCCATTTATTACGAATGCTCTATGTCGAAGAATCTGGTGGCTTCACATGTATCACAAAGATGTAAAGGTATGTAAATAGAAGAGATCATAAAATTCAAATTAAATTAGTGCATAAAATTCTGGATAAAAGTTTCGGCGTCACAATTTTTCTTACAATTGGTATACAAACATGGTTATTTGCATGTTTGATTCACCATTGAAGTTTGGTTTTTTATCCCTTTAAAATCACTAAATTTCTGTTATTGTCATTATTCTGATTGAGATGAAAGCTTATTATCATTTTTTTATTGGAGAAGCATTACATTAATTTCAGACCGGCTAGTACAAAAAATCGCATTATATACAGAGTCGTGTGTAACATGTTCAAGAGAAAAACCTACTTTACCGATGATGTAAATTATGATCATGCTATTTGCATGCATATGGTTTTTACAACCATACCAGGGGTATTTGTTTCATGAACATTAACGATGGTGTTCTGGAACTTATTGAGTTGTACATGTTTGCACTATTATACATCCCATCTGCTCTTGGTAACTTTCATTGTGCTAGCGCGTGCTAGTAAACATATTGAATGATTTGGATATAGGAGTACTTGTTATTCTCTATAAGTAAGCATGGCAAGTAGTTTGATATATTCCTAGTGATTCTTTTGGATGAACTGTTGTTGAGTTCCAGTAATTATGAATATTTTTTTGTTTACTTACTCAGTGCAAGTGCAACATACAAAATCAAACATAAAAGTTTTTGTATTAAGCCCATGCAAGAAAGGATTTTCACTGGTTACTATTTCTTGGGAGATTGAGTTCTACAAAGTGGTCCCACTTGTCATGAAATTTTATGTATAGGCGAAACTCAGTCACGTCCAAGAGCAGGGATAATTGCACTTCTGGTTTGCATATAATGTTTTCAGGTTCTTGCATGAAGATTCTCTTTGTTGACGCCTGTGCACTCTGTTTGGCATGCATCATGCATCAATATTTTGTAGAAAATACAGGAATTATGTTAGATCGCATTAGTTTGTCCATCTCTTATTTAGAAGGAATGGTATAACTAGAGTTCTGAAATGGACAATCCTTTTCCATGGACTTCTTTTGGTGTTTGGTTGTTCGTTGAATGGTAAAGCATATCGAATGCATTTCACTTTATAAAAAATATTTCTCTGAAATGCATATGCATGTGTGCAACAAAACTGTTGCAACCGTAAATAGCATGCTTTTGTGCACTAGAGAGAGAATGCATGCGAGGTCATCACAAAATTAAATTAGTCATCATATGTGAAATGTGTTACTACTGGAAAATCTGTAGAGATCATGGCAACGAATATAGCTAGAGCGACCAATGTCGATGTCAGTACTCCTCTATAAAGAAGAGCATTTGGATCACTAAATTAGTGATCTAAACACTCAAAAATCCGTTGGTGCTCCGTGGAGCATGCGCTCCTGCGCGTGAAAATATTTTTTGAAATGCCAAAAAATTTCCAACAAAAATTATATGTGTTCTTTGTAACATCCAAATGCTACATACAAATCTGTAGGCAAGAAGATAAAACATTTTGGCCTGTACAAAAAAAGAAAAAGAAAAATAAACACCAAATGTTACTCTAATTTTTTTTCACCGGCGAAACACCGCTGCTCCGCTCGCATGAATTTTTTTAAGGATGCTTGCGGCACTAACACGAACATCTACAAAAAATCCAGATTGTTTTAAATATTTACTATATATTTTTTGTTTACTATTTACATGGGAGCGCACGCTCGTGGGAGCCAAAACGTCATTATCTTTACGCCACCTTTCATGTTATCTTTCCGCGGAGGTACCTCGGTCTCCAATCTTGGAAAACGTCATTATCTAAACGCTCATATATGTAACTTCAAATATATGCAACCCGGTTGCTTAGCTCAACACCAGGCTGCTCGACCCGTTAGCTACAGTGGGTTAATTACCCTTGGCTGCAGCGGTCGAATCAAGTACTCCGTAAATACTACTCCCTCCGTCCGGAAATACTCGTCGGAGGAATGGATGTATCTAGATGTATTTTAGTTTTAGATACATTTATTTTTATGCATTTTTTCGACAAGTATTTCCGGACGGAGGGAGTATATATGAGCGTTTAGAGATAATGACTTTTTGGCTCCCGGAAGCACACGGTCCCGCGTGAATAGTAAAGAAAAAAATAGTAAATATTTTCAAAATATTCTGATTTTTTTGTAGATGTCCATGTTAGTGTCACAAACATCCTTGAAAATTTTCATGCGAAACGGAGCAGCGGTGTTTTGCCAATGAAAAAACAAATTTAGAGTGACATTTTGGGGTAACATCTGATGTTTTTTTTTTGCACAGGCCTAAATATTTCATCTTTTTGCCTACAAATTTGTATGTGACAATGAACACATATGATTTTTGTTGGAACTTTGTTGGCATTTCAAAAAATATTTTCATGCACAGGAGCGCGTGCTCCCGGGAGCATGAACGGATTTCCGATTCTCTTTACTTGCCTAATATTCAAAAACCGAACTATGTAACTATTATTAGCTTTGAGTTGCAGGCAAGCCCTCCAAGAGGATGAACTGACACTCATCTTGAGATTGACGAAGTCACCACAGACTTCTCCGGAGTCAACAGAAACGTCTCCTCCAACTGAAGGAACATCACCGAAAAGACTGAAATAAATCCATCAAAATATGAGCACCTAACTAGGACAATCCTGGTGGGCTGGTTCCACTTCCACCACAAATATACCTAATCATCTGAGCTAGGCTCAGTTTGCAACTTTTACGTACCTTGATAACATACAGGTGCATATAGCTAGAAAACATGTGGACTGCTAGAAAATATTTGGAGTGCCTTTATATAGGTCTGCATTTTATTTCACCCATTTACTCATTTTTTGAATCATATTACACCCAAGTACGTAATTAGGAGTTGCTAGTCGTGTGGGACATGGACGTACTGAAAGCTTAGGTGCGTGACTGACAGAGGTATATATGTGACGTGGCCGTCTGCCTTCTTTGACTGCTAAGTTGGCTGATGACTTGTGCACTTCGTATGGCACACGCGTACACACATATATACGTATACGTATATAAGTAGCCCTGGGATGAATGGGAACCGGCCGTGCAAGGATGGATCATCTGGTTAGCGTGGACAGCGGAGCACCATGGCCTCGATCGTGATTCCCGGTCCGAAGGCCAGCAGTGCACCCCACTCCGGCAGCGGGCTCCGGCCCCGGCGCAGCTCGTCAAGCACGAACACGATCGTGGCGCCGCTCATGTTGCCGTACTCGCGGAGCACATGCCGGCTGGCCGCCAGCTTCTCCGGCTCCAGCATCAGCACCTTGTCTATCTTGTCCAGGATCGGACGCCCTCCTGGGTGCACCGCCCAGAAGAGGTCGTTCCACCCCCCGTTCCCATTCCCTGAGCATGGGGATGGCGGAGGAGCAGCACCACCACCGTCGTCGTCGTCGTCCACAATGATGCCACGGAACGCGTCGAGGAGGCACCGCTCCACGTTCTGCCCGACGAGCGTGGGCACCTGGATGGCCAGGTGGAAGTCGATGCCGCCCCCGGAGACCCGCATGCCGAGCACGTGCTCGGTCCTGGGCACCGTGGCCTGCGTGGCGGAGACCATCTCGAAGATCGGGCGCCGCTCGCCGTCGACGAAAGGGCCGGCCCCGACGACGACGGCGCCGGCGCCGTCCCCGAAGAGCGCGTGGCCGACGATGTTGCCGCCGTCGGGCGCTCCGAAGCAGACGAGCGTCATCTCGGAGCACGCGACGAGGACGCGCGCGCCGCGGTTGTTCTCGGCCAGCTCCTTGGCGAGGCTCAGCGCCCTGCCGCCGCCGTAGCAGCCGTGGAGGCTGAGCATGGTGCGGCTCACCGTGGGGCGGAGGCCCAGCAGCGCGGCCAGCCGGAGGTCCGCGGTGGGGGCCTGGCAGGCGGAGTAGGTGCTGAAGACGAGGTGGGTGATGTCGGCGGCCGGGCGGCCCCACTCGGCGATGGCCTTGGCCGCGGCGCACTGCGCCAGCTTCGGCACGGCGTCGGCGGTCATGTCCACGCGGGTGTCCAGCGACGGCAGCTCCCTGTCCAACAGCTCCGGGTGCGCGGCCACCGTCTCCTCCGTCAGGTGGAAGTGCCGCTTCTCGATGCCAGATTTTTCGCCTTCGTGCAACAAGAAAATTCAATTGTTGGTTGAAAATGCATGCATGCAGATTATATTCGGTGACGTCCTCCGAAAAGAAAGATAGTAGCGGTACAGATTCTCTTGAGCTTCTCCTTGAGCTCAGGCAGGTGGTCGCTGTTGGTGACGCGGAAGAGGTTCTCGGCGAAGACGTCCTGGGGCACCAGGATGCCGGTCGGGTTCGCCGTGCCGATGCCGAGCATGGCCGCGTGCCGCCGCGCCGCCGCACCATCGCTGCTTCCCATGGCCATGGCCGATCTTTTACGCACGTGTGTCAACTTATACTTGCTTGTGAAACTTCCGATGTTTGTGTCTAAGGGATCCGCCAGGCTCGGGCTTTTATAGTAGTGGCTGCCTGCACTAGCAACCACCTGGTCTGCATGGCATTCATTAATCTCCACCTAAGGTGCAGCTTCCGGCGCAGCATCCACACGGTAGGGCGGGAATGTTTCCGCCAAAACATGGACAAAGCCCAACTCCATTTGGCTCTCACCAATTTCTTGGAAGTGGAAGTGAGTAGGTGAAAATTCGTTTAAAGTTATGTTGTAGACATGGGGATTTGAAACAGTTGAGTTGAGGACATGGGGACAAGCAGCGGAGCTAGGACTTTGTGAAAGCTTGGGCACACCACAAACTTAAGTATATAGCTACAGATGTGGTTTATCAAGAGCCACAAATTTTTTTTTACTGTTGAGTATTTAGGGATTCACCATGTAATGAAGTACAAACTTGCTTCTCTAATATAAGTGCTAATACTTAAATCCAGAAATCTTGTATAGTTCCGTGGCGTAGATCATACATGTACATAAACATGAGATAAAATAACTGATAATTCGCCAGACACTGGCCACAAGTGAACAACATAAGTACAAAATCCAATGTCTAAAGATATGGACAAAAGACAATATGTAAGAGAAGAAACAAACTATGGAGTCCGGTCGGCTACCGTCGTGGACGATGGAGGTGGGGCCCTCCCGTATGCCGACGGTGTTGCTGCCCTAGTCCTGGCTCCTCTTCTTCGTTGTCAGACCATCTTCGCGGTGCCGTGGTGAGACAGCGTGCGAAGCTTCGTGTCCGTGTTGGCGCAGGGTGGTGGTCGGTTTGGTGACGAGCTCCGAAGTGCCTGAGGTAGAGGCTGGGATCGGGAGAAATCCCTGTTGGCTTGGCCGACACCGACGCGGTGGCGCCTGAGGGTGTCGCCGGACCTTCCTGGAGGGCGTCGGGGCTACCCTTCCTCTCTGCTCGCCGCGTACTGGGGGAAACCCTTGGCAGCAGCGTCGTCATCATCGCGTCCCTTCTTGGAGGTGTTGATTGGTACCGGCGCTTCGGAGTCTCGGAGCTTGGTGGGCGATCTTCGGTGGACGCAGCGGTCACGAGGCTTCGTCGTTTTTGTCGATCCGCCGTTATCAGCATCTGTTTCTTTTCTTTTTTCTCTTTCATTTCTTTTGGGCGTGTTTGTGCTGCTTCCGCCCCAGCCCCTATCGTTGGTTGTATCGGATGGTTGCTTTGTAATACAAAGCGGGGGGGGGGGGGGGGTAACCCCGGTTTCGTAACCAGATATAGAGATGGCAACTAAAGTTGTCGTTTCCATTTTTACAGAATTTCAAGATTATAATGAATCGCACGAAAAGGTTGTGTATATTTACAACTACAACGGAATAGTATACAAAGTACTCTATTTGTTTCTAAATATTTGAAGTTCTAGGTTTGTCCTATAAGTTAAACTTACTTAAGTTTGACCAAGTTTAGAGAAAGTTATATTAACATCTGCAAAATCAAATTAATTTCATCACAAATTATATTTGCATTCTACACATATTTTTTCGAGCGGGCATTCTACATATATTTGATACTCTAGATAGTAACATATTTCTGTATATACTTGGTCAAACTTTAAGACAAATATAGAACTTCAAATATTTTGGAACATAGAGAGTAGTAAATACAATAATTTTTTACTTGAAATATAAGACTTCCAAAACCAAAGAAGCTACTATTTAGGGCAATAAACAAGCTAAGGGGCACTTTGATTCACATGATTCTAAAAACACAGGAATAGGAAATACGTATGATTGGAATGTCATGCTCATCTCAACCATACATGATTTTTCGTTGTTTGATTGCATCATAGGGAAAGCAAAGGATTCTTTCAAAGAGGTTTGAGTAGATGCTAAAAGTCCTACAGGAAGTAGTAGAAAGAAATCCTTAGGAAAAATAAGAAACATCTATAAGTTCATGATAAGATCATAACCAACATATATAAGTTCAAATAAGAAACATTTTTTTTTGGTTACATCGATGCTCTCGTGTATAGTAGATTCGATGTATCAATCTCGCCTCTTCATATGGGATTGAACACGAAGTGCCACAAGAAGGCAATCTCATGCTAACTAGCTAGCGAGACTACCTCAAATGTATCCATGTTGAAAAGATTATACCATAGATAGGCAGGGAGGGAATAAACCATTCAAGTCTGATGTTACACCCTCCATGATATATGTTCGACTTTCCATGTTAATCGCCAAGGCAACTAGCAGTGACGAACGTCATTGGTCCTTACTGCAACCAGGCAATTAAAATGCCACTTACTTCTATTTTGTGCAATGATACTAAAATGTAAACCCTCGTGGAACCCATAGATTAAGACAGTCAATATGACATACATATTTACAAAATATGAGTAATTCAAAAGACTGTATCTGGAGGGTGGATAGACAGATATTATTATCCTAAGTTTCCCAAATCATGGTCCAAAAGGCACACTAGTAGAAAACGACCCATTTATCCCAGTTCTAGAGGCCCTTTAGACCCGGTTCTGGAACCGGGACTAAAGGGTCGGGACTAAACCCCAAAACCTTTAGTCCCGGTTCGCTTACGAACCGGGGCAGAAGGGGCTCCACGTGGTCGTTGTGGGGTGCCCAGGCAGGAGGACCTTTAGTCCCGGTTGGTACCACGCGTCAGCAGCTGGCAGGAGCTGGGGTTTTTGTTTTTTAAAGGAGGGTGGTTAGGGGTTTTTCGAGGGTTAATTTAGGGGTTCCATATTGTGTTAGCTAGCTAATAGAGAGAAGTGTTCTCTCTTTCTCCATGCTTGGTCGATGCTAACTACTATACATATAGAGAGAACTCGACACGCTAGCTAGTAAGCAAATGAAGGAACCATCAATTACAGAAGATCGTCATGAACATATATATACAGAGAGAAGTGAGACCTCTCTTTCTCCGAGAGATTGGTCGAACAACAAGTTTTCTACGAGTGGCATGAGCATAGATCTAGTACAAAATAGAGGCACGGTATCCGATCTATTTGTGAAGTGCCACTAAAGTCTAAGAGCATCATCGGCACGACATTTTAGTTGCACCACGCATAAGTCTCCTTCAAAAGAAGTGTTTTGTGTAGTCCACTAGAAGTGATGGTTGCGATGAGGCGAAATATATCCAAGTTTGCATACAATAAAATATATATTTGATTTACTTCCAATTAGCACAAAAGCATAGAATTGAAGGTCTTTCCGAGGAAGAAGAGATAGGAGAATTATAAGCGAGGCACCTCAGATTCATAATGATCCTTATATACTACATAATGCATGATGAATCTACACTTACAACCAAGTCAAGACACACTGGTAAGCAACACTCACAACCAAATAAATCAACGGCATCAATATGCAAGTGCATCCATATGATCACCACTATCAACCGCTTGTTCATAGGACCACCATAAGTAGATTTAATTGCTAGCAGAAATATCTATAGCACAAATACTACCACAAATCCATATGGCCATCACTATCACAAAATATAGCTATGCATAGAGTATAACATAGCATCATTGGAACATGACACATATCATGTACAAAAGGCAGAACGAGGGCCATGGAGCCCATCCATTGGAGTTGTAGATGGAGGAGGACCCGTCATTGACACAATGGTAACTTATCGCCCTCGAAAGGTCGGGACTACGAAAGTTGCCACACCGTTATTATGAAGTTGACATTGTATTGGTACAAAAGTTATCACCTTTTGATACCAATACGGTGGCAACTTGGTAAAACACCGGGTGAAAAGTTTAGAGTATTTTTTCCCGATAATCCATCCTCACTACCGAAGCCGTCGTTTCATGAAGCCAACAGTTAAAATTGATTATCAATTGAGCATAAGAGGCTGAACTATAAAAAAAAATTCACTTTCTAAATCAAGTTTTAATAATCTGCATGGCCTTGCAATTTCACCTTACCATATATGTGGTCATTTATTTTTTGCATATAAATTGATTGGATTGCTATAGTGCAAACTCGTACACATTGACAGTCGGGAACCATCCTGCTCTGTCCCCCTTGCACGGATGTTTACACATTTTATCTTCCAATTTAAAAATGGTTTGTGTTTGACTTGCCCGAGACAAGTTTTTCTGACAAGTTCTTCTTAGTGTCGATTGCCACTTTAATTAGTACTTGTATTGATTTGTTCTTAGCAACAAACAACCAACTTAAGGATTGCCATTGCCTTGACGGCTTGTTTTTGTATGGGGCGGTTTGATCTCTGTCGGTGATTAATTAATTAGGCTGCGTTTGGATGTGTAGCTTATCTTGCTCGTTTGGGCATTGCCTATAAAACCAAGACATGTTGCTCGGTTAGTACTAGCCATGAGCACGTGATGTGTAGGCAGTTGGAGGATGCCTTCATTTATTGACTATATTTCCTAACAAAGACAGATTTCCACGAGGTACCAAACGTCCTGCTTTGTCTATCGTTCTAGCCCAAGATCCAAACACACACTTAGGGCTCTATTGATTTTTGGAGGATTCGAATCCTTAGAATTTTTTTCTATGGTGGCCGTTTGATTCGCATGATTGGAATCCTTAGGGATTTTTTCATAGGATTCATTTGTGCTTCATTTTGGAGGAAATTTTCCATCCACTCAAACCTTTTGGTAGAACTCCTTTGTTTTTCCTGTGCTACAAAACACTCTTCCACCTAAATTCATGTAGTTTTGTAATCATATAAGATACAAGATGACATGCCACTCTATTGCTGTGTGTTTCCTGTTCTCGCGTTTTGATAATCCTACGAATGAGAGGCCCTTAGTGTGTCGATGCATAGCACTCAACCACTGCTAGTACAAGTTGCTCCTTGTGTATTTACGTTTGCGAGTTCCTCTTCTTGCCCAGCAATCACTATTGTCTCCTCACCGCATCATTGTGAATTGGCGATAGGTCACACACTTTCAGTCGAGTACACGGGAGCATTAGTATTTAGATGGATTGATGGCTTGGTCGTCTTTTTTAGTAGACAGGTGGGAGGTAATGGTCAGATCAAGGAAGAAATGGATCAATGATGCTCCCAAAATGTCGTGGCAATATGCGTGCGTCGCAATTCGTATATTCCTAAACATGACCATTTGCTGTTGAAGTATAAATCTATAAATGGACCAACAGATGATCATAAGACTCGCTCCCTGCCCTCATCAAAGGGTGAGTCACACATGAACAACTGCTGATCGCTCTAGCTGCTAGTTAGTCATGCGTATCAGCAAGACGATAATTATTGTGCCCACCTTACTCATGCGACTCAGTTCATCAATTTTTTTGACCTGATTAAATGATGCAGTATAGCTCGAGCTTTTGATTATATCTGTAATTATCTAGCTATATTGGATAATCAAAATCTGCTGTTAGAGAGAGAAGACACGGTTGTTTGTGTATAAAAGCCGTTGGTAGGAAGAGCTAGGGATCACACACACGCACACACAAGTACATCTATCAAAGCTAGTAGTAGCTTTTAATTCACTTGCAGTGAAGTTGGGTATAGCTAGCTTAAGCTCTAGCAAGATGGCGCTTAAGCTCTTGGCGGAAGTGAGCCCGCAGGAGTTGCTCGTAGCTCTTGCGGAGCTCCAGAACCACGTGCTCGGCTACGTCAAGTCCATGTCGCTCAAGTGCGCCGTGGAACTCGGCATCCCGGACGCCATCCACCGCCGCGGCGGCACCGCCACCCTGGCCAACACCAAGGTGCAACCTGCCAGGCTTGCCGACCTCCGGCGCGTCATGGAGCTGCTCAGCGCCTCGGGTATCTTCAGCGCCACCGCCTGTGCTACCGATGGCACGGCCGCCTACGTGTAGTAGGGGCTGACCACGGCGTGCCGCTTCCTTGTCGGCTGGCGCAACCTGTCCCCCGTGGCGCCCTTCTGCGTGAACCCTCTGGTCGTCTCCGCCTTCTTCGGCATGCCCGACTGGCTCAGGAGCGAGCCGTGGCGGGCGGAGCATGGGTCCCTCTTCGAGCTGGCGCATGGCTGCTCCCAACAGGAGATGGCGAGCAAGGACACGGGGTCCAACGCCGTCCTGAATGACGCCATGACCGCGGACAGCGAGCTCTTCCTCGAGGTCATCCTTCTGGATAAGGGGCGCATCTTTCGCGGCCAGAGCTCCCTCGTGGACGTTGGCGGCGGCAACGGCGCGGGCACGCGGGTGATCGCCAAGGCGTTCCCGCGCATCGAGTGCACCGTGCTGGACCTCCGTCACGTTTTCGGCCAGGCCGCCGGTGACCATGGCAACCTGTGTCGTCGCAGGTGACATGTTTGAATCCCTTCCACCCGTGGATGTTGTCTTGCTCAAGGGAGGCATGTCTATGTACCCCGTCGACATCACCTAGTATTGATGTGGTTTCATCCTGTCGTACTATTGCATGTTGTACTATTTCCATTGCCATATCTATAGATATGCATGTGTTCACCTGCGGGGGATGTTCAACTGCCACTACTCCACAAGTCCACATTTAATGACACTTGACTTTTTGTTTTGAGGAGGGCCAGAAAATTTGCCACATTCATTAAATAAGAGTGTTTACAAGCGACACACAAGCCCGGAGGCTAGAAACAAAAGGCTACTCTTCCACCATAAGATTGTGCAAGTGGTTGGCACCCGCCAAGACCCAATTCCTAAGACTCAATGCGAATGCGTGAAAAGACGAAGGTCGGCAGCGGATGTTTGCAGACGAAGACTCTTGTATGACGCTCCTTCCAGAGATTCCAAAAAACAAGCATGAGAAAGAGTTGCCGTTGCCTTGCACTTATCACCACTGCCATCCACCACATGAGACCACCAAGATTTAATGGTGTTGAGCCATGCCAAGAGCTAGGATCGATGGAGGGGTGGCCCTGAACTTGGCCAACGACTCTCACGGTTCAACCGTTTTGGGGTCCCCAAACCTAAACGGAATATTTTCTGAGAAAAAACGTTCTAGGCGGGGAACATCGTGGTGATGATCCATGCCTTTCAATCTCATGAAATTCGGTATAGGTTTGTTCTTAGCAGTAGATCCATGCCTTTCAATCTCATGAAGTTCGGTATAGGTTTGTTCTTAGCAGTAAAGACCATTGATCTAGTGTGTAGTTGATCGTCTCGGTGTGAGGGGATCGCCAACGGGTAGGGTGGCGCCGAGCTCATCCGTCTCCTTGTCGGACGGCATGGTAGAGCTTCGTGTTGATTACATGTTGAGATTAATTTTGACGCTTCAACGGCAGGCTTATGCCGTTGTGAACCATATATTAACAAAACGAGGCAGTGAGATTATATTGGAACACATACGAAAAATAGAGACAAATATATAGACCAGATACAAGATATTGGGCATGGCTCTTCTCTTTCAAGTCTTTATTATTCAAGTTCTCTGGAGAGAATAGATGCGTACAATTATGAAGCCCTAATCCTCATCAGAATATAGGTGGCCTGCCTTGCGTATGTCGACCATCATAAGTGAGAGGCGAAAACAGCTATATTAACACTGCACGATTCATTGCCTCCTGCTGCTGCTGAAAACCCCTGTTTCTAGCTTATTCTGGCATGGACTCTCAGGAGCGACCTGAGCCAGGCAATCCAAGAAATAGCTCGGTCTCCACATCGATGACGTCGTCGTCTTCGCCGTCCGCCACGGTCCCCGCAGCAGAGGCCGCCCCGGCCCCGGCCACCTCAAAGTGATTCTTCTTGAACTGCATAGATTGACAAGGGCAACAAATCAGAGGATGAGTCATTATACCTCCTCCGTTCACTATTATTAGATGTTCTAACTTCTTTCTGATTAGGATGTATATAGGCGCATTTTAGTGTGGTTGTCCACTCATATCAGTCTGAATGTAGTTCATATTGCAATATCCAACACATCTTATATTTGTGAACTGAAGCGGTAACCACCGCGGCAACAGCTGCGTTGGGGGGGACGCCGGGGCAGGAGGCCCTGTCTCCTCCCTCTTCACCGACGGTCAGGAGGACCGCCTCTCCCTCGCCGATGGCTCTTCCGTCTGAGCCGGCGGCTGGGGTGGGAGGAGGGTGAGGGCAGGCGGCCCCCGTTATCCTCTCTTCGATCCTGCCTTTGGCCGGGGTCCCTGGTGTGGGGCACCCGTCTAAGGGGATCGGGAGCCCGCAGACGCCCTCTCTGGTATCCTCGGCACCCCCTTTGAGGGTTTCCATGCCAGGTTTTACTAGGGAGGAGGTTGTCGCGTTTGGTGGGATCCCGGACCCTATCTCCGAGGGGAGACGGATGAGTGCTCGCATCCTCGACATCCACGAGGTGGATGATATGCAGCAGCGGTGCGCTATGAGGGCGCCAAGCTTGAGGAGGCTGCTTTATCTTCTGGTATGTCCGTCAACTTATGTAATTCCTTATTGCATTTTTCTAATGAGGACATTATAAATAATGCAAACCAATTAGGAGTTTCACTAGGTGCTACGGATAGTGAGATTACCAATTCGGTGAATGATCTATTAGATTTGGAGGCGGAACGTGCTTTAGAGACTATTCGTAATCTTGCGGAAGTTAAACCAATGAATGATGATGAGATTGATGCGTTAGGGGTTAGAGTGCTCGATAATCTGTGTGCGGATCTAGCACCCCCAATCATGATTCTGAGGAAGATGATGCACCCCTAGAGAATGATGCTAGGAATATTTGTGAACCCGGTTATGAGGACCGGGCGACTGAGCTTAGTAAACCTAAGCGTAAGTGGAAACGGAAGATCTATCCCGATTTCGCAGTTCGTAGGAGTGCTAGGATTGAACCACTAAAAAATTCCATGATGAATTATGAGAGGAATTTTTGGAATATGAGGTCTGAAAGACTTGGCTAAAAGAAGATTCCTAGCTGAGACAGCTTTAGAGCAGAGGTTAGATTTTGTTGCTCTATCAGAGACGGGTAGAGATAACTTTGCGCCCCAGTTTCTCTCTTCTCTTGTGGGTGGTATTGATTTCAATTGGCATTGCCTCCCTCCGCGAGGAAGATCGGGTGGTATCTTACTAGGTGTGAGATGCGATTCGCTTGAAGTCCGAAGTGTAGTGATGGGCGACTTCGCGGTGAAGTTTCGAGTTAGGTCTAGGATAGATGGTTTTAACTGGGCTTTGGTGGCGGTTTATGGTGCCGCACAGCCCGAGCTTAAAGCGGAGTTTCTGGTGGACCTTGTTCGAATCTGTGGGTCAGAACAGCTGCCAATTTTAGTTGGAGGTGATTTCAATATCATCAGGAGGAGAGAGGAGAAGAATAATGATAACTTTGACGGCAGATGGTCGTTCATGTTCAACACCATTATTGAAAGCTTGGATCTGAGAGAGATAGAGCTTTCTGGTAGAAAGTTCACCTGGGCTAATGCTCTGCCAAACCCAACCTATGAAAAACTTGATCGAGTTCTTGCGAGCGTGGAGTGGGAACAAAATTTCCTCCGGTTCACGGTGCAAGCTCTTCGAGGGAATATCTGATCACACCCCATTGTTCGTGGACTCAGGGAAGCGAACCACGTGGGTAACAAGAACACCTTCTCGTTCAAAATGTCATGGTTTGAGCGTGAGGGGTTCTTGGACTTGATGCCGGGGAATGGGTTAAAGGTGTAGGAGGCAAGACTGCGATAGGCGTTGGCGAGAATAAGATTAGGCATTTGAGAAGTTTCTTACGGGGTTGGGCTAAGCACCTCGGTGGTGAGTATAAGATTGAAAAGGATAGACTCCTCACTCTTATACAGGCCACGGACATATAGGCGAATCCACTATTTTATCGCCACTGAGCTTGAGGTTAAAAATGAGGCGGAGAAGAGGTTAAAAGAACTGCCCATGAAGAAGAATTGAAGTGGGCTTTGCGTGCTAAAGTCCGCAAAGTGGTCCAAGGGGACGCGAATACTCAGTTCTTCCATTTGATAGTCAATGGCAAGCACAGAAAGAAGCGTATCTTTCAGCTTGAGCAAGACGAGGGCACTATTTTAGGTCAGGATAACCTAAAAACATATATTACCGACTATTATAAGCAGTTATTTGGACCTCCGGAGGATAATTGTGTGTCCCTCGATGAGTCAAGGACTAAGGATGCACCTCAGCTATCGGCTGCCGATAATGATATTCTGGTTGCCCCGTTCTCGAAGAAGGAGGTGTTTGATGCTATTGCACAGGTGAAAAACAATAAGGCTCCCGGACCGGATGGATTCCCGGCAGAGTTCTATAAAAAGTGCTGGCACATTATTAAGGGGGATTTACTACCTATGTTCCATGATATGTTCTCTGGACAGCTTCAACTATTTCATTTGAATTTTGGGACTATCACACTGCTTCCTAAGAAGACGATGCGGTGAGAATTGAGCAATTCAGGCCGATCTGTCTCCTCAATGTTAGTTTCAAAATTTTCACCAAGGTCGGGACTAACAGACTCACACAAATTGCGCATTCTGTGGTGCAACAGTCCCAAACCGCTTTCATGCGGACAGAAATATCCTTGAAGGGTGGTAGTCCTGCATGAAACACTCCATGAAATCCATTCGAGAAAATTAGATGGAGTAATTTTTAAGGTGGATTTTGAGAAAGCGTATGATAAGGTCAAATGGCCATTCCTCCAACAGTCATTGCGTATGAAAGGTTTTGATGAAGCCTGGCGCCGACAGGTTGAATCATTTACGCAAAAAGGTAGTGTGGGAATTAGAGTTAATGATGACATAGGTCACTACTTCCAGACACATAAAGGCCTAAGACAAGGAGATCCGATGTCCCCTATCTTGTTTAACATTGTGGTGGATATGTTAGCAATTTTGATAGGAAGGGCTAAGGAAAATGGTCAAGTAGGTGGATTGGTACCTCATCTTATTGATGGAGGTGTGTCCATCCTTCAGTACGCTGATGATACAATCATCTTTATGGAGCATGACTTGGCCAAGGCGAGAAATTTGAAGCTTGTGTTATGCCTATTTGAACAATTGACCGGGTTAAAGATTAACTCTCATAAGAGCGAGCTGTTCTGTTTTGGTAGGGCCAAAGATGAACAGGATGCTTATAGGCAATTGTTTGGGTGTGAGTTGGGAGAGTTACCCTTCTCTTACTTGGGGATTCCAATCTACCATCGTGAGGTGACAAACAGAGAATGGAAGTGCATCGAGGACCGATTTGAGAAGAAAATGAGTTGCTGGAAGGGTAAGCTCATGTCATACGGAGGCCGATTAATCCTAATTAATTCGGTGCTCACGAGTATGCCAATGTTTCTCCTATCGTTCTTTGAGGTCCCAGTTGGTGTTAGGAAGAGACTGGACTTCTATCGATCGCGTTTCTTTTGGCAGGGTGATGAGCTTAAAAGAAAATATCGGCTTGCTAAATGGGATATCATCTGTAGACCCAAAGACCAAGGGGGTCTAGGTATCGAGAATCTAGAAGTTAAGAATAAATGTCTGTTGGGGAACGCAGTAATTTCAAAAATTTTCCTACGCACACACAGGACCATGGTGATGGTATAGCAACGAGAGGGGAGAGTGTTGTCTACGTACCCTCGTAGACCGTAAGCGGAAGCGATCACAACGTAGAGGAAGTAGTCGTACGTTCTCCTCGCGATCCTGCCGTTCCCAGCGCCGTTACTCCGGCACCTCCGAGTCAATGATGACGTAGAGGAAGTAGTCGTACGTTCTCCTCACGATCCAGCCGATCCCAGCGCCGTTACTCCGGCGCCTCCGAGTTCTTGGCACACGTTCAGCTCGATGACGCTCCACGGGCTCCGATCCAGCAGAGCTCGGAGAGAAGGAGTTCCGTCGGCCTGACGGCGTGGTGGCGATCTTGATGTTTCACCGTCGCGGGGCTTCGCCTAAGCACCGCCACGATATGACCGAGGTGGAATATGGTGGAGGGGGGCACCGCACACGGCTAAGGAACGATCTCAAGGATCAACTTGTGTGTTCTAGGGTGCCCCCCCTCCCCCGTATATAAAGGAGAGGAGGAGGAGGTGGCCGGCCCAAGGGGGGGGGGCGCACCAAGGGAGGGGGAAACCTACTCCAAGTAGGTTTCCCACTCTTTTCCTTATCTTATTTGGAGGGGGAAGGAAAGAGTACTAGTATTTAGGAAGTAGTACTAGTAGTAGAAATAGGAAGAGGGGAAGGAGAAAGGAAAGGGGCCCGGCCCCTCCCCAATCGGATTGGGCTTGGGGCGCGCCTCCCTTGTTCCTTCTCCCTTCCTCCTACATGGGCCCAATAAGGCCCATATACCTCCCGGGGGGTTCCGGTAACCTCCCGGAGCTCCAACTTCTTCGGAACCTTTCCGGTGTCCAAATATATCCGTCCAATATATAAATCTTTATGTCTCGACCATTTCGAGACTCCTCGTCATGTCCGTGATCATATCCGGGACTCGAACAACCTTCGGTACATCAAAATACACAAACTCATAATATAACCGTCCTTGAAACCTTAAGCGTCACGGACCCTACGGTTCGAGAACAATGTAGACATGACCGAGACACATCTCCGGTCAATAACCAATAGCGGGACCTGGATGCCCATATTGGTTCCTACATATTCTACGAAGATCTTTATCGGTCAGACCGCATAACAACATGCGTTGTTCCCTTTGTCATCGGTATGTTACTTGCCCGAGATTCGATCGTCGGTATCCAATACCTAGTTCAATCTCGTTACCGGCAAGTCTCTTTACTCGTTCCGTAATACATCATCTCACAACTAACTCATTAGTTGCGATGCTTGCAAGGCTTATGTGATGTGTATTACCGAGAAGGCCCAGATACCTCTCCGACAATCGGAGTGACAAAACCTAATCTCGAAATACGCCAACCCAACAAGTACCTTTGGAGACACTGTAGTACTCCTTTATAATCACCCGATTCACGTTGTGACGTTTGGTAGTACCCAAAGTGTTCCTCCGTAAACGGGAGTTGCATAATCTCATAGTTATAGGAACATGTATAAGTCATGAAGAAAGCAATAGCAACATACTAAGCGATCAAGTGCTAGGCTAACGGAATGGGTCATGTCAATCAGATCATTCTCCTAATGATGTGATCCCGTTAATCAAATGACAACTCATGTCTATGGTTAGGAAACATAACCATCTTTGATTAACGAGCTAGTCAAGTAGAGGCATACTAGTGACACTCTGTTTGTCTATGTATTCACACATGTATTATGTTTCCGGTTAATACAATTCTAGCATGAATAATAAACATTTATCATGATATAAGGAAATAAATAATAACTTTATTATTGCCTCTAGGGCATATTTCCTTGAGTCTCCCACTTGCACTAGAGTCAATAATCTAGTTTACTCAAGAATGATTCTAACACCCATGGAGTCTTGGTGCTGATCATGTTTTGCTCGTGGAAGAGGCTTAGTCAGCGGGCCTGCAATGTTCAGATCCGTATGTACTTTGCAAATCTCTATGTCTCCCACTTGGACTTGGTCGAATGGAATTGAAGCGTCTCTTGATATGCTTGGTCCTCTTGTGAAATCTGGATTCCTTTGCCAAGGCAATTGCAGATATTGTCACGAGAAGATCTTCATTGGTCCCGATGCACTAGGTATAACACCTAGATCGGAAATGAACTCTTTCATCCAGACTCCTTCATTTGCTGCTTCCGAAGCAGCTATGTACTCCGCTTCACATGTAGATCCCGCCACGACGCTTTGTTTAGAACTGCACCAACTGACAGCTCCACCGTTTAACAAAAACACGTATCCGGTTTGCGATTTAGAATCGTCCGGATCGGTGTCAAAGCTTACATCGGCGTAACCATTTACGACTAGCTCTTTGTCACCTCCATATCTGAGAAACATATCCTTAGTCCTTTTCAGGTATTTCAGGATGTTCTTGACCGCTGTCCGATGATCCACTCTGGATTACTTTGGTACCTTCTGCCAAGCTTACCGCTAAGCATCGTCAGTCTGGTACACAGCATTGCATACATGATAGAGCCTATGGCTGAAGCATAGGAACATCTTTCATTTTCTCTCTATCTTACGCTATGGTCGGGCATTGAGTCGACTCAATTTCACACCTTGTAATACAGGTAAAAAACCTTTCTTTGCCCGATCCATTTTGAACTTCTTCAAAACTTTATCAAGGTATGTGCTTTGTGAAAGTCCAATTAAGCGTCTTGATCTATCTCTATAGATCTTGATGCCCAATATGTAAGTAGCTTCACCAAGGTCTTTCATCGAAAAACTCTTGTTCAAGTATCCCTTTATGCTATCCAGAAATTCTATATCATTTCCGATCAATAATATGTCATCTACATATAATATCGGAAATGCTACTGAGCTCCCACTCACTTTCTTGTAAATACAGGCTTCTCCATAAGTCTCATATAAACCCAAATGCTTTGATCACACTATCAAAGCGTTTATTCCAACTCGAGATGCTTGCACCAGTCCATAAATGGATCATTTGGAGCTTGCACACTTTGTTAGCTCCCTTTGGATCGATAAAACCTTCTGGTTGCATCATATACAACTCTTCTTCCGAAACCCATTCAGGAATGCGGTCTTTACATCCATTTGCCATATTTCATAATCATAAAATGCGGCAATTGCTAACATGATTCGGACAGACTTAAGCATCGCTACGGGTGAGAAGGTCTCATCGTAGTCAATCCCTTGAACTTGTCGAAAACCCTTTGCGACAAGTCGAGCTTTGTAGACAGCAATATTACCGTCGGCGTCAGTCTTCTTCTTGAAGATCCACTTGTTTTCTATTGCTTGCCGACCCTCGGCAAGTCAACCAAAGTCCACACTTTGTTTTCATACATGGATCCTATCTCGGATTTCATGGCCTCAAGCCATTTTGGAATCTGGGCTCACCATCGCTTCTTCATAGTTCGTAGGTTCATCATGATCTAGTAGCATGACTTCCGAACAGGATTGCCGTACCACTGCAGTGCGGATTTTATTCTGGTTGATCTACGAGGTTCTGTAGTAACTTGATCTGAAGTTTCATGATCAACATCATCAACTTCCTCACTATTTGGTGTAGATGTCGCATAAACTGGTTTACGTGTGATAAACTACTTTCCAATAAGGGAGAAGGTGCGATTACCTCATCAAGTTCTACTTTCCTCCCACTCACTTCTTTCGAGAGAAACTCCTTCTCTAGAAAGGATCCATTCTTAGCAACAAATGTCTTGCCTTCGGATCTGTGATAGAAGGTGTACCCAACTGTCTCCTTTGGGTATCCTATGAAGACACATTTCTCCGATTTAGGTTCGAGCTTATCAGGTTGAAGCTTTTTCACATAAGCATCGCATCCCCAAACTTTAAGAAACGACAACTTTGGTTTCTTGCTAAACCACAGTTCATAAGGTGTCGTCTCAACGGATTTTGACGGTGTTCTATTCAGCGTGAATGCGGCCGTCTCAAGAGCATAACCCCAAAATGATAGCGGTAAATCTGTAAGAGACATCATAGATCGCACCATATCTAGTAAAGTGCGATTCTGACGTTCGGACACACCATTGCGCTGTGGTGTTCCGGTGGCGTGAGTTGCGAAACTATTCCGCATTGTTTCAAATGTAGACCAAACTTCGTAACTCAAATATTCGCCTCCACGATCAGATCGAAGAAACTTTATTTTCTTATTACGATGATTTTCAACTTCACTCTGAAATTCTTTGAACTTTTCAAATGTCTCAGACTTATGTTTCATTAAGAAGATATACCCATATCTGCTTAAATCATCTGTGAAGGTGAGAAAATAACGATATCCGCCACGAGCCTCAATATTCATTGGACCACATACATCTGTATGTATGATTTCCAACAAATCTGTTGCTCTCTGCATAGTGCCGAGAAGCGGTGTTTTAGTCATCTTGCCCATGAGGCACGGTTCGCAAGTGCCAAGTGATTCATAATCAAGTGACTCCAAAAGTCCATCAGTATGGAGTTTCTTCATGCGCTTTACACCGATATGACCTAAACGGCAATGCCACAAATAAGTCGCACTATCATTATTAACTCTGCATCTTTTGGTTTCAACATTATGAATATGTGTATCACTACTATCGAGATCTATTAAAAATAGACCACTCTTTAAGGGTGCATGACCATAAAAGATATTATTCATATAAATAGAACAACCTTTATTCTCTGATTTAAATGAATAACCGTCTCGCATCAAACAAGATCCAGATATAATGTTCATGCTTAACTCTGGCACCAAATAACAATTATTTAGGTCTAAAACTAATCCCGAAGGTAGATGTAGAGGTAGCGTGCCGACCGCGATCACATCGACTTTGGAACCATTTCCCACGCGCAACTTCACCTCGTCCTTTGCGGTGTTAAGCAATCTGTAGTCCCTGTTTCGAGTTGCAAATATTAGCAGTAACCAGTATCAAATACCAGTACTACTGCGAGCTCTAGTAAGGTACACATCAATAACATGTATATCACATATACCTTTGTTCACCTTGGCATCCTTCTTATCCGCCAAATACTTGGGGCAGTTCCGCTTCGGTGACCGGTCACGCTTGCGGTAGAAGCACTTTCGATTTCAGTGTTTAGGTCCAGACTTGGGTTTCTTCACTTGAGCAGCAACTTGTTTGCTGTTCTTCTTGAAGTTCCTTCTTCTTCCCTTTGCCTTTCTTCTTGAAACTAGTGGTCTTATTGACCATCAACACTTGATGCTCCTTCTTGATTTCTACCTCCGCAGCTTTCAAAGCATTGCGAAGAGCTCGAGCATAGTCTTTACTAACCCTTGCATATTATAGTTCATCACGAAGCCTTTGTAGCTTGGTGGCGGTGATTGAAGAATTACATCAATGACACAATCATCCGGAAGATCAACTCCCGGTTGAGTCAAGTGATTGTAATACCCGGACATTACGAGTATGTGCTCAGCGTGCAGACCCATTCTCCTCCATCTTGCAGCTATAGAACTTATTGGAGACTTCATATCTCTCAATCCGGGCATTCTGTTGAAATATCAACTTCAACTCTTGGAACATCTCATATGCTCCACGACTTTCAAAACGTCGTTGAAGACCCGTTCTAAGCCGTAAAGCATGGCACACTGAACTATAGAGTAGTCATCAGCTTTGCTTTCGCCAGACGTTCTTAACGTCGTCGGTTACATCGGCCAGCGGGCACGGCACTGGCGGTGCATCCGGGACGTAACTCTTACGTGCAGCAATGAGGATAATCCTCAGTTACGGACCCAGTCCGTGTAATTACTACCATCATCTTTCAACTTTGCTTTCTCAAGGAACGCATTAAAATTCAACGAGAACAACTGACGAGCCATCTATCTACAAGCAGGACATAGACAAGCAAGATACTATCGGTACTAAGTTCATGATAAATTTAAGTTCAATTAATCATATTACTTAAGAACTCCCACTTAGACAGACATCTCTCTAGTCATCTAAGTGATCACGTGATCCAAATCAACTAAACCATAACCGATCATCACGTGAGATGGAGTAGTTTTCAATGGTGAACATCTTATGTTGATCATATCTACTATATGATTCACGTTCGACCTTTCGGTCTCCGTGTTCCGAGGCCATATCTGCATATGCTAGGCTCGTCAAGTATAACTCGAGTATTCTGCGTGTGCAAAACTGGCTTGCACCCGTTGTAGATGGACGTAGAGCTTATCACACCCGATCATCACGTGGTGTCTCGGCACGACGAACTTTGGCAACGGTGCATACTCCGGGAGAACACTACTTGATAATTTTAGTGAGAGATCATCTTAAAATGCTACCGTCAATCAAAGCAAAATAAGATGCATAAAGGATAAACATCACATGCAATCAATATAAGTGATATGATATGGCCATCATCATCTTGTGCTTGTGATCTCCATCTCAAAGCACCGTCGTGATCACCATCGTCACCGGTAGCGACACCTTGATCTCCATCGTAGCATCGTTGTCGTTACGCCATCTATTGCTTCTACGACTATCGCTACCGCTTAGTGATAAAGTAAAGCAATTACAGGCGTTGCATTTCATACAATAAGCGACAACCATATGGCTCCTGCCGATTGCCGATAACTCGGTTACAAAACATGATCATCTCATACAATAAAATATAGCATCACGTCTTGACCATATCACATCACAACATGCCCTGCAAAAACAAGTTAGGCGTCCTCTACTTTGTTGTTGCAAGTTTTACGTGGCTGCTACGGGCTGAGCAAGAACCGTTCTTACCTACGCATCAAAACCACAACGATACTTTGTCAAATAGACTCGTTTTAACCTTCTCAAGGACCGGGCGTAGCCACACTCAGTTCAACTAAAGTGAGAGAGACAGACACCGCCAGCCACCTTTAAGCACGAATGCTCGTAGCGGTGAAACCAGTCTCGCGTAAAGCGTACGCGTAATGTCGGTCCGGGCCGCTTCATCTCACAATACCGCTGAATCAAAGTATGACATGCTGGTAGGCAGTATGACTTGTATCGCCCACAACTCACTTGTGTTCTACTCGTGCATATGACATCAACGGATAAAACCAGGCTCGGATGCCACTGTTGGGGAACGCAGTAATTTCAAAATTTTTCCTACGCACACACAGGACCATGGTGATGGTATAGCAACGAGAGGGGAGAGTGTTGTCTACGTACCCTCGTAGACCGTAAGCGGAAGCAATCACAACGTAGAGGAAGTAGTCACGTTCTCCTCGCGATCCTGCCGTTCGGTAGCCCGTTACTCCGGCACCTCACGAGTCAATGATGACGTAGAGGAAGTAGTCGACGTTCTCCTCACGATCCAGCCGATCCCAGCGCCGTTACTCCGGCGCCTCCGAGTTCTTGGCACACGTTCAGCTCGATGGCGCTCCACGGGCTCCGATCCAGTGAGCTCCGGAGAGAAGGAGTTCCGTCGGCCTGACGGCGTGGTGACAATCTTGATGTTTCACCGTCGCGGGCTTCGCCTAAGCACCGCCACGATATGACTGAGGTGGAATATGGTGGAGGGGGCACCGCACACGGCTAAGGAGCGATCTCAAGGATCAACTTGTGTGTTCTAGGGTGCCCCCTCCCGTATATAAAGGAGAGGAGGAGGAGGTGGCGGCCCAAGGGGGCGCACCTTAGAGGGGGAAACCTACTCCAAGTAGGTTTCCTCTCTTTCCTTATCTTATTTGGAGGGAAGGAAAGAGTACTAGTATTTAGGAAGTAGTACTAGTAGTAGAAATAGGAAGAGGGGAAGGAGAAAGGAAGGGGCGGCCCCTCCCCAATTCGGATTGGGCTTGGGGGGGCGCGCCCCCCTCCCTTGCTCCTTCTCCCTTCCTCCTACATGGGCCCAATAAGGCCCAAGTACCTCCCGGGGGGTTCCGGTAACCTCCCGGAGCTCCAAACTTCTCCGGAACCTTTCCGGTGTCCAAATATATCCGTCCAATATATAAATCTTTATGTCTCGACCATTTCGAGACTCCTCGTCATGTCCGTGATCATATCCGGGACTCGAACAACCTTGGTACATCAAAATACACAAACTCATAATATAACCGTCCTTGAAACCTTAAGCGTGCGGACCCTACGGTTCGAGAACAATGTAGACATGACCGAGACACATCTCCGGTCAATAACCAATAAGCGGGACCTGGATGCCCATATTGGTTCCTACATATTCTACGAAGATCTTTATCGGTCAGACCGCATAACAACATACGTTGTTCCCTTTGTCATCGGTATGTTACTTGCCCGAGATTCGATCGTCGGTATCCAATACCTAGTTCAATCTCGTTACCAGCAAGTCTCTTTACTCGTTCCGTAATACATCATCTCACAACTAACTCATTAGTTGCGATGCTTGCAAGGCTTATGTGATGTGTATTACCGAGAAGGCCCAGAGATACCTCTCCGACAATCGGAGTGACAAAACCTAATCTCGAAATACGCCAACCCAACAAGTACCTTTGGAGACACCTGTAGTACTCCTTTATAATCACCCGATTACGTTGTGACGTTTGGTAGTACCCAAAGTGTTCCTCCGGTAAACGGAGTTGCATAATCTCATAGTTATAGGAACATGTATAAGTCATGAAGAAAGCAATAGCAACATACTAAGCGATCAAGTGCTAGGCTAACGGAATGGGTCATGTCAATCAGATCATTCTCCTAATGATGTGATCCCGTTAATCAAATGACAACTCATGTCTATGGTTAGGAAACATAACCATCTTTGATTAACGAGCTAGTCAAGTAGAGGCATACTAGTGACACTCTGTTTGTCTATGTATTCACACATGTATTATGTTTCCGGTTAATACAATTCTAGCATGAATAATAAACATTTATCATGATATAAGGAAATAAATAATAACTTTATTATTGCCTCTAGGGCATATTTCCTTCAATGTCTTCTTAGCAAGTGGCTGTGGAATCTCTCATCGGAGAATGATGCTATGTGGACTCAAATCCTTCGCAGCAAGTACCTCGAGACAAAAACTTTGTCCCAGGTTACAGTCAGGCCGACCGGCTCACCCTTCTGGAAAGGCCTGATGAAAGTCAAACATGCCTTGTTTAATAGGACGAAGTTTGTTATTACACGTTTCTGGGAGGATACTTGGCTCGGCGAGACACCCTTGGCCATCCAGTACCCGTCTTTGTACCGCATTGTTCAACAACGTGAGGTGTTCGTCGCATCGGTCTTTCAATCTACCCCCCTTAATATTCAGTTCCGACGAACGCTAGCGAGAAATCGTTGGGAAGAATGGCTCCGTCTAGTTAGGAGACTGATGGAAGTCCAGCTTTCACAACAACCCGATGAATTACGCTGGAAATTGACTAAGTCTGGAGCTTTCACGGTTAAATCAATGTATATTGATGTTATTAATTCGAACTCCATTCCTACGTCCAAGCATGTTTGGGATGTCAAAGTTCCTTTGAAAATAAAAGTGTTTATGTGCTTTGTCCATAAACAAGTTATTTTAACTAAGGACAACTTGATAAAGCGTAATTGGACAAGACCTACTGGGTGTAGTTTCTGCGATCGGGATGAGACTATCAAACACCTCTTTTTTGATTGCCCGTTGGCCAAGGTACTTTGGCAGACGGTCCACATTGCTTTTAATATCAATCCACCGAATTCTGTTAATGCGTTATTTGAGACATGGCTTAATGGGATTAAGCCTGACTTAACGAGACATATTCGGGTTGGAGTTTGTGCTTTGCTGTGGACTATCTGGACTTGCAGAAATGATTTGGTTTTTAACAGAATATCATGTATACAATTTTTGCAGGTCTTATTCCGAACTACGGCACTGATCCGTTCGTGGTCGCCACTCACCCAGACGGAGGCCAGGGAGCATTTGGTTCTTGGGTCCTTCCATTTGGGAGATGGTAGCTCGGGATATCTTCAACCGGTTTGGATGGCGGTCATGTAATAGGATAGGCATTTAGTATCCCTATCTAGTTTTAGCCAGCCGGTTGTGGCGTCTTTTCTTGGCTAGTTGATGTTTCTAGCCCTCTTTGGCTCTGTGTGAGCTTTCTGTGCTTTTTTTTATTACTTTAGGAGACCTTTGAAACCATGTTGGCACTACTTTTTTTGGTTAATAAGATGGCCGTATGCATCTTTCTGATGCAGAGGCCGGGGAATCCCCTTTTCGAAAAAATCTTATATTTATGAACGGAGGGAGTATATTTTACGGACAAGTGAGCTGCTTGCCAGATGCAGAGATGGGTAGTGATCTCAACTCGGATCATGCACATGTGTTCACCTGGCAAAATAGTTCTTCATTTTCCTGGCGCAGGGTCATCACATTCTGCCTCAGCTTAGCGAGCTGCTCTTCATACCGCCGAGCCTATCATGTAAGATAATTAAGTACTTAGCATTAAGCTTCCACTGGCGGAAGCTAAGATAATTAAGAAGTAGCATTAAGCTTCCATTTCCCAGATGCTAAGATGATTAAAGCTTCCATTGCCCAGAATAGCATGTACTAACCGAAGTAAAACGTTTATTTTTATGTCCTGAGCCTTTTAAACTCTGGTGGTTTCAGCTAAATGGAAGCCGGTGGGTATTGCCTTCCCCCCAGGAGTAGCATGCAAGAAGTACTAGCATGAACTGGTCGTGTAAGCTTCCATTGCTTGTGTATCATCAAATGAACCACATGGATTCATTATTGATAAAATTGAACGTACATGTGTGTTTTGAGCGTTTGTGTCTGTAGGGAGTTTCTAACAAAACATGTGTGTTTTAAGCGCTAGCTCAGTGGTAGGTGCACTGTCTTGTGCTCCAGGCCGTCCGGGTTTGATATTCAACCGCGTTTCTCACTCTTCTATGAAAATATTTAACCCCTCTGGTCTTGTTTTTACAAAACATTGTATGTACACTTATAGGAATTTGCTAACCTTCATTGCCCGGACGCTAAGCAGGCCTTTTGCAGTTTGGACCTCTAAGCTTTGCAGTTCTTCAACAGAGCATCCTTCTAAATTACAACCCAAGACTTTCCTGCATCTCAATAGTAACAAACGGTGACAGCTGATATTTTGGTTGGTAGTACAGAAATAGCAGTATCCTCTCTTGTAATGGTTACCTTGTGGAAGCTTCAAGAGCATCAAGCTGCCTTGACAAGCCCTCTGCCTCGGCTTTTATTTTCTGCAGTTGAGATCACGTAGCGTTTTGAAATTGGTGTCGCACTAAAATAATTAATCACAAGGTAATTTAGTATGTACATGAAATAACTACTAGAAGGTCTTATCATATCATGTTTTTTAGTGTCAGCTATACTAATTGAACATTGATGTTACAGGTCCATGGCGGTTTTCACATTTCCTTAGATGGATCATCCCCTTGGAAATGGCTGCAAACCTAATACAATCGTGGAAAACATAGGTTTCTCAATGCTGATGTAGGTTGACAAGTCAAACCTAATCCAAGGGTGGAAACTAGTCAACGTTGACATGACATCTAGATCTAGGTTGACAAGTCAAAGCTGAATCTGATGTTGCTTCTGAATCAACTAAAAATGTAAAACAAAATTGGTGGTCCCACATGTCATATACTCCCTCCGTTCCTAAATGTAAGTCTTTTTAGAGCTTCCACTATAGACTACATATGGAGCAAAATAAATGAATCTACACTCTAAAATATGTCTATATACATCCGTATGTAGTTTGTAGTGAAATCTCTAAAAAAGACTTACATTTAGGAACGGAGGGAGTAATAAATATCTTCTTCCTCCTCCCCTTACCCCTTCCATCTCTTTGTGGGGCACGGATTCTCTACCTTGCCATGGGCAAGACAGGGAGCTACAGTGATCTACCTTGTCCGAGAGACATTGGATCAAAAGTGGGCGGTCCAGATTGGGGCAAAGACTGTAGCGATGCACTGTAGCAAACACACTGTGTAATGTTCCTGTTCAGGTCACTTTTCGGGTACTGTAGCGGCTGTACTGTTTGCATCAGATCTGTGCGGTACGTTCTCGATCCAACAGACGAAAGAAGAGGAAAGGCAGAGGTACTGTAGGTCTCTACCTTTCCCATGGCAAGGTAGAGAATCCACAGCCCTCTTTGCGTCCATTCCAACTCACCATGGCCAGGATGAGTTTCGCCATAACCCCTCCCTCTTAGCTTCTTCTTCCTCCTTCTGCCCTTCCCCCCTCTCTTCTGATGGCAAGGGAGGGCTACCGGCCTAAGGACCACATGTAGTGGAAGGAAAAGGAATTCCCGACAGCAGCATCTCGAACTCCAGGGATGGAGGTTGCGCCAGAGGCCGAGCTCCATGGAGTAGCAGCGGCCTATAGGAGGCCATCGAGTGGCGGACAGAGGGAAACAACAACTTATGGAGTCCACAAGGACGAGGGGAAAGCGACAGGTCAAGTGTGTGTGGGAGCTGGATGCACACGAGGCGTCCGAGTAGATGGCTCATGGCATGGCGGCCGTAGAGATGCAAGCGGGCGTGAATGAGGAAGTAGAGTCAGTTTCATCCATAAATTGGGCCGAAGATCTGATAGAGGATGACTTGCTGTCTTGTTTGATTGCTAACCAGAGGATAGTGACAACCAATATCCTATTCCTGCTTGTTTGCTATTCTTTATTTTCCTGTTATGAGACGACCTCGACTCAAGTTGATACCACACCAAAAATTGTTAAGCAGTCTTTGGCTCTATCAATCAATGAGGAGAAAACCAAAACCTATTGGAGTTCCCCTTCATCACCTCGCCTAGATCCGGGGGTTCATACCCTTTGCGGTCGCATGTCCATGACCGTCCGTGAACAGAAAAATTACACTAACACGATTATTAAAGCAATGAAGATTAATACAATATTTGCTTTGTGGAAGGTTGTGGACATGCGGACGCCATTCGCTTGCATCCTTAGGCGGCTGGCACCCCTTCCGGCGCCGAATCGGCTCACCCCCCTCTCCTCCTTGCTAGGGTGTTGCACATCTGTTGCGTCACACTCAACTTTGGCCATATGTGTGGTACTCTAGCCCATCCGTGCACAACTCCCTAGGTTGCAGGCCTCAACTACGGGCTAGGCCCTTTACCTGATGTGTGGCGGTGAGAGAGAGGGAGAGGGAGAGAGGGGGGGGGGGGGAGGTGGGAGGGAGAGAGATAGAGCAGGGTTTAGAGGGGGGGTGTCCCTCCTAGGAGCAGGCACACGCGGTGGTGTCACTCCAAGTAGTGACGGGGGCGGCTGGAAGAACCTTAGATCGCACGGAGAAGGGGAATCCCTATTGGGGCTTTTTGCTTAGTAACTAGACTCTTTATGAACTACTCCCTCTGTCCCACAAAAACGTTTTTGCAAGTTGTTTTAGCTTGCGAAACCCGATAATCCAACTCGGTGCCCAGGCTCATCTGCTCCCTCTCAGAAAAAATCAAAACAAATACTAGAAAAATTCAAAAAAATCTAATTTTTTTGTTTGGTAGATAATTTGGTGTATGAGGTCCGCTTCAAATTTCAACTCATTTGGACATTTGAGCAGCTCTCGGCAAAAAAGACAATTCGAATCAGAACAGTAAACTTTTTTACGGACCCTGATTTTGTCTTTTTTGCCGAGAGCTGATCAGATGTCCAAATGAGTTGAAATTTAGAGCGGACCTCAGGCATCAAATTATATACCACATTTTTTTAAATATTTTTAGTATTTGTTTCGATTTTTTTTTTCTGAGCAAGGGTGCAGATGAGCCCGGGAGCAGAAACTCCGCGCTCTCCGAAACCTTCTTATATTATGAGACGGAGGAAGTATGTATTAGTCTGTTTGTATGGCCATGACATGTGGGACTGGGTGCCATGTCTCGGCAAAACCACCAACCGATCACGTCAATGTGGTAAACGGTGCGCTATTGAAAGTTCAAGGTTGTTCCTAACCGGTTTTGGAGCTGGGGTGAAAATTAAACTAGGGCATGAGTTCTTGGTTTGAACTATTATCTTCTCTCATGCTGAGTTGCTGACTACGTCAAACATTCCGTTAATAGGTAGGATCTCACCATTTAAGAACAGAAGTATCTCCTAGTTGAAATTATAGAACCAAATATATATGACACAAACGTGATAAGCCAATCAAGAAGAGACGATGCACCTCTATATCTTGATGCACTGTATGTATGCTGATATTGTCCTTTGTGGTTGTCCTATAACGTTCAATTGTGTCCTGCATGCTGAAATGGAATTTAAAATGTAATTATTTTGTAATAATAGCAGTTAATTAACTCACTTGATAATAAATCAGTTAATTAACTCACTTGCTAACAACGTCACCAAAACACGTAGTATTACGAGGCAAACAATCTCAAGGTTTTGTTCTAGGTGGAGGGAGAAAGACAAGAAAAAAAATAGGGGAGTGAGCTCAATGCAATAGCCTACCTTTGCACATGCTGCAAAACAAACTTAATAAACTAGATGATGCCCCGCACATTGCCGAGGGAATCTTGTTCAAATAATTATATTAATAGATTCTAAAAAATAACTAAAAATAATGATAATGTAATGGTGTTCTCAATTTACATTGTATATAACAAAATGTCATTTTCTAACCAAAATAGAACCATGCATTACGTAGGTATGTTCTAACCAAAATATGAACCATAAATTATGTAGGTATCCTCCAAGTATCTAACCCATATATCATATATGAAAACATAAAAATTAATTCAAACGATATAACTTATGAGTGACATGCATGGCTTGCTAATGTGGTATGGGTGTATGGTTAAATTAATGCATAAAAAGTCGCAACCTATGATTGATTTGCGTAGGTACCGATGTGGTGTGGTTACATGCTTAGAAAATTGAGTTAAGTGGGCTGCATGAAAAATGTAACTTCTGATTTATGATTGACATGCATAGGTGTTGATGTGACATGACTGCATGCTTAGAAAAATTAGGTAGTGGATTGTACCTATTTAAAAGTAAAAATAAATAGAAAGGAGGTGAAAAAAAATCTAATCTAATAGACAACCTATTTTATAGTGAACACCTGCTATGTTATTATAAATGGTCTAAATGATATTTAGACAAGCATTCAATATGTTAATTCCAGTCGAACATGGCCAATGTCCAACAAAAAACATGTATAGCTAGTGAAGGTGTGACTCTTAGCACATTTTCCTATGCGGCAAAATTAATGCTCTGATTTAGTGTGGATTTTATCATTGTCTTCTCTCTTTGTCGACTTAACTAGTGAACATCAATGTCAGTTTATGTTAGCCAAGAATGGCAAGTTTAGTTGACAAGCATGGCAAATCCGTCCCAGTTTATTTTTTTGCCAGAATTTTCCGTGCTTGCCTCACGACAATATAAATTGCTATAAAAACGTTCGGTTTGTCATCCCCTCCCAGCGAACGTTAGCTGAATAGCATTACCGTAAAGTATTACTATATATTTATAACTACTATACATGCTTGTATTAGATCTGACAATTAATAACATTGATAATAAGGCCTTTTCTAGTGCTCCATGGTGTATAAGTGCTAAGCATGCCACATACAAAAAAAATGATATGACATAGCAATTATGTAGGAGAGATGCCACTTTGGTGACCCCAAGAAGAAACATTAAAAAGCATGCGAGCCTATATAAAACATATAATTGAAAGAAGCTCACCAATACATGGAAGAGTATAGCTGTTTAATAATTAAATGAAATGAGCTTTGCTACAATAAGTTAAACATCTATTTGTTGGGTACTTTACTTGCTAACTTTTTAATGCACATAACACCTTGTTTAAGAACATCATCTAATATATACCACTCCCTCCGATTCATAAGGGCATGTACAATGATGCTATCTTAGGAGTGACACGTAGGATAAATAATGAGGTGGAGGAGAGAGAACTCGTAAGAAAAGGCTTATCTTCTCTTATTTAAGGGAATACAAGAGATGATCTCTTAGCACAATATGTCTCACCACGTTTTTAGGAATAGCTAGTTATTGAAGATAAGGCTAAGAAATAATCCATTGTAGGCATCCTTTTTTGTCACCTCTAAATTATATGCAAGGCTTAAGATAAGATTGTCTTATCAACCATTGTATATGCCCTAATACACTTTGCAGTTTTGAAGTTAGGTTGAACTAATCTTAGTTAAAAAATTTGACACTTATTTTGGAATCGAGGGAGTAGCTCTAGTTTGGTTCTTGCTCTAACCGTCCTTTTCATCGCGAGGCCAGTTTTTGACGTCTAGTCCGCCTCTTAAAAATTTGTAAGTGCTTGTTACTCAAACCGTGGCCAGCGGGAGGGGGTGGTTACTTAATTACCCGGCGTTGGCGAATTCGTAGAGCCTGCCGGTGGGGGAGAAGACGATGAGGGCGACCTCGGCGTCGCAGAGGACGGAGAGCTCGAAGGCCTTCTTGCACAACCCGCTGCGGCGCTTAGAGAAGGCCACCTGCCAGCTCGTCCGGTCCTCTATCAGCTTCACCCGTGTCTTCCCCCGCGCCATCCTCTTCCACCACCGCCACAGATCCAATGCATGCAAAACCAAATTACCCAGAAAAATCTCCTCCTCCGGTCGTCCTGGAGGCAGGAGATCTAGGAGGCAAAGTGAGTGGGACGACTCACCAAAAGTGGCATGTGCCTGGTGGTGCGGCGTTGCGCGCCGTTTTATGGTGATGTGCAAGAGACGACAATACCTCCTTTCCATGCCCTGTCATAAGGAAAAGGAAGAAGTATGAGTATATAATATGCCCCCAAAGCGAACAGCATCGATTCAAAGCTAGCGTCAATTGGCTGTCATTTTTCCTATCTTGTTTTTTCTGTTTTTAGATGGCTGTCCCCTGCCTGGAACAGGCAAGTAGGGAGGTCAGGAAGAAGCTTTTGCGCTGGTATTATAGTAGTATTTTCGGGCTTGAATCAATTCCCTTCACCTGGCGCCGCACCGTCCTACCATCGTGCACGATTTAGATATCCAACGATTCCACACATATGCAGGGTTGTGGGGCTTTGCGCTTTTTCTTCAAGTGTTGAGGGTGCACATCACATGATCGACAGAACAACGATGTTTGTGGCATCTCCCCTTCAAAAGGACATGTGTAATGAATGAATAATCTTACTGACGTGGTCATATTATCTGGACCTAAATTTTTGCCATCCCTCTCTAGACCATCCGATCGAGAATCAGCGACCAGATCGACGTGAACAGTGCACACCAACAATACCCACTCTACATGAATCTATGAATAGTGCCATGCATACATTACATCTACAGTGTTCTGCTGCTACAATATTCGATCGGGGCCATCCAGTCTTGATCCAATGGTCATGTTAAGCATAACATGCCATGAGCATGTCACCGAATCTCGGTTCTATGCTAATGATCATCCGTGCCTGGAATCACTCTTTGAAGAAGATCAAATCCATGAAGTAGTCGTACGATCCCTCACAATCCGAAACATTACCGTGAACTATATATCAAGAAGGAGCAAAACCGGAAAAGAAGCAAAGGACATGGTAAACAATCAAGGCATGTCATTTTATTTTAAAAGGAGGATGACCCCTGGCCTCTGCATCTGGGCGACGCATGCAACCATTTTATTAATTATTCACAAAGACCTTATAAAGTAATACATCAGATAGTCTGAAGCCACCATCTTAGCAACATCTGTTGCTACTCATATCCACTTGATGAAGTGGTGCCAATTATCTGAGACGAATACCAAACATGCATCACATCAAAGCCTAACATCTAAAGCCGGAGGCCCCAAACAAGTCACATTGCTGGGGCACACACCAGTCCGGTGCACTCTCAGAGGCCACCGCCGACGTGTTCCACCGTTCCATCTCCAGAGCAGGCACTGACGCATCGACCTTGCCAGGCCTGTTGTCGGTGCCACCACGGCTCCAGACAACGCCACCATCCTGCACGTATCCATCCACAAGCATGATGTATGACAAGTCAAGGCATGGCATAATACTCAATAAACATGATGCATGACAAGTTTAATGGTTTTAACATGGCAACCTACAACTAGTAAGTTAAATGAAGTGTTGATCCACGCGAGGCATCATTCAAGTACAATTCCATATGCAATTAAGTTGAATTATAGTTTCTGGACAAAACAGTATATATAGATGATTATCAATGAATGAGCATGAAAAAAATCATGATCGACATATTATTCCAGTGCAAATACATATAAAGAACATCACAAACAGAGTTACGGAGATACCGATATGATCAAAACAAGTTTCGGAAGGTCACAAAGGTAACCAGGAATGCAAATGACATTGAGAGCATCAAAATGGAAAACCATTTGTGATACTGTATAGACTGAAAATAAAAGCCCCAAAAGCATATAAATACATAGGGGTTGGATTTGAAATGTGAAGTTGTGCAAGGAACAAGTGTTGGGGTGTTTTGCTCAAACTTGATGCAAACATTAAATTGGTTACTCAAACCTAAGATCAAAGTGCACCGCCAAAGACTTGGCAAGATTTTGATAAACATGCATATATCATTTGTCCAATTTGGAGCAAGTATGAGGAACTTGCCAACTGGACAAAAAATAGGAACTAAAATGCAAAAGTGCACCACCCAGGAGAAATAGCATGCTCAAATCAGTAAACAAATTGCATATACAAATGCACAGGATTTTTCTTCCCGATTTTGATATATAATATGCATAGTTTCATGTTTGAATTAAGGCAGATTTTAAGTAATCAAGGTTAAGTTGAATTTAGTGCAATTACAAAAATCCAGGAACATAAAAAAGAAAAAAGAAATTAAAAACAGATAAAGATAATGTGGAAAATGCTATGTGTACGCAGGCTACTCCTAGCCATTCCACTGGCTAGTGGGCCTAGGCCACGTGGCACTATGTGAGTGGTGTGTGTGAGTGCACAGAGAATGACAAGTGGGTCATAGTGGGGTCCCACATGTTAGCTAGAGGTAAAAATGCAAAAATGGGGGCTTAATCTCCACTGCCCACGCGGTGATTCAAACCCGCGTATCGAGTGATAGGATGTGGCACTAGCCACTGGAAGCACTACGTTAGGTCACCCCTAGCACTGTATGGTCTTCTCATGCATTGTGATGCACCTGTTTGCTTTATATTTATTGTTTCTTCCTCCTCTTCTCACCGGTAGGCCCCTAGACCGCCGTCGATGCCACCGTGATCGACTATGTCGACAACGACCCTTTCTTCTCAACAGAGCTTCCAGGCAAGCAAACCCCCCTTGATCATTCCTATATCACCCAGTTCCTTCTCTCTCATGCTTGCATTAGATTTTGCTTTGGTATTTGATTGCTCCTATGTTGATGCATAGCCTGCTTTTGTAACCTGCTTTCGTACCTTACCTGCTTATCCTATATGCTTAGTATAGGTTGGTTAGTGATTCAGACTGACCCCTCACCTTGTCCCTGTTGCCCCCGCTTTATGACCGATGGCTTGATCAACGTGATCGACGTCCAGAGCCCGACACATCACATCACACCCCCTTTAGTTGTACGACACTGCAGGGTTACTATCGAGTGCCAAGGGTGATACCTCATATATCACTTATGATGAGATCTCTGTAGTGTAGTTAATCGGCCGTGGTCTACCGAGGGTGATTCCTCCTTCACCACTCAGGTAATGACTCTGTCGTGCAACACATCAAGAGTGAACCCTCGAGGGTGATTCCTCTAAGTTCACCTTGAAGATTACATCAAGTGGAATCCATCGAGGGTGATACCTCGGATTCCCCCTTGGTGTTTTGGACACACGGTTACTTTGAGTTTACCCTAGAATCATGTTAAAGATGGGTCGGCTCCGAGGGGTACCTGTGAGAGTCACTGTTACTAGACTAGAGGGACAGGCGGTACCACCATGGTAGAGGTGGACCTGAGTTCCCGATAGTCTCTTGCGAGTCGGGTTGGCCATGAGGGTACCTGGAAGTTGATGTGTAGTCGGGTTGACCTGGAGGGTAACAGCGAGATTTCTACGTGGCACGGCCGGGCATTCCGGGCCCTTTCTGCAAGTCCATGAGACGGGGCGACGGGGACACATGATCGCGAGTCTCTGCTCATTACCGCGCGCTTCCAAGACACTAACGGTTTGGATATGTGATCCGAGTAGGCCTCTGGGCTTTTTGCACTAACCACCACACGTGAATAAGTATGGGCACTCTGCATCGTATGTATCAGCCGAATGCTCTTCGGACGTCAGCGATGGAGTGGCACGCACCCAGGTGGTCCGCATAAGCACCTGCTTTGTTATTGAGGTAGCCAGGGATCCCGGCCATCCACGCAACATGCAGGAGTGCAATGGGTGATGGTACCAAGACCCTTGCACACTTAGGGTGTACACCGGCATGCTGACCTCTCTATTGAGACTAGGTAGGACTACGGTGTGTCGATCAGCCGAGGCAGGGTATGATCTGATGGTGTGCCTGGCTGGATTTGATCGAGCGTGTTGGGTAAGTTTGTGCACCCCTGCAGGGAAGTATATCTATTCTAATATCTGTGTCCACGGTAATGGACGCTCGGAGTTGTATCCCGATCGATACAACTAGAACTGGATGCTGAGGTATGTAATGGATATGATGGCTCCGGGATTGCTTTCTCGCAGGGAGTCGAGAAAGGATCTCTGGGCGCTAATACTACAACATACTTACTAATTATAATATGCTATTTTGTACCCTTCTAAATGCTGCAAGATTCTTGAAGATGCTAGTCTTTGATAGGCTAGGCCTTCCCTCTATTCTGACATTTCTCCAGTCTAGTCGAAAGATACTGCCCCATTTCTTTGATAACGATGCATACTTAGCATAGTTCTGATGTACTCACGGTTGCTTTGCTACCTATTTTTCCCTCATACCCGATTGTTGCGATCAGATGATGGATCACAGGAGTTAGATGCCGCTACCTACAACTGCTACTACCTCGAGGGTACCTACTACTACATGGAGGCTGTTGATGACCAGGAGTAGTTTGAAGGCTCCCAGGCAGGAGGCCTTGCCTTTTCGATCATCGTTGATGTGTGTGCTAGCCTTCTTAAGGCAGACTTGTTTAAATTATGTCTGTACTCAGATATTGTTTCTTTCATTGTCTCGTTTGTAGTCGAGCTGATGAATTCAAGACCTCGAGGCCCCTGGCTTGTAATATAAAGCTTGTATTGTTTCAATTTGTGTCTAGAGTTGTGTTGTGATATCTTCCCGTGAGTCTCTAATTTTGATCATGTACATTTTCATGAATGATTAGTGTACGATTTAATTAGGGGCGTCACAAGTTGGTATCGGAGCCGACTGCCTGTAGGTAGCCCCCTTTCCAACTCCACGACCAAAGTTGAGTCTAGTCTTTGAAAAACTTTTACTAACACTGTTGTGTGGCTTACGGGCCCACATCACAAATGGGTGGTATTAGGATCTTTTATTCCTCATCTTTACTCTCGGATTCTGATCTCTCTTCTCTTCGGGTTAAATATTTTCCTAACTCTAACTTTAGGTTCTCGTAACTACTTCCTTCCGGAGAGCCCCTCATTCCAGACGATGGCTTGATTCACCAGAAGATTCTGAAGATACTCTTCGATGTTTTCCCGAGACCCTTGTGCCCATCACCATTGCAATTGCCTATCACCGATATATCCTTCTGGATAATGACTTACACTTTTCGTTCTTACATTTATTCCCGATTGCTCTTGTTATTACAAGATAGCCGGAGATACTCTTTGATATTCCGAGAATCCATTGTGTCAGCTGCCTTGCAACTCCATTTCCGCATGAATACATCTACGGATAACTCCTCACACTTATCGAGGATTTGTTCATTCCTAGTTGATCATGTGATTCACAAGATACTTTGTAATACTACCAATCTTCCGATAATCCTCTACCACCTATTGCTCTGCAAATATTTATCTGCTTGCATTATGGTTACCTTCCACATGTCTAGGAATATTCATTAGTATCATTTGTCATCATCATTTTGAGCCTTGGATTCGATATGTTTGTGAATGGTCACAATCATCAGTCGAAACTAGAATTCGTCCCTTTGGCTCAAACGTCACTCCACACATGAGTTGGTTCTCAACAATCAAGCCTTGATTGATTGTCGATCTATGTATATTCAACTTACTACTCTTTTGATCAGAGTGTCTGCTTCTGGTCTTCTGATTTGGAAATCGCAATTCCTTTGTATTTAAGACTCGAATTATTCAGATAATTCAATAATGGGACAATTCCATTTATCCCCCTAACTTGAGCCACCACCTGGCATTTGCCCCTAATTTCCAGGTATGCTAAAAAATACCCCTCTGCCGTCAAGTCACCTTACAGAAATGCCCTTGCCGTCCGGTCAAAGGGGTTTGATTGTCTGGTGAATAGTAACATGGGAACAGTAAATTCGGAAAAAATAGCAAAAAAAATAAAAAAATTCTGAAATTTTGTGGGATCGAAGATACTTAAGGGCGCAAGGTGTGTGCAAATTTTCGCGTTGTATGGACATTCCAGGAATTTGTGGGAAAGGAAAAAATTTAAATCTATACGCTGTGAACAGTAAATTCAAAAAATAGCAAGAAAATTTTAAAAAATATGAATTTTTTTGGCATCAAAGAGGCTTGGGTGCGCAAGGCGCTTGCAAATTTTTGTGATCAAATGGCATGCGAGGTGCTCTAGCAAAAAAAACAAAATAGTGCATTTTTTCAAAGTTTTTTTGCACCAAATTTTGTTTTTTTCTCCACAAGCTCCTACAGTGTCGAAACGAAAAAAAATTAGCACGCACCTTGCGCACCCCAGCCTCTTTGATGCCAAAAAATTTCATATTTTTTTGAATTTTCTTGCTTTTTTTTTTGAATTTACTGCTCACAGCGTACATTTTAAAGTTTTTTGTTTGACACGAGCTGCTGGAATGTCCAAACTACGCCAAAATTTGCACGCGCCTTGCTCCCTTGAGTATCTTCTATCCCACAAAATTTCAGATTTTTTTGATTTTTTTGCTATTTTTTTTTCGAATTTACTGTTCACCATTTACTATTCACCAGACGGTCAAACCCCTTTGACCGGACGGTAACGGCACAGAAGGGCATTTTTGTAAGTTGACTTGGCGGAAGAGGGGTATTTTTTAGCATACTTGAAAATTAGGGGCAATTGCCAGGTGGTGGCTCAAGTTAGGGGGATAAATGGAATTGTCCCTTCAATAATTTGATGCCTTGTCATTCTTTGTTCTTCTGATTGAGTGTCGGTACTCAAATCCACTCCGATGTGGTCCGCCAGATCCTTTGGTGGATTATTATCCGATCGTTCCCGCATATTCTCAAAACCTTTAGTTCTTCCCCTGATACATAATACCTTTTGGTAACTTGTGTCTTATGCCTTCGGTAAATTGTATCCCTTGCTTTTGTCAACCATGCTCTGCTTCCGAGCTTGAGCTATTTACTCCTGAAGTTTGTGGTATATGTTCCTAAGATACCCCGGTGGGTTGAACCTATGCCTTTCCTAATCAGTGCGAACCCGAAAGTTATGCAGGTTATACCCTACTGGCGCTTTGTCAGATAACTTTTCAACACTACAAATTTGAAAACGAGAGGTGAATGAAAGGTTATGCATTAAAGAAGTGGGAGTCGACCTTGAACTTTGTGTTCATGCCCATGGAAGCGATGTAGATCTTATCTTAGTAGTTTCTCATAACAATAATTATTCCCTTGGTATAATTTGGACTTGTATCTGTGATTTGGTCCTTTGCAACCGTGGTTCCGACCATGTTGTTCTTCTTTCGTTCCATTTCTCTGACAAGTTAAAGTGCTTGTCATTTGGCTGATCAATACACTAGCCTAACCTCTATTCTGGTCTATCTTCAAGTTTTACCTTCTGGTATCTCGAGAATATCACGGAACTACATAACTTCTTATGAGTTCTTCATCAACTATTCTGCTCTATTATTTCCTTTTGCTTGATGTCATTGATGATCGATTACATCTTCATGAAACCTCTCGACAAATGTTTCGTGATCATCATCAATATTCTGATCTCTTCTAGGATATCAATTGAATTCATGATGAGAAATACCATCCTTGCCCCTCGATGATTTGTGTCATCATCGACAACATACTTACCTTCTTTCCAACAAAACTTGTTCATGTTTTTTGTTGTACCTTGAGTTCCTTGATATCCAGCTTATGCTATGTTCTACCTTGGAGTATTACCGTATTTTATGTCAGAGGTGTTGTGAGAATTGCTCCACCTCTTAAGAATTCTTGATACAAGTAATACTTCTCGCCATCTCCATTCATTTCTTGGTCCCTGATACGTCTCCAACGTATCCATAATTTTTTATTGTTCCATGCTATTATATTACCTGTTTTGGATGTTTATGGGCTTTACTCTACACTTTTATATCATTTTTGGGACTAACCTACTAACCGGAGGCCCAGCCCGAATTGCTGTTTTTTGCCTATTTCAGTGTTTCGAAGAAAAGGAATATCAAACGGAGACCAAACGGAATGAAACCTTCGGGAACGATCTTTTTGGAACAAATGCCAACCGGGAGACTTGGAGTGGACGTCAAGCAACAAACGAGGCGGCCACGAGGGTGCCCGGCGCACCCCCGGGGGTGGGCGCGCCCCCCACCCTCGTGGGCCCCTTGTTGCTCCAACGACGTACTTCCTTCGCCTACATATACTCCCATACCCTAAAAACATTAGAGGCGACCACGAAAACCGAATTCCACCGCCGCAACCTTCTGTATCCGCGAGATCCCATCTTGGAGCCGTCGCCGGTGCTCCGCCGGAGTGGGAATCCACCATCAAGGGCCTCTACATCATCTCCAAGGCCTCTCCGATGAGTTGTGAGTAGTTTACCATAGACCTTCGGGTCCATAGTTATTAGCTAGATGGCTTCTTCTCTCTCTTTGAATCTCAATACAATGTTCTCCTCGATCTTCTTGGAGATCTATTTGATGTAACTCTTTTTGCGGTGTGTTTGTCGAGATCCGATGAATTGTGGGTTTATGATCAAGTTTATCTATGAGAAATATTTGTATCTCCTCTGAATTCCTTTATGTGTGATTAAGTTATCTTTGCAAGTCTCTTCGAATTATCAGTTTGGTTTGGCATACTAGATTGATCTTTCTTGCAATGAGAGAAGTGATTAGCTTTGGGTTCAATCTTGCGGTGTCCTTTCCCATGTGATGAGGGCAGCAAGGCACGTGTCGTATTGTTGCCATCAAGGATAAAAAGATGGGGTTTATATCATATTGCATGAGTTTATCCCTCTACATCATGTCATATTTCTTAATGCGTTACTCGTTCTTTATGAACTTAATACTCTAGATGCAGGTGAGTCGATCGATGTGTGGAGTAATAGTAGTAGATGCAGGCAGGAGTCGATCTACTTGTCACGGACGTGATGCCTATATACATGATCATGCCTAGATAATCTCATAACTATGCGCTTTTCTATCAATTGCTCGACAGTAATTTGTTCACCCACCGTAATACTTATGCTATCTTGAGAGAAGTCACTAGTTAAACCTATGGCCCCCGGGTCTATCTTTTATCATATAAGTTTTCAATCTACTTTTATTTGCATATTTACTTTTCCAATCTATATCATAAAAATATCAAAAATATTTATCTTATCATATTATCTCTATCAGATCTCACTTTCGCAAGTGGTCGTGAAGGGATGGACAACCCCTTTATTGTGTTGGTTGTGAGGTTCTTGTTTGTTTGTGTAGGTGCGTGGGACTTTTCAGGAGCCTCCTACTGGATTGATACCTTGGTTCTCAAAAATTGAGGGAAATACTTACGCTACTGTGCTGCATCACCCTTTCCTCTTCAAGGAAAACCAACGCAAGCTCAAGACATAGCAAGAAGGATTTCTGGCGCCGTTGCCAGGGATGTCTTCACTCAAGTCAAGACATACCAAGTACCCATCACAAACTCATCTCCCTTGCATTACATTATTTGCCATTTCCCTCTCGTTTTCCTCTCCCCCATTTCACGCTTGCCGTTTTATTCGCCCTCTCTTTCCCAATCGCCTCTCTCTTTCGCTTGCCTTCTTGTGTGCTTGTTGGATTGTTTGTCACTATGGCGCAAGATAATACCAAATTGTGTGACTTTTCCAATACCAATAATAATGATTTCCTTAGCACTCCGATTGCTCCTCTTAATGATGTTGAATCTTGTGAAATCAATGCTGCTTTGTTGAATCTTGTTATGAAAGATCCATTCTCCGGCTTTCCTAGTGAAGATGCCGCTACTCATCTAAACAACTTTGTTGATTTGTGTGATATCCAAAAGAAGAAAGGTACAGATAATGACATTGTTAAATTGAAGTTATTTCCGTTTTCACTTAGAGATCGTGCTAAAACTTGGTTTTCATCTTTGCCTAAAAATAGTATTGATTCATGGAATAAGTGCAAAGATGCTTTTATCTCTAAATATTTTCCTCCCGCTAAGATCATCTCTCTTAGAAATGATATCATGAATTTTAAACAACTTGATCATGAGCATGTTGCACAATCTTGGGAAAGAATGAAATTAATGATTCGCAATTTCCCTACTCATGGTTTGAACTTATGGATGATCATACAAAATTTCTATGCCGGATTGAATTTTTCTTCTAGAAATCTTTTAGATTCGGCCGCGGGAGGCACTTTTATGGAAATCACCTTAGGAGAAGCTACTAAACTCCTTGATAACATCATGGCTAATTATTCTCAATGGCACACTGAAAGATCTACTAGTAAAAAAGTGCATGCTATAGAAGAAATTAATGTTTTGAGTGGAAAGATGGATGAACTTATGAAATTGTTTGCTACTAAGAGTGCTCCTATTGATCCTAATGATATGCCTTTGTCTACTTTGATTGATAATAATAATGAATCTATGGATGTTAATTTTGTTGGTAGGAATAATTTTGGTAACAATGCTTATAGAGGAAACTTTAATCCTAGACTGTTCCCTAGTAATTCCTCTAATAATTATGGTAATTCCTACAACAACTCTTATGGAAATTTTAATAAGATGCCCTTTGATTTTGAGAATAGTGTTAAAGAATTTATGATCTCTCAAAAGAATTTTAATGCTTTGCTTGAAGAAAAATTGCTTAAAGTTGATGAATTGGCTAAGGAACGTTGATAGACTTTCGCTTGATGTTGGTTCTTTGAAACTTAGATCTATTCCTCCTAAGCATGATATCAATGAGTATCTCAAAGCCATGAGAATTTCCATGGATGAGTGCAAAGAAAGAACCGCTAGATTGCGTGCTAAGAAAGATTGCTTTGTAAAAGCATGTTCTTTTAGTCCCTATGAAAATAAATGATGAAGATCTAAAAGTTATTGATGTATCTCCTATTAAATCTTTGTTTTGCAATATGAATCTTGATAATGATGGGACTGGAGATGAGTAAACTTTAGTTAAAGGCGTCCCAATAATTTGGAGTTTTTAGATCTTGATGCTAAATTTGGTAAAAGTGGGATTGGAGAGGTCAAGACTTTAAATAGCATTGAACCCACTATTATGGATTTCAAGGAAATTAATTATGATAATTGTTCTTTAATACATTGTATTTCCTTGTTGCAATCCGTGTTGAATTCTCCTCATGCTTATAGTCAAAATAAAGCTTTTACCAAACATATTGTTAATGCTTTGATGCAATCTTATGAGGAAAAACTTGAGTTGGAAGTTTCTATACCTAGAAACCTTTATGATGAGTGGGAACCTACTATAAAAATTAAAATTAAAGGTAATGAATGATATGCTTTATGTGATTTGGGTGCTAGTGTTTCCACGATTCCGAAAACTTTATGTGATGTGCTAGGTTTCCATGATTTTGATGATTGCTCTTTAAATTTGCACCTTGCGGATTCCACTATTAAGAAACCTTTGGGAAGGATCAACGGCATTCTTATTGTTGCAAATAGGAATTATGTGCCCGTAGATTTTATCGTTCTTGATATAGATTGCAATCTTTCATGTCCTATTATTATTGGTAGACCTTTCCTTAGAACGATTGGTGCAATTATTGATATGAAGGAAGGGAACATTAGATTCCAATTTCCTTTAAGGAAAGGCATGGAACACTTTCCAAGAAAGAAAGTTAAATTACCTTATGAATCTATCATGCGAGCTACTTATGAATCAAATGCCAAAGATGGCACTACTTAGATCCATCCTCGATTTTATGCCTAGCTTGGGGCGTTAAACAATAGCGCTACTTGGGAGGCAATCCAATTTTATTTTTGTTTCTTGCTTTTTGCTTCTGTTTAGTAATAAATATTTCATCTAGATTCTTTTTATATGTGTTTTCATGTTTTAATTAGTGTTTGTGCCAAGTAAAACCTATAGGATAACCTATGGTAATAGTTAATTTGATTCTGCTGAAAAACAGAAACTTTGCGCTCTCGAGAAAAAATTCAATAAATCAGAGAAACATGATTTTGCATTTATTCTTTTGGATGTAGATCAATAGACAATGTTCCTAGGACTTCCTATTTTAGTAGGATTTTTAGAGTTCCAGAAGTATTCAAAAGTTACAGATTGCTACAGACTGTTCTGTTTTTGACAGATTCTGTTTTTCGTGTGATGTTTGCTTATTTTGATGCATCTATGGCTAGTATCGGGGGGTATAAACCATAGAGAAGCTGGAATAAAGTAGGTTTAACACCAATATAAATAGAGAATGAGTTCATTACAGTACTTTATGTGGTGGTTTTTCTTTCTTGCACTAACGGAGCTTATGAGATTTCCTGTTGAGTTTTGTGCTGTGAAGTTTTCAAGTTTTGGGTAAAGATTTGATGGACTATGGAATAAGGAGTGCCAAAAGCCTAAGCTTGGGATTCCCATGGCACCCCAAGATATTCAAGGATAACCAAAAGCCTAAGCTTGGGGATGCCCCGGAAGGCATCCCCTCTTTCGTCTTCGTCTATCGATAACTTTACTTGGAGCTATATTTTTATTCGCCACATGATATGTGTTTTGCTTGGAGCGTCTTGTATGATATTAGTCTTTGAGTTTTAGATTGCCACAATCATCCTTTCGGTACACACCTTTTGGGAGAGAAATACTTGATTTGGAATTTATTAGAATACTCTATGTGCTTCACTTATATCTTTTGAGCTAGATAGTTTTGCTCTATGTGCTTCACTTATATTTTTTTGAGCACGGCGGTGGTTTAATTTTGTAGAAATTGTTGATCTCTCATGCTTCACTTATATTATTTTGAGAGTCTTTTAGAACAACATGATATTTGCTATGGTTATAAAATTGGTCCTAGAATGATGGGCATCCAAGTTGGGTATAATAAAAACTATCATAGGAAGTGAATTGGATGCTATGATCAATTTGATGCTTGATAATTGTTTTGAGATATAAAAGTGGTGATATTAGAGTCATGCTAGTTGGGTAATTGTGAATTTAAAGAATACTTGTGTTGAAGTTTGTGATTCCCGTAGCATGCACGTATGGTGAACCGCTTTGTGATGAAGTTGGAGCACGATTTATTTATTGATTGTCTTCCTTATGAGTGGTGGTCGGGGACGAGCGATGGTATTTTCCTACCAATATATCCCCCTAGGAGCATGCGCGCAGTACTTTCTTTTAATGGCTTGTAGATTTTTGCAATAAGTATATGAGTTCTTTATGACTAATGTCGAGTCAATGGATTATACGCACTTTCACCCTTCTACCATTGCTAGCCTCTCTTGTGCCGCGCAACTTTCACCGTACCATACACCCACCATATACCTTCCTCAAAACAGCCACCATACCTACCTATTATGGCATTTCCATAGCCATTCCGAGATATATTGCCATGCAACCTTCCACCGTTCCGTTTATTATGACACGCTCCATCATTGTCATATTGCTCATTGCATGATCATGTAGTTGACATCGTATTTGTGGCAAGGCACCTTCATAATTTTCATACATTCCACTCTTGATTCATTGCATATCCCGGTACACTGCCGGAGGCATTCATATAGAGTCATATTTTGTTCTAAGTATCGAGTTGTAATCTTGAGTTGTAAGTAAATAAAAGTGTGATGATCTTAATTATTAGAGCATTGTCCCAAGTGAGGAAAGGATGATGGAGACTATGATTCCCCCACAAGTCGGGATGAGACTTCGGACTTTATAAAAATAGAAGAGGCCAAAGAGCCCACCAAAAAAAAGAGAAAGGCCAAATAAAAAAATGAGAGAAAAAGAGAGAAGGGACAATGCTACTATCCTTTTTACCACACTTGTGCTCCAAAGTAGCACCATGATCTTCATGATAGAGAGTCTCCTATGTTGTCACTTTCATATACTAGTGGGAATTTTTTTCATTATAGAACTTGGCTTGTATATTCCAATGATGGGCTTCCTCAAAATGCCCTAGGTCTTCGTGAGCAAGCAAGTTGGATGCACACCCACTTAGTTTCTTTTGTTGAGCTTTCATACATTTATAGCTCTACTGCGTCTGTTGCATGGCAATCCCTACTCACTCACATTGATATCTATTAATGGGCATCTCCATAGCCTGTTGATACGCCTAGTTGATGTGAGACTATCTTCTCCTTTTTTGTCTTCTCCACAACCACCATTCTATTCCACATATAGTGATATGTCCATGGCTCACACTCATGTATTGCGTGAAAGTTGAAAAAGTTTGAGATTACTAAAGTATGAAACAATTGCTTGGCTTGTCATCGGGGTTGTGCATGATTAAATACTTTGTGTGATGAAGATAGAGCAACAGCCAGACTATATGATTTTGTGGGGAGAACTTTCTTTATCCATGGTATTTTGAGAAGACATGATTGCTTTATTAGTATGCTTGAAGTATTACTATTTCTTATGTCAATATGAACTTTTATTTTGAATCATTTGGATCTGAACATTCATGCCACAATAAAGAAAATTACAATGAGAATTATGCTAGGTAGCATTCCACATCAAAAATTATGTTTTTATCATTTACCTACTCGAGGACGAGCAGGAATTAAGCTTGGGGATGCTTGACACGTCTCCAACGTATCTATAATTTTTGATTGTTCCATGCTATTATATTACCTATTTTGGATGTTTATGGGCTTTACTCTACACTTTTATATCATTTTTGGGACTAACCTACTAACCGGAGGCCCAGCTCAATTGCTGTTTTTTTGCCTATTTCAGTGTTTCAAAGAAAAGGAATATCAAACGGAGTCCAAACGGAATGAAACCTTTGGGAACGATCTTTTTGGAACAAATGCCAACTAGGAGACTTGGAGTGGACGTCAAGCAACAAACGAGGCGGCCACGAAGGTGCCCGGCGCGCCCCCACCCTCGTGGTCCCCTCGTTGCTCCACCAACGTACTTCCTTTGCCTACATATACTCCCGTTCCCCGAAAACATCAGAGGCGACCACGAAAACCTAATTCCACCGCCGCAACCTTCTGTATCCGCGAGATTCCATCTTGGAGCCGTCGCAGGTGCTCCGCCGGAGGGGGAATCCGCCACGGAGGGCCTCTACATCATCTCCAAGGCCTCTCCGATGAGTTGTGAGTAGTTAACCACAGACCTTTGGGTCTATAGTTATTAGCTAGATGGCTTCTTCTCTCTCTTTAAATCTCAATATAATGTTCTCCTCGATCTTCTTGGAGATCTATTCGATGTAACTCTTTTTGCGGTGTGTTTGTCGAGATCCGATGAATTGTGGGTTTATGATCAAGTTTATCTATGAGAAATATTTGAATCTCCTCTGAATTCTTTTATGTGTGATTAAGTTATCTTTGCAAGTCTCTTTGAATTATCAGTTTGGTTTGGCCTACTAGATTGATCTTTCTTGCAATGGGAGAAGTTCTTAGCTTTGGGTTCAATCTTGCGGTGTCCTTTCCCAAAGGATGTGAGGGCAGCAAGGCACGTATTGTATTGTTGCCATCGAGGATAAAAAGATGGGGTTTATATCATATTGCACGAGTTTATCCCTCTACATCATGTCATATTTCTTAATGCGTTACTCTGTTCTTTATGAACTTAATAATCTAGATGTAGGCAGGAGTCGGTCGATGTGTGGAGTAATAGTAGTAGATGCAGGCAGGAGTCGATCTACTTGTCACGGACATGATGCCTATATACATGATCATGCCTAGATAATCTCATAACTATGCGCTTTTCTATCAATTGCTCGATAGTAATTTGTTCACCCACCGTAATAGGTATGCTATCTTGAGAGAAGTCACTAGTGAAACCTATGGCCCCTGGGTCTATCTTTTATCATATAAGTTTTCAATCTACTTTTATTTGCATCTTTACTTTTCCAATCTATATCATAAAAATACCAAAAATATTTATCTTATCATATTATCTCTATCAGATCTCACTTTTGCAAGTGGCCGTGAAGGGATTGACAACCCCTTTATTGCGTTGGTTGCGAGGTTCTTGTTTGTTTGTGTAGGTGCATGGGACTTTTGAGGAGCCTCCTACTAGATTGATACCTTGGTTCTGAAAAACTGAGGGAAATACTTACGCTACTGTGCTGCATCACCCTTTCCTCTTGAAGGAAAACCAACGCAAGCTCAAGACGTAGCAGTCCCCGTGTTGTTTCTAACCGGAATACCGGCATCTGAACTATGATGTGTGAATTCAAAACTTCCAGAAACCCTATTGCTTCAAAGTGAATGGTCGATAGTTTCATTCTAAGTCTTTTGGTTATTGAATCACCATTCTATCATTGATCGTGCTACTTGGTCCATATTTCCAGGTGTATTTTCGTTCAATGTTTAAACTGCGGATGTTCTCCTCGAACATACTTCATTTTATACTTTGGTGTGTCCAATGCTATCACCTTGTTCACTTAATTGTGGAAATCCATGCTTATGGAAACCTCGATGAATTTTTGTTGAGTCCATCGACCACATCCTCATCAACAAGAACATTGGAAGCACAATGCTAAATGTTTCTTGATTGATTATCCAAATACTGTTGTATGGTAACATCATGAATTCCCTCACCCCTTTACCTAATTGGTTATCTACTTCCTGTCCTGTCATGGATGGGAAAGATATACTCTTGATACTCGAGTATAAACACATTTTCCTTTCCATTGTTTGTTTAATCATTCTTGTGATCTATATGATATAAGCGGTAACAAATCCCTGCTTAAGTAAGCACCTTGGTGTACAACTCTGTCAGCAAGACCCTGTTACTATTGTTGATAACATTCTAGTATCCGCCGATGGATGAGAACTTTGCCTATTGGTCTGCCTCGTTTCAACAAGCAGGAAAATGGTTATGTTCGTCCCTCTCCCTTGGTACCAACGTTGTTGCCAACATAACTGACAGGCTATCCTCTGACATGCCTTGCTATCATGACCTTGCAAGATGGCAGCGCCCTTCATGCTTTTAACCCACATGGTGGGCCCATAACCCACAGTTCCACAGGATCGAAACCTAACTCTCCTGTACACCCCTGTTTCCAAAGTTATTCCTCACGCTCGGCTTCTTATGCAATTCAGGAACCACCTTCCGAGAGATCATCAATTCTAGTATCAGTCACCGTACTTATTGCCGTTGTTCTGAACCCCTTCACACTCCGTTTCCGACAACGAACGATTGCTTATCTGCTTGAAACTTTTTATTGCACCTTTTTACTTTGCTCTCAATGTCTTTCGTTTCAACTCGAGAGATACCTTCTGCCACCTTCCCTGAGTTATCTACCTGTTAATCAACCTTGCAAAGGTCCGTTCTCTCGGAACACCCCCATTATTCTTTCGTAAGTATGATGAAGTTCCTGAAGAAAGGATGACGACTTGAACATAATGACCTGAAGTAGAGAAATGAAGACATCAATGTAATGGATCTACCTCTTCGAGAAGAGCAACCAAGACCGAGAAGATCCATTAGAATTTTGTAACCAGAACTTTCCCCCTTACTCCACCTCTTAAATCTGGGGGCGAAATCTAGTAGAGGAGATTTGTAACACCCCCAGTGTCATGCTACAGTGACCTCACACTAATGGTGCCATGTCATCGAGTTTAATTAAGCCAAATTGCCACTTGATAAACATCAAAGCCAATTTCATATTTAAAATAAAGTCAATTAAATTATTTCTTCAAACCGTAACTAAAATGTTCACAACATTCTATAAATTCCCCTGATCATTGTCATGTTGATCCCAACATTATTTGCCCCACCAACTAATTCTTAAGAAATTAATAAGTGGTCCAGCAGCAATTATTTTTGCCTTTTCATTTTCCCAAATAATTTGTGATTTTTGTACCAACTCGGAAAATTGCAAAGTATTTAATGTGTCAATCGGCACATTTTTACAGAAGTCTTTTGGTGCTAAGATTAATTGAAAACAGTAGCTAAAATGCAAAAACAGAAAAATAGTAAAGAGAAAGGGATGGGCATACCTGTTCACCTGGGCCTCTAATGTACAGTAGAGGCCCAGCCCATCAGCACTCTTTTCTCCTATCTCTGTTCACTATGGCACCGTCAGCAACGACAAACATCCAAGCCGCGGAGGAGCCATGCGGCGCTCATCCGGTGTCTTACAAGGACCCTCAAGATGGGCGTCGACGTCACCGTGCTCTGCCTCGAGCTGGTCCAGCGCATCTCTCGCACCCTGGAGCAGGCCGAGCTGGGCGGCACCCCCGACCGCGCGCAAGCTCCAACGCTCGGCCGGGGATTTGCTCCGCGCCTTCGGCCGCCGGAGGGGTGGTCCTAAGTCTAAGTCACGGATATTTCACTCGAGCGCACGCGCTATTTGGACGTAACACTTGACTGGCTAACTACATGTAGTTCTAATATTCTAAATAGCTAGACAGAGGCCATCTTATATGTTGGTGCGAACCCTGTTTTTTTCCCGAGGTGGGACTAAACAGGAGCAGTCTTCACTTGGACAACCACCTACAACTTCTGCATGCATGCATGTGGGATGGGTGGGCTGACCAACAAATTTGATGGGTTGCAACCGCATGCATGTGGGATGGCTGACAAACAAATTTGATGGGTTGCTACTATGGGATGGCGTGGGCTGACAAACAAATTTAATAGGTTGCTACTACATTCATGCATTGAGGGGCCTTGAACTACACACCCGTAGACAACTCTTTAATTTTTTATGGGGATTCCACTACACAAATTTACACATGTCCCGGTGTATAAATTTAGCACGCAACAAACGGTGCATAAATCAATGACTGTCCGATAGACGCCACCGCGCCACTAGAAACTAGGAGATGATGGAAATTGCGCATAATATTTTAGTTTGGTGTCTATAGTAACCTATACATACAGAAAAGTACATACAGAAAAGGTGGGAAAAAAACTTGGAAAAGATAGCTAGTTACGGGTATCCGGTATATATACAGAAAAAACACCGAAGAAACCACCTGCACTTACCTTTTTTTATTAATAAAACAGATGTTATTGGGATGTGCTGCCATAATGGAAATGAGAACAAAAACATAAACCATGCATGTTGAAATGGTTCACTTGCGGTTTTTCCGGTGTCTAAATGCTAGAGTTTATTTCCAGGAAATCAAGCAAGGAGAAAAGCATACATAAATTATAGTCAATCCAATCTATATCAACACAAGTCTCCTCCGATCTATGTTAAAAAGGGACGTTTTTGGTTTCCCGAGGAAAAGAAAACCAGTTTAGGGGCAATTTAAATAACCACACTATCAATCCGATCATAGGAGTTTATAAATAGTCAATAATTACATCCATAATAAAAGAAAACCACTTCGGGGGCCATTTAAGTAACCACACTATATTCACAGTCTCGACTAGCTGCAACATACAGGCAATCAAACTTGACTCCCAGGAAAGGGACTCGTTACTAGCAAAACAATTAGCCATGTCATATCCTAGCCTCACACTTGAAAGACCAAACGTCCAATCCTCAATGAAATGAAGCTCGCCGCAGCAACCGTATCAGGCCCTCAATGAAATGACGCTCGCCACAGCCAAGGAATCAGGCTTTCTTCAAACTCTGATGGCTGACTCCCAACTCACCAGCCAGTCCAGTCCGACAAGAAAGGAATCTTCATCATATCACTCTCGCTTGACGACTCATTGCATATCAACCCTCGGCTCCCTTCCCTTGCACTTTCTGGGGTAACAACATCCTACTGTAACCAACAATCTCAATGGGTCATCAACCAATAGATGCAAAGAAAAATGTATAGACTTCAACATGCAACTAACATATGTGATCTGCACCATAGTAGAGAAAATACATGTAGCATTACTAGAGAATATAAACATCCAAGAACAAAAACATAACTTCACCACGATGATATAAATCAGACATCTAAAGTGCTGCGCATGTTTGAAACCTTGGCATCCTTCAAAATGAGATGCACAGGACCACACGAGTACTACTATGAAACAATGGAAAGAAAGCTACAAACTTGATTAGCCCAAACCAGCAACACTGATTAGGAATATCCATCCGTGACTTGTCATAAATATTGCTAACGCATGCATGATAGCTGCCTCCAAAGTACACAAGGATCCTACCAAGAGCACTTGCTACAGGAGTATCATTCCTACATTTTGCTTCATGTTTCCAATCGCAGCACAACACAGACAAAAAGAAAACTGAATCCAATCGAACCACTGCACAACCAATATCAATTCTTGTAAAACCCTCCATTTCATCTAATTTACTTTCAACAGACCAACAGCTTGATGATGGTTTAGTATTAATCCTGGAGTGGTAAATTTGATTCCTCTGAATAAGAAAACTGCCAGTATAATATCTGCAATGATTCATGCAGCACACAAAGAGAAGAGACACACAGCAGAGCAACATTGTATATGACACAACATGGGCACTCCATTTGAACAGGCATAGCGGTTCAGTCTAAAACCACCAAGTCCATTTCAGACTTAATAGGCTAGTTTTGATCATTGCTAGGTTCTTTTAATATTGAAGAGAGGAGGAAGGAGAGGAGCTCACGGTGGTTGTTCTGTAGCCGATGCCAAACATGCAGCAGGACCATCCAACAGAAGACGCCGAGGCCGAGCCTACCAGTGCTCACCTTGCCTGTCAAAGAATATTTAGTAATTTCAGATCTGCCATAATTGAATTGCTTGCGGTGTTACAAGAGCCAAAAGTGTATACTGTTAGTCAACATGTTGGGCATTTAAACTATGCGCCTATGTCTCAAACTGTTGAGCTTAGCCTACAAGACAAAAATCACCTACCTACCTACTAGCTGGAACCCAAGCAACCAGCAGTCATAACTTCCAAGAAGAGTCAAACAATAAAGTAGCAATATATAGATACGGAGTGTGTCCCAGTGAAATTAATTTATCTCAAAACTAGATAGATCAGATTAGATTCGAGCACCCCCAAACCAAACCAAACAAGCTAAGAACAATTCTCATGTATGTCTCGGTGGAGTGGGTTCCTTTTAGTTGAGACAATAATATTCAAGTTGAAACAAAACTAAAAATGCAATCAAAATCTCTGAGACCAAACAAAGTCCTCCTGCTTTTTCCTACCTATGACTCCATCAAGTTGCATCACTAGTTCAAGCAGGTAATGAGGTCAAGCATCCATCCATCCCTTATCGGCACAGAAAAATGGAAAGCCCAAATCAAACTAGATAGGGTAAATCAAAGGGCTGCAAGCAAGCAAGGAACAAAGGTTCGCTACGTCCTTACCGCCACCGTTGAAATCGATGTTGTAGTCGGGGTGGCAGTGGAGACAAAAGTTGGCTGAACCTACACGTCACGGTCTTGGGCTCAAAGTTGGTCGCTCTCGCTCAAAGAACCGTCGCATATCAACCCTCGCCCCCCTTATGGGGGTAATAACAACTTGTTGTCATCAACAATCTCAATGGATCATCAAACAATAGATGCAAAGAAAATTGTATAGACTTCAACATGCAACTACCATATGTAATCTGCACCATAGAGAAAATATATGTAGCATTACTAGAGAATATAAACAGCCAAGAATAAAAGCGAAACTTGACCACGATGATATAAATAAGCACATCACATAGTATATTTTCAGTCATCTAAAGTGTTGCGCATGTTTGAAACGTTGGCATCTTCAAAATGAGATGCAGAAGACCATATGAGTGCTACTATGATACAAGGGAAAGAAAGCTACAAACTTGATTAGCGCAAACCAGTAATGCAGATTAGGAATATCCATCTATGACTTGTCATAAATATTGCTACTGCATGCATGATGGCTGCCTCCAAAGTACACAAGGATAGCACTTTTTCTCTCTATACGTACACATCAGCATTACACCAGGCATAAATAAGGATCCTATACCAAAGCTAATAAATGATCACTTGCTACAAGAGCATCATTCCTCCATTGTGCTTCCTCTTTTCAATCACAACACAACACATATAAGAAGAAAACTGAATCCAAACAAGGAAACCAAAGCACAACTAACATCAATTCTTATAAAACCCCCCCTCTCATATAATTTAGTTTCAACAGACAAACATCTTGATGGTGATTTAGTGTTTATCCTGGACTGGTAGATTTGATTCCTCCGAATAAGAAAACAGCTAGTACAATATCTGCAATGATTCATGCATCACACAAGAGAAGAGACACGACAGAGCAACATTGCATATGACACAACATGGGCACTCCATTTGAACAAGCATAGCGGTTCAGTCCAAAACCACCAAGTCTATTTCAGACATAATAGGCTGGTTTTGATAATTGATAGGTTCTTTTGACATTGAAGAGAGGAAGGAGAGGAGCTCACGTAGGTTGTTTTGTAGCCGATGCCGAACATGCAGCACGAGCATCCAACGGAAGACGCCGAGGCCAAAAACTACCAGCGCTCACCTTGCCTGTCAAAAGACGGAAAAGTAAATTTAGATCTTCCATAATTGAATTGCTTGCAGTGTGACAAGAGCCAAAAGTGTAATTTTGAGCATTTAAACTATGTGCCTATGTCTCAAACTGTTGAATTGCTTGCAGTATGACAAGAGCCAAAAGTGTAATTTTGAGCATTTAAACTATGTGCCTATGTCTCGAACTGTTGAGCTTAGCCTGCAAGACAAAAAAGCACCTACCTATGGCCACATGCATCTTTCAGATGCAGAGGCCGGGGGTGAGTCTCCTTTTCCAAAAAAAAAACTACCGACTAGCTGGATCAGTCAGTCAGTCCTCTGGCTGACGCCACTACTAGGTCTGACGTCAGCAGCCATGTGACGCTCGCTCACCGGTGAACGGGAGCCCGGCCGGCCGCCATCGGTGCCACTAGCGACTGGGGGCGCGACCGGCGGGGTGACCGCGGGGCCGCTGCCTCCTTCCTCCGGTGACCAACGGCGGGAGGGGGGCCGGTTCTGGGCTCTCGCTGACGCCGACGAGGATGATGGGGAGGAGGAGGCGGATGCGACGCCGCCATCGCCGCCATCTCCGCCATCACCGACGCCATCCGATGTTTTGTGCGAGTTCTTGAATGCAGGATACGATGAAGATGAAGTGGCGACTACGGTCGACAAGGTCTTGCCTCCCGATGATCCGACTAAGGTTGGGCTTCACGCGGGAGAGACGAAGGAGATGCTGTGCCGGGTGGTCCATCGGAGAACAGCGCTGGCGGCAATCCGGCCTTGGAAGGGCCCCCTGCCTAAGGTACGTTTGCCGAACTTAACTCTTTTCGATCTGATTCGGCCGGAATCATGGACTATGGTGACGCGTAGAAAGAAATCTCGCCGGGCAGTGCCTAGATCGGTGTCGGAGGTGAGTGCGGCCGCACCGCCGGCACTCACGGCATCCCAGATCAGGGTGGCTCGCCAGGAGCGTTTGAACTCGCTCCTGGGCCGAGGTGGGTTGCTGACGGTTGTTGGGCCGCTGAGTATCACTAGGCCGGGGAATGTTGGGTATGTGGCCCAGACGGGACCGGTCCAGCTCGATATCGCGGGGAACGATGCATGCATCGCATTGCGATCGACGTTGCCGTCTCCCTCCCTACGCCCTAGGGTTTTCCAACGACGAACACCTCGGTTTCGTTCCGCGGGGATCGGTCGAGCTCGGCGCATCCCACCTCTTGGAGCCATGGCGGGCCGAGGTGCTGCTCCGCCGTTGAAAAAACTGGCTGCGTCATCCGGGGCAGGCCGTGCCGGGGGAGCGCCGCCGCCGGGTGCTGGCAGCGGCCGGGGTGCTGCGCCCCTGCCGACCTCTGGAGCTGGCCACAGAACTGTGTTGCCCCTGCCTGCTGCTGCGGGGCGGGGAGCTTTGGTCCCCGGTGGGGTGGCCAATGCGGCGGTGGGTCATGGCGGTGGTGTGGTGCCCGGTGCTCGGCCGCCGGCGCTGGGTGTGGCGGTGTTGCCTTCGGCCGGGCGAGGCGGGCCAGTTCTTGATCCTCGACCTACGGCGCCCGGCCTAGGTGGGGGTGCTGCTGTGGGCCGGGGTGGCGCCGCGCATGCCGCCTATGTCGGGGAGCCAGGGAGGAGCAGCCTCGGGCGGCCCCGCCGCCTCACTTCGTCGCCCGGCTGTCACAGAATCGGGCTGCGCCGATGCTGATGCAGGCACCGCCGCCGCAAACTTCGGCTGTTGAAGGTGCTTCGGGTGCTCCCCGGGGTCAATGGGGTGATGATGGTTACAATGCTTATGAAGATGGTCAACACCGGGGCTCCTCGTCCATGGATGGTGGTCGTGGATACGCTTGGCAGAGCGATGGTTCGGCACAGAGGCCTTTTTTGGGTCCTACAAGTGGTTTTGTTGAGGGGGTGTCTGGCCCGGGATATCGACAGCGGGGTGGTTTCCGTGGTCATCGTGGTGGTCGAGGCGGTCGAGGTGGCCGTTTCCGTCCATGACAACCTCATCCGACTGTTGTTGTCGAGCAGAAGACCACTGGCGGGGCTGCCGAGGAGCCGGTGTTGTCCGGTCAGGCTATGGAGGTAGTGACGACACTCCTACTGTCGAGGTACCTGAGAATGAGACCATGGGTAATGTGTCTGTGGAGGTGACTGATAGGGCTGATTCGGATAGGGCGTCCAAGTGGGTGCGCAAGAAGGAGAAAATGTTATGCTATCGTTGTGGCGAGAAGGGTCATTTCATTGCTGAGTGCGTGGCTGAATTATGTGATACTTGTGGCAAGTCGGCACATGACTCGGTGGAATGTCCGCTTTTGCGAGATCAGGCACCGTCTCTTATGATGTATGGAGTGTATTGTGCTGAACTCACGTTCTTTGAGTCTCCTATTGAGAGGGAGTTTCCTGACGAGACCCAGAGCATGACCACTGGGATTGTCAAAGTGACCAGAGAAGAGGTCTCTGAGACACAGATTGTGCAGAGGCTCCGGGAGTTAGCTCCAGGGGATTTCCAGTGGGAGCTCGTCAGTCTCGAGGCAAAGTTGTTTAGGGTTGAGTTCCCTTCGGTGGAGGATTTGCAGAGACTTCTGAGTTTTGAGATGTGCAAAGTGCCGGGTACAGATTGTATCCTCGAGTTCCATGAGTGGAAGCAGGTTGAGCCTCAGGATAAGCCTCTTACTCAGGTTTGGCTGCGTTTTTTCAGGGCTCCCCCGAAGCCGATGCAGGATGCTAGGGTCGTGGCTAGCTTGGGCATTATGGTAGGGAAAGCTGAGCGAGTGGATATGGCTTTCACCAGAGATCACGGGGTAGCACGTCTTCTGGTTAGTTTTTTGGACATTGAGTTTATGCCTGATGTGGTCAAGTGGGCATATCAAGGCCAGATTTATAATCTAGTGATTGCGTTTGAGGATGAGAGCCTGTTCGCCGAGGCAGCTAACGGGACTGATGTTGATATGCACGAGGGAGATGACAGCTCGGGAGCGAAGGAGACACCGGTCAATGATACTGGACGAGAGTTGTCCAAGGGACCGGGATCCGCTTCTCAGACGACCGGGGATGGGACGGTTCCACCCTCCTCAGTGCCTACGACTTCTCTAAGATTTGGGTCTTTCGAGCCTACTTCTCCGCCTCCGAGACTTTGGAGTGATCGGGTGGAGTCTGACGAAACTCTTGAGCTTGCGCTACCTGCTTCGGTTTTTTAGGATGCTGTGAGCCCTATTCCTGGGGCCTCGCCGATCTCGGTCAGGGGAGAGCAGGAGGAGGTTAGGCAGGCGGCCACTCCCTCTCGTGCTCAGCACGTTGGCTCTCCTCAGGACGAGGTTCTGGTGGTGGAGGTATTTTCTTTGGGAGGGGACCCGGGGCAGGCGGCCTCGGCTCTCTCTTCTCCTATTAAGGTGCAGGAGCTGTAGGGGGTGGTTCCGCCTTCGGAGGGGGACTGGCGGCAGGTGGCCCCCGTGCCCTCTTCTCCTCTCGCGGTGGACGAGGCCTCGGTGGTGGAGGTATCATCTTAGGGAGGGGGTTCGGGGCAGGTGGCCTCGGAATCCTCTTCTCCCCTTGCATTGCCGGAGCTGTAGGTGGCGGCTCCGCCGTCTAGAGGGGGCTCGGGGCAGGTGGCCTCGGTGCCCTCTTCACCTGGGGCCCCCTAGGGTGGCCGCCCCTCCTATGCTGGGTGGGGAGTTTGGGCAGGTGCCCCACGCACTCCCCTCCCCCGGTGCGCTGCCGTCTCCGTGCTGTGGGGAGCCACCGACATCTGTGGCGTCGGCGAGTGGCACACCGCTTCCTGGCGTTCCTGCTGGTGCTTCCACGAAGGCTGTCGGGCTGCGCGTTCGGGGTGAGGCAGGAGGTCCCACCTAGTGTAGGGTCCCTCGGGAGGAGATTATTGCGTTTGGAGGGATTCCGGATCCGGTCTCTGAGGGACGGCGGTTGAGCTGCCGTCTCCAGGATTGTCCTAAGGTTGACGACATTCAGCTGCAGTGCGCCATGAGGGCGTCCAAACTTCGTGACGTTGAGGTCACTACTTGTATGTCGGTTAATACCTCTAATTCCATTTTGCATTTTTTAATGATGAGCTTATTAATAATGCAAATCAATTAGGAGTTTCACTAGGTAGTAATGGTAGTGAGATTTCAAATTCTGTTAATGACCTCCTGGATTTAGAGGCAGAGCGGGCATTAGAGATGATTCGTAACTTAGCAGCGGTTAAACCCATGAGTGATTCCAACTTTGATGCTTTAGGGGTCAGGGTGCTCGATAATTTCTGTGCGGATCTTATACCTCCCCTACCTGAGTCTGAGGAGGAGGATGATACATCTGAGAATGTCGTGGTTAGACCTTCTGAGACTGATTGTGAGGACCGGCTGGAGAGTCAGAGCATTCCTAAACGCAAGTGGAAGCGGAAGATTTACCCGGTTTCCACAGTGCGTAGGAGTGCTAGGATCCGTATGGCAAAAAAATCCTTGACGAATTATGAAAGGAATCTTTTGGAATAGTAGAGGTCTGAAAGACTTGGCAAAAAGAAGGTTTCTTGCAGAGGTGTCTATCGAGCATAGGTTGGATTTTATCGCATTGTCGGAAATTGGTAGAGATAATTTTTCGCCACAATTTCTAAATACTTTATCGGGAGGTATTGATTTTGACTGGCATTGTCTGCCACCGAGAGGGAGACCGGGTGGGATCTTACTCGGATTTAGATGCGATTCACTCAAAGTTAGAAGTGTGGTGATGGGAGACTTTGCAGTTAAGTTTCGGGTGCGGTCGAAGGCCGATGGGTTTAATTGGGCTCTGGTGGCGATATATGGTGCCGCACAGCCCGAACTCAAACCCGAGTTCTTGGCTGATCTGGTTAGGATTTACGGCTCTGAGCAGCTTCCTATCCTGGTGGGCGGTGATTTCAACATCATTAGAAGGCGTGAGGAGAAGAATAATGATAACTTTGATGGGAGATGGTCGTTCATGTTTAATACTATAATTGAAAGCTTAGATCTGAGAGAGATTGAGCTTTCGGGAAGAAAGTTCACCTGGGCTAACGCGTTGCCAAATCCGACGTATGAAAGTTGGATCGAGTGTTGGCTAGCATCGAGTGGGAACAGAAGTTTCCCTTTGTAACAGTTCAGGCTCTTTCCCGTGGTATTTCTGACCACACACCTTTATTTCTGGACTCTAGTGAGGCCACTCACTTGGGAAACAAAAATTCATTTTCTTCGAGCTTGCTTGGTTTGAACGAGACGACTTCTTTGATCTCATAGCCAGAGAGTGGGCTAAGGACGCAGGAGGTCGGACTGCAATTGAGCGCTGGCAGACTAAGATCAGGCACTTGAGAAGTTTCCTGCGTGGGTGGGCTAAGCATCTTAGTGGGATTTATAAGGTCGAAAAGGAACGACTCCTTAACCTTATTCAGTCCTTAGATATAAAAGCAGAAACCTCAGTTCTGCCGGCCCCAGAGCTTCATGCCAAGATTGACACGGAGATGAGATTGAAAGAGCTTCTTCGTGAAGAGGAATTAAAGTGGGCGTTGCGGGCCAAGGTCTCCGACAAGTTGTCCAGGGGGACGCGAACACTCAATTCTTTCACATGATCGCTAATGGCAAGCACAGAAAGAAGAGAATCTTTCAGCTTGAACAAGATGAAGGAATGATTTTAGGACAGGAGAACCTTAAATTATACATTACCGAGTATTACAAGCAGTTGTTTGGGCCTCCAGAGGATAACTGTGTGTCTCTGGATGAGTCCAGGATTGAGGATGTTCCTCAACTAACTGCTGTGGAGAAAGATATTTTGGCTGCTCCTTTTTCTGAGAAAGAGGTGTTTGAGGCCATATCGTAGATGAAAAATAATAAGGTCCCGGCCCGGATGGATTTCCGGCTGAATTCTATAAGAAGTGCTGGCATATTATTAAGGGGGATTTTTTGCCGTTGCTCAATGATCTTTTCTCTGGACAACTTCAGCTTTTTCAACTCAATTTTGGAATAATAACACTACTTCCTAAGAAAAGAGAGGCTGTAAGAATTGAGCAATTCAGGCCCAACTGTATTCTTAATGTTAGTTTAAAAAAATTTACCAAGGTCGGGACTAATAGGCTCACGCAGATTGTGCATTCTGTGGTGCAGCCTACCCAAAAAAAATTTATGCCAGACATGAACATCCTAGAAGGGGTTGTGGTCCTTCATGAAACGCTCCACGAGATTCACACGAAAAAACTAGATGGAGTAGTTTTCAAGGTGGATTTCGAGAAAGCGTATGATAAAGTCAAATGGCCTTTCCTTCAACAGGCCTTACGCATGAAGGGTTTTGATGAAGCCTAGCGACACCAGGTAGAATCCTTCACGCAAAAAGGGAGTGTTGGAATTAAAGTGAATGATGACATAGGTCATTATTTCCACACACACAAAGGCCTGAGACAAGGTGATCCAATGTCTCCTATTATGTTCAACATCGTGGTTGATATGTTGGCAATTCTGATAGGTAGGCAATAGGAGGCCGGTCAGGTGGGTAGCTTGGTGCCTCACCTAGTTGATGGAGGTGTGTCCATCCTGCAGTACGCTGATGATACGATCATCTTTATGGAGCACGACTTGGCAAAAGCGAGAAATATGAAGCTGGTGTTATGCTTATTTGAACAATTGACCGGATTGAAGATTAACTTTCATAAAAGCGAGTTGTTCTGTTTTGGTAGAGCCAATGAGGAACAAGAGGCTTATAGGCAATTGTTTGGATGCGAATTGGGGTCATTACCTTTCACCTACCTAGGTATACCCATTCACCATCGTAAGCTGACAAACAGAGAATGGCAGTGTATCGAGGATCGGTTTGAGAAGAAACTGAGTTGCTGGAAGGGAAAACTCATGTCTTATGGAGGCCGATTGATTCTTATTAATTCGGTGCTCACGAGTATGCCTATGTTTCTCTTATCATTCTTCGAAGTCCTAGTTGGTGTTAGGAAAAGGCTGGATTTCTATCGATCCTGATTCTTCTAGCAGAGCGAAGAACTAAAGAGAAAATACAGACTCGCTAAATGGGATATCATCTGTAGACCAAAGGACCAGGGGGGCCTTGGTATCGAGAATCTTGAAGTCAAGAACATATGCCTTCTCAGTAAGTGGTTGTACAAGTTATCAGTTGAGACTGAGGCCACGTGGGCGCAGATTCTTCGTAGTAAGTATCTACAGTCCAAGACTTTGTCCCATGTGACAGTGAGACTGACTAACTCGCCTTTTTGGAAGGGGCTTATGAGAGTAAAAGCAACCTTCTTTAGTAGGACAAAGTTCATAGTTGGTAACGGCAACACCACTCCCTTCTGGGAGGATACTTGACTTGGTGATACGCCGCTGGTGCTTCAGTATCCGTCATTGTATAGTATTGTTCAACGACGTGATGCTTTTGTTGCAACGATTTTCCAGTCCATTCCCCTTAATATTCAGTTTAGGAGGACGCTTGTTGGTAACCAGTGGGCGTGGCTCCATTTAGTGAGTAGACTGATGGAGGTTCAGCTATCTCATCAGCCCGATCAGTTGTGCTGGAAGCTCACTAGGTCTGGAGAGTTCAAAGTTAAATCGATGTATCTCGATGTCATTAACTCTAGTGCCATTCCTAGCTCCAAATTTGTTTGGAAAGTCAAAGTTCCTTTGAAAATTAAAGTGTTTATGTGGTTTCTACATAAACAAGTCATTCTAACAAAGGATAACTTGGTAAAGCGCAACTGGACAGGTTCTACTAGGTGTAGTTTCTATGATCGGGATGAAACTATCAAGCACTTATTCTTTGGTTGTCCGTTGGCCAAAGTGTTGTGGCACACGGTGCATATTGCCTTTAACATTACTCCTCCAATTCTGTCAGTACGTTATTTGGAACGTGGCTTGCTGGGATAGAGTCCGAAAAAGCTAGGCACATTTGCGTAGGAGTATGCGCTTTGTTATGGGAAATTTGGAACTACAGAAATGATTTGGCTTTTAACAGAACAACAACTATCCATTTTTTTGCAGGTTATCTTCCTAGCTACTGCGTTGATCCGTATGTGGTCGTTACTCACTCCGACGGAGGCCAGGGAGCGTTTGGTTACTAGATCTATCTGATGGGAGATGGTAGCACGGGATATCTTCAACCGGTTTGGATGGCGGTCATGTAATAGGATAGGCGATTAGTTTACCTATCTTTGTTATGCTAGCCGGTTGTGGCCTCTTGACTTTTGCTTTGGCGTTGTGGCTCTGTGTGAGCTTGCCATTTCTTTTATTTCAGACTGTTGGACCTTGTTGAACCTCTTTATTTATCTATAAAGGTGGTTGTATGCATCGGTCTGATGCAGAGGCCGGGGAGTCCCCCCTTTTAGAAAAAAAAACAAAGCTGAAGATGCAATCCAAATCTCTGAAACCAAACAGAGTCCTTGATGTCTACTACACAACCTTATTCTTGTAGACGTTGTTGGGCCTGCAAGTGCACAGGTTTGTAGGACAGTAGCAAATTTCCCTCAAGTGGATGACCTAAGGTTTATCAATCCGTAGGAGGCGTAGGATGAAGATGGTCTCTCTCAAACAACCCTACAACCAAATAACAAAGAGTCTCTTGTGTCCCCAACACACCCAATAAAATGGTAATTGTATAGGTGCACTAGTTCGGCGAAGAGATGGTGATACAAGTGCAAGATGGATGGGAGATAAAGGTATTTGTAATCTGATATTATAAAAACAGCAAGGTAACTAATGATAAGAGTGAGCATAAACGGTATTGCAATGATAGGAAACAAGGCCTAAGGTTCATACTTTCACTAGTGCAAGTTATCTCAACAATAATAACATAGATAGATCATATAACAATCCCTCAACATGCAACAAAGAGTCACTCCAAAGCCACTAATAGTGGAGAACAAACAAAGAGATTATGGTAGGGTACGAAACCACCTCAAAGTTATCCTTTCTGTTCTATCTATTCAAGAGTTCGTAGTAAAATAAGATGAAGCTATTCTTTCCGCTCAATCTATCATAGAGTTCATACTAGAATAACACCTTAAGACACAAATCAACCAAAACCCTAATGTCACGTAGATACTCCGTTGTCATCTCAAGTATCCGTGGGCATGATTATACGATAAGCATCACACAATCTCAGATTCATCTATTCAACCAACACAAAGTACTTCAAAGAGTGCCCCAAAGTTTCTACCGGAGAATCAAGACGAAAACGTGTGCCAACCCCTATGCATAGGTTCATGGGTGGAACCCGCAAGTTGGTCACCAAAACATACAACAAGTGGCACATGATATCCCATTGTCACCACAGATAATCACGGCAAGACATACATCAAGTGTTCTCAAATCGTGATCGTGCCATAGAGGGAACACGAGAGAGAACACGAGAAAGAGAGATCAAACACATAGCTACTGGTACATACCCTCAGCCTCGAGGGTGAACTACTCCCTCCTTGTCATGGAGAACGCCGGGTTGATGAAGATGGCCACCGGTGATGGGACCCCCCTCCGGCAGGGTGCCGGGAAGGGCTCCCGAGAGGTTTCTGGTGGCTGCAGATGCTTGCGGCGGCGGAACTCCTGATCTGTCTTCTCCGTGGATGTTTTTAGGGTACGTGGGACTATATAGGCGAAAGAAGTCGGTCGGGAGGTGCTCGAGGGGCCCACGAGACAGGGGGCGCGCCCAGGAGGGGTGGGCACGTCCTCCTATCTCCTGGCCTCCTCGAGGATCTTATGACGTGAACTCCAAGTCTCCACGATCATATTCATCCAAAAAATCACGCTGTCGAATGTTTCATTCCGTTTGGACTCCGTTTGATATTCCTTTTCTTCGAAATACTGAAACAGGCAATAAAACAGCAATATGGGTTGGGCCTCCGGTTAATAGGTTAGTCCCAAAAGTAATATAAAAGTGTATAATAAAGCCCGTATTCATTCAAAACAGATAATAAAATAGCATGAATGCTTCATAAATTATAGATACGTTTGAGACGTATCAGCATCCCCAAGCTTAATTCCTACTCGTCCTCGAGTGGGTAAATGATAAAAGAAAGAATTTATGAAGTGTGAATGCTAGAGGTGCACAAGTTTGATCAATGATAATTTCAATCACCTTTACTAGCATCAATATATGTCATAACATTAGTTCATCTCATAAAACTATTCATAATCAAGTAACAAGCTGTTCACATGTTAAAGCATAGACCATAAACTTTCTTGAGAACTAGCAAACTTCATTCTTAGTCATCAAACAATTGTAATTTATCTTATTTTCAGGAAGGGTCTATGTCAGAGCTTTGATTTAGCAAACTTCACATACTCAACTATCATATAGTCTTCTACAATTGCTAACACTCACGCAATACTAATGGTTATGGAGTTTTAATTGGACACTGAGAAAGATAGGGGCTTATAGTGTTGCCTCCAAACGTATTCACCTTTGGGTGATGTCAACAATAATAGTTCATGCTAACATACATCCAATTGGATATATATATCAGGATCACCCCAACACAAAGTGCTTGCCAAAGGATAAAATGAAAAAGGGAAAGGTGAAGATCACCTTGACTCTTGCATAAACTAAAAGGCATAAAGTAAAAGATAGGCCCTTCGCAGAGGGAAGCAGAAGTTGTCATGCGCTTTTAGGGTTGGATACACAAAATCTTAATGCGAAAGAACGTCACTTTATATTGCCCCTTGTATATGGACCTTTATTATGCAGTCCGTCGCTTTTATTGCTTCCATAACAAGATCGTACAAAGCTTATTTTCTCCGCACTAATAAGTGATGCATGTTTAGAGAGCAATTTTTATTGCTTGCACCGATGACAACTTGCTTGAAGGATCTTACTCAATCCATAGGTAGATATGGTGGACTCTCATGGCAAAGCTGGGTTTAAGGATATTTGGAAGCACAAGTAGTATCTCTACTTGGTGCTAGGAATTTTGGCTAGCATGAGGGGGAAAGGCAAGCTCAACATGTTTGAATGATCCATGACAATATACTTTAACTGAGATGTGAGAAAACATAACCCATTACGTTGTCTTCCTTGTCCAACATCAACTCTTTAGCATGTCATACTTAATGAGTGCTCACAATTATAAAAGATGTCTATGATAATATATTTATATGTGAAATCTCTCTTCCTTCAATATTCTTTCATGAATTGTTCAAATGACTAATATAATGCTTGCTAACCGTCAATAAATTTACAACCTCTACTTCTTAGATGTGAAGTCATTACTCCCCATGGGATAAGTAAATGAAACATATACAATTTCAGATTTATGACATTCAACTCATTCAACCATTTACTCATAGGATATAAGTGAAGCACAAGAGTAAATGACAAACTACTCCAAAAAGATATAAGTGAAGATCAATGAGTAGCTAAATAATTATGTAACTATGTGAAGACTCTCTCTAATTTAAGAATTTCAGATCTTGGTATCTTATTAAAACAGCAAGCAAAGCAAAATGACATTGCAAGGATAGCACAACTCATGTGAAGAAGCAAAAACTTAGGTTCAACCGATACTAACCGTTAATTGTTGAAGAAGAAAGGTGGGATGCCTACGGGGCATCCCCAAGCTTAGATGCTTGAGACTTCTTGAAATATTATCTTGGGGTGCCTTGGGCATCCCCAAGCTTGAACTTTTGTGTCTCCTTAATTCCTCTCATATCATGGTTTCTCTATTTATCAAAAGCTTCATCCACATAAAACTCAACAAGAACTCGTGAGATAGGTTAGTATAAACCAATGCAAAACCTTATCATTTTCTACTGTAACAAATAACTAAAATTATTGTTCAACATTGCATACTAAATGCATCTGTTGGGGAACGTAGTAATTTCAAAAAATTTCCTACGCACACGCAAGGATCATGGTGATGCATAGCAACGAGAGGGGAGAGTATTGTCCACGTACCCTCGTAGACCGTAAGCGGAAGCGTTATAACAACGCGGTTGATGTAGTCGTACGTCTTCACGATCCGACCGATCCAAGTACCGAACGCACGACACCTCCGAGTTCAGCACACGTTCAGCTCGATGACGATCCCCGGACTCCGATCCAGCAAAGTGTCGGGGATGAGTTCCACAAGACGACGGCAAGGCGTGGTGACAATGATGATGCTCTATCGGTGCAGGGCTTCGCCTAAACTCCGCGACGATATGACCGAGGTGGAATATGGGGAGGGGCACCGCACACGGCTAAGGAACGATTCAGAGATCAACTTGTGTGTCCATGGGGTGCCCCTGCCTCAGATATAAAGGAGTGGAGGAGGAGGGCCGGCCCTCTCTATGGCGCGCCCTAGGGGAGTCCTACTCCCACCAGGAGTAGGATTCCCCATTTCCTAGTCCAACTAGGAACCCTTCCATGTAGTAGGAGTAGGAGAGAAGGAAAGGGAAGAGAGAAGGAGAAGGAAGGAAGGCGCCTCCCTCCTAGTCCAATTCGGACTAGTCCAAGGGAGGGTGCAGCCACTTTTGGCCCTTTCTCTCCTTTCCCGTATGGCCCAAAGAGGCCCAATACGAATTCCCGTAACTCTCTGGTACTCCCAAAAATACCCGAATCACTCGGAACCTTTCCGAACTCCGAATATAGTCGTCCAATATATCGATCTTTACGTCTCGACCATTTCGAGACTCCTCGTCATGTCCCCGATCTCATCCGGGACTCCGAACTCCTTCGGTACATCAAAACTCATAAACTCATAATATAACTGTCATCGAAACCTTAAGCGTGCGGACCCTACGGGTTCAAGAACTATGTAGACATGACCTAGAACTATTGTTGGTCAATAACCAGTAGCGGGACCTGGATGCTCATATTGGCTCCTACATATTCTACGAAGATCTTTATCGGTCAAACCGCATAACAACATACGTTGTTCCCTTTGTCATCGGTATGTTACTTGCCCGAGATTCGATCGTTGGTATCCAATACCTAGTTCAATCTCGATACCGGCAAGTCTCTTTACTCGTTCCGTAATGCATCATTCCGTAACTAACTCATTAGCTACATTGCTTGCAAGGCTTATAGTGATGTGCATTACCGAGAGGGCCCAGAGATACCTCTCCGACAATCGGAGTGACAAAACCTAATCTCAAAATACGCCAACCCAACATGTACCTTTGGAGACACCTGTAGTACTCCTTTATAATCACCCAGTTACGTTGTGACGTTTGATAGTACCCAAAGTGTTCCTCCGGTAAACGGGAGTTGCATAATCTCATAGTTACAGGAACATGTATAAGTCATGAAGAAAACAATAGCAACATACTAAACGATCAAGTGCTAGGCTAACGGAATGGGTCAAGTCAATCACATCATTCTCCTAATGATGTGATCCCGTTAATCAAATGACAACACATGTCTATGGTTAGGAAACATAACCATCTTTGATTAATGAGCTAGTCAAGTAGAGGCATACTAGTGACGTTATGTTTGTCTATGTATTCACACATGTATCATGTTTCCGGTTAATACAATTCTAGCATGAATAATAAACATTTATCATGAAATAAGGAAATAAATAATAACTTTATTATTGCCTCTAGGGCATATTTCCTTCAGTCTCCCACTTGCACTAGAGTCAATAATCTAGTTCACATCACCATGTGATTTAACACCAATATTCATATATGTATATGATAAACACCCATAGTTCACATCGTCAAGTGACCAACACCCAAAGGGTTTACTAGAGTCAATAATCTAGTTCACATCGCTATGTGATTAACACCCAAAGAGTACTAAGGTGTGATCATGTTTTGCTCGTGAGAGAAGCTTAGTCAACGGGTCTGTCATATTCAGGAGCCGTATGTATTTTGCAAATATTCTATGTCTTCAATGCTCTGCATGGAGCTACTCTAGCTTAATTGCTCCCACTTTCAATATGTATCTAGATTGAGACTTAGAGTCATCTGGATTGGTGTAAAAGCTTGCATCGTTGTAACTTTTACGACGGGCTCTTTTATCACCTCCATAATTGAGAAACATCTCCTTAGTCCTCACTAAGGATATTCTTGACCCATGTCCAGTGATCTACTTATTAGATCAAAATTGTATTCCTTTACCAAACACAGAGCAAGGTATACAATAGGTATGGTTCAGAGCATAGCATACTTTATAGAACCTATGACTGAGGCATAGGGAATGACTTTTCATTCTCTTTCTATTTTCTGCAATGGTCGGGTCTTGAGTCTTACTCAACTTCACACCTTGTAACACAGGCAAGAACTCCTTCTTTGACTGTTCCATTTTGAACTATTTCAAAAATTTATCAAGGTATGTACTCATTGAAAAATCTTAGCAAGCGTCTTGATCTATCTATATAGATCTTGATGCTCAATGTGTAAGCAGCTTCACCGAGGTCTTGCTTTGAAAAACTTCTTTCAAACACTCCTTTATGCTTTCCAGAAAATTCTACATCATTTCCAATTAATAATATGTCATTCACATATACTTATCAGAAATGTTGTAGTGCTCCCACTCACTTTCTTGTAAATACAGGTCTTTCCAAAAGTCCGTATAAAACCATATGCTTTGATCAACTCATCAAAGCGTATATTCCAACTCCGAGATGCTTGCACCAGTCCATTGATGGATTGCTGGAGCTTGCACACTTTGTTAGTATCTTTATGATTGACAAAAACTTTCTGGTTGCATCATATACAACTCTTCTTTAATAAATCCATTAAGGAATGCAGTTTTGACATCCATTTGCCAGATTTCATAAAATGTGGCAATTGCTAACATGATTCAGACAGACTTAAGCTTCGATACGAGTGAGAAAATCTCATCGTATTCAATACCTTGAACTTGTTGAAAACCGTTTGCAACAAGTCGAGCTTAGTAGATAGTAAAACTACTATCAGTGTCCGTCTTCCTCTTGAAGATCCATTTATTTAACATGGCTTGCTGATCATCGAGCAAGTCAATCAAAGTCCATACTTTGTTCTCATACATGGATCATATCTCAGATTTTATGGCCTCAAGCCATTTCGTGGAATTTGGGCTCATCATCGCTTCCTCATAGTTCGTAGGTTCATCATGGTCTAGTAACATGACTTCCAGAACATGATTACCGTACCACTCTGGTGCGGATCTTACTCTGGAAGACCTACGAGGTTTGGTAGCAACTTGATCTGAAGTTTCATGATCATCATCATTAACTTCCTCACTAATTGGTGTAGGAATCGCTGGAACTGATTTCTGTGATGAACTACTTTCCAATAAGGGAGAAGGTACAATTACCTCATCAAGTTCTACTTTCCTCCCACTCACTTCTTTTGAGAGAAACTTCTTCTCTAGAAAGGATCCAACTTAGCAACGAATAACTTGCCTTCGGATCTGTGATAGAAGGTGTACCCAAAAGTTACCTTTGGGTATTCTATGAAGATGCACTTCTCCGAATTGGGTTCGAGCTTATCAGGTGAAAACTTTTTCACATAAGCATCACAACTCCAAACTTTTAAGAAACGATAGCTTAGGGTTTCTTGTTAAACCATAGTTCATATGGTTTCGTCTCAACGGATTTAGGTGGTGCCCTATTAAACGTGAATGCAGCTGTCTCTAATGCATAACCCCAAAACGATAGTGGTAAACCGATAAGAGACATCATAGATCGCACCATATCCAATAAAGTGCGGTTACGACGTTCGGACACACCATAACATTGTGGTGTTGCGGTGGCGTGAGCTGTGAAACTATTCCACTTTGTTTTAATTGAAGACCAAACTCGTAACTCAAATATTCATCTCCATGATCAGATCGCAGAAACTTTATTTTCTTGTTACGATGATTTTCCACTTCACTCTGAAATTCTTTGAACTTTTCAACTATTTCAGACTTATGTTTCATCAAGAAGATATACGCATATCTGCTCAAATCATCTGTGAAGGTCAGAAAATAATGATACTTGCCACGGGCATCAACACTCATTGGATCGCATACATTGGTATGTATTATTTCCAACAAGTCAAGAGCTTCGTTCCATTGTTCCGAACAACGGAGTTTCAGTCATCTTGCCAAAAGGCACGGTTCGCAAGCATCAAATGATTCATAATCAAGTGATTCAAAAACCCATCAAGACGGAGTTTCTTCATGCGCTTTACAATCGATATGACCCAAACGGCGATTACCACAAATAAGTTGCACTATCATTATTAACTTTGCATCTTTTGGCATCAATATTATGAATATGTGTATCACTACGATCGAGATCCAACAAACTATTTTCATTGGGTGTATGACCATTGAAGGTTTTATTCATTTAAACAGAACAACAATTATTCTCTGATTTTAAATGAATAATTGTATTGCAATAAACATGATCAAATCATATTCATGCTCAACGCAAAATGCCAAATAACATTTATTTAGGTTTAACACTAATCCCGAAAGTATAGGGAGTGTGCGATGATGATCATATCAATCTTGGAACTACTTCCAACACTCATCGTCACTTCCCCTTCAACTAGTCTTTGTTTATTCTGTAACTCCTGGTTCGAGTTACTAATCTTAGCAACCGAACAAGTATCAAATACTCAGGGGCTATTATAAACACTAGTAAAGCACACATCAATAACCTGTATATCAAATATACCCTTGTTCACTTTGCCATCCTTCTTATCCACCAAATATTTGGAGTAGTTCCACTTCCAGTGACCATTTCCTTTGCAGTAGAAGCACTCAGTTTCAGGCTTAGGTCCAGACTTGGGCTTCCTCACTTGAGCAACAACTTGCTTGCCGTTCTTATTGAAGTTCCCCTTCTTCCCTTTGCCCTTTTCTTGAAACTAGTGGTCTTGTTAACTATCAACACTTGATGTTTTTCTTGATTTCTACCTTCGTTGATTTCAGCATCACGAAGAGCTTAGGAATCACTTTCGTCATCCCTTGCATATTATAGTTCATCACGAAGTTCTACTAACTTGGTGATGGTGACTAGAGAATTCTGTCAATCACTATTTTATCCGGAAGATTAACTCCCACTTGATTCAGCGATTGTAGTACCCAGACAATCTGAGCACATGCTCACTAGTTGAGCGATTCTCCTCCATCTTTTAGCTACAGAACTTGTTGGAGACTTCATATCTCTCAACTCGGGTATTTGCTTGAAATATTAACTTCAATTCCCGGATCATCTCATATGGTCCATGACGTTCAAAACGTCTTTGAAGTCCCGATTCTAAGCCGTTAAGCATGATGCACTAAACTATCAAGTAGTCATCATATTGAGCTAGCCAAACGTTCATAACGCCGCCTCCGCTCCGGCAATAGGTCTGTCACCTAGCGGTGCATTAAGGACATAATTCTTCTGTGCAGCAATGAGGATAAACCTCAGATCACGGATCCAATCCGCATCATTGCTACTAACATCTTTCAACACAGTTTTCTCTAGGAACATATTAAAATAAACATATGAAAGCAAAAACATAGGGAAGCAACAACGCGAGCTATTGATCTACAACATAATTTACAAAATACTACCAGGACTAAGTTCATGATAAATTAAAGTTCAATTAATCATATTACTTAAGAACTCCCACTTAGATAGACATCCCTCTAATCCTCTAAGTGATTACGTGATCCATATCAACTACACCATGTCCGATCGTCACGTGAGATGGAGTAGTTTCAACGATGAACATCAATATGTTGATCATATCTACTATATGATTCACGCTCGACCTTCGGTCTCCGTGTTCCGAGGCCATATCTGTTATATGCTAGGCTCGTCAAGTTTAACCTGAGTATTCGCGTGCGCAACTGTTTTGCACCCGTTGTATTTGAACGTAGAGCCTATCACACCCGATCATCACGTGGTGTCTCAAAGACGAAGAACTTTCGCATAGCGGTGCATACCGGGGAGAACACTTCTTGATAATTAGTGAGAGATCATCTTATAATGCTACCGTCAAGCCAAACAGAATAAGATGTATAAAAGATAAACATCATATGCAATCAAAATATGTGACATGATATGGCCATCATCATCTTGTGCCTTTGATCTCCATCTCCAAAGCATCGTCATGATTTCCATCGTCACCGGCACGACACCATGATCTTCATCATCTTGATCTATATCAATGTGTCGTCACATGGTCGTCTCGCCAACTATTGCTCTTGCAACTATTGCTATCGGATAGCGATAAAGTAAAGCAATTATTTGGCACTTGCATCTTATGCAACAAAGAGACAACCATAGGGCTTCGCCGATTGCCGATAACTTCAACAAAACATGATCATCTCATACAACAACTTATATCTCATCATGTTTTGACCATATCACATCACAACATGCCCTGCAAAAACAAGTTAGACGTCCTCTACTTTGTTGTTGCAAATTTTACGTGGCTGCTACGGGCTTAGCAAGAACCGTTCTTACCTACGCAACAAAACCACAACGATAGTTTGTCAAGTTGGTGCTGTTTTAACCTTCGTAAGGACCGGGCGTAGCCACACTCGGTTCAACTAAAGTTGGAGAAACTGACACCCGCTAGTCACCTGTGTGCAAAGCACGGCGGTAAAACCAGTCTCGCGTAAGCGTACGCGTGATGTCGGTCCGGGCCGCTTCGTCCAACAATACCGCCGAACCAAAGTATGACATGCTGGTAAGCAGTATGACTTATATCGCCCACAACTCACTTGTGTTCTACTCGTGCATATGACATCTACGCATAAAACCAGGCTCTGGTACCACTGTTGGGGAACGTAGTAATTTCAAAAAAATTCCTACGCACACGCAAGGATCATGGTGATGCATAGCAATGAGAGGGGAGAGTATTATCCACGCACTCGTGAGACCGTAGCGAAGGCGTTATGACAACGCGGTTGATGTAGTCATACGTCTTCACGATCCGACCGATCCAAGTACCGAACGTCACGGCACCTCCGAGTTCAGCACACGTTCAGCTCGATGACGATCCCGGACTCGATCCAGCAAAGTGTCGGGATGAGTTCCACAAGACGACGGCGTGGTGACAATGATGATGCTCTACGGTAGCAGGGCTTCGCCTAAACTCCGCGACGATATGACCGAGGTGGAATATGGGGAGGGGGCACCGCACGGCTAAGGAACGATTCAGATATCAACTTGTGTGTCCATGGGGTGCCCCTGCCCCGTATATAAAGGAGTGGAGGAGGGGAGGGCCGGCCCTCTCTAGGGCGCGCCCTACGGGAGTCCGACTCCCACCGGGAGTAGGATTCCCCCTTTCCTAGTCCAACTAGGAACCCGTCCATGTAGTAGGAGTAGGAGAGAAGGAAAGGGAAGAGAGAAGGAGAAGGAAGGAAGGGTGCGCCCCCCTCCCTAGTCCAATTCGGACTAGTCCAAGGGGAGGGGTGCGGCCACTCTTTCGGACCTATCTCTCCTTTCCCGTATGGCCCAAAGAGGCCCAATACGAATTCCCGTAACTCTCCGGTACTCCCAAAAATACCCGAATCACTCGGAACCTTTCCGAACTCCGAATATAGTCGTCCAATATATCGATCTTTACGTCTCGACCATTTCAGACTCCTCGTCATGTCCCCGATCTCATCCGGGACTCCGAACTCCTTCGGTACATCAAAACTCATAAACTCATAATATAACTGTCATCGAAACCTTAAGCGTGCGGACCCTACGGGTTCAAGAACTATGTAGACATGACCTAGAACTATTCTTGGTCAATAACCAATAGTGGGACCTGGATGCTCATATTGGCTCCTACATATTCTACGAAGATCTTTATCGGTCAAACCGCATAACAACATACGTTGTTCCCTTTGTCATCGGTATGTTACTTGCCCGAGATTCGATCGTCGGTATCCAATACCTAGTTCAATCTCGTTATCGCAAGTCTCTTTACTCGTTCCGTAATGCATCATTCCGTAACTAACTCATTAGCTACATTGCTTGCAAGGCTTATAGTGATGTGCATTACCGAGAGGGCCCAGAGATACCTCTCCAGACAATCGGAGTGACAAAACCTAATCTCGAAATACGCCAACCCAACATGTACCTTTGGAGACACCTGTAGTACTCCTTTATAATCACCCAGTTACGTTGTGGACGTTTGGTAGTACCAAAGTGTTCCTCCGGTAAACGGAGTTGCATAATCTCATAGTTACAGGAACATGTATAAGTCATGAAGAAAGCAATAGCAACATACTAAACGATCAAGTGCTAGGCTAACGGAATGGGTCAAGTCAATCACATCATTCTCCTAATGATGTGATCCCGTTAATCAAATGACAACACATGTCTATGGTTAGGAAACATAACCATCTTTGATTAATGAGCTAGTCAAGTAGAGGCATACTAGTGACGTTATGTTTGTCTATGTATTCACACATGTATCATGTTTCCGGTTAATACAATTCTAGCATGAATAATAAACATTTATCATGAAATAAGGAAATAAATAATAACTTTATTATTGCCTCTAGGGCATATTTCCTTCAACATCTGCATATTTAATACTCCTATCCTCAAATAGAATCATTAAACAAGCAAACATATGCGAACAATGCAACCATAACAGCAATCTGCCAAAACAGTACAGTCTGTAAAGAATGCAAGAGTATTAATACTTCCCTAAGTTAAGAAAAATACTACGCTGTAAAAGATTTATCAGAGCTCATTATGCAAAAAGATTCAACATTATATCACTCTCTGACTTTTCTAGGGAATTTTTGCAACAGCGGTAACTTTCTGTTTTCAAACAGCAACATGTATACTTAGCAAAACTAGAAGAACGCACGTGCGTTGCAACGGGGTCACATTAACTTTAAGAGTTCAATATTACGACATTGGCGACCTTTTTTACCATCAAATCCTCACACACACACTCTCCTCCCTCCCTCTTCCTCACTCTCTCTCTCTCCCTCTCTCTCTAACACACACACACAAATTGCCTATTTTCCCCGCCAATAAGACTTACTCAATTGGCACAAGCTTTTTAAAAACTTATTTATTGCGTATATAAACATAATGCATGTCAAATTTCAGATGTGTAGAAAAATTGAATTCCACTTTAATTGCAATGTATCTAGATAAAAAAATGCAATTCAATGACCTATACCGACTCATCTGATGCACAAAATAAAAGAAGGTGGTTTAAGAATATACAACAGTTTTGCACTGCATCACAAACGATAGATAACAAAAAGGAGATTATGTTTTGGTTATGAAGCATAGAACTTCTGACAACTTTGTCCTAAGATATACTAAAGCCAAAGAATATCATAGAGGGAAATCAAATTATCTGAACGACATGATGTTATTTCACAAAAAAAGTTAAATGTACATTTAAAATTTAAAATTTCCAATTGGTTATCTTTACATGTAAATAAAAAGGTGGGAGTCAATATTACAATACGCTTACCAAAAATGTTTCTCTACGAAAAATTATCATGAAGAATCACCTGCCAAGAATAAAAACTGAGAGCAAGTCTGCAAAATAACAAATTGTTAACAATATGTTCAGTAATATAAATCTCACTGTTCTTGCACACCCTTGAGACTAGAGAGCATATCATTTTTTCCCTTCAGACTATACTCTCGTCTATGAACAGAAAAAGAAAATCATAGAAACTAAATTCAAGTCTGCAGAATAACACAAAGCATCACTAACAGTTCAGTACCATGTGAATGGAGACATACCATACCATCCTTTTTACGTTCTGACTGCACTTCTATTTGTGAGAATTCCAGTAAGTAGATGGGCAATTTAGCAAAATACAACCATTGGAATATGGGAAGCCGTATAAACTGAATAATGTAGATAATATCGCATGTGCATTATTGGCCTCTAAGATGGAACAAAACTGAATACTACCCAAACCAACACACAAATCTGACTGACACTTTTAAAATTTCATATCTCTCCTATACTACCTAATAAATTCAAGTTGTATACACCTTTTTCAATTGCACAAAAATTTAATTCAGCTTCTAAAGTCTGCAATAGCCCCATAATTCAAAACAGTCTGCAATACCCCCATTACTAACTCTAGTTCAGCAAATCCCTGAGGAAGAGTCATTGGTGAGGATGGGCTAACTCCGCCATATACCATAACAATTCTCAACTACCATATCCAGAAAAAGTATTGTTAATTTGACAGGATACCAAAATTGAGTTACAAATAGAAATAACAAAAGTAAAATGTCAAGCATAAGTAGTCTATTCAGAGGAATCATTCCCAAAAGCAATTTTTAGCCGAACACCAGAGCACAGCAAGTTGTGACAACTCACATCCCAAATGATAGCAGATTTATTTAAACTGCCAGTGGCATCACAGTACAAACGTTAAAACCAGTAGCATCACACAGGAACACTGTACAGTCAGTTAATGCATGCATACCTGCCGGTAACCTTGCTGCCATCACCGCTCACACTCCTCTGTGTGTCCTTCATCGTCATCTTTCCTTCGACCTAATGCTTCGACAACTCCAACAACACGTTGTTGCTCCAAGAAATCAGTGAACACCACAGAGAGGGGCGTACTTGGATCCTAAACTCCAAGAAAACAATTAATTAAGATCCCTTGCACACCCACAGACACACACACACACACACACACACACACACACACAGAGAGAGAGAGATCAGGGTATCCCAGGGTGAGGGATGAGAGAATCTGACCTACGGAGCGCGGCGCCAGTTGTGTGTCGCCGACTCGCCACTGCCGCTGCAGAGATAACACGACCATCGCCGCAAGACGCAGAATCTGTCGGAGCTCGCCGCCGAACCGACGAGGAACGCCGCCGCCAAGAACTTGGAGTTCAAGCCCCGCCGCTGGACCTCCTCCCGCGCCTCCTAGATCATCTCCACACCGTCCCCGAAACAGGATCTGACTCCTACTCGCCTCCTCAGCCGGATCTGGCCGGAGAACACCGCCGCCGCGCCCGACGGCGCGCAACAGCGTGGCGGTGGGTAGCGGGGCACTGGAGGCGGCGCACTGGAGGTGGGGGTGGCGCGCAGCAACGTGGTGGCGGGTGGCGGTGCACTGGAGGCGTGGGAGGGGTCGTGCGGGTGGGGGGGTTCTTTTTTTATTTTCTCTCTTTGTTAGGAATGTAATGCATACTTTATTAGTATGGAAGGAGATCGGTGGGAGAAATAAATCGGAGAGGGAGGTGATTTGTTTGGAAGGTGATCTTCTGTATATGGTATTATTTTTGAATTCTTAATTATCAAATATTTACATGATTAAATTGAATCGGCACCTGCCAGATCAAGCACGAATATATGGTAACAAATCTGATGGGTTTATGTGGGTGGTGAAGCAAAAAGGCAGGTGGGGGGGAGACGAAATAAAACCAACGAAAGTGGTGGACTATTCACCAACTGCTCCATTAGGAGTAGAGATAAGCATGTTAAAAGCTATCCTTGACATTTTTATGGAAAATAGAGATGCAAAACATTATTCTAAATAACAGAAATCAAATATTAACAAAATAAAATGACGCTCCAAGCAAAACACATATCATGTGGTGAATAAAAATATAGCTCCAAGTAAAGTTAACGACGAACAAAGAAGAAAGAGGGGATGCCATCCGGGGCATCCCCAAGCTTAGTTGCTTGGTTGTCCTTAAATATTACCTTGGGGTGCCTTGGGAATCCCCAAGCTTAGGCTCTTGCCACTCCTTATTCCATAGTCCATCGAATCTTTTACCCAAAACTTGAAAACTTCAACCACACAAAACTCAAGACAAAACTCGTAAGCTCTGTTAGTATAAGAAAATAAATCACCACTTAGGTACTGTAATGAACTCATTATTTATTCATATTGGTGTTAAACCTACTGTATTCCAACTTCTCTATGGTTATACCCTTACATACTAGCCATAGATTCATCAAAATAAGCAAACAACACAATGAAAACAGCATATGTCAAAAACAGAACAGTCTATAGTAATCTGTATCAAACGTATACTTATGGAACCCCAACAATTATGAAATAAATTGGCGGACCTGAGGAATTTATCTATTAATCATCTTCAAAAAGAATCAACCTAAAAGCACTCTCCAGTAAAAAATGGCAGCTAATCTCGTGAGCGCTAAAGTTTCTGTTTTTTACAGCAAGATCACATTGACTTTACCCAAGTCTTCCCAAAGGCTCTACTTGGCACTTTATTGAAACAAAAGCTATAAAACATGATTAATACAGTAGCATAATCATGTGAACACACAAAAACAGTAAGGGTAAATATTGGGTTGTCTCCCAACAAGAGCTTTTCTTTAATGCATTTTCTAGCTAGGCATGATGATGACAATGATGCTCACATAAAAGATAAGAATTGAAACATGAAGGGAGCATCATGCAGAATATGACTAGCACATTTAAGTCTAACCCACTTCCTATGCATAGGGATTTTGTGAGCAAACAACTTATGGGAACAATAATCAACTAGCATAGAAAGGCAAAACAAGCATAACTTCAAAACTTTAAGCACATAGAGAGGAAACTTGATATTATTGCAATTCCTACAAGCATATGTTCCTCTCTCATAATAATTTTCAGTAGCATCATGAATGAATTCAACAATATAACCAGCACCTAAATCATTCTTTTCATGATCTACAAGCATAGAAAATTTACTACTCTCCACACAAGCAAAATTCTTCTCATCAATAGTAGTGGGAGCAAATTCAACAAAATAACTATCATGTGAGGCATAATCCAATTGAAAACTAAAATCATGATGACAAATTTCATGGTTATCATTATTCTTAATAGCATACAAGTCATCACAATAATCATCATAGATAGCAACTTTGTTCTCATAATCAATTGGAACCTCTTCCGAAATAGTGGAATCATCACTAAATAAAGTTGACACTCTTCCAAATCCACTTTCATATTCATCTCAATAAGATTCAACATCCTCAAAAATAGTGGGATTACTACTGCCTAAAGTTGACACTCTTCCAAACCCACTTTCATCAATATAATCATCATAAGTAGGAGGCATGCTATCATCAAAATAAATTTGCTCATCAAGACTTGGGGGACAAAAAATATCATCCTCATCAAACATAGCTTCCCCAAGCTTGTGGCTTTGCATATCATTAGCATCATGGATATTCAAGGAATTCATACTAACAACATTGCAATCATGCTCATCATTCACATATTTCATGCCAAGCATTCCATGTAATTCTTCTTCTAGCACTTGAGCACAATTTTCCTTTCCATCATTCTCACCAAAGATATTAAAAAGATGAAGCGTATGAGACAAACTCAATTCCATTTTTTAGTTTTATTTTATAGACTAAACTAGTGATAAAACAAGAAACAAAAAGATTCGATTGCAAGATCTAAAGATATACCTTCAAGCACTCACCTCCCCGGCAACGGCGCCAGAAGAGAGCTTAGTTGACGGGATGTGAGTACTGTTTACCTAGCTTCCCCAGCAACGGCGCCAGAAAAGAGCTAGATGTCTACTACACAACCTTCTTCTTGTAGACGTTGTTGGGCCTGCAAGTGCACAGGTTTGTAGGACAGTAGCAAATTTCCCTCAAGTGGATGACCTAAGATTTATCAATCCGTAGGAGGCGTAGGATGAAGATGGTCTCTCTCAAACAACCCTGCAACCAAATAACAAAGAGTCTCTTGTGTCCCCAACACACCCAATACAATGGTAAATTGTATAGGTGCACTAGTTCATGAAGAGATGGTAATACAAGTGCAATATGGATGGTTGATAAAGGTATTTGTAATCTGAAATTATAAAACAGCAAGGTAACTAATAATAAAAGTGAGCGTAAACGGTATTGCAATGATAGGAAACAAGGCCTAAGGTTCATACTTTCACTAGTGCAAGTTCTCTCAACAATAATAAAATAGATAGATCATATAACAATACCTCAAAATGCAACAAAAGTCACTCCAAATCCAGTAATAGCGGAGAACAAACGAAGAGATTATGGTAGGGTACGAAACCACCTCCAAGTTATCCTTTATGTTCTATCTATTCAAGAGTTCGTAGTAAAATAACATGAAGCTATTCTTTCCGCTCAATCTATCATAGTGTTCATACTAGAATAACACCTTAAGACACAAATCAACCAAAACCCTAATGTCATCTAGATACTCCATTGTCACCTCAAGTATCCGTGGGCATGATTATACGATAAGCATCACACAATGTCATATTCATCTATTCAACCAACACAAAGTACTTCAAAGAGTGCCCCAAAGTTTCTACCGGAGAATCAAGACGAAAACGTGTGCCAACCCCTATGCATAGGTTTATGGGCGGAACCCGCAAGTTGGTCACCGAAACATACATCAAGTGGCACATGATATCCCATTGTCACCACAGATAATCATGGCAAGACATACATCAAGTGTTCTCAAATCATTAAAGGCTCAATCCGATAAGATAACTTCAAAGGGGAAACTCAATTCATCACAAGAGAGTAGAGGGGGAGAAACATCATAAGATCCAACTATAATAGCAAAGCTCGGGATACATCAAGATCGTGCCATAAAGGGAACACGCGAGAGAATACGAGAAAGAGAGATCAAACACATAGCTACTGGTACATACCCTCAGCCTTGAGGGTGAACTACTCCCTCCTCGTCATGGAGAACGTCGGGATGATGAAGATGACCACTGGTGATGGGATCCCCCTCCGGCAGGGTGCCGGGAAGGGCTCCCGAGAGGTTTCTGGTGGCTACAGAGGCTTGCGGCGGCGGAACTCCCGATCTATCTTCTCCGTCGATGTTTTTAGGGTACGTGGGACTATATAGGCGAAAGAAGTCGGTCGGGAGGTGCTCGAGGGGCCCACGAGACAGGGGGCGCGCCCAGTAGGGGGGGCGCACCCCCTATCTCCTGGCCTCCTCGAGGATCTTCTGACGTGAACTCCAAGTCTCCAGGATCATATTCTTCCAAAAAATCACGCTGCCGAAGGTTTCATTCCGTTTGGACTCCGTTTGATATTCCTTTTCTTCGAAATACTGAAACAGGCAATAAAACAGCAATATGGGCTGGGCCTCTGGTTAATAGGTTAGTACCAAAAGTAATATAAAAGTGTATAATAAAGCCCGTAATCATTCAAAACAAATAATAAAATAGCATGAATGCTTCATAAATTATATATACGCTGGAGACGTATCAGTCCTCTGCTTTTTCCTACCTACGACCATCAAGTTATATCACTAGTTCAAGGAGGTGCAGAGGCCAAGCATTCATCCATCCATCCCTGATCGGCACAAAAAAATGGATAGCCCAAACAAAATTAGATAGGGTAACTCAAAGGGTTGCAAGCAAGAAGGAATAAAGGGTCGGCGCCTTTCTTACCACCGCCATTGAACTCAATGTTGTAGTCGTCGTGGAGGTGGAGACGAAAGTTGGATGAACCTACACGCCACGGTCTTGGGCTCGAAGTTGTTCGCCACTCCAGTCGGGTGGGTGCGGCATTGTCGTAAGCCCTGACCATCTATTCAATCACACGGCACAGGACAAGAAATCATCAAACATGAGATAAATTTATCCGTGGCACAAAAACAGAATGACCATGTATATATCAACAAACCCAATCAACTAGTGCATGCCATCAATGAGGTTTTGCCGCTAATTAACATTAGCATGTATGACTCGGTTATTTTCTTTTTAATGGAGAGAATATTCAAGTTGAAAACGAATTCATGATGCAATCGTCTATCTCTGAAACCAAACAATTGCTCTGTTTTTTCCTTCCTATGTTTCCATCCAACACATTAAGTTACACTACTACTAGTTCAAGCAAGTAAAGAGGTCAAGCATCCGTCCATGAGCATGAGCGGCACAAAGAAAAGGAAAGCTCAAACCAAAAATTGCCTAGCTAGTACTACATTAATAATTCACGTGCCCAAAACCAAACCAAACTGGATATGGGAAATTAAAGGGCTACAAGCAAGCAAGCTAGAAAGGGAGGGAAGGAGGATGGGTCGTCGTCTTCTTACCACCGCCATTCAACTTGATATTGTAGTCGCCGACATGCTGGTGCAGGGGCACAAACTCACCAGAGACGGTCATCAAGTCATGCTGGTGCAGGACAACAACAAATTATTCAATTATCATGGGAATTTTTTTAAATTCTGCCTCGAGGAAATTCAGTGCAAGCATCAAACCGATTCATGCAGACAATATCAACATGCAAGCACTACACTGTAAGGGTCATACAAGAACAATAATCAGGATGCTACATGAGTGATGATAATTCAGCCCAAGATCAAACACAGGTGCACACTACATAGGAGGCAAAGATTTCTTTCAATTTTAGGGTGAGTAATCATCAATCGCCTTTTCTCATATATTTGAACTACTTATTATCAGAGTTATACTAGGCCTAAACACACACAAAAACTACCCAGACTTAAAACTCCTAGCACATTACAATTTCAAACTGATTCCAATTCCGACTTTTTCGAAACACACCATCATCTGTCATCATTATTGAGTACGTAGTTTTGCAAATTCATGCTATAGTTTACTCAGTCCACCAGTCAAATCTTAACAAAAATGATAGCTTTCTCAAAATCACCCATTCAAAAGGATTTCGAATGCAAGGGTGTTCATAAAATACCAACCAACATGGTCAATAAGTAAAAAAGACATCACTCACCCTACTCCAGCTAGGGATGCAAGGTACAGTTATGAGAATGATATTAAGTCGCACCTCTATGGCATCTCACCGAAAAGCAAGTCTGCCAGCTTGAACGCAGCTGCACTCCATTGAAGTCATCCCCTTGGTTAATAATCTTCTACCCAAACAGCCTTCAGCAAGCATACCATCCTTTATGCAAACAACCTTCAGCTGCGAGCCAACTACTCAAAATTCACACTGGGTCTACATTCATTTTTCGTGAATGAATGTGAAGACAGCCATAATAGCACATGAGCTCAAGCGTGACAGTAGCATACCCATGACCCATTACTTACTAGACCACGCTACTTCAGAAAATTAAACCTAGCTTAACATCATGTGGAAATAAACAAGATATACCAAGATCAAGTAAATGAGGCATGTCTTTATCAAATTTCTAAGGTACTCCAATGAAATTAAGTTAAACATGCCAATTGATAAAAACACTAGAGAATGTAAATTCCAGAACAACATATCCCAGTTTACACTGATAAACTGAAACCATGATGATGGACAGTGAGGAAATCATTCCAATGGCCTACAAAATACTCCCTCCGTTCCCAAATATTTGTCTTTCTAGCAATCTCAAATGGACTACAACATAAGGATGTATGTAGACATGTTTTAGAGTGTAGATTCACTCATTTTACTTCGTATGTAGTCACTTGTTGAAATTTTTAGAAAGACAATTATTTAGGAACGGAGGGAGTAGTATACAAAATTTTGCAGACTGACATACAAAGAGCACAACAAAAGGACTACAAACATATAAATGATTCTTGGGATGACCATGTATACGAAGACATTCCAGTCGGAAATATATATATGCCTCTTGAGACTTTTAGACAACAATAGACCATTGCACATTTATATTCGTCAATCCAAGTTTTGGATCTATTAACAACATATCTAGATATCGAAATTATTGGTGGTGTCGCCTCAAATAGCATGAGAAGACAGGTAACTAGTATAGGGTCTAGAAAACAATGAAATGTAACTATGCAGGCACTACATTCTACCTATTCCTCAATCTATAAAATATAGCAGCAGGAAAATGTTCATATAAACTCGATGGACCCAAATATATCAAAAGGGCAGCAGCATTATTAGCAGTTTTAACTACAAATATATTGCACTTTACATCATTGATGACCAACTCCACATTGGTCTGTTGACAACAGCCAACCCACTATGTATGACATAAATATGCCACTATTCCAAGAAGCAAGAATACTTATTTAGACATGGCCACACATAAGTCAAATCAAACTTGCCGCTACAGATGATATCTCGCTGGATATACAGGCAAGTGACTCCAAAAGAAAAATCACAAAGGTTATTGATGGCCAGAAGACCTCTATAGAGCTATAACTCATTGGCGAGCACCGCAACCAGCAACAGCTTGATGGCCGAACCATCTCACGGTAAAGGGGCAGAGGAAGGAGACCAGGGACTCACCAGAACCGAGGAAGAGGCTGACATAGTGGCCTAGGAAGAGGTAGTACACCAAGGCATAGTAATCCTGAGCTGGTTTTTGACCCGTTTTGACAAGTCAACATCCTTGTCAGGATTAATAAAAAAGCAAAATAAAAGATTTGTAACAAACAGCAGCCCAAGCCATCTCCCAGCCCAGCGGGAGACGCTCCAGATCTCGTCGTCGCCGGGGAGCCCCGCCACCTGCGCCGCCCTCCTCCATTCTCCTTTCCCTCCACCCTTCTCCTCCTCTGCCACGCTCTTTCCCCCAAACCAGCCAATACATGTCAAAAACCAGCCCAGGGTTGTTATTTTTTCGGTTTTGAAAGTTGAGGGTTGTAAATCAGACGGTTTCGTAGTTCAGAGTTGTATTTTAGACTTTGAAGGTAGTTTGAGATTGTAATATGGCTTCTCTCTAATTATTTTTAAGCTCCCAAAAAGAATCACAGAAGGGTACGATTAGCTAAATGAAGAGTGTACAGACTAGAACATGGGAGAGAGATGGTTCATCAAGGTTAGAAGGGAGAATATCACATGAAAACCAATATTTGGTGTAACCGGTGAAAACCACGCGAAAACAATTTTTTAAAGTTTCGGGAAAATCTGAAAAAAAGGGCCACTAAGAGGATAATGCGAAATTCCAAGTTCAGAAACATTACGGGATGTGAGCTACGAAAATTGAATTGTGCCGAACAGTAATGACACTATTTATTGTTGAATTTTTTTTTCATAGCTGACCACCCGTACTGTGTTTTAACTTGGAGTTCCGCATGGCAATAGAACATCATCATTTTAACATCTCGTATTTTTTGGAAACTTTCAAACATGGGTTTTCTTCTGCAAATGTTCCATTGGCCCACATCCTGACGGTATCCTGCTCCTTCTTTCACATCCAACGGCTAATAAGGAGTAGGTGCATCAGTTCTTCCGTTTCACGGGACAGGATACGCTTTCCTACAGCTACACCGGTCAGCACTTGGCGGTCACTCGCTCCGGGAACCAGGATGCTCGTCGTCGCCGCCGCACAGCTGCCTCGTGCCGGCTCGCAGTCTCGCCGGCGAGACCCGCCGCGGCCATCGAAAGCGCTCGCCGCCATACTGCGCTCGCGCGTCATCGCCTGCCTTCGCGCGCAAGAGTAAGCAGAAGGCTGATTTCACCCTGTTCACGCTGCCCGCCACCTGTTCGGCGTTTGGCCTCACTGGAGCTAGCTGACCCTTCTGTTTTTTCCTCTGTTTGTGTGGCTTCTTTGCAGTGACGAGACGGCGATGCAGGCGGCCCACGCGGCCGTTCGCGGCGGCGTCTCCGTGGTGAGTCAGTTGCTCCGATGCGTTCTCTGGTTTGTTGGGTGCGTGGACCGGCAGGGTGTGCTCTGCCTTCTGGATATGTTGTTTGCTTGTGAAGGAGGATTCTTGCCTATCGCTCTTAATTGTATCTTTGGTGGATCCTTGGAGGAACCCATGCTATGCTACTATACATGCTAGTATTGTTTTGGTGTTCCATTTCTTGTCCCTGGTGCTAACAAACATGTGCAATGTTGTTCAGTTAGAAATTGTGATGTCCACTCCTGGAGTGCTAGAGGTGGGTGAGGCCTTTCTCACCATTTGTCTGAATTTTTTGCCCTTCTACCATTATCGTTGCTCTCTTTGCTAGCATTTTGATTGATTGGTACATCTTCTAGCAGGTTGTTGAGGATCTTCGCAAGAGTTACCCTTCCTTGACATTTGGGGTGAGTTTCGGGCATTACTTGGTAGATTTTTTGCCTCATTGCCTGAACATATATGGCTTGTCAGCTAACAGCTAACTGCTTTTTAGCATCAAGTCTGGTCACTTTTTATGTAATCTTAAAAACGTTATACTCTTATTACCAAGTATCATGTCAATAGCTTCTACAATCTTTACAATTGAACTGAGCTGTCCCACGCAACCCAAGGTACGCTAACTGTAAGCAACAATGTTAAGTTGCTCATGATACATTCTTGTTTTTCTGCACCCTGTACTTAGGTTGGTACGGTCTTAAATGCTGATGACGCAAGTAAAGCCATTAGAGCTGGTGCACAGTTTCTCATGAGCCCTGGCACAGTCATGGTAAGAGTCAGTACTATTCCATTTGTAATAATGTTTCTTATTTACTAGAAATTCACATGTTTGCCATAATCTGTGATTACTAGTTATACACATCACTAGGGACATTCCCTGTAAAGTTTGTCAGTGTAACATATTTAATATCAGAGATCCTTATAGGCTTGTAATTTAGGCTTTAGGGTGTCAATACTTTAGTTTTGCAAATTTGATGCCTTCGCTTCCAATAGCGTCGACATATCTGATAGAAATTTACCATCTGTTATTTGGTGATTGTACTGTTTGTGTGCTATACAGCATATAAATGTTAATTAATTCTTTCAATCTTATTGTTTAAGGAAATACTTCATGATCTTGACGCAAGTGAAGTTCTGTATATTCCCGGAGTGCTTACTCCAACTGAGGTATGTACCACATGCCATATACGGTACGAACTTGCATGAAAATTCATTGGTGCAATAGTGTGACTTAATTTTTATTCTCACGTCTTTGTTATATTTGGGTTTTGAAGGTTATATCTGCTTGCAATGCTGGTGCTAAAGTCCTTAAGGTTTCATGACTTGTAACCCTCCTCTTGTAGTTACAGTAGAGATAGAACAGAGCATTACCAATATATTCTGACAATATTGTTTTTATCAGACATTGTTAAACAATGTACGTTCCTGCAATCACTTTGATTGTGTATTAAATCATCAAAATGTGTCACTGCATTTTGTAATGAAAATTGTTTTGGTTTTCCATTCTGTTTATAGGCGTCTGACACTGGTTGGTTTGTCTGGTCTACTTTAATTAGGTGTATCCAGTTTCAGTGATGGGCGGAGAGATGTACATGTCTGCTCTAAAGAAACCATTTCCTCTTGTACCAATGGTTGCTTCGCAAGGAATTACTATAGGTAAGTGGCGTAGTCTAGTATCCATCGTTCCTTTTTTGTGTGTGAATATCATCCCTATTTTCTGTTGGTGTGTAAGACTCTATAGCAACCTCCAAGTGTTTGTTTCATAACACTGAGACTCTTTCAAAGACACAGAGTAATTACGCAAGTTATTCAAAGTGTAAATATCGGTTAGCTGTATGAAACTATTCACTCTGATGCTATGGCCACTGTGTATACAGGTTCAATCAAGTCGTACATGGAGGCAGGGGCATCTGCAGTGGTGCTGTCCGATGCTATCTTCGACAAAGAGTTGATGAGAGAAAGGGATTTCATTGGAATTTCAGCGCTTGCAAACCAGGCCAGTTTACAGGCATCACAGTGTGGAAGATGAGGCAAAACCAAAAACTGAGTACTGTGCAAGCATTGCAGTTCAGAAAAATGGGATATAGTGCTTTTCTAATATTGCTTGGCTTGGGATTAACAATACCATCCACTTACATTCCCTGCTCTCAATGGGAAGAGGTAAAACAACTGAAATTTTATCAAGAGATAGAACAACTGAAATTTTATCAACGGGTAGAGTAGAAATGGTTTAATCTGTTCCGAAGAAAACTAATCCAGAATGATAACTCTTTTCAGGAAGAAGCCAGTTCTGTTTCCCTGATACTGAAGCCTCCCGGCAAGGTCTGTACAGTCGGCTCGCCACTGTTCCCGCCCCAGCCCTGCCGACAGATGGGTACTGAACATAGGAAATTAATCCAAACTCATTTAACTGCTGCTACTATTCCACAAGTCCACATTCATTGACTCTCAACTTTTGTTATGGCTAATTGGCTAGTGCCCAGCTCCAACTCTGACCAACATTACATGCATCCTGAAGAAACTCTGAAGGCTACCTAAGGGGGGGGGGGGGGGGGGTAACGCTGAACTAGACCAGCATCACCAGCAGCACAAGGAGGCTGCATAGCGTCGTAATCGTCGCCGAGCCGCATGCCCGCACCTGCACGCCACCGCTGGTCGAGTTGTTGGCACATCCACTCGCATGTCGTGTTGTCGACTGGCCCAGGACGGGCGTACACCGTGCAGGTGCAGACCCGCAGTCTGATGCCGGCGGTGTATTGCTGAACATAGTCCTCTGCCGCTCGTTGTAGTCTTACCTGAAGCGATTGATGATCAGGATCAACTGGGTGGGGTTACATTGCACTACATACTGGAGTGCAGCAGCAGCAGCAGCAGCAAAAGGGCAGGGCATTTTGTTCGGCACAAGTTCATAGCAGAAGAACATGTTGTTATATGAAGTCATATCAGTAAAATGGAATAGGAAAAGACAGAAGAGGAAATAATCCTTTAAAACCAACCAGAAACAAAAACAACATCATGAATATATGTTCAATTACATGTTTGCAGTTTCAGGTATAAACATAGTATAGGTAGTCAAAAAAATTAATGTTCATCGAGTATTTCAAAATGTTCATCGTTTCTTTGAAAACGTGTATCATGTATTTTCAAAAGACCTTGTGTATTTTCAAATATTTCATATTGTTTTCAGAAATATTGCATGAAATTTTTTATATACATTTTTAGTAATGCAAGATGAACGATCTGTAGTACATGCTGAGCATTTTTCCTTTTTTTCATTTTATTCTTTTTATGTTTTCTTGTGTCTTCCCTGTTTCTTTTTATTTCTTAGTTTTTCTTGTTTTAATTTTTTTTCTTTCATAGGAAAATATAAAATGCCCATAACATGATTTTGTTTGGTACATGCTCAATTTTTTGATAAAAGATGAATATTTTTTAAGTACACGATGAACAGTTTTAACACACAATGTGTATTTTCTGAAATACTAATATACATTTTTAATACACAATGGACATATTTTAAGATGTTGAACATCTTTTAGCAGACAATGAATATTTTAATGAATAAATGATGAACATTTTCTGAAACACAAAGAACATCTTCTTAATACATGATGAACATTTATAAACAAGTGAAGAATATTTTCTGGAATACATGACGAATATTACTTAATAAATGATGAACATTTTTAATTACAGCATGGAAGTTTTATGAAATACATGTTGGCAGTTTTTAAATGCACGATGACCATTTTTCAAATACCCAATGAACATTTTTAACAGCCAGAACTTTTCATAAAAAATAGTATGATAAAAATATTTTTAAAATATATATTTTTAATAAGTTTCAAAATATTAATTAGAAGATGAAAGTAAAAAAATAAATGTAAAAAAGGATTAAAATAGTACCTAGTTCGCGCCTCAAACACCTCAGAGGGTGTGCTGGGAGAGAATTTGATAGTATGGTTTTTCTTCATGGGCCGGATCCAACTCGTCTCCCTGTGGTGAGACGAACTTCTCGCTCCCTACATTCGACTTATAGACGCAACCCCTTCCCGTAGCGATTTTTTTTTCTGCTTCATTCGTTACACTAGTGCAGGAATGGCTACAAGACCGCTTTTTTTTGACTATTTGATTGTCTTTTATTTGTTGTATAGATAATTTTACTTGCCAATTTAATCCATTTATATTTGCAATTTTTGTAATCCAATTCTACATCAAGTGTATTTTTGTGCTTCTTTTCTGCTTGTTGTTTTGATGTGCAAGTTCGGTTATTCTTGCATTTTTTATTCTTTAACTCTTGTTTCTGTTTCTTAGTTTATACTTACTTTTAGTAATTCAGAATTCTTTACATGTTTTCCTTCGGGTTCTCCCATGATAGTGTGATTTGGTCCAATTATAGTCACAATTATTTGCGTTAGATCTAAGTCTAATTGAATAGCTTGATTTACCATTAGCTTAAGCTTTGAGGTGTTTAATACTATTTTCCCTAAATGCAAGTCTAACAGATTAGACTAAATATGAATTTATAATTTTTCATTGCAAAGGATTAAAGGATCTACGCAAATTCATAATTTTTTTATGGACACGGCGTTTCGGCTCTCAGGTGCATCTGCTTTTGGTGGTGAACAGTAAAATAAAACAAATACTAGAAAAAAATTAAAAAAAATCTGATTTTTTTCATGGAAGATGTTTGAGTGCGTGATGTCCGTGCCAAATTTTATCATGGTTGGACATCAGAGCAACTCTCCATAAAAAAGACAAATTTGGGGATGTGAGAAAGTTACTCTTCATGCACTGTTCGGACTGAGTTTGTCGTTTTTGCTAAGAGCTGCTCAGTTGTCGAAACATGATGGAATTTGGTACGGACATCACGCACTCGAACTTTTCCATGCACTTTTTTTGTTCAGATTTTTATGAATTTATCTACTTTATGTTATTTTATTGTTCCTTGGGAGCAGATGCGCCTGGGCTCAGAAACGAATATTCGGGTTTTTTCATCCATTTCTATAACTTTATCATTTTAATCTAAAAAATAATAAATGCTAGACCTATTGGTTCAAATTTTTATGGGATAAACCGTAGATAAAAACAAAATGAGCTAAAGTGTGGTGTTTAAAAACAATTACATTTAGGGCCTAAAGGGTAAGAAATATTTTTATTTCAGATTAGAGTGTATTACCCAAAAAGGCTTTTGTCCCGCTTTACATATAAGGCAAACCGCCCGAACCACAAGCAGAGTGTATTATAATTTTTGAATAACTAATTAAGAGACAACTAGCAAAATGGCCCGTGCGTTGCAACGGGAGAAAAAAAATTCAGTCATATCTTTAGCTGGGTCAGTTGGACAAACTATGCGTGGACGTTTGGCAGGTTATGACTCGACAATTTTATTTTTCTCCGACCTGGCCCACAGTGCGGCGTCAGATGGGCTTTCTCTGTTGGGCCAAAACGGGTGGCAAGTAATAAAACCAAATAGCTTACGTGAAATTAATTAAAGCACGACCAAATGAAACGGGACGAAACCAAGAATATCACCTCCTTTTAAGAAATTTTATAATTGAAGCGGGATCAAATGAAACGGGACGAAACCAAGAATATCACCTCCTTTTAATAGTAGGTATAGATATAGATTAAGATTTTGGTCGACTGTGACGGCCATATAGGCAACACAATCGGTTATTTGTTTTTGAAATCATAGATCAGTATTGGGCTGCAATCTCGTACCATGTTGTGTAAATTGTAACAGGGAATAAATAAGGTGCGAGGCATGAGATGAATTTTCGACCTTGCGAGGCACTGCACCAGGATCCACTATCCAGTAAAGCGTCTTATCGGTATACTTTTGTCTGCTAAATTCTGAGACCGGCAGAAGCTCTTCAACTCTTGGTGGTGCCTACTTTAAGCTGTATGCATGCAACAATGCTAGAGTCTTTGTGGTGGATTAATGGTTGCCTGCTATGGTGCATGCATGCGACACTTGCAGAAGTTGGTTGTACGTAGCTTTAAACATGCACGGTTACAAATTCTAAGTTTTGCTATTTTTCAAAATATACTGCAGCCAATGAAGAAGAAGAACGAAAATGTACTCCCTCCATCCCACCCATAACATAAGAGCACACTACTGTCCGTCCCATAACATAAGAGCGCACTACTGTCAAAAACGATTTTATATTATCGGACGAAGGGAGTAGTACCAAATAGGGGGGGGGGGGGGGGGATGTGCAGCTAAACAAAAAATTCCTCTGTTCCAAATTACTCGTCGTGGTTTTAGTTTAAATTGGAGTAGTACTATAGTGTGCCATGGTTGAATGCATGAAACACTTGGAGCACACAGACTTTGTTCCAAATTACTCGTTATGGTTTTAGTTCAAATTGGAATAATACTATACCATGCCATGGTTGAATGCATGAACCACTTGGAGCACACAGAGACATTCAATATTGTATGCACTGATGGTCATACATGGCCAGGTGAGTCTTCGTACATGTGCGTGCCTGCGGATAGCTGCTCTTCCTCCCTCCCTCCCTCCCTTTTCAGCTCTTCAAGGAAAAAAGATATAATTTTTACAATTTCTTGTAAATTCTCACCATCTTTGTAACTTAATATAAGACGGGTTTTTTTTAAGAATTTTTTCATTCAAATCACGTAACGGTACAAAGTAGTTGACCCTTACAAGCACACTGAAACGTGAACACAAAGTACCATGAACACCTAGAGTACCTTAAGACAACCATAACACAAGAAGATCTCTGGAGCCCTGTGTCATCATCCCTAAATCTTGAGAGAAGACCCCTGCAACAGAAGGATCTGCAACCAGTCGCAAGCAGGTCATCATTTTCGACCACGGTACAATTGCCGCCACGCTGCTTCCTCCTTTCTTGACACCAGCGCTGAGAGGGCATGGACATCAATTCAACGCACCTGCAACAGCCGTCGCCATTTTTGGCTTTAAGTACCACGAAAAGTATCCCTTCCGGAAGGAAGAGAACTCGAGTCATCCAACCGGTCCAGCAGCGCGGCCGGCCATCCGCCCGGACAAAGCAGGATCTCCCACCAGCATCAGCACAGAGGAAGGAGAAGAATAGCAGCAGCAAATCATACCGACAAGGAAGAAGAAGGGTACGGAGAGAGAGGGAACCGGCGGCGCGCAAGGGAACCCTCGTCGCCTCCCTAGATCGCCTCATGTGATCATACTTTTTCGGGGCGGAACTGTTGGCGGCGTAAATAGGTAATATAAGACGTTTTTAACACTAGGACAGTGTCTTATATTCAGTTACGGAGGGAGTATAAAGTTATTTCCGACCAGCATTCAGCCAAAATAAACTTTCTAGTTCTTCTCATAAAATGGTTTTCTGAAATACAATGGGGAGCAAAAAACAGTTCTCCTTAATAAATTTATTAAAACACAAAGCAAATTCAGAATGCGGAATCTAACAGTTCGAAATACCTATAATGGTATGAAAAAGAAAAATCCCTGCTAATTGAAAAGGAAAACACCATCCACGACATTCTGGATCCCCTCGTCGTCAGCCAAACTATCTTCCTCCTCCTCTTCCTCAACCACTGCACAAACATTCAAATCACAGCCATGACGACGCTTCATCTCCGTGCCGTCATCACCTTTCTCACGGTTCTGTCCACCAAACCGTCGTTTCGCCCATGGGGAGGAAGGTGAAGCCACGTACCTCCTCGAGTCAGAGGCGCTCAGCACTATGATGGCATCCTCCAGGCTGACCACGTCGCCGTTGCATCCCCTCACCATTCCTCCCCCCATGATGTGCATCTCCGAATCGCGATCCAGTCGGTCGACACCGTCCATCAATATAACGCGGTGAGGGTTCTCCGCGACCGCTTCAAACAGCCTCGCTCCGAGGTCGCCGTCATTGTTCGGCGATCTCTGCCTCTTGAGGGCGAGCTTGCCGCTGTGTGTGCGGATGTTAGAGCTACCCTGCAGCTGGACGGCGGTGAACTCGGCGTATGAGCCAAACACGAGCCTCGCGAGCTCCTGAGCGACTGCCATTTTGCCGCCATAGTCCCTTCCTAGGAAGAGCAGGCAGGTCGCTTTCGTCGAGGAGAACGAGCTAGGAATAGTCCTCGTCACGCCGGATCTGCACTGGAGCACCGTGCATGATATGCCGGGGATGATGTTCCCGTGACGCGGAACGCGCAGCTGGAGCGCGTTGCAGAGGGTATTGAGATTTGTCGCGGTGAGCTCCGTGAACTTCGGCCGGCGGCAAGCAGCCTGCATGCATGTGTCAGACAGTCACGGCCGGGCAATTAACTAATCGGGTTCACCACCTCACGAGTGAAATACAGTAGACACATACAAGATGTGTTATACGTACGTCTGCCTGAAGACTGGCGCCGCAGTATGTTGACCTGACGCAAGTTGTATCTTTGTAGCGGCGGAGCCACGGAGGAATGCTCGCCGTCGTTGCGCCAAAGATGGCCGGTTGCCCTCCTGCTCCTGTTTTTGCATTGCTAGCTTGGCATTCACTGCTATAGAAACACCGGGAATGTTATTAGCGTACATGTCTAGATGTTTACTTCAAGCAAATTTCTTGGAAATATCAAAATAGTGAAGCATGCACATACGCCGGAAAAATTAGTGGCCAATTTTGTTGCCAAATGACATACTTTACTTACATGGCAAGTCAATAGAGGAAAAAAATCATCATCAGTAATTACCAATAAATACATGTAAAAACATACTGTATTTCATGGCATATATAAGGCCTCTTCCAATGCATTGATGCATAGATGAGGTGCTAAATGCATTAAAAATCTTAGCAACTAGTCTCCTCAATGCACGGGTCGCTAAGCTTCTCTCATGAAATTGTTTAACAATTAAACTCCTTCATGCATTGGTTGGTAGTCATTTTAAATAGGTCCACACGCTTAGCACCATTCTTCCTAGGGGTCACCATAATGCTCTCCCATTCCTCTTTAATTGCTTTGTCACATCACTTTTTTGCCTATGCGGCACTCTTGGCACCTGTACATCATGAAGCACGGGGATGGGCCTAATGACACTTATTTGGTGTGGACTCTATGTGTATGTTCTGATAACTTCTAGTTAGGACCACCAATGATGCCACCTTACTGGTACCGAAGTTACTACTACATCATAACTTGTAACATATAGCCTGGAGATTGGAGTACTTTTATGCCCAAACACAAGAGTCCAATTTCGTTTGTTAAAGCGTAAGTTACCACTCAATAGTTTAAGAAGTCACAACTGTATCTGGTAGACTAAATAGGACGGTAACTCACGTGTTGTTATGTGGTAACAGAAGAGGGCAAACAAAATTTTAAGAACATACCCAAGTTACTTTGATCTTGTTTTGTAGCCCTAGCTGATATGATGTTGATAGTAAAAACCAACTATCAACCATAAAAATATTTCAAGCTACGAAATATTTTAAATTAAAAAATCAACTTTCAGTAAGGTGATATGGTTCTTTTTTAATGCAAGTTTTTGTTTGCATGCAAATGAAATGGTTGACATCCATGTTACTCATTTTCTTGGCATGCAATGGAGGCAGATGAAAAGGTAGACACACGTGAATCAAAATGTGTCACGTGGGAGAGGCGAAGCATGGACATTGGTTTCTTACAAAACTGAACTTGATAAAGCTTGAGTTTGAAAAAGAAACTATGTGCACTATATTTTAAAATGGAGTAAGTATCTTAGTTCACATATGCATGATTTCACAAGAGGTGGTTTAGGAGGCCTCAAGTCCATGTTCTAGCCCAATTCAGCCTCAAGAAAATCAATAAGAAATAATACTACTTTTTTGGGTCTAAAGATGTTAATCCTAATGAACCAGTCCCTCCTAATGGCTTACGGCTAGGTATATCGCCGATTTTATACAAAGTGTGTGCAATTGAAATTTTCAACAATATAGGAATATACTTATAAACGAAAAGTGAAAATAATGCTATTAATATCATCATCATCATCATTATATATCTCAACCTCGAGCGTAAAATAACTTATTCTACACCCAAGGTGATGAATATCATTACCATATATTGGCATATGTATATAACCCATAAGTTATTTTAAACTCGAGATTTTTATACGTTGTTGCATTTAGAATTTACGTTTGGTATATGGATACTTACATTCATATTGATTCACTACACAAAAATCGGTATAAGAAATGTAGGATATAAGTCGCAAAACCATAAAATTTAAATTTTATACTATATTTTTATGTTCGTAATTTTACGTCATGTAAAATATTTTTTTTGACCGACATACAATTTCTTACCTTATCTTTTCAATGCCGAAGTAGGATAAAATTTATAAGACCTAAAAATATGGTGTAGTGATGTAGTAAGAGAGGAGTGAAGAATAACTATTCCTCACCTAGGGTTGCGCAACGTATACTACATATGTACTATTTTATCATTTTAAGTGTTTTCATATACTATACCTAAAATTTCCCAAAGCGAGTTATATGAAAAAAATGCATGTGAGTACCTGGTGTGCATGTGAGTACCTAGTGTTTAGTATATTTTCAAAATACCTTCATATTTTGTATGCATAAAATAATATAGTAAAAATTAGTACATGTTACCTAAAAGTAGTATATATACCGCCAAAGCATTTTTATATACTACTACATACTACACGTACATACTCTTTGGTTTTATTGGATACTATATATATATATATATATATATATATATATATATATATATATATATATATAGTATTTTACAATATTGTGCATATAGATTTTAATAAAGTCAAACCTCTGAAAGTTTGATCAAGTTTTTAAGAAAAACATTTATATCTAGAATGCCAAGCATGTATTATTAAATTCATTATAATATGTTGTTTCACTATATATTTGATATTATAGATATAAATAGTTTTTCTCTATAAACTTGATCAAACTTTGCAAAGTTTGACTTTTGAGAAAAAAAATCTATATACACGAATAGAGGGAGTATATATGAAATACCTGAATGTCTGCTTATTTTTATTTTTATAATTTAGGAAAAAACAATCTTTTCATAATTTCTGGTCAAGCGTCACTAAGTGGCTAAAAAAACATTTGGCATCATAAAATTTGGGCTAGCCGCATTAATAGGCTTGTGATTAACTGTAGTTTATCTATATACATAAGTATTATGGAATTGGCATTACTAGGTCTGACTCCTGGCGCCACCACTGGGCACCATGGTCCGTGGCTGCTGCTCTGGCAGCGCCTTAGAAGCGTCCACCGCGGTCCGCAGCTGCTGCTCTGGCAGCATCTTGGAACCACCGGAGGTGGAGCGCTTCTTTCCATCGCCTGACATGGCCACTGGAATGAGGCTCTGACGTCAATTATTAGCCCAAACTACCGACTAGTAAGCTATCGAGGATCTGACGAAGCAGAGGAATGGCGATCTAGAATACTACAATACATGCACATCCTAGATGAACTGGAGTGTCACTAGTATATTCCAACTAGTAGCTAAACTGCACTAGTACTTCTGGCTTGTACTAAAGCTAGCTCACGGACACACTTGAGAGAGTGGTGTAGTACTGGTTCACTGCTTTGCACTGGATGGAGTAATTTACAACGGGAGGAGTAGTTCCCTTACACCTACAAAACCGACTTGAGTACGCACGAGCCGATGTCAAATGCCTAAGTGACTTTGTGCCTAAGTTACTTTATCTCAGCCATTTTGACTAGAGAAAGCATAATACTACTTAGCTCCTTTTTAACTAGAGAAAGTCTAGTACTACTTAGCTACTTTCCGTGCAACGATGCATGCGTTGAAGGCAGGGGTCAAGCCCACATGTATGTATGTATGTATGTATGTATATATATACAATACCTGAATGTCTGCTTATTTTTATTTTTATAATTTATGAAAAAGCAATCTTTACATACCTTCTCGTCAAGCGTCACTAAGTAGCTAAAAGAAAACATTTGGCGTCACCAGCCGGCACCATCGTATTCTACTGATTGTTTGCGATGTTAAGTGACATCATAAAATTTGGGTTAGCCGCACTACTAGGCTTTTGATTAAGGGCAGTGATCTGCGCCGGCGCACCGGCCCAACAGTTCGGCCGGTCGCGTCCGGGCCGTCCGATGTGACTATCCTCAGCCGTTCGATCTGGACGCGTTGACTTCCCCATCCCCTTCTTCCTCTCTCGCGCGGATCCCCTGGCGTCCCCAGGCCACCCCGCGCCGCTCGTCCCTCCCGGCCATCACCGGTCGCGGCCCCCCGCGGCCCCGCCGATGGGCACTGCCGGTCGCTGATGGTCACCGATGATCGCCGCCGCCGGTGGCCAGCTCCACGCATGTAACATCGGCACCCCGTGGTTGTAGCTCCGGTGGCGGTGATTGCAGTCGATGGCGAGGCCATAGCTCACCGTCGTGCTCATCGCCGCTCACACCTGCTGCCGCAGCTCATCGGTCACATCTCACCGTCGTAACATCTCGGTGCTTTGTTGCAAAGAAAAACGAGCGCACGCTCCAGCAAAATCGAGCAAGGGTTGTAGCAAAAAATTCAGACCCTGGCTTGTGCAAAAGTAGCAAAAATGCAAATACGCTGGTTGTAGCAAAAATCGACAAAGGTTGTAGCAAATTTTGACACCGGTTGTAGCTCCGCCTTACATGGATGTAGCAAAAAACTCCAAACAGCGTTGCAAAAAGGTTGTAGCAAATTTTGACACCGGTTATAGCTCCGCCTTACATGGATGTAGCAAAAATCCCGCTGCGGTTGCAGGCTTGCAGCAAAAACGACGTTTGCCGTCGTCGCGAGGTCGCAGCTCCGCCTGATGGATGTAGCAAAAAGCTTCGCCGGTAGTAGCAAACTCTAACAACGGTTGCAGCTTCCCTTTGTTGTGCAGTGCCATTGAAGCTTTCTATGTCTATGGTTGAAGCTTTTCTCAACAGTTGTTGAAGCTTTTCTAGATGACGGTTGCAATACTTGTATACGCGGGTGGATTCGGACATGGCGACAGGCAGCCATGGCGGCCGGCGAGGGAGCGCCCTGGCCGTCAGCGATGGAGCTTGTGGTGGTCCAGTCGCAGCCGGGAGGAGGGGGGAGGTGATGCGCGCATGTGAAGGCTGTAGGTAGGGGATGGATCTGGCCATGGCAGCAGGCAGCCCATGGTGGCCGGCGAGGGAGCGCCTGGCCGCCGGCGATGGAACTCGTGGTGGCCCAGTCGTAGCCTGGGGGGAGGGGGAGAAGAGAGATGCGTGCGCGTATGGCTGGAGGTAGGGGATGGAGCGCATATGGAAGGGGCGCGAGGCGCGCGGGGCCACGCTCGTAGGCTGGATTTGTACGATCGAACGCAAGCGACAGGACCGGCCCAATGTTTCCGCCGGCGCACCGGGTGGAAACATTTCCCTTTGATTAACTATAGTTTATCTACATATATATATATGCATAAGTGTTATAGCCTTGGCATTACTAGCTAGGTCTGACTGCTGGCACGGTCACTGGGCACCATGCTGTAGCTATCTAAGTAGGTACTGTAAGCAGAAAGGAAACTCATCCAACAAAAAGAAGAGGTGAGGCAGATAAACACTGGACTCCATTCTGTGAAACAAAGCAAACTACCTTCTGTCTCGGACGGTCTGGAGAGATGGTTGTCCAGCCCTAATCATCTCCGGAACCGGAGTTGGACAAGTCGCAAGGACGTCGCAACCTGCCCTACTTGATCTTGATCTCTTCGACGAAGTGACAGCGCTCTCGACGCTGGCCCTGACCTGGGAGCTCGAGAAGCCGGCCGCGCGCATGACGCGGTCGACGCTCGGGTCGTCGAGGATGGAGACGACGAGCTTCTCGAGCTCGACCTTGGCCGCGCTCCTGCCCCTGGGCTGGTGCGCCTGCGCCCGCTTCAGCGCGGCCACGCACGCGTTCGACGGCGCCGGGTCGACACTGTTGTGGACCACGGTGGTCACGGCGAGGCTGCCGAGCGAGAGGTCTAGGCAGAGGTCGAGCGCGTTGTGCTGCATGGGGTGGGACTGGGACCTGACGCAGGCGGCGCGGAGGATGCTCGCCGGCGCCGAGAGAATAGAGCGGGCGATGTGGAGCGGGGTCACCTGCGCGTGCCCCCACCGCGCCGCCAGGCTCACCGCCTGCCGCAGCACGCGGGCCACCTCCTCCCCCAGCGCATGCCCGTCGGTGATCCGCATACTCTTGGAGCTCCAGTATAGTAGACGGTGAACGTTAGGCGTGCGTGTGCAGAGATTTATGCATGACCAATTGTGATGGGAATCAGTCATTTGTAACCTCGTGAGTGTACCCCACAAAATCCTCGGGACAGTTCTCCTCCTCGGCCACAAAATCTACCCAACGTACCCGACTGGCCGGTGTTGACCCCTCCACCTACGGCGGTCCAGTTGTAAATGTGGTCCGTCCATATATGGTAATTAACCAGATGCCCCGGGAACTGCCCGGGGAGTAATATCGACGTCCATCACAACTCATGGCTGCCCAAGGTCACCCAAGAACGGTAAGCCACAATAACAAGTCGGTGAAATCATTTCACACAGAAAAAGGAAAAAAAAAAAAGAAACTCGGTGAAATCAGCAGTACTCAACAAATTAAGGAGACTTGGCTGGACTTTTCCACTACTCGAAAATCAATTGATATCGAATTCTGCTGAGTTTTTCAAGTTCAACAACATTCGGCAGAGAAGCTTAGTGGAGACTCCTGGTTAACCAAGATTCATAACAAATAAACTCGCCAAAGTAAAAAAGACCCGATCTATGACACCGTTGCCAAGAGCTCCTATAAGGCTGGTCATAATGGGCAAGAACATAAGCTAGTAACTTACACACTTCCCTAGACTATGTTACTACCTTCATAATGGGTAGGAACATCTATGTAGTGTCATGCAACGATGTATTTATTAGGTTATAGACTCATTGTTTCTTGAAGTGTGTGATGTTCCAGTAACTTAGCTATTACCACAAACACCTTTCTCTTCATTAAATATGTGCCACATAAGCAAAGTTGTATTGAAGTGTGTGATGTTACTCTTAAGTTCCTCCCCATTGTGACCAGCCTAAGCTACGTCGGCAAATTGGGGCCACATGGCATGGCAGTCCAGCATTGACGGACATGGGGCAGGTGAGCGTTAACCATGAATCCATTATTTTACAGTCCAGCATTGACAGACATGGGGCAGGTGAACGTTAACCATGATTTTTTTCCTTGACACTAGCAGTTTTCATCATAGTAGCGGCAGATCTCTTCCGAAAAATGTTTGTTCATTTGTTTGGACCAAAGTCTCTTAGTGCAAGACCTTTTGTAAAGGCTATAGCGGGCTATTTAAAACGGTGAGTTTTATAGCCTAAAAAATAATGCTAAAGCTAGGAATTGAACTCAAGACTTCAATGTTGAGAGCTTAACACACTAGCCAACTCACCCACTACTTGTCTTGTGTGAAATTCAAATAAAATATCACTACTACCACCCGAGAGGGAAAAGTTGTTGAAATATACCTCGATAACTTCTGTGTAAATATGATGATAAATTACGTACCGCTGACCTGATAAGTTACGTACACACACACCGCTGATAAGTCATCCCGGCACTTTCAAGTCCAAAAGGTATCCAGACATAACAAAAGGCCCCAAAAGATGTAATGAAGGCCGTCTTTTCTTGATCTTCAATAGCCATCTTTATCTAGTGGTAACTAGAATAAGCCTCCAGAAAACATAAACTCTCACATCCAGTAGTGGAGTCGATGATATGATCAATGCGAGGGAGGGCAAACGGGTCTTTGGGACAAGCCCTGTTAAGGTATGTGTAATCAACACGCATGCGCCAAGTGCAGTTTTTCTTGAGAATAAGCACTGGATTAGCCAACCACTCAAGGTGGAATACTTCCACGATGAACCCGACATCTAGGAGCTGGGCCACTTCCTCCCCAATAGCCTTACGTCTCTCCTCATTAAAACAACGAAGGTATTATCGGACTGGTTTCATCTTAGGATCAACATTAAGGTGGTGCTCTGCGAATTCTCTCGGTACACCAGGCATGTCAGAAGCCTTCCATGCAAAGATGTCCTGATTCTCACAGATGAACTCGATGCGCGCGCTTTCCTATTTAGGATCCATGCATGTCCCAATAGTGAACTGTTGAGATGAGTCATCAGGGACGAAATCAACTTGTTTGGTGTCTTCAGCCGACTTCAACATGAGGGGCGGGTCAGACTCTATGGTGGGTTTATTCAAGGACGCCATATCAGTCGGGTCAACATTAGATGTGTAAAATTTCAAGTCCTCCGGTGCACAGGCCGACTCAGCATAAGCCGCGTCCCCTTCTTCACATTCACGAGCAATCTTTCTATCCCCATTGACTGTGATAGTACCGTTTGTCCCAGGCACCTTGAGCTTGAGGTACACATAGCAGGGTTGGGCCATAAAACGAGCATAAGCCGGCCGCCCAAACAAGGCATGATAAGGACTCTTGATTTTGACAACTTCAAACTTCAAGAATTATGTCTTATAGTTGTACTGATCACCAAACACAACCTCTAGTTTGATCCACTCGATGGGGTATGCAGATTTTCCAGGGACGATTCCGTAAAAAACGGTCGAAGAAGACGAGAGTTGATTTTCTGACAGGTTCATACACTTGAAGGTGTCATAATACAGGATGTTGATGTTGTTGCCTCCATCCATAAGTACCTTTGTGAGTGTATTCACCCATTTGAGGCGCCACCACCAAAGCCAGGCCACCGGCATTATCAACTCATGGAGGGTGATCAGGCCTACTCCAAGTGACTGGCTGCTCTGACCAATTTTAATACTAAGGAACCGCCGGCTCAACCAGATTAACATCATGTTTCTGAACCTTGCTGTCCCGCTTGCAGGTACTAGTGATGAAGACATGATATTGCCCACTGTTTAATTTCTTAGGATTGCTCTGAAAACCTATCTGATTTCCCTAGTGTTGAGTACCTTGGCCAGATTGTTGATTTCCGCCATGATTGCCAGACCCCTGGTATCCAGGTCCTGAGCCGCCCAGGCCCTAATATATCCCGGATTGTGGTAATTACCTGATAAGCCGCCACCTCACTACAGCAAACAGGTAATTTGCCGTCGGTGGATCACAGACGGCAAAGACCTAATTCCAGACGGCAAAGACTTTGCCGTCAGGAAGCAGACGTCAAAGTCAGACGACAAAGATAAATCGGCAAAGAATACTTTGCCGTCGACTGTTTGTTGGGATGAGGGCAAAGAATTTGCCGTCTGTCAATAGGGTTTGCCGTCAGCAGACTAGCCAGACGGCAAAATATGCTAACAGATGGAGCGGTCACATTAACGAACGGCGTCAAGTACTTTGCCGTCAATTAGGCTATGTATTTGCTGTCTTCCTCGTATGCCCAGACGGCAAAGCAAATATTTTTATTTTAAAAAATGAAACAACACTACTAGTGCAGAGGCCGTAGATGGTCGAAGGCGTATGGAAAATCTTTCACAGCGATGACGAACGAACGGATTTTTACAAGACAGAAGTATTCTATTTACATACTATATCCATCATCACGTTATTTACACAATATAATGTTCTCCATTTATAGGAAGAACGAACAAACCAAATAACAAAAAAAAACGATTACAAAACGGATGAACTGGCCCTTGCCAGCGTCTAGATCCGAGCACGGGCGTCGAGCTAGAGGAGGCGAATGGTGGTCTTCCGACGGAGTTGACCATGGCGCCATGGAGCCCCTGGATTGGAGAAGTATAGGGCATAGTTAAAGAAATATCAGATCCAAGGTAACTCCAGTTTAAGACGAATTTCTCGCGCCCAGGAAGCCTACCAGATCTCGTCGCCCGCCGCCTCAGACCCTGGATCCGGGTGCCACGAGGAAGGAGCAGTGGCGGAGCTTGAGCCAAAATCATGGGGAGGCATGAGCTGAAGGGGGGCAAACATAACTATTTTTAGCTTATTTGTGATGGAAAATAGGCCTAATACAAAGAAATATATGCATGGTTTCTTGTGAGCTGGGGGGGGCCATAGCCCAGGTTGGCCCCCATGAAGCTCCGCCACTGGGAAGGAGAGCATCCCCTGGGCCTTCTTCACGCCCGTCGCGTCGCTCATCATCTCTGGATGCTTGTTGGCGGCGCCATCGTCGCCGCCCACGACGCCCTCCGCATGCCAGAGGACCTGCCGTGTTGAAGGGCGGCGACGGTTGACAAGCAGGGAAGGAGGCTCCCGCGCCGACGAGGCGGGGTCGACCAACGGTTGTTGAGGAGCAAGGGAGGAGGTGAAGGCGCCGGGTCGCGGGCGGGGAGGACGAGGAAGATCCCGCATTGGCCTCCGGCTCAAGCGATGGAGAGGCGGGGTCGAGCGGTGGCGGTTGACGAGCAGGGGAGGAGGAGGAAGATCCCGCGCCGGCCTCTGCTCAGGCGACGGTGAGGCGGGTCGACCGGCGGCGGTTGATGAGCAGGGGACGAGGAGGAGCTCTGGACCGCGCAGAGTGTGTGCGGCAGAGAAGGGATCAAGGGAGAGATGGGATCGGGCGTGGAACAGAGATTGTGGTGGGGCCTCGGGGATAAGAGAGAGGGAGTGGTGGGATGGGTGGGTGGGGCGTGCGTGGTGAGAGACGGAGGCGGGTGCGGGCGCTGTGCTTTCTTTATGCCGTCTGCAATTTTTTTCACAGACGGTAAAGAGCTCTCTTTGCCGTCTGTAAAATAAATCACAGACGACAAAGTCTTTTCTACCTGTGATTTTTTTTACAGACGGCAAAAAGAGCTCTTTGCCGTTTGTTAAAAAATATCCTAGACGGCGAAGAGTCTTTGCCGTCTGTGTTTCTTTTACAGACAGCGAAGTATGGATTTTCTGTCAGTTGTTCTTTGCCGTCAGCTGCTATCGGCAAAATTTGTCTTTGCCGTCTGGCCCGACGAAATGCTGATGACAAAGAATAGTACTGACTGCAAATCTCCTGTTTCCCTAAGAAGTTGGAGCCGCCAGCTCCTGGTTGTCCAGGATTACCATGACCATCCTGATGGTTGTGGTGGACTTGATTACGATAAGCCTACATGATATGTCAATTTTCTCATGAATTACTCGCCGGTCTATCAGGGGTACTGTGCTTGGGACACGGACCCTTGAGGGCTTCCTCAAAGTTGCGAGCTTTATTTGCATTAGACGGCCTCCCAGAATTATTCCGTCTCTGGTCCTTATAACCAGTGTTGGTATTAGCAACGAGGTCTAAACCGCCCAACAGGTGTTTGCGCTTGCCGCCGTTGCCTTGACCACAATGGTTGCCATTGTATCCCGGGTTATTCAATTGTTTATTCTTGCCGCCAGCATTCTTCTCTTCATTTTTGGTTTGATCGTCGTCTGGGCTAGGATCCTTCATAGTGTCTGACTCAGCATACCGGGTTAAGACATCCATGAGCTCGCCCATGTCAGTGATCGTTCGCTTGAGCCGCCCAAGTTTCCGAACGAGGGGATCAAAATGACCGTTTTTCTCCAAAATCAAGACAGCTTGAGCTGCTAATATGCCATCCGAGGAATGGATTATATCCGCGACTCGGCGAGCCCAATTATGAGCCGACTCGACCTCGCGCTGAACACAGTGTTGCAAATCAACAATGGTCATAGGACGCTTACAAGTCCCCTGGAAGTGCTTGATAAAATGCGCCTTCAACTTTGACCAAGTGTTGATGGAATTGAGGGGCAAATTCTTCAACCAAGTACGAGCAGGTCTTTCTAACATCACAATTAGGTACTTGGTGCAGACCCGTCACTGACATCCAATATATCCATAGCAATTTCATAACTCTCAATTCAAGCCGCCGACTCAAGGTGAGGCGTGTTGTTAGAAACCATCAGGGGACCTTGAAGTCCTTAGGCATACTCTCATTGCGCAAAGTCGGTGCCAGGCACAGTATCCTGATGGTTCGCATGCTCGACCCAACACCTTGCAAGGCCAGGGGTCATACGAGGTGACTCGTGGGGATGGCCTCCGGAGCCGCCCGGGAGGGGTGGAAAGAAGCAGAGATGGGTACAGATTCAGACCCTGACCAGACCGGGCGTCTCAAGCCAATCCGCAAGAAAGTTAAATGTACACAAACAAAAGGCATGTTATTTATTATTTCCTTTTACCGTACTAATTTCCTATTTTTAAATATCTTTACACAGTACCTATGCATGCAGGAGGATCACTCTAGCTGATGGTCAGCGCATTGTCCGTGATAAAAAACTAAGGCCAACTCCACCGGGCGACTCCAAATGGAAGTCCGTTTTGTCCGGTTTCTGTCCGTTTGGATAGGGATTTGGGGTCGTGTCCGGGCCTGTCCTGAGATGGGGTGGCCGTGCGCCCAGCGCGCGGCCGCATCCATTTGCTCCATCCTGTCCGTCATGGCCAAAAATGCCCAAATTTGCATCAAAACTAGTTTCCAACCCAAATATTTGTCTGAAAATTAAAATAGTTTTACAACCCGATTGAAATTCTCTTTAATAAAATAGTTTTACAACCAAATCAAAATTGTCTTGACTGAACATAAATTGGACCAATACATCTATTGGTTGCCAATGTGATCCCAGACGTGCTCAACCAAGTCATTTTGAAGATTCAAATGAGTGTGCCAATCACGCATCTCACGGTGGAATTGGACAAACTGTTCAAATGTGGTCGGGTCTTGGTGCAGGGGCTCAATATTTTCACCTTGATAATCAAATCCTTGGTTGAAGATACTCTCTTCACGCTCGTCCTCGACGATCATGTTGTGCATGATCACACAAGCAGTCATCACCTCCCAAAGCTTCCTTTCATCCCATGACAGTGTTGGGTTTCGAACGATACCCCACCGGGATTGAAGCACACCAAAAGCATGTTCCACATCCTTTCTAACACTCTCTTGCATTTGGGCAAATCTCTTTCTCTTCTCACCTTGGGGTTTTGAGATTATCTTCACAAAAGTTGACCACTGAGGATATATACCATCTGCTAGATAGTATCCCTTGTTGTACTGGTGGCCGTTGATCTCAAAGTTGACAGGTGGGGAGTGGCCTTCTGCAAGCCTCGCGAAGACTGGAGAACGCTGCAGCACATTGATATCATTGTGAGAACCTGCCATACCGAAGAAAGAATGCCATATCCAAAGATCTTGCGATGCCACCGCTTCTAATATGACAGTGCACCCGTTAACATGCCCCTTGTACTGGCCCTGCCAAGCAAATGGACAGTTCTTCCACTCCCAATGCATACAATCTATGTTGCCAAGCATGCCTGGAAAGCCTCTAGCTGCGTTGGTCGCCAACAATCTCTCTGTATCAGCGGCAGTTGGCTGCCTCAAGTACTCTGGGCCAAACAGCTCAATCACAGCCTGGCAAAACTTGTACATTGACATCAGACATGTTGTCTCACTCATACGCACATACTCGTTCACGGATCGCTGGAATACCATATGCAAGCATGCGGATGGCCGCGGTGCATTTCTGGTAAGAGGAGAATCCAAGCTTGCCAAGGGCATCCGTCTTGCACTCGAAGTATGGGTCATGAGAAACCACTCCCTCTCGGATACGATTGAACGCATGCCTTGTCATACGAAAACGGCGACGAAATTTATCCGGCTTGAAGAGCAGGGTGTTGGCAAAGTAATCGGCATAGAGCAGGGCGTGGCCTCTCTCCCTGTTGCGGTTCAGGTTGGGCGCACGGCCAAGGAGTGACCCCCTGTATCGAGGAAGCTGCCGTTGAATATGGTCGTGAACGACCAGTGCAGCCACCACAAGATCTTCATCATCCGACGACGAATCGTCCGATGAACAAAGGAAGTGATGAAAGAAAACTTCGTCTCCACTGTCCATACCTTTGATGGCAAAAGGTCGAACACCTTGCGGTCGTGGTGGCGAAGAGGCCGCGATGATCACCTCGACGCAGCAGGGGTGGTTGCCGGCCGGCTACTGGCCGCTCTGGAGCTCTCGTCGGAATCTGCCTCGGCCGCCGTGGTCCGTCGCCGGCAGTCGTGTCCCCTCCGCCACCGGCAAGGACGGCGACGGCCAAACCTCCCCCGACGACCAAAACTACGGCGAAAGCGCGGGCGTGGTGGCGGCCATGTCGATCGTGGTTTGGTATGGACGGCGGGGGCTGCGCAGCGATGAGGCGGCCGGAGAATAGGCGCGCGCGGGCGGGTGGGGCGGGGAGAGAGGATGAAGCGTTGGGAGCGGAGGGACTGCTAGTGTCCCCGACAGGCGGGCCACGGGGGGACAAGGGCGTGCGTCACGGCCGTCCGCGCGCGTCCGTTTCACCCCAAACCGAGCGCAAGTTTGGGCCGGGGATGGGTTGAAAACGGACGGAATCCGGACGTTTGTCCGTTTGAGGCCGCACGCTGGGCCGCCTCTTTTGTTCCTTTTACCCCAAACGGACGGAGACGGATAGGATAGGGTCGCGCGGTGGAGTTGACCTAACCATTTTCCTATGTTATACCACGTTTAAGCATGCCGACTAACATGAATTGCCCTTTAAATCAATACTTCCTCCGTTCCATATTACTCGTCGCTGATTTAGTACAACTTTATACTAAATCAGCGACAAGTAATATGGAACGGAGGAGTAGGTACCAGCGGTTGCTGGTACTTAGATGAGCTGAGCTACTATTTTCTGTTCGGGAATGAAGTAACAATGCACAAACAACGTGTTCACACTTTGAACAGCTTAATAGACGCAAAGAAATGTTTAGTTTCCGACCCTACTATGTCTGTAGCATGAACAAGACATTCGCAACGAGTGGCCAACGAATGATACTCCCTCCATTCCATAATGTAGTGCTTCCTCTATCCTCGTGCTTCAACTTTGACCGTAAATTTAACCAACGAAACCGTCTACGGCGGGAGCAAAAGTTATACCAATGAATTCGTATTCAAAAGAAGTTTTCAATCATGTAATTTTTTCTCCTGCCGCAGTCGGTCTCGTGGGTTAAATTTATGGTAAAAGTTGAACCTCGGAAAGCGCGGGCGCACTATATTTCGGAATGGAGGGAGTAATATCTTCCAGTCCTTCCGTTGTCCTTTCTAAGAATTCTCCCACCCTGCATTTTAACCATGTTTGGTGTTTGGTATATGTTGCAAGACTAGCTAGCTAGCTAGCTAGCTACAAGCAGCTGGATGGATTCCTGTACGTGCCCTGTGCACGTCTCGCCGTATATATGCGACACACATGCACGTGCCGTGGAATCTTAGATCGTTTTACTCTAACAGGAAGCACCCGAGCAAGAACATGAACTGACGCCGAGCGAGATTATATCGTGAACAGAGCTGCTGAGCCTCGCATTGGCTATATATGCCGTAGTACCACGATTCCGGCGCGGGCGCAGAGCTCTGACGGCAGCCTTTATGGAGACTTGACATGTAGCCACCAAGTAGGCCCTGGAAAATTAATGTAAGTGTACCTTGCTTACGACGTACGGGCTTAATGCTTCGTTCGTCTTCCGCCAGAGCTGGGAATCCTAGCTGATATATATCCATCCAATGCAACACTGCTTAAAAAACAAATTATGCAGAGCGTCGGATCGTGTGCCGCCCGCCCTGGATCTCCGGCGGCGGAGCAGGGCAACCCTCCTGTCTATCTTACACGACTTCCTCGTCGGCGCTCATCTCCACTACTATAAAACAATCCAACAATAACTTTCTTAGGTGCACCCCGCAATTACCCCCAGCAAAACAGCCGACCCATTCAACACCGCTGGATTACTCCCACGAATCTGAATCTAACAGCCAGAATTGATCCAATACCGCCATGGTGTGCACGTACCAATTTCCATTGACTGACCGTGCTTCACCTGGAGACTAGCGAATCGTCCCCAGACAATCGGGCAACTCCAATCGCATCTACTAAGGAAGGACGCATATCCTAAGGAAGGAAAGGAATGAATTGATTCTCCTAGCCCAATCGCGCAGGAGCCTCGCTGCCTTCCGTCACCACCGCGCCAACACCTTCTTCTCCGGCCGCGAACCGCGCAGCCGCCTCCCTGCACGATCGACGTAGCGGGCGCCAAGGAGGCTGCCCTGCCCCCTCGCAGTGTGGCACAAGGCTGCTAGATCGCCAGTGCCCACGATCCCGCCCAGCACCCGCGCGGCCGCCCCCGCCCTGCACAGCCCCTGGACGGCTGGACCATTGTGATTCTTCCCTGCACTCAAGATTACAGGTTTTGAGCAGAAGATCAAACATTAAACATACAAAAAGGTAAGATCGTAAAAGTAAGACATTCAGATGCCGTGCAATTGCACAGCATTTTACTATACCTAGGGCACAGGAAAGATAAATCACGCCAGTTTACATCAGTTTATTAGATGAAATCTGAAACTATCCCTGCCTCATGCACTTCTGGGAAGTACATGAACCCCACCTAATGTAGCAATTATTGAAAGAGTGATCAGCCATCCTTTAATGGCTTGATTAAAAGATTGATCAGTCTGCAGTTTACAAAACCTCTATTTTGCTTCATCCAATCATCTCAAACTAATCGAGCCCAAAGTTTTTCAGAAACCATGGTATTTTCCTACTTCGTTTATCTTCTTATACACATAATATACATGGTTCTAATAAATTAATGTCATCAATATTCACATGAAGGCGACGGTATGTCGTCTCCCAATCGTGCGGGGCCGCGCACCCCATTTCAGGATATAAGCAATAACCAACCATTGGGTAACTATCAGCAAGCATTTCCTACTTTCTTCTACTGTTTCTGCTGTTTCTTGTGTGCTGACTCGCGATATGTATTTATACAGACCCAAGCCCCCCATTTCAGGATTTCAGCAACAACCAATCATTAGGTGACTATCATCGAACAGTTCCTACTTTCTCGCTACTGTTTACATTGTTGCTACATGCTAACTTGCATTACTTATTTATAATAAACAGACCCTAAAGAATTGAAGAGGCAGAGGAACAAAGAGTATTATGCACGCAATAGAGATGACATTCTTAGAAGACGTCGTGAAGCCCGTGAAAAGAAACAGGCTTCAACGGCACTGCTTGGTGATGAGGAGAATGTAGCACATACACCCGAGCCGATAGCCCAAGGTTAATGCCCTTGTACTGAATTTGTATTATCCAAATACTACCTTTGTATGCTAAAGTATAACTATAATGTATCATATATTAGACCCTGACGAGCTTAGGAGGCAACATCAGCCCTACAGTGAGTCAACAATGGTCGTTGTTTCTGCTAACAACAATGGCCAGGAAAATGATAGACGTACACCGGTGTCCATGTCCATTGGTAATGACTATCAACAAAGTATATACAACCCTGTCTATTTACACTAATTAGTTTTATTATCTACGCAGATCCTAAGGAATTAAGGAGGCAGAGGGACAGGGAGCGGTATGCACAAAACAAAGATGAAATATTAAAACGACAACGCCTATCTCGTGAGAAGAGAAAGGCTACAACTGCCAGGATGACCGACCATACCACTGTATCACACACACCAGCTACAGGACAATCCGGTGTCACCCAACTCCAAAAATTTACATCTTCGAGTATTACTTTTCTACCATAAGATATTGATTGCATCTTATTACCTCACCAAATATGCCCATAAGTGCAGGTTACTCATGTGGTACTGCAACTCTCTTGCAGGCCTGTCGAATATACCAAGTTCATCTCAGTCACCTGAATGCGTTCCCCACTACAAGGAGAACAAGGAGAACAATTTAACACATGAAGATGAATCCAGTTGGCTGCACAGGAATGATGCGTACCACATGCAACAAATAGCAGGACGAATAAGAGCTGTTACTATGGGTCTTGCCATAAAACCAAGCCAATTAAACCCATCATCACGGATATTGCACGAGGTATTTTAAACTGGATTCGGTAGATAGTGTTCCACGCATTCTGGCTGTAATCAGCTTCTGTATGGGAAGATGCAGGTTACTTTGTCAATTTAAGGCTTTTGCATATGTGTCCACAATGTTTATTTGTTCAGTTCTAGAGCCTTTTTCCAACTCCTATGTACATGATAATGGGCCAGAAAAGGATAATATATGCCCTACTGAAGTGGACACAGTAGGTACTGAAAACACTCAACATCTGCGACACACTTTTGACGAACCTAGGCCCACTAATAATACCTATAATATATATTATCCTCTTATCATCTTATGGTTTTCTATACTAGGCAACAGCGACAGACAGATGATCCATATGGAATTTTTGAGCCCGTTGTTGAAGAAGCCAATTTAGATGGTATGTTATATATAATTGTTATTCTGTTCATATATCAAGTTCTTCTTCAGTAAATTTTCAACATTTACGATTGATGAATGTATTGCCATCTAGACTACTTGGAACCATTGCCTAATGGAGAAGCTGCATACCATGAGCCTGATGAAGAAGCTAGAATATATATGGATAGAGGTATGCGCATTGTGTAGTTGCCATTTTAACACACTCAAGTGCACGTTTTATTAGTATGAGTCATAATTAAATGCATGTCCTCTTCTGTGCTAGGTGTTGCTTTCGAATCGTACCAACTTGGACGCAATACTACACGAGCACCACACATGTCAAATACTGATGAATTCATATACCAAAACCTACCTACAAAGCACCATGTCACGAGAAAGGTTGCGGACTGCCTTCACTGTGGGGCATTGCGTTTTCCGTTCGAGGGCCAGCGTTTTGTTGCGAGAAAAGGAAAAGTCGGTATATTTACTCCAGAGGTTCGGAAGAATTGAAACGGTTGTTTACAAGTCAAGAAGATGAGGATGCTAAATATTTCGGAGAGAATATACGATATTTCAACTCGCACTTCTCATTCACAAGTCTAGGCGTCACCCTTGATCGCCGAGTAAGCACTGCCGCAGGAACTGGCGTGTATACATTCCGTGCATGTGGTGGGCTGTACCACGCTCTTGATAATCTGGTGCCGGCTGATAATGGCCCTCGGCATTTGCAGCTCTATATTTATGATACAGATCAAGACTTGGTTCACAGGGCTACTAGGTCTCCAGATCTTAATATAGACCTCATACGGAAGATTCTACAAATACTAGAGCGTAACCCTTATGCGCAAACTTTCAAGAGCCTTGGGTCTATTCCCAATCTAGATGAGTATAGAATCTCACTAAACACGGATATAAACTTGGATCAACGGAGGTACAGTGCCCCAACGACTTCGCAGGTGGCAGCGATATGGGTTGAAGGGAGCGACCCACAAAATTGCTTTGACAGGAGTGTAGTCGTGCATGGAAGAAAAGGAGACCGGCCCCTGTATATTAGAGCATACTATGGGTGCTACGACCCATTGTCATATCCACTATTCTTCCCATATGGAGAGACTGGTTGGAATGAATTTGCATGCCATATGTTGGGGCCACGGATGACACGACCCAAAATACAGTACATGTGTCAGCCGCGCAGGGAAACCAAGCCTCTGCTTTATATATAGGTATGATGTTCCTGTATAATTTTTATACCTACTATTTATGTTTGATGACGAAAACTTATGTTTTCATCTTATTTTTCATCTATATCTATCAGAGGAAAACTTGATTATAGAAAGAGAGCAAGATGAGAATTTTGCACCGCATGAACCGGATAATCCTGCACCACAAGGAAACCCAGCCCCTGATTTATATACATGTATGATGTTCACTATTGATTTATATGGTTGCTGTTTTTGAATGATGATTAAAGCAGCGTGGTTTCATCTCTGAAGCCCAGGCCACTGATTTACCTGCTGGGCTATCGGCAAACTCATTCTTCAATTCTTATGTTTATGTTCCCACTATACTTATTTTTATGTTGTCATTGCTGTAGATGACAACGAGGATAACCCAGATGAGGATTTTGGTGACGATGAGGTCAATGAAACACAGTCCAGGAAATTTGTTAGTGCGAGGGAGTACTACTGCTTCAAGCTGCAAGTCAGGAAGAAGCTGCTTAACATCATCTTGTTTGGGGGTCGCCTTTTCCAACAGTGGGCTGTTGACATGTATATCAAGATTGAGACTATGCGGCTTGGTGGTACTCAAAACCGGAAAATCAGAAGGTTATACGCGCTGACCTCTACCAGGTACCGTGCTTGTGTTTATTTTAATACATCATAATACAACCACAAAGTGGCTACAATCCATGCTTTTCCATAACCTTTTATACTACTGTAGGGTCTTGTTGACACCGTCGTTGCCGGCGAGTCGCGCGCTGATCGGATTGGCAAACGAATCGTGCTTCCACGTACATTTCCTGGTGGTGATCGCGACATGCAGCGGAGGTTCCTGGATGCGATGGCAATTGTGCAACGGTGGGGTAAACCGGATTATTTTATCACAATGACTTGCAATCCCTATTGGGAGGAAATAACTGAAAAGTTGTTGCCTGGACAACTCTCGCAAGACCGTCCAGACCTGGTGGCAAGAGTATACAAAGCTAAACAGCGAGATATGATGGACTTGCTAACTAAGGGTAAGCATTTGAGAAGTCGCAGCTTATGTACATGTCACAGAGTTTCGTGGAAGCGAGGTCTCCCGCATGAGCATATACTTCTAATCATGAAAGCAAAAGCAAGTTAGCAACCCCAGATGACTATGATCGGGTGATATGTGCTGAGATACGACAAAGAGAAACACCCGTTACGCATGATCTGGTCGTGAAACACATGCTCCACGGACCTTGTGGTGAGTTGAAAAAGTTGCCCTTGCATGATTGATGGACAGTGCGGTTTCATTACCCATGAGATTTTTGTGATGCCACACAACAAGGAAAAGACTCATACCCCATCTACAGGAGACGGGACGATGGGCGCCGAATTAGGATCAGAGGAGCAGATTTGGACAATAGATGGGTGGTCCCTTACAACCCTTCACTGCTTATGCAATACAACTGCCACATTAATGTAGAGGCATGCTCCAGCATCAAGGCGGTCAAGTACTTGTTCAAATACATCTACAAAGGGCATGATCGGACATCCTTTGCATTCGAGCAGGATATCATCAATGACGGTGGAATCATCAATGAAATCCGGCAATATAGGGATGCACGCTATGTATCTCCGCCAGAGGCTATTTATAGGATTTTTCGGTTCAAGATGTTTGGTGTCAGTCCATCTGTGCTACAGCTCCAACTTCATCTGCCAAACATGCATACAGTGGCATTTAAAGCTTCTGAAAATCTGGAAGATGTTGTCGCTCGACCATCTTCTTCCAAGTCAATGCTTACAGAGTACTTTGAGATGAACAAAAAGTTTCCAGTGACGAAAATGGTTGTATAGAGAGTTTCGAACACTATAGATGGATAGCTGGTAAAAGATGTGGCAGATGAGAAGAAATAAGAGAGCACAGATTGGAAGACTTGTGTATGCACACCCCGCTGAAGGAGAGAGGTACTACTTGCGTGTGCTCCTAAGTCATGTCCGAGGTGCCACTTCATTTGATGATTTGAAAACAGTAAATGGCAATCCATGCAGTTCCTTCAGGGAGGCATGTGAGCACTTAGGCCTCATTGAGCACGACAGGAGTCTTGATGATTGCATGACGGAGGCTGCCACATTTCAGATGCCTTATGCATTGAGACGGTTATTTGCGACTATACTGGTATTCTGTGAGGCAATAGAAATTCGACAGATGTGGGACAAACATCTAGCAGCGATGTCCGAGGACTACCGGCGTAATCAATCCAATGAGGCAATACTTGAGCAGATGGTCCTCAGAGATATCAGTAATATGTTGCAATCCATGGGAAAGGATATTACAAAGTATGGACTCCCGGAATTGGTTGAGACCGATGATTCTTATGACAGTGTCTACAGAGAAGTAACAGAGGAGAGGCAAATCAGCGTGGACAAAGAACATCTAGAATTATTTAAAAGTTTGAACAGTGAGCAGCTGGCTGGTTTCAATGACATAATGGATCATGTGGTCAACCAAAAAAGTCAGATATTCTTTGTTGATGGTCCAGGCGGCACTGGGAAGACATACTTGTACAAGGCATTGCTTGGAAAGGTGCGTTCAATGGGCCAGATAGCCATCGCAACCGCTACATCAGGTATTGCAGCGTCGATAATGCCGGGAGGACGAACTGCACACTCCAGGTTCAAAATTCCAATCAAGCTCACTGACAACAGCATGTGTAGTTTCACAAAGCAGAGTGGTACAGCTGAGTTGCTTAAGCAAGCGTCCTTGATAATTTGGGACGAAGTTGCTATGACAAAACGTCAAGCAGTTGAGACGCTTGATAGATCACTACAGGATATAATGGAAAATCGTTTGCCGTTTGGGGGAAAGGTTGTCGTTTTTGGTGGTGATTTCAGGCAGGTCCTTCCTGTTGTGACACGTGGGACAAGAGCACAGATCACGGATGCTACACTTCGAGATCCTATCGTGGGATAAGACACGCAAGATAAGTCTCACACGCAACATGCGAGCACAGTCTGATCCTTGGTTCTCCGAATACCTCCTAAGGATCGGCAATGGAACGGAAGAGACAATTGGAGATGACTATGTCCGCCTCCCTGACGACATTGTGATCAGCTATACCGAGGATGAAAAAGCTATTAACAAGCTCATCGAAGAGGTCTTCCCATCGTTGCATGCCAATGCTATATTGAGAGAGTACATGAGCACACGTGCTATTCTTTCGACCAAGAACGATCATGTCGATGACCTGAATGACAAGATGATCTCCAGATTTCCAGGAGAAGAAAAGTTATACCATAGCTTCGACTCAATCGAGGATGACTTGCAGAATAATTACACAATTGATTTTCTAAACTCGATCACACCAAATGGCTTGCCCCCGCATGTATTGAGACTAAAGGTCAACTGCCCGGTCATTCTGCTCCGGAACCTCGACCCTCATAATGGCCTATGCAATGGGACACGGCTTATGATTAGAGCCTTCCAGGATAATGCAATCGACGCAGAGATTGTTGGTGGTCGACATCTTTGGAAAGAGGGTGTTCATACCTAGGATCCCTATGTCGCCCTCTGAGGACATCTCACTTCCTTTCAAACTTAAGAGAAAACAGTTCCCCATCCGCTTGAGTTTTGCGATGACAATTAACAAGGCGCAGGGTCAGACTATCCCAAACGTCGGTATTTACCTTCCCGAGCCAGTATTCTCACATGGTCAGCTATATGTTGCATTGTCAAGGGGAGTCTCTAGAGAGACGACACGGATTTTGGCCAAGCCAAACAAGGAGGTTGATCAATACGGAAAAAGCACAAAGAACATTGTCTATGAGAGATGTTTTGGGGAGATGATGCAGGTGCGTTATTCCAATATTTATTTGCACATAATACTATGTCAATTTATATTTACATACTCCTACATCTAACATTATTTGTTTTTCATTTGCAAGTTTATCGAAGGAGAAGAAGAAGCGGCTGAGGAGGTAAAGTGGATGAGCACAAGAGTATCTTATTCGATCCCCTTTTGATAACATAACATGTCACATGGGGTATGCACATGCTATGTAATGATCACCCTTTGATAACATAACATGTCACATGGGGTATGCACATGCTATGTAATGATCAAATGGGGTACGCATATATAATGATCAATGGCTACACCCCTTTTTCATATAATATGAGCAAAATGTATGCAACTGTGTTGTTCTGCTAATGTTTTGAGCTGTTGTGCATCTTTTTGAGCTATCATGCAAACTATTTATCAATTGTTTGGAGAATGTGATGTTCTGCTTACGTACGCATATATAATGATCAATGGCTACACCCCTTTTTCATATAATATGAGCAAAATGTATGCAACTGCGTTGTTCTGCTAATGTTTTGAGCTGTTGTGCATCTTTTTGAGCTATCATGCAAACTATTTATCAATTGTTTGGAGAATGTGCTGTTCTGCTTACGTTCTCAAATATTTCAGGGAGCTTCAAGATGTCAGGTGACAAACTGTGCAAAGAAAAATATATGAAACAAAAAGAACTTCTGGAAGCGGCAGGACAAACTGAATGTGTTGGTACTCCGTGAGACAGAGGATAAAGAAAGGAGTCGCCACATGAAGAGAGGCACCCAAAGTTAAAATGTTGCAGTAGTAATAACAAGAATCTATTAAAGTTATTGGCTTTTGCTATTCTTCAGCATAAGCTATACTATAGAGTATACTTCAGCATCAGCTAGGATTTATACAGATGGATTACATGGTTTCATGTTTGAGAGGGCTTGGTTCTTCTTAATGTCAAGCATTATTACTTATTACTACTATATGGGCTTTTTGTTAATGACAAGAGTTATTATTTATTACTACTATATGAACATACGTCCAGGACAGAAGTTTTCTTTACCAGCAAAATTCTTGTTGGCTGGGATTATTGTCACAAAGCTATAGTATATCCTGTGTACAGGAGCAGCAATTTCATTCACAAATACCTTCTCTTCAAAATCGTGATTACAATTCACAAATGATACGTTTTTCTTTCTGGTATTGTAGCACCAAAGCAGACTCACCTTCATCATGTCTCTCTTTCTCCAAATTTGTTACAACCCGGTACTGGCCCTTTAAATATCCCATTTGTCATTATCTGCACCAATAAAAATATCCCGAGGTTCAGAGATGGCTACCTCCATTGTCGCATAAATATGGGAGGAATTTACTTAAGGTTCAGAGATGGCTACCTCCATTGTAACGCATAGCGTTGATCAGCAAGGTGTAGTTAGACACAGTACGAACATTGTACCATGTTCCATCTCTGAGAAACTGCAGTCCAGCAACACCTTCGTCCATTAGAAGAACCATAAGAGCATAGACATCAGAGTGAGGCTTGATGCCCAATGAAAAGATCAAACCTTGGACACGGAGGATAGTCCTTGAATGTAGCATAAGTGAGAGCCTTGCCGTTAAGCTGGTTAACTAGGCAATGTTCATCAAGCTCCAATAGCTTGCCCATTCTTGCGGAGGATGTCGTCTTTGATTCTCTTGCTCCTCAATCAATGAGTACTCATGCAGGTCAGCCCTGCAAATACCACCAAGGTAGTTCAGTTAACCCAGGTGTGGTATATGGATGATGGTTTCTTTCATATAAGAAATTATGTATGAAGTTTTTCCAGGCCAGGCTATATTACTAGCGTGCAAGAAATATTGAAAAAAATTCTTGTACACGTTGGCAGCAATAATAGTAATAGTAAAACATAAGTACGAAACTCATCTTGATGGTTTAGTACAATGTTTGCGAGGGTACATCGTTTAATCTCAAAGAATTATACTTCTGTACAGAAAAAGGTAAAAAAAAAATTTGTATATTAAAACGTAAGAGAAAGCACACAAAAATCAAATAAAGGATCCGATGAGCCGAACCCAATATTACAGTATATAAATGTATTACGAAAAATGATTACATTAATCTGTATATGCGTCGGGTATAAAATAGCAAAAAAAATGGCCCTGAGATAAATCAAAGGAAAGGTGTCGGCCCTAAGATAACGACCACGATTCCTTTCCTCCTCACGCTATGGAAATCCTTCCCGTGATTTACATATTGCCTACAACTAACGATCTCTCGATCAGGAGCACAAAGAACCAACAGGTTTTGCACCGTAGGGTTTTCTTCCACCTCTCCATCCTCTCTCCCAAGCCGCATCCTCACACCCCTCCACCGCGCCGGCCTCCTCCACCGCAGGTCTCTCCAGCCTGCCGTACACATCTCTCCGTGGTGAACTACCATCTTCCTCCATGTCTGCGTCACAATCCCTGGTGAGCTCTGCGGATCAATCTGCCATCATCGTGGTAATGATATCTCTCTGTGATTACACAATATTCGCGATTTCACATCTAGAAGGCAATATGGTCACTAGAGGGGATCCAACAGTGAATCAACATGCTTTGTTTGCCCCATAAAATTACCAAGATGCTCTGTGTGCCTAAGGAAATTCTTATTACTACATCCACCTGATTACTTGAGAGAATAGTCACCCAAGTGACTCTCAAAAAGTTGACTGGATAATAAAACAAACAATACATATTGAAATTTAATTGGAAAGAATGTCCTCATACCACTATGTTAAGAACATATGCAGATATGTGCATCCAGGTGTGATGTAGAAATAAGAATGAGACTAATGTTAACTGTGTGCTAATAATAAATGCTTGGGTTTTCAGGAAAACACCAACAAGTGTCCAAAGGTCGAGGATATGAACCACGAGTCAACAAAGGCATCACAAGATCAAGAAATCATGGATGATATGGAAAATATGCAGATTGATCAGGTGCTACCCTAAGACAAGCATACAAACCCCAATGCAACAAAGGCGCTTTTTATTTTCACATGTCATTATTATTCTTATTCTGGCAGGACGAAATAATATGCATTTTGTACTATATTATCATACATACAATTCTTTACTCACGTGAATAATATCTTCTCTTTTATAAATACTGGATAATATTGTATTATTGAAATTTAATTGGAAATAATGTCCTCATACCACTATGTTAAGAACATATGCAGATATGTGCATCCAGGTGTGATGTAGAAATAAGAATGAGACTAATGTTAACTGCGTGCTAATAATAAATGCTTGGGTTTTCAGGAAAACACCAACAAGGGACCCAAGGACGAGGATATGAACCACGAGTCAACAAAGGCATCACAAGATCAAGATATCATAGATGATACGGAAAATATGCAGATTGATAAGGTGCTACCCTAAGACAAGCATACAAACCCCAATGCAACAAAGGCGCTTTTTATTTTCACATGTCATTATTATTCTTATTCTGGCAGGACGAAATAATATGTATTTTGTACTACATTATCATACATACAATTCTTTACTCACGTGAATAATATCTTCTCTTTTATAAATACTGGATAATATTGTATTATTGTGTGTTCGAGTTAATAATTGAGGAGAGAATCAAATTCAATAGACTACAAAGATTAATATCTTCTCTTTTATAAATACTGGATAATATTGTATTATTGTGTGTTCCAGTTACTAAGTGAGGGAGAATCAAATGGAATATCAAACAAATATGAAGTGGAGAAAAATAAGAGCACGCAGTCCACAGATTCGAGGTGACAAAGACATCTATTCCTTTCCAACTATATGTCCCAAATAGTTCTAACTATAATTATATAATATCCTGCATACAGATTATTCTTTGTAATGTTGCATACAGGAATTAACCTTCAACAAAACAAGTGAAGAAATGCAGCCAGATCAGGACGAGGAATTAGCACAAACATTCGGCACCAAGGGGACAGAAACTATAGGGGACAAGCTGGCAGATTCAACTGGAATAGCCGACAAATATGGAGTGGAGAAAAAGAAAAGCACACAGTCCACTAATTCCGAGGTGACAGAGGCGTCTTTTATTTTCCAACTATGTCCCAAATAGTTATAATTCTAATTATATCCTGCATACGGATTATTGTTTGTAATGTTGCTCTCAGGAATTAACCTTAAACGAAACAAGTAAACAAATGCAGCCAGCTCATGAAGACAAATTAGCACAAACATTCGGTACCGAAGGGGCAGAAACTATAGGGGGCAAGCTGGCAGAATCAAATGGAATAGCCAACATAGATGAAGTGGAGAATGAGAAGAGCACGCAGGACACTGATTCAAGTCTCCAGTGACATGAGCATCTTCTCCAAATATGTCCCAGATAGTTCTAATTCTTAATTATATTATTAATCCTTTATTAATCCTGCATACGGATCATTCTTTATAATGTTGCTCCCAGGAATTAACCGACAACGAAACAAGTGAACAAATGGAGGCCCCTAAGGACGAAGAATTAGAACAAACGTCCGGCAGGGAAGGGGCAGAAATTATAGTACACAAGCTGGCAATGCCTGTGCAGACAGGGAAGCTTATCCGACTGCATAACAAACCTAAGAAGGCACAAGACTACGTGGTCGCTCCGGAAGGCACGGACAAATCCTTCTATGCCCTGCTTTTGCTAAATTTATTTTTGTGGTCATCATTAATAATTTTTGTTACTTACATCATGATAGATTATGCCTATTTTTGCTACATTTAATTTCTATGCCCTGCTTTGCTACATTTATTTTCTTTGTTTTTAATAAATGTTGTTACTTACATCATGATAGATTACGTCTGCACCGGCGATGATTGGTCCGTGATTGAAAATATCATGTCTGAACCAAACGATAAAAGAAATTTAGTGAGCATCGACGACTCACATCTCAAAAGACGACACTTAGAACGTCTATTACTCCCCGAAGAATTTCTTGGCGATGAAGTAAGTATATATAGACAAGACGATGCTATTTTAACATGAGTTTTTATTCTCTCCTATAACCAAGGTGTGCACTTAATATTGCAGATCATAGACGCATACATACATTGCATAAGTGCTAAAGAGCATCTACAGATGAGGTCAGGTGGAAGTGTGTTCTTAGAAAATGCATGCATCTCTAAGATGATAAAGGAATTTAGCTCTATACGGGATGACGCGCCAAGGTGGGTATTAAACAGAGCTAAAACTTATTTAGAAAATGATATGGTGAGTCTCAGTTCCATACATATTACTATGAATTCAATCAAGGACCAATGTTTGTATATGGGACCTAAACTAACAAAAACCCTATTTTCAGATATTCGCTCCAGTTAACATTGAACACTTCCATTGGTACCTAGCAGTTATAAATACAGGGCAGCGATGCATCCAGGTGCTTTCGACTATTTGGGCCTAGGAATAAGCCGCAAAGACCTCACCGCTATGGTTAGTCATTAGTCCCACTACACCATCTTTTGATAAGACGATTTCTGGGCTTGTTCGGTTGTCATGCTAATACTTTGTCATTTATTCATTCAACAGCTCAAAGGACTGGAAAATGTATTCGAATATGCATCGCTTCAAATGGAACTAAATACTGATAAGTGGCCTGACTTAAACATCTCAGCATGGCCAAGAGAAGAGTATATTAAGAGCAAAATGCAAAGAGATTGGTATACCTTCTAACTCAAAGGCTCAAAGTAATCGACATTATTTGTATTTTTGTATTTCCCCATTAGTTGCATCACAAAAGAAGTTTCTGCACAACAAGAATAAAGCATGGATATGTCAAAGTATACGAGCTGAAAGTATACACATATGCACCGATTTGAGTTTTGTAATCATGCAGGTCATCTTGTGGTCTGTGGATGATAAATTTTATGGAGTACTTCACAGGAAATATTTTGTCTGACATTCCAACACAGGTATTTTTCACTCTGTATCATTATACTTATTCTATGTTGTATCACTATTTAACTCTTATTACTATTTTAATAGGAACATATGACAGATTTTAGAACAAAACTAGCTGTCATTTTAGTGGACTCAGAGTTGAATGATGATAACATAAGAAATCGAGACATGGAAGATGACGACAACAACTCAGATCCCACGGAATGTATGATTCTGGATAGACCTCACGAGAATTTCAAAACATCAAATACATCAGGAGAAGTCGAGCTAATCTCGCAATCATTTATACTTTCACCGTCTGTCAATCCAACAAACGATGATTTAATAGATGAACTATGCTTGTTTATCAGCATGGTTGATGATGTCGCTCTACTAGAGTAAGCCATATTTTTTTAATTCATTTTGTATTCCAGTAAATTACTCTGATGTCATTATAATTGAAAGTATGTCTACTTTACAGGAGCGAATGGGTGAAAAGCTCTGAGCCGTACCCTATTAGCTTAAATTTGAGACAAATAAAAACATATTGAGCAATGATGAATACATGGATATACATTGCTTTAATATGGCTGTGCGGATACTAGCGCGCCACGAAGTCCAGCTTCTCAGAGACATTCCATCTCACTATATGGATCTGAACTTTTGTGTAAGTTACTATAATCATGCATTACATTTTTTCCTCATTGCACTAATATTTTCTCATTCTTATTTTAGTCGATGTTCCACTATGCACGAGACTCAAGTCATCGTGAAAATGTGGAAATTGCTACATTGAAACGGTTGTTTCATAGCTGGCCTGACAGTAATGATTATCATATCTCACAATGTAATACGGTAAGATTTTAATTTTTCATCTCTAACGGTGCTTTATTTGGTCTTAATTAATATTCCATTTATTTCTAAACTATCTCATCATTGCAGATTTTATTGCCTTGGTATATGTTTGGGCTATTTCTATTGTTTGTGTTGGATCAAAACAAAAAAGTTGTCTCAATTTTTGATCCGATACCAATACCTACTTTGGGGAATAATGTACTTAAAATTATGGTTGACAACCTAAACCTTGCGCTTGAAGTTGCAAACCCTGCATTCAAGGATGATATCTCTAAATGGGAATGCATAGTTCCTGTTGCTCCAACAAATTCACATTGGTATGAATCTTTTAAACACATTACAATATTAATTGATTCATTCGACTCACATTATGTGTTTATTTCATACATGCAGTGCCCTGTCTGGTTATTTGGTTTTTAATTACATGCACTCATTGTGCGATGGAAAACTATATTTTCCCATACCCAACGTAAGTATTGACACTATGCTTATTTGTATACACATTGCACATGCAACTTGTTACAACAATGTTGTATAATGCATATGTAGGATGGTTTTCAGCTGAGGAAGCAATTTTTGGTGCATCTTTTGAAGTATGATGAGAATGAAGCTCAAAACAATATCCCATACATTGAACGAAGCATCATTGATCGCATCTATAGATGGACCTTCATTGCTTCAAAAGGTGGACCTTCAAGACATGCTTAGTTGCGGTTTTTAAAATATATTTTTTAACAGATTATACAATTATTATGCGACAGTGAATTTTACGTGAAAACATGTTTCTGGATCATGTGTTACACGTGCTCATATCGTTGTGCATAAGACACATTTAAATGGCTTGGTAAAATAACTCACTAAAATAAAAATTAGCACGTGTTGGATCAGAAATATGTCACATTTTTTGAAAATAGAATTTCAAAGACAAAATAACATTTCGGATCAATCTGAAAATTTTGTAAAATAGCATACAAACTTGTTTTATTTGAGACGTGCGTTACGTACATGCTTACTTATTTATAATAAGAAAACTGACGAACACTTGGATTACATGGTTTCATGTTTTAGCAGACTTGCTTCTTGTTAATGTCGAGTGTTATTACTACTATATTACACATACGTCCAGGACAGAATTTGGCTTTACCAGCAAAATTTAAGCTGGCTGGAATCATAGTCACAAATAATGAAATATTGCAAACAAAGCACAGCAGCAGACATGATATTGCAAATTTAAGCTGGCAGAAAATACTAGCATCTATCTTGTCATTGCAAAGTTTTCTGACCACACATGAGCAGCAATAATAATAAAATGTAAGTGTGAAACTCACCTTGATGTTTTCTTCACAAAATGGAAACCTATGATGTAAAACTCACATTCTTCAAACAACCGAAAGCACTACTCATCCATCATGTTAACTACAGTAGCAAACCATCAAAAATTAGCAACCTGCTTAAATATAAGATGACAGGAACAAAATCACTTTAATTGCTATGCGCATGTTTATCTTCTCTTGTTAGCATTCCAAATTTCTTATGTAGAAACATCACTGAAATCATGGAGTCCATTTTCATCGTTGACCAAAGATTAGTGCAGTTGTAGATTTCAGTGGCACAATTACTACTCACAGTAAATTAGTGGTACAACTATATCAGAAAGAAAATTCATACGAGCAACAAGATCTCTTAGCAAAACTAAAGCTTGGCATGAGATACTTGTCACGGTATGTTTGTGCAAGTATAATTCATACATGCATCCATGCATCATGGGCGTATCCACCTTGGCCTCATCTTCCCTGAGCATCCCATCAACGTTCATCCTGCACCTTCTTGACCTCATCTTCCATGACCATCCCATCAATGCTCTTTCCCTTATATAAAAGAGAAACTTATTAGGTTCTGCATTAGGTTGTCAACACTCTCCGTTTTTTGGCCGAGTCTAAACTAAGCAAGGAAGGCAATTTGGATTCTCTCCCACATTCATCTACAACTATGCAATATATGCAGGCCCCACCAAGACCCACACAAATATTTTCAGAGATACATGGAGCACATCATAGAGAAACCAAGAAACGTGGCCATGACGATGTGTTCCTTGAGCAATACCTAAAACTGAAGCGGGAAGAAATTGATCGGCTTGCTGCAATTGAGGAGAAGATGACGGATGATCCATGCAGCATTACCAAGTGTATCACAACAATCGAAAAGTTACAAGGTCTGCAAGTAGGTGATACTTTTGTGGCAGCAGATATCTTCAAAAGTAAGAAGAATAGGGAAGTTTTTATCCTTCTCTACAGATGCTCTTGGTTGGCTTGGGTTAAAAGGGAGATTGTGCGCATCCAATTGCGGTCACGCATTAGTGAAGCTTTTATTCAGTAGGTAGCAATACTTTTGGTCTGTTTAATCAGTCGTAGTGACAACATCTGTCAAACTAAAATGCTGTCAAAAAACAAAACTAGAAAAAAAGCACAACTGAATTACTGAACTCACTAAGGCAAAGGCGGAAATTACTGCATCATGGAACTAAATTACTGCATCAGGGAACTAGATTACTGCATCGGCGGATGTGGAGGGCGGCGCGTGAGCTTACCAGCTGCCGGCGGCGCACGGAGCGGGAGTTCTCGCATCGGGCGAAGGCGAGGATGAGCGCGACGCCCGCTTCTTCGACTACTCCCCTAGGCAGGCCGACGCTCATCTGGGGGCAAGCACGGGGCAGCTCGCCGGGAAAGAAAAGCACCCGAACCGCTCATCTGGTGAGGCGGCGGGACCCACGTTGCTCGGTCAACGCCGGCGCGGGATGGCCGCGGCCACCGATCCGTTGGAGACGAATCCCACTCCTCCGCATCCGCCTCAGACGGCGCTTGCGCTGGGTCGCCCGATAGATCTCGGCGGATCCGGCGACGGTTGAATCCCACGCCTCCGCATCCTGCTGGCGAGATTTGGCGGCGGCGAGCTGCAACAGGCCGGCGGCGGCGGCAGCTGCAAGAAGCGGCGGCGCCGACGGTAGAGTCAGCTGGGCGTGGTGCGGCCGCTGAGCGCTGGCGTGAAGCGAGGGCCGGCTTGACGCGGTGGAGAGGGGTAGCTAGCGACCACAAAAATGGGGAACGGCGGGGAGATATGCCTAGCGGGGGCGGTGGAGTGAGTGTGCAGCGTTGTGATTTCTTTTCTTTATTAAACTGGCGTGTCCGATTGAGCTGCGTGGGTCTAATTTTTTTTATCACCATGACTTGTATCACAAGGATTTCACAAAATAATTTGTTTAGTCATGATCATGTGATGATTTTAAAAGTTTTTACAAAACTTTTTGTAAAAAACTGATAATTGTTTTTATTTTAATTTCAAAATCATGATCACAAATATGTCACACTTTTGAAAATACAATTTGAGTGACATCAAAACATTTTCTGCCATTTATTTTATTTATTTTTGCAAGGATCATTTTAATAGTATACCATTTGAACTCACTTGATAAAATTTTGAGACGTGCGTTGCACGTGCATCATAATTAAGGGTCTTCGTCATCAGCAGACTACTCACCCATCATCTCAACCTACAATACGAAAGCACGTCTCCAAGTTGTTTTAGCAGACTTTGAAACAAACACATTAAATTTAACAAAATAGACAATTTGATGATAGCTAATTCTCTCAAGCAATTATTTCAGTCAAAGTTCAGTATGCACACAACTATGTTCAGTTCACGCAAGATTTAGACAAAAGCAGTCACATATACTTATCCTAATGGTGATCCTAATGGGGATCTCAGATTCCTCACCGTCTATTATCAAATTTGCATATTAGATGGCTGCGGATAAGTATTGCATGATAAACAAAAATATTAAACCAAACATATAGGCTCGGAAACAGTTTGGATTTTACAAGAGAAGATCTACTAAAGTAAATTCAGGTAGAATCAATGGCGGAGCTAGGATTTGGAAATAGGATAGTCCTCCAAAATTATGTCGTTTCAGTTACAGAGAAGCTTTGATGTATCACAGTAGTCTAACTGATGCATTCAACAAATAACTGGAATATTCAGAAATTATGTAAGTACCTGATCATTTTTGCCAAAACAAAAGCCAAGACTATCATGAAGTAAACCTGTCAATTACTTCTTCTGTACAACGCTGAAAAGCTTCGGGATGAGTATTGAAAACCTGTCAATGTGTATGGCAGGCAGGTATGCATCCCCATTCCCATCTTTGTGTTTATTCCAGAGTCCCAAAAATTTAGGATGGAACGAATTCCATGACTCTTAGATAGTTAGATGGTCTTCAAAATCCATTTCTTGTAAGCCTGCAAAAGCACTTCTGTTTTAACAGGGGGTCTGGGACAACAAGAAATATATCTAAATGATTTTGCTATATCATGAATAACACTTGTGCAGCTGCCGTAAGTAGTACTGAAGATGCCAGCGATGTTTATGGACTTCTAATAAGGCAAGTTATTCCAAGAAAGGAAATTTTTGAGGTGATAAACTCTTTGAGCCAACCACCGTCCTCTATATATGAGAACCATACCATCATCATTCTTCAAACTGTATTATCCTACAGTCATACATGCTTATCCTACTGTATTATTGTACTATGCTTCTCTTGATCCTCTTTGATTTGCTATAAACCTCGCATTTGGAAACTTAACCTGCACATCCAAGAACATGTGTTCATTTTTCAAAATAGAAGTAAATTTCTTTGGCAGGATCAAGCCAAATCAACCTCATCTGTCTTGGTCCCTATCGCCCCTAGCCACCCAGAATTCTAATCCACCAATCAATCAGCTTTATCGCAGCATGGTTGCCTGAAGAATAATAACTAACTGGAATCCCCACTCATAACAGTTGCCGCAACCAAGTTCAGAACGTCTAATCGAACAGCTTACTCCAAGATTAGGCAGACCAAAATAGGATCACCCCAACTTCTATTTTTTCTCCCCGATTCTAAAATAACTCTCATGCTTAAACCTAGACTACTAAGCTACATATGTACTATACAGGAATGGATAGCAATTAGGGATTAGAAGAAGTGGGTAATGGGGAGTAACTCAAAACAGAAACAAGCAGATATGAAAGCTGAAGTGGGGAATAGATCGTCTAATGGCGCCGGCTTGCACTTGCAGGGACCAGCCACCGCGGCACTACTGCCGGACCTAGGCAGGGCAGGGTGTGGCGCGACGCACAGTGGTGGTGGGAGCCACCGACGAGCGAGATGGAGAGGGAGGCACCGGCGCGAGGTTGCGACGCAAGATTGCCACTGCCCCAGATGAGACCAGCCCAGCGACCATGCCGAGCTCGAGCGGATCCTTGGGCACTTCAGCGACAGACTCGACGAGGAGGGACCGAGAAGATTGGGGAGAGTGCGAGCCTGCGAGACCTCGCTCCGGTGATGGGGACGAAGAGGATGGGCGGCCTGAGGAGGTAGAGAGAGAGAGAGAGTGTGTGTGTGTGTGTTGTGGGCTTGTGGCCACCATGGATAGGGAGCGATGGGGAGACAGTGAAGGGATAAGGTTAGGGGCAGGTTGGTGAGAGAGGTGAGGAGAACCGAGTGTGCTCTTTTTTTTAGCTCTTTTTCTTTTTGAGGGTCATTTATTTTCTTTTCTAAGTTGGTATTTTAGCCCTTTTGGTCTAAGTCAGATCAGATATAGCGTCCGATGTTGTCCAATTCATTTTTATCCCTAAGCGCTTTTGGTCATTTGGTTTGTATTCAGCATTGGACTTTGTCCAATTCTTTTTTATCAGGTGTGTCCAGTTTGACTATGTGGATGTGCGATCGTTTTATACGGTCACAAGGGTTACAAAAAGTATTCATTCACAATCATTTTGAAAGTTTTATAAAACTATTAAGATTTTTATCGGTATTTGTTATTGAACCTATCAAAATTTCATAATCATGCAAGTTGTGGTATCTGAATGTTAAATTTCATGGAGTACCTACTGGGCGGTATTTTGTCCGACACTCATATTTTGCTGTATAGGATGATTCATTGCCAGCCATATAAAGGTTTTGATTTTGCAATATGTCAAGTTCAGTTCAAATTTATTTATACTTACATTTTCTTCAGCATTATTTTTATGTTAATTTTTAAATTTACGCCATGAATTTGTTTTTCAGTTTTACAAGTATTTGTTAAGACAACTGAACACTTTTATGTTTCGCAGTGAGTGTTTTTGGAAGTGTTAAAGGTCATCAAGAATATTTAGTATATTAACACTTGAATAGGATTATATGACACTAAGATGTATGTAACATTTTCACTCTTTATGATAGCCAGGTGGCAATAAAAATAAGGAGAGAAACAATGAAATCCTTGACGAGGACCTTTAATTCCTAAAAGGATGACCTTCGTATTTTCTTGATTTTACCACCTGCTTGCAAGTTGGAAATTGTGTTCAAATATATTTGTTGTAGGTTGTACCCTAGATGTGTAGAGACTCTTGCCTTGTGCAAGAAAATCGTGCATGTAAAAGAGTAAAATTTATGCGTTAATGAAGACGTGCGTTGCACGTGCACGCTTACTAGTCCCAGGAAATATCAGTTCTGGAATCCGCCAGTATGCGTCTAACTTCTCTCCTTGGCGATTAAACTGCATGTCGTACGTGTGCCCGGCCTGCACGGCGACGAACGATCGTAGTCCTTAGTTCAAAATTAACCGCGTTGTTGTAAATGGCTCAGGTATGCGCTCAAACACGTACACAGCTGTGGCAGCACTGTCCCATGGGGTACTACGGTATGCAGTGGGCCTCCTATTGATCCTAGCAATCAGAGCATTAATACATATACACAGAGACAGACAACATATGTTTTTCTCAGACATGTGCACCTACTAACACGTACTGTGGCCAATCCCAGTGCTAGCCTAGCTGCTGCTTAGTTACAGATTTGCTAAAACACATCTGTGCCCTAAGTATGGCATATTTAAATCCTATACTGTTGATTTCACGCGAAGATTCGTGGAGGCAATTTTAACCCCCTTGTAGTTTTACTGAGTCACTTAGATGTGCAATAATTAGGAAACATCTAAATGTGCAAATAATTTCTATGCGCACGGCGCACTTCCGTTCAATGAACTGGATCGCCATTACAGTGATGCCAACGTTGGCAAGCAGGCCGGAAGACCCAGCAGTTCCATCACCCTGTCCATGAAACAAATTGGGTGTGCAGGTCCTCAAAACCGAGCAGTGTCATGCCGAACGTTGGGAGACATCCGTGCGTAAGTTCGGCCCCGAGCCTAGACGTGCCTGTCCAACCAGGCGCCGTAGCCGTCGAGATTGGCCAGAGCGTGTCCCCTTGATTTGTAGGTGGGCCATGTAGGGGCTCGGTTCGCTTCTATCCATCGTTGTGTGTCGTAGGGCTCGAGATATTCAACAGGGTCTTTGCCGTGACGGCGCGTCACTGTTTAAGCACGTATATTTTCCCTTGTTGGCCTATCGCGCCCTCTAGGGGGTCGATCAGGTTGATCGGCTATACCGCGTGTTATAAGCACATTGTCGGTCACCTTCTCGTCGAATTCTGCCAGGAGACGTCGGCGGGTGTAAGATTTAGGCGCAGTGTAGCACTGTTCCTCAAGGTATTGTTCGGCCGAGAGGATTTCTACTCACTAGTCATTCAACGCGTTCTGATCGGCATTGGTTGAATAGCTTGCCTCCTTATTCCATAGGGAGCTGGAAATCACTCGAGGATGCCTTTAGGGCAAACTTTCAGGGCACTTACGTCCGACCTCCGGACGCCGACGACATCTGCCATGTTATTCAACAACCTGACGAGTCAGCCAAGAAATTTTGAAATCGTTTCCTAATCAAAAAGAACCAAATAGTGGACTGCCTAGACGCCGAGGCGATCACCGCCTTCCAGCATAGTATCTGGGATGAATGGCTTGCACGCCAACTTGGGCAGCTTAAGCAGAGGACCATGGCAGCCCTCACCTCACTGATGACTCGCTTTTGCACGGGAGAGGGCAGTTGCCTGGCCCGCAGTTCTCACAATGGTGAGGCTGGCACCTCGGAGTCCCGCGATGGCAATGGTAAGCCTAGCCACAATAAAAATAAGCACAGTCATAAGAATGGTGGGAGGGACACCGAGGTTGTCGCAGTTAACGCAGGGTTGAACGGCCCTAGAGCCAAACAGAAAAAGAAGCCCTTTAAAGGGAACAAGGACGGACCCAGCCAGCTGGACAAGATCCTCAACAGAGCATGCCAGATCCATGGCACATGCGTTTGAGGTTATTGTGCTTGAAGACCCAGCTGTTCCATCATCCAATCTGTGAAACAAATCGGGTGAGCAGGTCCTCGGAACCGAGCAGTGTCATGCCGGATGTCGGAAGACATCCGTGCCTAAGTTCGGTCCCGAGCCAGGTCGTGCCTGTCCAACCAGGCGTCATAGCTGTCGAGACCGGCCGGAGCGCGCCCATTGATCTGTAGATGGACCATGTAGGGGCTTGGTTCGCTTCTATCCATCTCCGTGCATCGTAGGGCTCGAGATATTCAACAGGGTCTTTGCCGTGACGGCGCGTAGCTGTTTAAGCATGTATATTTTCCCTCGTTGGCATGTCGCGCCCGCTAGGGGTCGATCAGGTTGATCGGCTCGACCGCTTGTTAAAAGCACGTTGCGGTGTGGTGCCGTTCCTCAAGGTATTGTTAGGCCGAGAGGATTTCTACCCACTTGTCATTCAGCGTGTTCTGATTGGCATTGGCTGAATGGCTTGCCTCCTTATTCCATAAGGATCTAGGAGGCACTCGAGGATGCCTTTATGGCAAACTTCCATGTCACTTATGTCCAATCTTCGGACGCCGACGACCTTAGCCACCTTATTCAACAACCCGATGATTCGGCTAGGAAATTTTGGAATCGTTTCCAAACCAAAATGAACCAAATAGTGGACTGCCTCCATGCCGAGGCGGTCGCCGCCTTCCAGCACAGTATCTGGGATAAATGGCTTGCACGCCAACTTGGGCAGCTTAAGCCAAGGACCATGGCAGCCCTCACCTCACTGATGACCCGCTTTTGCGCGGGAGAGGATAGTTGCCTGGCCCGCAGTTTTCACAATGGTGAGGCTGGCACATCGGAGTCCCGCGATGGCAATGGTAAACCTAGCCACAATAAAAATAGGCACAATCATAAGAATGGTGGGAGGGACACCGAGGTTGTCGCAATTAATGCAGGGTTGAACGGCCCTAGGACCAAACAGAAAAAGAAGCCCTTTAAAGGGAACAAGGACTGTAACATCCCAAAATTCTAAATTTTGGAATGTTATAATAAATAGATAGATTTGGTTGATTGTTTGATTGATTGTGTGAAATTGAGTGAAATACGAAACTTTTTGAAAGTTAAATGAGAGGGAATAAAAGGACTTTCCCAAACTTTCATTTTGCATTCATGATCTCCGTGAATTCAAATTCTTTTCATCACAAAACCCTGGAGAGAAGATGACATGACTTCTTCCATTTATTTAATTGACAAGGGGTGTTGAAAATATTTGAATTTCATTTGGAAAATATTTCCAACCCAGGAACTTTATGCAACTCAATGATTTTCACGAGCGAAGATAAAATGACTTCTTCAAAACATATGAAATATGAGTTGGGAGTTTCAAATAATTAAATACAAAGATTATTTTAATATATATTCAATTTGGAGTTATTTCAGTTTTATTCAAATTATTTTTCTCCAAAAAATAAAATATATGGAAAATAGGGTAACATGATTCCCTACATCAGAAAATTGGAGAGAAATAAATTTGAATTAATTTTGGTATTTTTGAAATGATTTTTACTGGATTTTACTAGAGCAGAAGAACTCTTTGTTTTATTTGAATTTGTGCGTATTTTATTTGACTCTAGAAAAATGTTCAACTTGTAGGAAATCTTTTTATGAAACTTTTGATATATAATATGCCTATATAAAAATTAAATTTATTTTATTTATCTGTTTTTCCTTTTTTTCTATTTAAAAAAACTGTACATGCGGCCCATATTTATTAATCGCCTACATGCGCAGTACAGTAAATTCTGGTGCCCCATTGTTTTTTTCTCTCCTAAGTGGACCAGGCCCAGCCGGACATAATGCTTCCCCATTTTTTTTCTCTCCATAGTTTTTTTCAATTTCAAAAAAAAAACTGCAGCGCCGTGTACGTGCGCGCGCGGCCGGCCCGTGGTGCTTTTAGCCCATGCAGTTCCCCGTTTATTTTATTTGTTCGTCTACGTTTAGTCCCACATTGCCAAGCCTTTAACCTCTAAACCTCTTTTTCACCTATAAATATAGACCCATAGAGCCTCCAAAAATTATCCATTGCGGGTTAAATCAATATTTTTGTTTGACTAGCTAAAAATATTTTTCTCCTCTCCGACGCGACTTCTGGAAATTGTCTTTTTCTCGGAAATTGTCTTTTCTTTGCCTTATAAAGGTATCCTTTTTCGTTTTTTTACCTCCGTAGTTTATTATTTTCTAGATTAGTATGATACAATAATTGGATTACTAATTTGTCTCTGTATTTATACATTAGAGCTAAAATTTTTTTAGCCGTATCTATTTTTTTTTCGTAAAACAGCTTGGCCCTGATTTTTCAAATAGCCATAACTTTTTACTCGTTCATCCAAATTAGATAAAACCAGCTCCTATAGTTTCGTCTTGTTTTCACCTATCCAATTAACCTGTCACGTCAACTTTTTTAAATTTTCAAATTTCGAAATTTGTTCAGATTCATATTCAAACTTCTTTTGTTCATAACTTGAGTTCCGTAACTCCGTTTGAGTTGATTCTTTTTGCAAAGCGAAGCTCTTGACCTAAACTTTCTGATAAGGCCAAATCCACCTAATTTTGGTACTGTTAGAAACGGTTTTATGTTGCAAGAGTTATTTGCTTGTTTTTGAAGTTTTCCGAATCGTCTTCTTCGTTCTTTCTGATCTTTTGAGTGATTGCTTATGTGTGGTTACTACTGCTTGCTTACGATAGATTGACCGGAGTGTGACGAGTAGAACTATCAAGAGTTTTGAGTGTGAATCATCTTCATCAACATTGCAGGCAAGTTCACACTTTGATCATATCCCTTTCATACCCAGTTTTTATGCATTAGTTTCACCCTCAAACATTGCATGAGTAGGTCTGATAACATGTGGGTATTGGGAAGTAGTTGATGAGGTAGGAACCTATTGTCCTGCATTCAAACCTTGGGAGTTATTTCTACGTTATTCTTATACTGCTATGCTATGCTCGTAGACGTGGTTTGGCTTGAATGATTCATGACAGATGTGAGAGTTGTTATTAATGGTTAACTTAAGGTGGCTACTTTAATACACATCTGGGTGGATTGCTAGGGCACCACGGGATATACCAGTGGACTTGCGGGACATCCGGGGTTATACCGGTGTTGTCCTAGGAGATCCCGGGGTTATACCGTGTGATCCTCCTATGGTCCGCCACCCGTGCTCAAAGGGATCATAAGATTATTCATGCTAGAAACTTCCGTGTGCAGCCACAAGCTATTATGGGCTCTAGCATAGTTGAGTAAGTTACGTGAAGCTCTTGAAGAGGTAGATCAGCAGGTAGTGGGTTTGTAGGTTTGGTATGGTCTACCCGAGTAGAGAGTTAATGTTTACGAAGATCGTGTCTCGGTCATCCGTTTCTCAAACACCATGTAGTGCGAGAAATCCAACGAAAGCGATCGAGTCTTGTGGGGAAAAGTGCATAAACCTCTCAGAGAGTGTACAATCTAATCATGGTTAGCCGGTCCCCGGTTATGGACAATTTTGAGTCTCTGGTCTTTGGATATTCATGTTGATCTCAACACTTTATTTAATTAATCTGATTGGGTTAATGATTACTTTTAATTGGGGTTGAGAGGAGGTTACCTTCTCAATATTTTATCAACTAACTTTGTAGTTAAATAAAATATATTCCTTTGTAGTAGGGAAAATTTGGCTTTTCACAAAAAATATAACCATAGAGCTTTCCACCAGCCAAATATGCATGTAGTAATAGTTATTATTCATCATTATCCTATGGTGTGAATTTGCCAGTACATTTAATGTACTGACCCTTTGTGGCTGCAACGTCTCATGTTGCAGGATATCTTATGACGAGTAAGTTATACGTTAGGGTTATGATTTCTACACTCAACTTTGCCGTTGGTGTTGATGGGAATCCACAACCTTGTTACTTCCGCTATTTGGATTGAGGTAATAGTATTTACGTTATTTATACATGTGATTTACCTCTGTTATAAATCCTCGAGTACTGTGTGTGTCAGCATACCGATCCAGGGATGACACTTAAGCATAGAGACTTGATCCATTCGATTCGGGTCGCTACAAGATGGTACCAGAGCACATGTTGACTGTAGGACATGACCCTAGAAACTGGCAAGCCCATAGGAAAGATTTCCTCTACAACTTTCTTTTCAAAAGGATCTTTTCCCCTCTTCTCTACTGAGCTTATTCAAATTTCCCTTTTAGTTAGACCATACCTTTTCCCCTTTTGGCCACATGAAGATTCGGCGGATGAGACCACTCCAAGGAGTACAAGATATCGGACAACTAAGACTACTTTGGAATAAATAGGATTTTTACCGTGCATTATAATGACGGAAACTACAACGGTGAAGACTCCGAAGACTAGGAGAATTTGAAGGCTTTGAAGAATTTCGGATTTGTATGACCTAGGAAGGCACCCTTATGGAACTTGGCAGACTATGGAAGCCGCCAAGACCGAGATCAAGGTATATCGAAGAAAGGCCGGAACATGGAGCATAGAACTCAAAGTTTTGTCAAGAAACCCTAAAGCAGGAGATATCAACTATGGAATGATAGCTCATGGAAATGACAAGAGCAGAAACACGGCTATCCATTATGTTATCTCCCACTTACGCTATTGTCGTCGTGCTAAGTTAAGCATGCATTTCTTTGGAAGGATTGGATCATAAGAAGGCTTACGGAACGCCTATGAGCAAGATGAAGTGTTAACCTTAGCTGGTGTATTCACCAGGATCTGGAATATTACATCAGGAAGTTTAGGATGGACCTGCAGAAGCAGTATTTGATAAGGAAGAGTTTCGTGAAGAACTCAGGACCCAGAAGCTGAAAGTAGCCAAGCTAGAGGAGCAAAACCTTGAGACATCAAAGATTCGTCAGGAACTAAAGGACAGTAGGATCATGGTTCATGTCGAGGTTGATGAAACCCAGAAGTTTGGAACGCAACTCTAGAAATATTAAAAGACATCACGATAGGTATGCGACAACAGAGATGATCTGGCAAAAGAACTTGAGTAGGACTAGCATGATCGGAAGAAGCCATCGGAGACATGAACAAGAATCAAAGAGTTTGATGACTTTGAAGATTTATTGACCATTAGAAGCCCAAACCCCTATTATATACCTGTGTTAGATGCGACGATTGTGAGCTGTCATTTGTTTGATGTTTTTTCGACAGCCACAATAAAACCTGTCTCTTCAAAACCATTGTTTGTATTGTGTGTATCCCTCTCTATCTCTCTTATCCCACCCCAAAACCCATGGACCCAATAGAGAATGAATGGAGATGAGCTTGTATTTTCTAGACCGATGAGTCAATTGGAGACAGACTGATGGATTCAGAACATGGAGGATCGCATGGAGAATAACCCTATAGTCGAAAAGGATATAGCCCAGCATGCTCTTCCGTTCTTTGAAAGAGGTGCTGCTACCTGGGTGGAGGATGTACCAAACCATCAATGGATGGCAAGGAATAACCACTTGGAAAGAATTTAAGTGGACTTTGTTAAAGTCTTGGCTAGTGTCCCAGAAATTGAGGCCTTATGGAAAGGATATGAAGAAACCTTGTGCATACAAGCTTTGTGGAGAAATAGGACACAACCATAAAGAAAACAAGGACGAATACCCTCATAATAGGAGGATTATCAAAGGAGTTAGCCGAGGATCTCAGGGAACTTTGGTTGGAGATTGTTCCAAAGGTTTTGTTGCAGCAATGGAAGTTCAGTCTACATTGTTGGGAAAGATCCGTGAAGCTCAGAAGGGTGACAAAGAGATTGCTGGGGTAAAAAAAAGGATGAGCAAAGGAAAGGCCAAAGGTTTTCGTAAGGGTAAGCACGACACCTTATGGTTCGAGGACCGTGTACATGTGCCCAATAATGCAAAGATCAGGAAGTTAATACTTCAGGAGGCTCATGACTCACCATACTCGATTCGCCCTGGAAACACCAAGATGTATTTGGATTTGAAGGAGCGTTTCTGGTGGACTGGTATGAAGAAGGATATTGCGGAGTATGTAGTCGTAGGTGATGTATGCCAGAGAGAGTAAGAGCAGAGCCTCAGAAGCCAGCAGGATTACTACAACCTATGAGGATAACCGAATGGAAGTAGGATAAGCTTGGCATGGATTTCATTACCGGATTTCCCAGAACCCGAACGGGATATGATTCTATCTGGGTAGTAGTTGATTCGCTTGACCAAAGTGGCTCACTTTATCCCAGTGAAAACCACCTATACAAGTGCAAAGTTGGCCAAGATATATTTGACCAGGATCGTATGTCTGCACGGAGTTCCGAGGACCATCGTATCAGATAGAGGAACACGGTTTACCTCAAAGTTTTGGAATCAGCTGCGCCACACTTTGGGTACTAGGCTAGAGTTCAATACAGCCTTTCATCCGCAGACTGATGGATAGACCGAGAGAGTCAACCAGATTCTGGAGGACATGTTGAGAGTGTGTGCGCTAGATTATGAATCTAGTAGGGATGATAATCTACCTTACGCGGAGTTCTCATACAACAACAATTACCAAGCCAGTTTGAAGATGACCCCTTTTGAAGCGTTGTATGGGAGAAGGAGCCAGACACCGTTGATGTGGGATGAAGTTGGAGACTGTCAGTTGTTTGGACCAAATGTGATCAAGGAGTCAGAAGATAATGTTAAGTTGATTCGAGATAGACTGAAGGTAGCTGAGTCCAGGTAGAAGAGTTATGCAGACTCAAAAAAATGCAAGGAGGTAGTCTATGAAATTGGAGACAGAGCATGTCTTCGTGTGTCCCCTCTGTGAGGAGTTAAACGATTTGGAGTTAAGGGAAAGTTAGCCCTGAGATTTGTAGGACCATATCGAGTTTTGGAGCGTATGGGAGCAGTGGCCAACAAGTTGGAGTCACCCGAAGGACTGTCAGAAGTTCATGATGTGTTTCACGTTTCTCAGTTGAAGAAGTGCCATGCAGAGATGGCCAATATTCCTTTGTAAGGACGCTTGACCCTAGAAAGGATAATGATGTTCCATGAAGTGGAGTACGGACTTCATAAATATAAGTTTTATCTCGGTATGTGGGATATCCCACGAGGATGAAGAGATGAATTACTATTGGATATAAAGGAGGTATGATGTTGGAAATATGGATCAATGGAAATTCCATGATGAGTCTGAGTAATCATGTCCTAGTTTGGTGCCAATAGAAGGAAGGGAGACAATACAATTGGATGGATTTTTAGTATGCTAGGATGCTAGGGAGTTGGATGTTGGAATAATGATCAGTTTCCCCGAGGATGTGTTCAAGGTTTGCAAGTGATGAGATCGGCCATAACCCACAGGCCCCAGGACCTACCAAGAAGCAAGCACATTCTTGCTGAAGGAAAAACCCTGGAAGAAGTTACGATTTTATAAACCGACGATTCTATAGGAGTTTACGCAAAACCTGAGAGTTGTTAAGGAACGATAGATGTTTTTTTGGCTTGCAGAATCAATGGATTTATTCGAACTTGGTTTGTCGACAAGAGAAATTCTGCAATGCTTGTGAGGATGAGCGAGTGTTAGAATGCGAGATTCGCTAAACCATGTACAAGGTAATGATTTGGGTGCGGGATGGATTGATCACCATACCGACTTACTCTTATTATTCGCTTTGCTATATGGGATGGTAAATCTGAGTGACCTACCTATAGTAGAGTGACGATTATATTAAACCTTGTTGAACCTTAGAATGGTATAAGCATTTTCCCCTTGTACAAGGCAGTTGTTGCCAACCGTAGGATATACGGTGAGGATCAACCCAGACCCATTTCCTGCAGGAGAAACCATAAATTGTTGACCACCATAAGATATCGATAGTTGTTTAGTATTGGCGCCAGACTCACCAGCTAAGAAGACCCAATCTCAGAATAACCTTACCAAGAGGAAAGGACAGAAGAACTGAGCAAAAGGTTATGCCGCTACCGGAAGAGCCCAGAGATGGAATTTCCCGAGATCTGGGAAGACCGACACTGTCAACAATAAGGATGGAGTATATGAGTTTTGATGGAACCGTAACCATGCTTCTAAGGGTGGTAGCACCCGAGAACCCCGGAGACGATCGATGGATTTTTGAGAAGACCCCAAACCTGACCTATTTCTTTCTAGCCTCTCCGAATCTCGAGGACGAGATTCATTTTAAGGGTGGTAGGTTTGTAACATCCCAAAATTCTAAATTTTGGAATGTTATAATAAATAGATAGATTTGATTGATTGTTTGATTGATTGTGTGAAATTGAGAGAAATACGAAACTTTTTGAAAGTTAAATGAGAGGGAATAAAAGAACTTTCCCAAACTTTCATTTTGCATTCATGATCTCCGTGAATTCAAATTCTTTTCACCACAAAACCCTGGAGAGAAGATGACATGACTTCTTCCATTTATTTAAATGACAAGGGGTGTTGAAAATATTTGAATTTCATTTGGAAAATATTTCCAACCCAGGAACTTTATGCAACTCAATGATTTTCACGAGCGAAGATAAAATGACTTCTTCAAAACATATGAAATATGAGTTGGGAGTTTCAAATAATTAAATTCAAAGTTTTTTTGAATATATTTTCAATTTGGAGTTATTTCAGTTTTATTCAAATTATTTTTCTCCAAAAAATAAAATATATGGAAAATAGGGTAACATGATTCCCTACATCAGAAAATTGGAGAGAAATAAATTTAAATGAATTTTGGTATTTTTCAAATGATTTTTACTGGATTTTACTAGAGCAGAAGAACTCTTTGTTTTATATGAATTTGTGTGTATTTTATTTGATTCTAGAAAAATGTTCAGCTTGTAGGAAATCTTTTTCTAAAATTTTTGATATATAATATGCCTATATAAAATTTAAATTTATTTTATTTATCCGGTTTTCCTTCTGTTTCTATTTAAAAAAACTGTACATGCGGCCCATATTTATTTATCGCGTGCATGCGCAGTATAGTAGCTTCTGGCGCCCCATTGTATTTTTTCTCTCCTAAGTGGACCAGGCCCAGCCGACCATAATGCTTCCCCATTTTTTCTTCTCTCCATAGTTTTTTTCAATTTCAGAAAAAAAGAAAAAAACTGCAGCGCCGTGTATGTGCGCGCGCAGCCGGCCCGTGGTGCTTTTAGCCCATGCGGTTCCCCATTGCCAGGCCTTTAACCCTAAACCTCTTTTCCATCTATAAATATAGACCCATAGAGCCTCGAAAAATTATCCATTGGAGGTTAAATCAATATTTTGGTTTGACTAGCTAAAAATATTTTTCTCCTCACCGATGCGACTTCTGGAAATTGTCTTTCTCTCCGAAATTGTCTTTTCTTTACCTTATTAAGGTATCTTTCTTTGTTTTTTTTTCTTTTTTTGTACCTTCATAGTTTATTATTTTCTAGACTAGTATGATACAATAATTAGATTACTAATTTGTCTCTGTATTTATACATTAGAGCTAAAATTCTTTTAGCCGTATCTATTTTTTTTCGTAAAACAGCTTGATCCTGATTTTTCAAATAGCCATAACTTTTTACTCGTTCATTCAAATTAGATAAAACCAGCTCCTATAGTTTCGTCTTGTTTTCACCTATCCAATTAACCTGTCACGTCAAATTTTTGAAATTTTTTAAATTTCGAAATTTGTTCAGATTCATATTCAAACTTCTTTTGTTCATAACTTGAGTTCCGTAACTCCGTTTGAGTTGATTCTTTTTGCAAAGCGAAGCTCTTGACCTAAACTTTCTGATAAGGCCAAATCTACCTAATTTTGGTACTGTTAGAAATGGTTTTATGTTGCAAGAGTTATTTGCTTGTTTTCGAAGTTTTCCGAATCGTCTTCTTCGTTCTTTCTGATCTTTTGAGTGATTGCTTATGTGTGGTTACTACTGCTTGCTTACGATAGATTGACCGGAGTGTGACGAGTAGAACTATCAAGAGTTTTGAGTGTGAATCATCTTCATCAACATTGCAGGCAAGTTCACACTTTGATCATATCCCTTTCATACCCAGTTTTTATGCATTAGTTTCACCCTCAAACATTGCATGAGTAGGTCTGATAACATGTGGGTATTGGGAAGTAGTTGATGAGGTAGGAACCAATTGTCCTGCATTCAAACCTTGGGAGTTATTTCTACGTTATTCTTATACTGCTATGCTATGCTCGTAGACGTGGTTTGGTTTGAGTGATTCATGACAGATGTGAGAGTTGTTATTAATGATTAACTTAAGGTGGCTACTTTAATACACATCTGGGTGGATTGCTAGGGGCACCACAGGGATATACCAGTGGACTTGCCGGACACACAGGGTTATACGGTGTTGTCCTAGGAGATCCCGGGTTATACCGTGTGATCCTCCTATGGTCCGCCACCCATGCTCAAAGGGATCATAAGATTATTCATGCTAGAAACTTCCGTGTGCAGCCACAAGCTATTATGGGCTCTAGCATAGTTGAGTAAGTTACGTGAAGCTCTTGAAGAGGTAGATCAGCAGGTAGTGGGTTTGTAGGTTTGGTATGGTCTACCCGGAGTAGAGAGTTAATGTTTCTGAAAGACTGTGTCTCGGTCATCCGTTTCTCAAACACCATGTTGTGCGAGAAATCCAACGAAGGCGACCGAGTCTTGTGGGGAAAAGTGCGCAAACCTCTGCAGAGTGTACAATCTAATCATGGTTAGCTGTGTCCCCGGTTATGGACAATTTTGAGTCTCTAGTCTTTGGATATTCATGTTGATCTCAACACTTTATTTAATTAATTTGATTGGATTAATGATTACTTTTAATTGGGGTTGAGAGGGGGTTACCTTCTCAATATTTTATCAACCAACTTTGTAGTTAAATAAAATATATTCCTTTGTAGTAAGGAAAAATGGGCTTTTCGCAAAAACTATAACCATAGAGCTTTCCACCAGCCAAATATGCATGTAGTGATAGTTATTATTCATCATTATCCTATGGTGTGAATTTGCCAGTACATTTAATGTACTGACCCTTTGTGGCTACAACGTCTCATGTTGCAGGATATGTTATGACGACTAAGTGATACATTAGGGTTATGATTTCTACACTCAACTTTGTCGTTGGTGTTGATGGGAATCCACAACCTTGGTACTTCCGCTATTTGGATTGAGGTAATGGTATTTACGTTATTTATACATGTGATTTACCTCTGTTATAAATCCTCGAGTACTGTGTGTGTCAGCATACCGATCCAGGGATGACACTTAAGCACAGAGACTTGATCCATTCGGGTCGAGTCGCTACAAGGACGGACCCAACCAGCTGGACAAGATCCTCGACAAAGCATTCCAGATCCATGGCACGTGTGTTTGAGGCCATTGTGCTTGAAGACCCAACCGTTCCATCGCCCTATTTGTGAAACAAATCGGGTGAGCAGGTCCTTGGAATCGAGTAGTGTCATGTCAGATGTCGAGAGATATCCGTGCGTAAGTTCGTTCCCGGGCCCGGTCCTGCCTGTCCAACCAGGCATTGTAGCCGTCGAGACTGGCCAGAGCACATCCCCTTGATCTGTAGAGGGACCATGTAGGGGCTCGGTTCGCATCTATCCATCGTCATGCGTTGTAGGGATCGAGATATTCAATAGGGTCTATTCCGTGATGACGCATCGCGGTTTAACCATGTAAATTTTCCCTCGTTGGCCTGCCGCGTCCTCTTGGGGTTGATCAGGTTGATTGGCTCGACCGCGTGTTGAAAGCACATTATCGAGGACCTTTCCGTCGAATTCTAGCAGGAGACGTCGGCGGGGATAAGGTTTAGGCGCGGTGTGGTGCCATTCCTTGAGGTATTGTTTGGCCGAGAGGATTTCCACCCACTTGACATTCAGCATGCTCTGATTGGCATTGGTTGAACAGCTTGCCTCCTTATTCCATAAGGAGCTAGGAGGCGCTCGACGATGCCTTTAGGGCAAACTTCCAGGGCACTTACGTCCAACCTACGGACTCTGACGAGCTCAGCCTCCTTATTCAACAACCCAACGAGTCGGCCAGGAAATTTTGGAATCGTTTCCAAACCAAAATGAACCAAATAGTGGACTGCCTCGATGCCGAGGCGATCGCCGCCTTCCAACACAGTATCTGGGATGAATGGCTTGCACGCCATCTTGGGCAGCTTAAGCCGAGGACCATGGCAGCCCTCACCTCACTCATGACCCGCTTTTACGCGGGAGAGGATAGTTGCCTGGCCCGCAGTTCTCACAATGGTGAGGCTGGCACCTCGGAGTCCCGTGATGGCAATGGTAAGCCTAACCACAGTAAAAATAAGCACAGTCATAAGAATGGTGGGAGGGACACCGAGGTTGTCGCAGTTAATGCAGGGTGGAATGAACCTAGAGCCAAACAGAAAAAGAAGCCCTTTAAAGGGAACAAGGACGGACCCAGCTAGCTGGACAACATCCTCGACAGAGCATTCTGGATCAACCGCACATGCGTTTTGAGGCCATTGTGCTTGAAGATCCAGCAGTTCGATCACCCTATCTGTGAAACAAATTGGGTGAGCAGGTCCTTGGAACCCAGTAGTGTCATGTTGGATGTCGGGAGACATCCGTGCGTAAGTTCAGTCCTGATCCAGGTCCTACCTGTCCAACCAGGTGTTGTGGCCGCTGAGACCGGCAAGAGCGCATCCCCTCGATCTGTAGATGTTCCATGTAGGGGCTTCGTTCGCTTCTATCCATCATCGTGCATCGTAGGGCTCGAGATATTCAATAGGGTCTATTCCGTGATGGTGCAAAGCTGTTTAACCATGTAAATTTTCCCTCGTTGGCCTCTCACGTCCTCTTGGGGGTCGATCAAGTTGATTGGCTCGACCGCGTGTTAAAAGCATGTTATCGGGGACCTTCCCGTCGAATTCTGGCACGAGACGTCGGCAGGGATAAGATTTAGGCACGATGTGGTGCCGTTCCTCGAGGTATTGTTCGGCCGAGAGGATTTCTACCCACTTGCCATTCAGCATGTTCTGATTGGCATTGGCTGAATAGCTTGCCTCCTTATTCCATAAGGATCTAGGAGGGACTCAAGGATGCCTTTAGGGAAAACTTGCAGGGCACTTGCGTCCAACCTCCGGACTCCGATGACCTCAGCATCCTTATTCAACAACCCAACGAGTTGGCCAGGAAATTTTGGAATCGTTTCCTAACCAAAATGAACCAAATAGTGGACTGCCTTGATGTTGAGGCATCGCCGCCTTCCGGCATAGTATCCGGGTTGAATGGCTTGCACGCCAACTTGGGCAGTTTAAGCCGAGGACCATGGCAGCCCTCACCTCACTGATGACCCGCTTTTGCGCAGGAGAGGATAGTTGGCTGGCCAGGAGTTCTCACAATAGTGAGGCTGGCACCTCAGAATCTTGTGATGGCAATCGTAAGCCTAGCCGCAATAAAAATAAGGACGGTCATAAGAATGGTGGGAGCGAGACCGAGGTTGTCGCAGTTAACGCAGGGTTGAACAGCCCTATAGCCAAACAGAAAAAGAAGCCCTTCAAAGGGAACAGGGACGGACCCAGCCAGTTGGACAAGATCCTCGATATCGCATTCCAGATCCATGGCACATTCGTTTGAGGCCATTGTGCTTGAATACCTAGCAGTTCCATCACACTAAGTGTGAAACAAATCGGGTGAGCAGGTCCTCGGAACCGAGCAGTGTCATTCCGGACGTCAAGAGACATCCATGCATAAGTTTGGTCCCGATCCCGGTCATGCCTGTCAAACTAGGCGTCGTAGCCGTCGAGACCATCCGGAGCGCGTCCCATTTGTAAGGGCATATTTATCCCGTAAGTGTTTTGGTGATTGATGACGATACTTTTGCGGACTAATCGTGTGCTTTGAGTTCCTCAGATGGTTCATCTCTAGGCATGTGACGATTCGGTGCCCCTCGGAGACTATTGAAGACGGCGTCGTCCTACGTTTCTTCTTGGTGGAATTGAGTCGTAGGAGAGCCGTACTATTAAGAGGGGGTCCGCGTCGGAAAGGTTTGGGTGGAATCAACATGTACACTTGTCCCTCCTTCCCCTGCATTTTGGAGCTTCCCTTCGTTATCTTGGTTGTGCGGAAATCTGGCGACTACTGCTGTACTTGCGGTAGTACCGCAAGTACTGTGTAGTACCGCTGGGTGTCACGCAGTAATCTTGCTCCGAGCGGTAGTACCACAGCTCCCGTGCCTAGTGCCGCTCGATGCGGTAGTAGGGGCGGATGTAATTTTTACATCCGCGCCCACCACGGTAGTACCGCTCGTCCAGCGCGGTAGTACCGCGGAGCCCACGGTAGTACTGCTCCCTATGAGCCGTAGTACCGTGGCCCTCCTACCTAGTACCGTAGTTTCACGGTAGTAGGCGCACGCTACGGTAGTACCACTCCTCGGGAGCGGTAGTACCGCGTCAGATTTTTGTACCATCGCAGTTTCAGCGGAAGTTGGCACGGATGTAATTTATTTCATCCGCGCCCTTCCCAGGCCGTGACTCTCCTGCCTTGCGGTAATACCGCAAGGGGGAGCGGTAGTACCGCGCAAGCGGTAGTACTGCCCTTAGTCGAGACTAGTTCGGCCTGCCGCTGTAGTACCGTGGTCCGCCACGGTAGTACCGCGCAGCCTCAAGGGTAGTACCGCTACCGGAGCGGTAGTACCGCGCGTCGCAGGCTGAATATGTGGATAACGGTTGGATTTTTCCTACGACTATATAAGGGGCGTCTTCTACCTCTAGTTGACTCACCTCTTCTCTCTCTAAGCTCCATTGTTGCTCCAAGCTCCATTTTGGCCCGATCTCTCTCCCTAGCCAATCAAACTTGTTGATTTGCTCGGGATTGGGTTACAAGGGCCCGGTCTACACTTCCACCACAAGATATTTGATTCCCCCCACTTATCCCTTGCGGATCTTGTTACTCTTGGGTGTTTGAGCATCCTAGACGGTTGAGGTCACCGTGGAGCCATATTCCATTGTGGTGAAGCTTCGTGGTGTTGTTGGGAGCCTCCAATTAAGTTGTGGAGATTGCCCCAACCTTGTTTGTAAAGGTTCGATGCCGCCTTCAAGGGCACCAATAGTGGAATCACGGCTCTTGCATAGTGCGAGGGCGTGAGGAGATTACGTGGCCCTAGTGGCTTCTTGGGGAGCATTGTGCCTCCACACCGCTCTAACGGAGACGTACTTCCCCTCAAAAGGAAGGAACTTCGGTAACACATCCTCGTCTCCATCGGCTCCACTCTTGGTTATCTTATCCCTTTACTTGTGCAAGCTTATTTGTGTTCCTATCCTTGCTTGCCTTTGTGCTTGTGTTGTTTGCATCATATAGGTTGTCCACCTAGTTGCACATCTAGACAACCTTTATTATCGCAAAGTTTAAATTGGTAAAGAAAAGCTTAAAAATTGTTAGTTGCCTATTCACCCCCCTCTAGTCAACTATATCGATCCTTTCAATTGGTATCAGAGCCTCGTCTCTTTTTAAGGACTTTACCGTCCGAAGAGTATGGTTGACATCGTAGATGATGTGGGGGAGCACTCCGGTGCGAATCCGACATCATCTACGGGATATGGGGGTACCTCGATCTCTCGTGAGGAATTCAATGTGGCGTTGGACACATTGAAAAACTCCATGACGAGCGAGGTCAAGGACATGTTTAAGGAATTCCTAAAAGGGCTTAAACTTTCCACCGCACCCGTGAAAGTGGGTGATCCCGCCAACACGGGAGCGGATGCTAACTCCGAGAAGGGGGAATCTACTAATGAGAAAGCCCCCTCATCTAGTGGTAAGAATGGCACCGACATCTTTTCCCATGTGCAACCTCCTGTTTATGGTGGACTGATTCCTTCCACTCATTTGAATCATGCCGGTCCACCACCTAAGATTGATAAAAAGGAGGATTTTGATTCTTGGGTTTATCGTTTTAAGCGTCATTTAAATCATGTGAACACTAACCTTTGGAGAATCATTGAAGAAGGTTTCTATCCACATGATCCGAGCAACTTTTCTCCAAGAGAGGTCGTGGACCATCAATTCAATGAGAATGCTCTCTTCATCATCCAAGAAGCAATCCTTCCCGAAGATCTCCCTCATCTCCGGCCTTACTCCCGTGCCAAAGATGCTTGGCTCAAGGTGGTTTCCCTTTATCGAGGAAGCGTAAGCATTCAAAGTTCCAATTATGAAGTGGTCCAAGATGAAGCCGATGAGTTTGCAATGAAGGAAGAAGAAGAACCTCGTGAGCTCTATCGGAGAGTAACCAAGCTTCTTTGTCTCCCTCCGGGATCATGGAAGTAAGGACACAGATGACAACTGGATCAAGCACAAATTCCTCAAGGCAATGATGCCCTACCACAAAGCCATGTCCTCCGTCATCCGTCAATGACCGGACTTCCACACCCTGTCCTCAAGTGATGTGTTGGATGAGTTTGTGGCTATGAGCATATTGGACAAGACCGCCGACAATGCGGTGCTTAAGCTCCCAAAGAGCAAAGAAGCCCAACCTCGCTTTGAAGGCCAAGATTTGTGTCGAAGAAGATGGAGAGGAGGAAGAAGAAGAGAGCAACCTCAAGATACTAAGTATGATTATCATGAACACATGGCCCTTGCTTCAAGACAATTTTGGAGCAAGAAGAACTCAAGGCCCAACTTCAACAAGAGCAACTCAAGTGGCACTAAGGGCAAGCAACGAGTGAGGACTTGTTTCAATTGTGGCAATGTGAGTCACTTTGTTGCGGAGTGTCCATATGAGAAGAGGGAAGACAATGGTGGCAAGCTCATCCGTAAGGACAAGGCCAAGTCTTTCCCCAACAAGAGAAACTTCCCAAAGAAGACTCCTCACAAAGCCTTGGTGGTTCAAGAAGAGTACAATGAGTATGATGATGATGATGAGGATGGTGAATCGGTTGCGATGGCCTCCGTGGCCATTGCAATGACTCCTCGGGTGTCTCTCTTCGGTTCACCCAATGAAAGCATCACCGCCAAGTGCCTCATGGCTAAATCCACCAACAAGGTAACCCCAACATCAAAACTACCATCATCAATCATTCTTCTTTGACGGATTGCATTGATGAACATGAGGGGACTAATGTGGAGGAAAATGAATTTGAGATCTTTATGAGTAAACTCAAGGGCAAATCCAAGAAGCACTTCGTTTCTCTCTTGGAACAACTTGGTGAAGCCAATGTCATGATCGAGACTCATGAAGAAACCATCTCCAAGATGGAAGGGCATAGTCGTGACTATGCCGATGAGATTTCGGATCTTTCCAATGCTCTTGAGGAAGAGCGTGGTCTTCGTTTGGCTCTTGAGGAGTCATACAACGATGATCATGCTAAATTAAAGAAAGACCTTGATCATGCTCTTGTTGTGTCTCGTGTTCTTAGCTCCGAGAAGGCAAAGCTTGGAGTTGATCTTGCTAGACTCAACGAGGACTTTGACATTCTCGACAAGGCTCACAAAGTCTTGAAGGGTGCTCATGCTAGTCTCAAAGAGTCTCATGATCAACTCCAAGTGAATCTAACCAAGGAGAAAGCCACCTTTCCTCATATGATATTGATTGATAATGCAAATGCTACTAACCCTTGTTGTGAGCATGTGCATCTTGTTGAGGAGAATGCTAAGTTGAAGGAGCAACTTGAAAAGGGCCTTGTCACATGCATTCAAGGTGAGAAGAACCTTAACGACCTTTTGAGTAATCAAAAGGAAGTTGTCGCCAAGGAGGGGATTGGGTTCGCGCCCAAGCCCAAGAGCAAGAAGAAGAATGACAAGACCAAGCAACCTCCTCCTCTCAAGCAAACTTTTGTGAGGGAGGGAGAGGGTACTTCCAAGAAGAAGAAGAACCGTGCAAAGGGTGGCAATGCCAAGAAGGACAACGTCATTCCCATGAACATAGCCCATGACTTTAACCCCTCATATGTGTTGTGCCGTGCTAGTGATGGGCATGTTTATGCTAAATTTGTTGGTTCCTCTTATGAGTACATTGAATGGTCTATTTGGGTTCCTAAGACCCTCATTACTAACATCAAAGGACCCATTACCAAATGGGTACCTAAAACCAAGCATTGATCTCTTGTAGGGGTTTGCTTCCGGTGGGGGATCATGGTTGCTCGATAGTGGAGCAACAAATCATATGACCGAGAGCAAGGACATGGTGGTGGACGTGCAAGAGATTCCATCTATGCCGACCAATGTCGAGTGGGGTGATGCATCACATTCTAAGGTATTGGGTCTCAGCAAGGTTGTCATTTCTCATGATCTTACGATCGAGAAAGTCATGCTTGTTGAGTCCCTTGCATACAATTTGCTTTCCGTTCGTCAACTTGCAATCATGGGTTTTGCTACCTTCTTTAACATTGATACCATGGCCCTCTTGTGGAGCAAGACTCTTAAAGTAGCCTTTGTTGGGCATGTCGAAAACGGTCTCTATGTGATTAACTTTTCGGAGCGACCCACTAAGACCGCGACATGCCTAATGGCCAAAGTTGACGTGGGATGGCTTTGGCATCGCTGTTTAGCCCATGTCAATATGAGATCTTTGCAAAGTCTTCTCAAGGGGGACCATGTCCGTGGACTAACAAATGTTAGTTTTGCCAAAGACCGTGCTTGCAGTGCGTGTATTGAAGGAAAGCTTCATGAGAAGGCTCACCCTCCCACGACCATCATATACTCAAAGAGACCCTTGGAGCTCCTTCACATGGATGTCTTTGGGCCACCATCTTTTGATAGTCTTGGAGGTAGAAAGTATTGCTTGGTGATTGTGGATGACTATTCAAGATACACTTGGGTATATTTCTTCAAGAGGAAGAGTGAGACTCAACAAACCGTCATCGACTTTGCAAATGAAGCTCAACGTCAACATAATGCAAAGATCTTGACTATAAGAAGTGACAAAGGCACCGAGTTCAAGAAATACACCTTGGATGAGTTTCTTAGTGATGAGGGAATCAAGCATCAATATTCTGCACCATATACCCCTCAACAAAATGGTGTTGCTGAGAGAAAGAACCGGACGTTGATGGATGCCGCAAGCGGAATTCAAGTCTCCATACAACTTTTGGGCCGAAGCCATCAACACAGCATGTCATGCATCCAATCGGCTCTATCTCCGCAAAGGTTTGAACAAGACTCCTTATGAGATACTCACCGGCAACAAGCCCAACCTCAAGTACTTCCGGGTGTTCGGGTGTAAGTGTTTCATTCTCAAGAAAGGTGTTCGTTTGTCTAAATTTGAAGCTAGAGCTCATGAGGGCATATTTGTTGGTTATGCTACAAACTCTCATGCTTACCGTGTCCTCAATAAACCCACGGGACTTATTGAGGAGACGTGTAACGTGGAGTTTGATGAGAATAACGGCTCCCAAGTGGAGCAAAGTGGCACTTGTGATGTAGGTGATGAAATTCCTCCCCAAGCCATAAGAAGAATGGGAGTTGGTTTTATCCTACCCATTGAGGAACCCCTTGTGGCGGAAGGAGAAGGACAATGCTCCACTCAAGTGGAGCCATCACCAACCCAAGGCCCACACGCTTCCGAAGAACAAAGTGAAGGCCCTCAACCTCATGAACAATATCAAGGGCAAGATCGTGCTCAAGACGATGATAACACTTCAAATGATGCCCAAGGTCAAGTTCTCTCCCCCGAGCATGCTCAAGATGAAGATCATGCTCAAGACGGCGCTCAAGATGATCAAGTGACCCCTCCTCATCTCACCTCCGAGGAGGAATTAGAGCGTCGTGCCAAGATTGCTTCCAAACTCACCACCAAAGGCCATCTCATGGAGAATGTGGTTGGAAGCCTAAGAAAAGGGGTAAGCACTCATAGACAATTGGCAAACTATTGTGAACATCACGCGTTTGTCTCTTGTGTTGAACCTCAAAAGGTCTATGAGGCGCTCGAAGACTCGGATTGGCTCAATGCCATGCATGAAGAACTCAACAACTTCGAGTACAACAAGGTGTGGAGATTGGTGCCAAGGCCATCGGAGAACCACAACGTCATTGTAACCAAGTGGATTTTCAAGAACAAGCAAGATGCTCATGGGAACATCATTCGCAACAAGGCAAGTTTGGTAGCACAAGGCTACTCCCAAGTCGAGGGTATCGACTACGGTGAAACCTTTGCTCCCGTTGCTCGTCTTGAATCCATTCGCTTGTTGATTGCTTATGCTTCCCATCACAACTTTAAGTTGCAACAAATGGATGTGAAAAGTGCTTTTCTTAATGGTCCCATTAATGAGTTGGTCTATGTCAAGCAACCCCCCGGGTTCGAGGACCCCTACTTCCTGGATCATGTGTATCAACTCGATAAGGCACTCTATGGCCTTAAACAAGCCCCACGTGCGTGGTATGACCACCTTACCGAGTTGTTACAAGATCATGGATTTGAAGTGGGGCAAATCGATCCCACTCTTTTTACTAAGAAGGTCAATGGGGAGTTGTTTGTATGCCAACTATATGTTGATGATATTATCTTTGGTTCTCCTAACAAAGCTTTCAATGAGGAATTTGCCGCTCTCATGACCTCCAAGTTCAAGATGTCCTCGATGGGAGAGTTGAAGTTCTTCCTTGGTTTCGATATCAAACAAAGAAGAGAAGGAACCTTCATCAACCAAGCCAAATACACTCAAGACATGCTCAAAAGATTCAAGCTAAGTGATGCCAAGCCGGCTACTACACCAATGCCCACCAAGTGCCAACTTGACATTGATCCCAATGGTAAAGCGGTGGATCAAAAGGTATATCGCTCCATGATTGGCTCCTTGCTTTACCTTTGTGCATCTAGACCAGATATCATGTTGAGTGTGGGAATGTGTACCTGCGGTTTCAAGCCACACCGAAGGAAAGTCACTATGTGGCGGTCAGCGAATCTTCGATATTTGGCTCATACCCCAAACTTTGGCTTATGGTACCCAAGAGGAGCAAACTTCAAGCTTGAAGGATTTACGGATTCTGATTGGGCGGGAGACAAAGTGGATAGGAAGTCCACTTCCGGAGGGTGCCAATTTCTTGGTTGCTCCTTGGTAAGTTGGTCTTCCAAGAAGCAAAGTTGTGTGTCTCTCTCATCCACCGAAGCGGAACATGTGGCGGCCAGTAGTTGTTTTGCTCAACTCCTATGGATGAGGCAAACTTTAAAGGAGTACGGTGTCATTTGTGACAAAGTGCCTCTTTGGTGTGATAATGAAAGTGCCATCAAGATTTCTCTCAACCCGGTCCAACACTTCAAGACGAAGCACATCGAGATTCGTATCATTTCATCTGGGATCACATTAGGCGAGGGAGATCGAGCTCAAGTATGTCAACACTCAGGATAACCTTGCAGATATATTCACGAAGCCCTTAGATGAAGCAAGATTTCATGAGTTAAGGCATGAGCTAAATATCATTGATTTGAGCAATGTGACTTGAGCCTGCACTCCCCACCACACTCAACTTGTTATCTAGTTTAGGTGTAGGCATGGACATAGGGGAGTGTTGTTCTCTCAATGAACTCTCCCTCCCCATTATGCATAAATCGATCACCTCTTTCACATTAGCCATTTTTGATGGTACTTGCGTTCCAAAGACGAGTTTTGGTCATGGGCCCAAGGATAATTCTTCGCGGTGCCATACCATCCCACTCAAACATAGGTGGCTTCGGCCACCGCCCTCTTTCCTTGAGAGGCCTTGTCGTTTGGTGGTTTCTTGTTGTCTTTTTCCTCTGGTTTGTGCTAGAGTTTGTGGTTTCTTGTGTGTGAAAAATTTCTTGCAAAGGCCCTCTTCTCGTTTTTCTGAAACTTGCGGTGACTTGAGTTCACGGTACTACCGCGGCCAGCTGCGCAAGCATTATCGCAGCTCGCCACGGTACTTACCGCTATGGAGCATCGGCATTATCAAGAACCTCACGGCAGTAATTTTTTACTGCCGCCCGGTTGAGCGGTACTACCGCCTCGGTGCGGAACTTCCGCCCGAGCGGTACTACCGCGACGGTTCGAGGGCGTGGGGATAAGGATGGGCAGGGGGAGTTCTAACTCGTCATACCCATTCGCTTTCCTCTCCCCACGTCGTCTCCTTCTCTCCCTTACTCAAGAACGGAACCGGCGTCCTTCGCCGGATCTCCTTCACCGGCTGCCCTCCCGTGATTCCGACCGGTGGGATCGTTCCCCACCACGTGCTCTTGCTATGGACCCAGGTTTTTCCCCAACTCCCTCTCCGTGTTGATGGTGTTTGGTGTTTCTAGGTTTTGGGGGAGGCTTGTGTGTTCTTGAGATTGATAGGCTTCATCTCTGCAAGAATAGGATGAAGGAGTGTGGTATTGCATAGGATTTATATGTGTATTGTTGTCATGCACTAGATCTGATCACTGTAGCACCGCCGTTGTTTCGCGGTTCTTTTCATATTCAAATCGCTAGTTGGATCTGCAGCGACGCGGTACTACCGCCCTTCGGGTGCGGTACTACCGCGCTCTGTGCGGCACTAAAGCTCTACTTCCGCTCCAACCACGGTACTACCGTGACCTCGCACGGTACTACCGCGTTTGGAGCAGTACTAATGTTTTAGTACCGTAGGCAGTGGCAGTCCTACCGTGACTCACACCTATCGCATGCCAACTTTCTCATATGTCTCCTATGTGTTTCTTGTGCTTTATCGTGGCCTTTGCATTGATCTTCTTTGCGTCTTTGGTGCTTTGCGTGTGTGTCTCAGGTGGTGGCTCTCGCCGGTCCAATCCCAGCCGTGACACTGGCTCCAAGCGTCTGCGCACAACCCGGTGAAGCACCAGAGGGCTCCTCCTCTGCCCCCAAGCGCCATGTCAAGACTACTGCCAACAAGTTCAAGGAGCCCGCCAAGGGCATGGATGAGATGCCCCAATCTGACTACGTCCGTCTCAGGCAAATTGATCCGTACGTGACCCCTCGTTCCTCTGTCAGGGGCTGTGAGCTGTTCTGGAACAAGCATCAAACCAACGTCTATCTGGATGTCATCAAGAACAAGCAGAATACCTATGTGGATGTGAAGTGGATTGACATGCATCACTTGAGGAAGGACAAGTTTCGTGCCTACTTTGGAGAGGCTCACGGACTTGGTGGAGCAGTTTGGCATTGAGCATGTGATATCCTTTCACCTTGACTATGATCCCGAGCTCATTGGTCAGTTCTTTGCTTGATTTACTTTCACCCCAATGAGGAGAGAGGAGGATGACCTGGATGACCAATGGCCGTAAGCTGACTGCTACCTGGAAGGAGTTCATGGATTTGCTCCAAGTTCCTGATGACGGGCTCGACTCTCCCGTGGGTGTTCGTCCCCATGCCAACCCTGACTCTGCCAACAAGGACAGGCTTGCACCGTACTATGTTGAGAAGACGCTTCCAAGTGGCAAGATAGGGTTGGTGCTCAACTCTTTTCTGGATATCATGTACCACATCTTCCGCAACTCCTTGTTCCCTCGCATTGGTGACAAGGACAAGGTCCATGCCTATATGGTGGATATGATGCTCATCTGCGAGGAGGCTCGTTTGTCTCAGACTCAGCCACTTGATATCTCACACATCATGTGGTGTGAGCTTCGGTTTGTGGTGTTCAACCGCAAAGTGCCTATCTACGGGCCCTATCTGTTTCTGCTGATCTCGAGGACCTGGGAGAAGATGTTCCCTGGTGAGGAGTTCCTTGCCCCTGACTGGATTCGCCATGACCCCATCTGTCTGCGTGTCAAACCCAACTGGGCCAACACTACTAATCGTGCCGAGGCGTCCGCTGCTAGGGCTGCTGTTGGAGAGGAGGATGTTGGCGCCGAGAATGTTGCTGAGGGCCATGCTGCTTGGCCTTCCCAGAGCTCCTCTATGCCTTCATGGGCCAAGAAGCTGAAGGACAAGATGAAGACTCTTTTCTGCATGCAAGCCAAGGGGCAGTACAGGACTCACGTGGCATCTAAGGAGAGTCGTCGCCGGGACAGGAAGATCTTGCAGCTCTATGGTGAGGATGTGTCCATGGGTCTCGAGGAGCACATCACTCCAGAGGCCGAGTGGATGGAGAAGCAAGGCTACAAGTGGACTGATTCTTAGGAGGACGCCGAGGAGTCCATCCTGCCGGCCGAGGAGTCTGACGGAGAGGGTTGGGCCGAGTTCCCTGCTGCTTGAGCCACCGCTTGTGTGTAGGTGTCCTCTCTGCCTTTTTGGCGTCTCGATGCCAAAGGGGGAGAGAGCGTAGGGATTTGCAAGTCTTGTGTCGTGTTCGTGTTTGGTGTGTTTATTGCGTTCTCGATTGAACCTCGTTTTAGTTGCTTTTCCTTCATATGGTGTAAGACATATGCACTCTATCTATCTTAGCAAGCTTGTGTTATATTGTGCTATATGTTGCTTAGATGTTATTCTTCGGGCCTTTGTCTCTAAAATATAGGGGGAGTGGTGATCCTAGTACGTGTGCTATGCAGTCCAAAGCATTCATCCAGAGTGCACACGTCTAGGGGGAGCCCGTCTATATTTTGGAGAGGAGGGGTTTGCCCTTGCTCTATATTATTGTATCTTTGTGCAAATCCTGTATTGTCATCAATCCACCAAAAAGGGGGAGATTGTAAGGGCATATTTATCCCGTAAGTGTTTTGGTGATTGATGACGATACTTTTGCGGACTAATCGTGTGCTTTGAGTTCCTCAGATGGTTCATCTCTAGGCACGTGACGATTCGGTGCCCCTCGGAGACTATTGAAGACGGCGTCGTCCTACGTTTCTTTTTGGTGGAATTGAGTCATAGGAGAGCCGTACTATTAAGAGGGGGTCCGCGTCGGAAAGGTTTGGGTGGAATCAACACGTACACTTGTCCCTCCTTTCCCTGCATTTTGGAGCTTCCCTTCGTTATCTTGGTTGTGCGGAAATCTGGCGACTACTGCTGTACTTGCGGTAGTACCGCAAGTACACGCGGTAGTACCGCTGGGTGTCACGGTAGTACCGCTCCTCTGGAGCGGTAGTACCGCTGACTCCTGTGCCTAGTGCCACTCGGTGCGGTAGTAGGGGCGGATGTAATTTTTACATCCGCGCCACCACGGTAGTACCGCTCATTCAAATACAGGTAGTGCTGGAGCCCACGGTAGTACTTCTCCCTATGAGCCGTAGTACCGTGGCCCTCCTACCTAGTACCGTAGTTTCACGGTAGTAGGTGCGCGCTACGGTAGTACCGCTCCTCGGGAGCGGTAGTACCGCGTCGGATTTTTGTACCACCGCAAGTTCAACGGAAGTTGGCACAGATGTAATTTATTTCATCCGCGCCCTTCCCAGGCCGTGACTCTCCTGCCTTGCGGTAGTACCGCAAGGGGGAGCGGTAGTACCGCGCAAGCGGTAGTACTGCCCCTTAGTCAGGCTAGTTCCGGCCTGTGCTGCTGCCGCGGTAGTACCGTGGTCCGCCACGGTAGTACCGCGCAGCCTCGCGGTAGTACCGCCCCCCCTGGAGCGGTAGTACCGCTGGCCGCTGGGCTGAATATGTGGATAACGGTTGGATTTTTCCTATGACTATATAAGGGGCGTCTTCTACCTCTAGTTGACTCACCTCTTCTCTCTCTAAGCTCCATTGTTGCTCCAAGCTCCATTTTGGCCCGATCTCTCTCCCTAGCCAATCAAACTTGTTGATTTGCTCGGGATTGGGTGACAAGGGCCCGATCTACACTTCCACCACAAGATATTTGATTCCCCCCCACTTATCCCTTGCGGATCTTGTTACTCTTGGGTGTTTGAGCATCCTAGACGGTTGAGGTCACCGTGGAGCCATATTCCATTGTGGTGAAGCTTCGTGGTGTTGTTGGGAGCCTCCAATTAAGTTGTGGAGATTGCCCCAACCTTGTTTATAAAGGTTCGGTCGCCGCCTTCAAGGGCACCAATAGTGGAATCACGGCTCTTGCATAGTGCGAGGGCGTGAGGAGATTACGGTGGCCCTAGTGGCTTCTTGGGGAGCATTGTGCCTCCACACCGCTCTAACGGAGACGTACTTCCCCTCAAAGGGAAGGAACTTCGGTAACACATCCTCGTCTCCACCGTCTCCACTCTTGGTTATCTTATCCCTTTACTTGTGCAAGCTTACTGTGTTCCTATCCTTGCTTGCCTTTGTGCTTGTGTTGTTTGCATCATATAGGTTGTCCACCTAGTTGCACATCTAGACAACCTTTATTATTGCAAAGTTCAAATTGGTAAAGAAAATCTTAAAAATTGTTAGTTGCCTATTCACCCCCCCTCTAGTCAACTATATCGATCCTTTCACCATTGATCTGTAGATGGACCATGTAGGGGCTCGGTTCACTTCTATCCATCGCCGCACGTCCTAGAGCTTGAGATATTCAACAGGGTCTTTGCCGTGATGGCGCATCATCACTTTTTAAGTACATATATTTTCCATCATTTTGGTGTCGCGCCCTCTAGGGGGTCGATCAGGTTGATCGGCTCGACTGCGTGTTAAAAGCACGTTGTCGAGGACCTTCTCGTCTAATTCTGGCAAGACACGTCGGTGGGGGTAGTGCCGTTCGTCGAGGCATGGTTCGGCCGAGAGGATTTCTACCCGCTTGTTATTCAGCGCGTTCTGATGGGCTTGCAGTTGTTGTTGCTTCCTCTTCATACTCCTGGCAGTAGCTACCAGGTGTCATCTGAATCGCTCTTTCTAAAAGGGGTCCTTAGGGACTAGGTAGTCCTTGGTTCCGAGGCTCTCATCCTCCTTGGATTGAGGTAAATAATTGTTGTCGGCCCCGTTGAATAGGTCATCGGGGTCCTCATCTCAGGTATTCCTACGGGGCTATTTCACTGTTCTAGATAGACTTGAATGTCCTCTCCCTGGGTATCAGCTTCCTTAGCCGATGCGCCATTGTCAGTGGCGGTGGTGTCGTTCCCGCTAGAAGCCCTGTTGGTACCCCTCGCGTGCCTGCGTCGATGTTGCGATGGGTACTTAGGTGTGTCCACCATGTATGCGTTGCAAGTGGATGTTGTTGTCCATATGCCGGTATTGGTCAATGACATAGTGGTTTCTGGAGTGCTGTCGACATCTTCATCCATGTCGGTACCCTCCTCGTAATCTAGCATGTCGGTTAAGTCATCAACTGTGGCGACTAAGTGGGTGGTGGTGGGTGGGATGTAAATTTCCTATTTGTTAGCTTTAAGTCCGATCTTGTCATAGACCGAAGTTTGAAGGTTAGATATTGATAAACTCTGAATGCAATCTAGCATCTCATTAAGGTGAGACAGATCTTCAGGGTTCATGGTCTGGCTAGAGGCCGGGCAGACTTAAAGCATGATCGGGGCGCTGCTTGAAGCGAGCTCAGAGTGATAGTCGACCTAATCTAACTCTAGGCTACGTACTTGGGATATTGGACCCGTACTTGACATAAGGTCCATGTTTGAATTCAGATTGGGGTCGGGGCACAACTCGATGTCAAGGTTCTTCCCTGGCATGATAGCAGTTGATTCCTCGCATGGGGCCAGACCCATCGGGAGATCAGATCCGAAGTTCATCTTGGATATCGGCTGCGGGATTGAGCCTAGAGCAACTAAGAGTCCTTCATCAGGTATGGAGCCCAGCCGAAAAGAACAATCTCGCAACGGGAATCCGTTGTGTATTCTTGGCTTCAAAAAGTGACCATCTGGTCCAGAGCGAACTTCTCGATGGGTGCTAGATGGCCTGTCGAATCGGCATGGAAAACCATGCTGTCGAACACGAATAGTTGGCCAGGGACAAAGATGTCGTCCTGGCCGGTGTTGCAGTTGATACGCATATTAGCCATAGATCCTTTTTTTAATCAAACAGCAGAACTCTCATTGAAAGCACCAATGTCGGTGGTAAAACCAGTAGACCTCGAGGCAGGTGCTCCAAACTATGGGTCTCGGATTGATGGTAACAGGAGACAAGGGACATGGTGTTTACCCAGGTTCGGGTCCTCTCGAAGAGGTAATACCCTACGTCCTGCTTTGATTGTATTGATGGTTGTGTATCGAGTACAATCTTGATCTACCTCGAGATCATAAGTTGTGTTCTAACCCTAAGGCTGGGAGGATATGATTATGATCGGATCCCCTGTACAGGTTAAACCCCTTGGCTTATATACATGCCAGAGGGGTACCTAGGATTACACCGTCGGTTGCAGATCTAAGAATGCAGCTGGCGGTGGCCGAAGATGCCCTTGGAGTACATGTCAAGTCTTCGGCAAAGGCTGTCTTGATCACGTCCAGGTGCTAGGCTTTTGGAGTCCTTCCTTATGAGAATGAGGGCCCATAAGCCTGGCCCGAGGACTATGGGCCAACTAGGTTGGTACCCCCTTGTCCAGGACACTATCACCAGGTATGAAGTAGGGAATGGCCCAGGGGGGGCGTTAAGGCGGTTAGCAATGCTTTATCACTCGTCGACCGAATATCCATGCACCATTGATACATCTCCGTCGTATCTATAATTTTTGATTGTTTAATGCCAATATTATACAACTTTTACATATTTTTGGCAACAATTTATATGATTTATTTGGAGTAACATATTAATCCAGTGCCCAGTGCCAGTTCATGTTTGTCGCATATTTTTTGTTTCACAGAAAATCCATTATTTATTGAGAAAGTCTCCGCAGTCCAAGAAGAGACTAATAATTTGCAGGAGTCTATGGAAGAAGAAATTGATGAAACTGTGAGCTCATTGGATGAAAAAGATGATTAGGAAAGCGAAGAACAAAAGGAGGAAGATCGAATTAGCTACCCGTGCCCACCTTCTAATGAGAGTAACTCTTCAACTCATACATTATTTAATTTTCCTTCATGCTTATAGAAGGATGAATGCTATGATAATTGCTATGATCTCGTTGATTCATTCGAAATATCCCTTTTTGATGAACTTGATGCTTGCTATGCTTGTGGCTATGATGCCAATATGAATTATGCTTATGGAGATGAACTTTCTATTGTTCCTTATGTTAAACATGAAATTGTTGCTATTGCACCCACACATGTTGGTCCTATTATCTTTTTGAATTCTCCAAACTACACTATATCGAAGAAGTTTGCACTTATTAAGGATTATATTGATGGGTTTCCTTTTTCCGTTGCATATGCTAATTTTGATGAATATAATATGCATGGTTTTGCTGCTCCTACTTGCAATTATTATGAGAGAGGAACTACATCTCCTCCTCTTTATGTTTCCAACACGATAAAATTGCAAGAAACTGTTTATGCTATGTATTGGCCTTTACTAGATGTGCATGAATTATTCTTGTATGACATGATGATGCATAGAAAAAGAGTTATACTTCGTCATTGCATGATATATGTTGCTTTGTGCTCACTACTAAATGCCAAATCATTGTTAATTAAAATTGGCTTTGATATACCTTGGGATCCGGGTGGATTCATTACTTGAGCACTTTATGCCTAGCTTAATGGCTTTAAAAAAAGCGCTGCCAGGGAGACAACCCGGAAGTTTTAGAGAGTCATTTATTTCTATTAAGTGCTTTAATAAAGTTTAAAAACAAAAAAATATAGAGGGGAACTTAAAACTTCCCAAAAAGAAAAGTGAAAGTGACAGAGACGAGCATTGTGAAAGTGGGAGCTAGCCTTGAACTTTGTTCATGCCCATGAAAACACTGTGAATCTCAATTACAGAAACTTTTCAACAAAAATAATTATCCCCTTCTACAAATCCATTGTATTATAAAAATAATGTTCCAAGATTTGCCTTTAGGATGATTAGATTGCTTGCTGGTATGTGCGGTGCAGAAACAGAAACTTTGGCTCTAGCGCGTGAATTTTCATTTTTTTTACTGGAAAGTCAAACGTTTCTGAATTTTTTTTCACATAATATACAAAAAATTTATTTCGTCCTAATTTTTTAGAATTTTTGGAGTTAGAGAAGTATGGTAGTGTTCAGATTACTACTGATTGTCATGTTTAAGACATATTCTGTTTTTGATGCATTGTTTTGCTTGTTTTGATGAAACTATCGATTCTATCAGTGGTATAAACCATGAAAAAGTTATAATACAGTAGCTACAATGCAAAAACAAAATATGTATTGGTTTACAACAATACTTAGAGTAGTAATTTGCTTTATTATACTAACGGGTCTTACTGAGCTTTGTGTTTAGTTTTGTGTGGATCAAGTGATCAAAGATCGAGGAGGTCTCGATATGAGGAGAAGGAGGAGAGGCAAGAGCTCAAGTTTGGGGATGCCCAAGGCACCCCAAGTAAATATTCAAGGAGACTCAATTTTCTAAGCTTGGGGATGCCCCGGGAGACATCCCATCTTTCTTCAACAAGTATCGGTATGTTTTCGTCTTCGTTTCATTCACGTGATATGCATAAATCTTGGAGCATATTTTGCATTTAGTTTTCATTTTTCTTTTATGAACCATACTGGTATGAGATAGTCCATGGTTGATTTATATAATGCTCATTGCACTTCACTTATATCTTTTGAGTATGGCTTTATAGAATGCTTCATGTGCTTCACTCATATCACACTACAAAAAAATACACTTCCGGGATGATACGTGTTTGTCACAGTAGGTCGCGTTTTTTGTCATGCATGTACATCCATGACGATTTTATGACAGAATCAAGATAGTCATACCTGTGCTATCGTATAAGTGTTCCATGACATTACTAAAATAATCATCACGGAAGTGTTCACTTCCGTGACGATAAATCGTGCGTCACAGAAGTGCTATCGTCAAGGGTGACCGACACGTGGCATCCACCATAACGGAACACCGTTAAGCTATCAGGTCGGGTTTTGGATCCGATAACCCGTTAACAGCCCCGACCAACGGGGATTTTCCACGTGTAAAATCATCATTGGCTGGAGGAAACACATGTCGGCTCATCGTTGGGACAGATGTCATCCACTCATTGATGTACATGCATGACAAGGCGCCTATGATACGTCGACACGTGGCACGGCCCATCAAGTTTAAATGGGCCGGCCCAACTAAAGGCCCACAAGATTTTGCGGACAATAATGGGCTGGCCCAGCTAACGGCCCATGAGATTTTGCGGACCATAATCGGCTGGCCCAGCGAAATGCCCACAAGATTTCACTGGCCATAATGGGCCGGCCCAGGTAAAGGCCCACAAGATTTTTTGTGTGCCATAATGGGCCGGCCCAGGTAAAGGCCCACAAAATACTTGCGGATCATAATGGGCCGGCCCAGCTAAAGGCCCACAAGATTTCACCGACACTAATGGGCCGGCCCAGCTGTAGGCCCACAAGATTTTGAGGACCCTAGTAGGCCGGCCGATTAACTGGCTGCCATGTTTTGGGCCAAATGCCGGCCCATATTTGATTCGGTCCATTAATGGCTTGCCAGGTTCCGGGCTTAATAATGGCCCATATGAGATCCGGCCCATTAAAAGCCTCCCACGTTCTGGGCCAAATCACGGCCCAGATCAGGTCTGTCCCTTTAAGAGGCTTTGGCCTCAATTATGGCCCATATCAGATTCAGCCCGTTAACTGGATGCTATGCTTTTGGGCCCACTTGTAAAAGGCCTGTCGGTGTCAAAACCGGCGGATCTCGGGTAGGGGGTCCCGAACTGTGTGTCTAGGCGGATGGTAGCAGGAGACAAGGGACACGATGTTTTTACCCAGGTTCGGGCCCTATCGATGGAGGTAAAACCCTGCTCCTACTTGATTAATATTGATGATATGGGTAGTACAAGAGTAGATCTACCACGAGATCAGAGAGGCTAAACCCTAGAAGCTAGCCTATGGTCTAATTGTTGTTCGTCCTACGGACTAAAACCCTCCGGTTTATATAGACACCGGAGAGGGTTAGGGTTACACAGAGTCGGTTACAATGGAAGGAGATCTACATATCCGTATCGCCAAGCTTGCCTTCCACGCTAAGGAAAGTCCCATCCGGACACGCGACGAAGTCTTCAATCTTGTATCTTCATAGTCCGGAGTCCGCCAAAGGTCATAGTCCGCCATCCGGACACCCGTAATCCAGGACTCCTCGGTAGCCCCTGAACCAAGCTTCAATGACGACGAGTCCGGCGCGCAGTTTGTCTTCGGCATTGCAAGGCGGGTTCCTCCTCCGAATACTTCATAGAAGATTTTGAACACAAGGATAGAGTCCTGCTCTGAAAAATAATTTCCACATAACACCGTAGAGAGAATAATATTTACACAAATCCAATCTGCTGACGTATTCCGGAGCGTGTCATCACACCACGGCCAAGCCTTTATTCGAATCGTTTTTACTGTCCCACCTCAGCGCATTTAGCGAGGCAGTATCCTAGGCACGTCTTGTCAAAGCAGAGATCGTGTCCCCTTATTCCGAGATTCTCATCAATACGGGCGTGGGTAACCCAATCGCGCTTTGTTAGCACGCCTCCTCTATCGGCGAGTCCCCAAGCGGTCACGGGGAGGGCTCTTGGTATTCAACCTCTTTATAAAGAGACCAAGGCTCTACTCCTTTCTTTCAATCTCAATCGAGTCCGCCCCTCGCCTCGAGTTCCAACACCCAAAGCTCCAGATTTAGGCGCTTCGGACCTTCGATGATGTCCGGCTCCGACCTTCAAGGCCGGTGGATGCCTTCCTCCGTTATGGAAGAAGACGTGCTAAAGTTGAGAGATGCCAGGTATTTAACCGGCGAAATCTCGCATAGGCTGCCTGCTCAGGGCAGGTTATTCCCACTCCCAGGCCTGGTGAGAGCGTGGTGTTCGCGTCTCACTTCCTTCGGGGGTTAGGCTTCCCGACGGACCCCTTCGTGAGGGGGCTCATGTTTTATTATGGGTTAGAATTTCACGACTTGGATCCGGAGTCCATCCTCCACATCTCATCGTTCATCGTCGTGTGCGAAGCCTTCCTCCGCATTACCCCTCACTTCGGATTGTGGCTCAAGACCTTCAAAGTAGAGCCAAAGATGATCAAGGGGCGGAGTGCGTAGGAGATGTTATAAGCAAGAATGATGACGCTCCATGGCCTGAGGGCTCTTTTCAAGAGGAGTTCAGGTTATGGCAACGAGAGTGGTTTTATATCACCGCACCCAGGGGCACCAAGTGGGTTGCACCTCCTGTCTTTCGCTCGGGTCCTCCCCCACGGCTGGCGTCATGGGTCAATAAAGGGCTCGACTAGGGGCCGTCCAAGGACGTGCCCTTGTTGCAGGGCCGCATTCAAGATCTCCTGGAAAGAGACATCAACCTGGCCGTAGTGGCGCAAGTCATGTTGATTCACCGCACTTTGCCCTGCAAACGCCGCCCCCTCCGCCTGTGGGAGTTCAATCCGGAGGGACCACGAGCTCTCCAACACTTTACGGGCATGACGCCCATGGAGATGCATAAATTCTTCTTCGGATCACAAGCAATGTGTCCGTACTTGACCGAGGACGCAGGTCTAAGCTGAAATCGCCCGGATACTCAAGTAAGTAGCCCTGTACCCGGACACGCTATCCGTATATTCGTCATAAAATTGCCCTTAAAGGAGTTGTCCCTTTAAACAGGAGTGGATAGCGAAAGAAAAGCTGACCAGGTGTCCGTCCCCCCTCCCCGAGACCACGTCGGATCCCATGTTAACCAGGATGCTGGAGGTTGCGCCCTTGGAAGAAGGCGAAGGGGGGAACAAGGAAGCTACCGTCTCCTCGAAGGAGTCTATCCGGAAAGGAGGGATCGAGAATCCCTCCATCTAGGGAAAGAAGAGGACCGCCTCTGAAGACCCGGAGACCATGGTCTCAAAGCGGGGGAAGAGATCTTCGCCGAGGGTCCTGCCGGGAAGTGCCTCGGCCGCCTTTGTGCCCTCAAGGGGATCAGCCCTCTAGCGAGCCATAAGTAGAGAGGGGAGTTTCCAAATAAGAGACATCCCTATTTTATTTCTGAGAAAGACAACTGAATTTTTACCTTGTAGTTCGGATCTCCGCCCTTCGCAGCAGAGGGGATCTTCGTCCGGAGATGATGGAGAGCGGAGCGCCCCCTCCCGTCGTACCGCCTTGCGAGGCGGGCGACCCTGAGGTGTCGTGGTGGAGGGTTTCTCCGAATTCGGCAGGGCCGGAAAGCAACCGTATGGCTCCCCAAAAGCCCTCCGTGCCCGACCTTCGAAAAGGGCCATCAGACGAGTCCGGCACCGTCCGGTCCACGATCGGAGGATTTGAAGGATCTGCTCGGGCAAGCGTCTATCTCAGAAGAACATCGTGCATTGATGGGCACGGTGATTGAAAGGATTTCATCCGCGGAGAGCGGGTTGCACGAGGCCGTCAGGAGTTTACTGACAGGTTTTGAGGTACGCGAAATGATGTACCTTTTGATGGTTCCGCATATAAAAAGATGCGCCCTGTGTAGATAGTAGCCCCTGAGACTCGGTGCTTTGTCAAGGATGACAGCGCGCCGAGGATCATAATCCCAGGTATAACATGTCGCTCTTCCTATGTAGGTGGCAAAGTGTCCGGTGGCTAGCCGGACTGATGAGTTTGCCGAGCTAAAGTGGCAACTTGACGTGGCGGATGCCGACATCGCGCTTGTCAACAAGCGGTTGGACGAGTAGCAAGGTATGAAATTTTCTCCGCGGACACCTGGTAAGGGGGCTTGATGACCTTGCCTTACAACATGTATGCTTGATGCAGATGGTGCCGTTGCCATGGAGAACCTTCGGGCGGAACTCGCCCGAGCCAAGGAGCAGGCCAGAAAAAGTGATGCGGCTTCCTTGAAGGCGACCGAAGAGCTGAAAGCCGAACATGCTGCTTACTACCAAAGCAGGAAGGAAATGGCCGAGATGGCGGTGAAGTTGAAGGATGCTGCCGACCACTGCAAGCTTCTTGAAAAACAAGATCGGGCGGAACAAAAGGACCTAGAGAAAGCCACTACCAAGGCCAAGGATGCTCGCTCTGCAATGAGAGCCATGAAGGAGGAGCTACGTCAGGCCGGAGATATCGTGGCTGGAAAGCCCTTTATGCTGCGGATGAAGTTCGGGGATCCTAAGTATGCTCAGTTGGACCAGCTGTGGAGTGCGGCGGATACTTATCTGGATTTGGCGGCAAGTGCCGCAGACGCGGCCGAACACTTCCGAGATCAAAAGGATCACGAAGTGGAAAAGCTTTTTTGGTCGCAGTTCCACAATCCAGAGCGCCCACTTCCATTATCCGAGCGATTGGCCGAATGGGCGGAGCTGAATAGGTTATCCGGACTCGCCATGAAGGAAGTCGTGAGTCATCTGTGGCCGGAGGGGCCTGAGCCGAAGAGTTATTTGGTTTGGTGCAACAGTTCCTTGGTGCGGTGCCCCATATCAATGCAATGAAGAGGTCAGCATGCATAGAGGGTGCGCGGATGGCTCTAGCCCGTATCAAGGCATACTGGGCGGAGATGAAGACCACCGACGTTGCATCCCAAGATTCGGACAGGAGCCGAGTACCTGCCGAGCACTATTTTCAGGAACTTCTGCAGGGCGCTCGTTTAATAGAGACGACGTGCTCGAAGGACATCATGTTCGAATAACATGTATAATTGTAAAACAATGTTTCGATGGAATATAAAAGCTTTTTATACTTGTGCCTGCAAGAATTAAAATACCTCATGTGCGGCCGTTAATGTATATGTGTATATAACCTGAAAGATGGCAGTCTTCGGCTTCAGCCCCCACGCATATAATGCGGGGGTGTTTGCAAAATGCGCATTTTCACAATTGATCCAACATCTTGGTCCTATAAAGGAGGTGATAGCGTAGCGAACTAGGAAACCGGACTATAATGCTTTATCACTTTCACTTAGCCAAAGGAGTTTGACGGTGGGGCTACTATATAGCCCCTAGGGGCACCGCGCTCGCCCGAATTCAGGGCGCGTGTGTGCCTGACCGGGAAACGGCCCTTCGTTAATGCGGAGGAATCCTAAAGATTCCGGTGGGACATCGAGTGGTTGACCAGTCTCACGCTACATCATGACAGTCAGTTTTCGGCTTTCTCTACTGAGGTGCTCGCCCGACCGAACCGGGCACTGTCGCAGAGTTCTCCGGTGCCGCCTTAGCCGATAGAGCGGAAAGTAAGGCAGCAAAACACAGGAGCAGGGCAAACACAACATTTGACCAAAGACATGAGTCGGAGCTGATGCATATAAGGCCAAACTTCATGACGCCGAACACTCCCTAAGGTATTCGGTCTTTATGAAAACGGGCTGAACAACGCCCTTATTAATAAGCCCCTGGTGTCCATGTACGCGCAAAGTTCTGACGTGGCCGATGCCAAGACGCGAGCCTCCACCTCGGTTATAGCAAGAAACCGGGGGATGTGTATCGACAAGAGACAGTAAAAAAGGTTTACACAGGGTTTTAATCTGAAAAGAATCCTTACAACGGGTCCCTACTGCACGTCTGCGCCTGTGTCTCCGTTGTGCCATATCCTGGACGGGTGTAGCATGGTGTTCATCTGTAAAAGGGAGGAACTTAGTTGAAAAAGATCATGCGAAAATGTACGTTACATTAAATAAACAAAGTACGTTTTTTTTAAATGAATAAGATTGAGCTTTATTGTCTCTTGTTGTACATGTGCCAAGCCCCTTGAACGGGGGCGTGTGGCTAGTAAGCCGTTACGACGAACTCTTCTAGCCATGTCCGGGGTCTGAACGACCTGTTTAGGTGCTTTTCCTAATGAGGCCGGTTTAGTGTGTGGTTGTTAATGCAGCCGCACAATCTTCCGTGCTCGAGGAACACTCGATATTTCCCTTTAATGATATGATGCCTCATGGACTGGGCATTTTAAGTATAAGGGATGCATAATGCGGTATTGCGTTAAAGCGCGCGAAAGCTTCGCGTCCCAGTAGTGCTTGATAGCTGCTTGTGAATGGGGCGATGTGGAAGGTTAGCTTTCGCGGCGGAAGTTGTCGGGTGAGCCGAACATAACTTCTAACCGGAGAGAGCACGTACAATGGGCATCTGGGCATGGCGTCACCCCTTGAAAGGAAGTGTTGCTTTGGCGAATTGTTGTTGGGCCTATCCCCAGTTTGCGGATTGTGTCCTGATATATCAGGTTTAAATCACTGCCGCCGTCCATTAGGACTTGTGTAAAGTGGAGTCCGTCAATTATCGGATCTAATACCAAGGCAGTCTAGCCTGCGTTCCGGATACTTCTAGAGTAATCCTGATGGTCGAAGGTGATTGGTTTTAACAACCAGTGTCGGGACTCCTCTGGGATAGGCCGTGTGGCGCGTATCTCTATAGGTGCCACTATTTTCTCCCTTTTTGTCACGTGAAGTGAATTTACTGTTTTGACTTCTTGTGGGAAGTTCTTTTGTTTTCGGTGCTCGCTTGTGGGGTTCGTCATCGTCCTCGCTTGGTGTGTCGAGCCCCTTGTGTTCGGCGTTGGGTTTGTCGGATTGATTGAAGACCCAACAATCTCTGTGGGTATGGTTTGCAGGCTTCCCGGGAGTACTGTGTATTTGACGTATCTTGTCCAAGATTTTGTTTAAGTTAGCTAGCTCGCCCCTGTTATCTTTGGGGGGCAGCTTTTTCTTATTCTGCCGAAGGCTTTTGAATCCGGCGTTGACTGCCGTGCTCTTCGGGCTGTTTCCCTTGGTCCAGCGCTGGTCCTTGCTGCGTCGCAGTTTCCCATTTCCATCCCTAACTTCGGATGTACTTGGGTCGCTGGTACTGCATCTTGCCAACCAGTTGTTCTCTCCTGCGCAAAAGCGGGTCATGAGGCTTGTTAGTGCGGCCATTGTTCTTGGATTTTCTTGGCCGAGGTGTCTGGCGAGCCATTCGTCTCGGATGCTGTGTTTGAAAGCTGCTAAGGCTTCGGCGTTCGGACAGTCGACTATCTGGTTCTTTTTAGTAAGAAATTTGTTCCAGAGTTTCCGGGCTGACTCTCCGGGTTGTTGAGTTATGTGACTTAGATCATCTGCATCCGGAGGTCGGACATAAGTCCCTTGAAAATTTGCCCGAAAAGCATCCTTGAGCTCTTCCCAACTTCCGATGGTGTTTTCGGTAAGGCTTTTGAGCCAATGCCGGGCTGGCCCTTTGAGTTTGAGTGGTAAGTATTTTATGGCGTTGAGATCATCTCCTCTAGCCATGTGTATGTGGAGGATGTAATCCTCAATCCGCATCGCAGGTCTGTTGTTACGTCGTATGCCTCTATGTTTACGGGCTTGAATCCCGCTGAAATTCATGATCCAAAGACCTCATCAGTGAAACATAGAGGGTGTGCGGCGCCCCTATATCTGGGCGTACCGCGATGTTCGGATATTTGATGTGTTGCATTGCTTGCTAGAGCTTGCTTTCTTGGCCCATAGATAGATCTGGCTGGGCCATCATTTTGATGCGAATCCTTGTGCGGATCACGTGCCGGCTTGTGTGCGGCGTCCTTTGCCGCACTGTGTTGGCCATGGGGTCGTTTGTCCGACCGGGTGGCTTCCTTATTATTTTTTGATTGCGGAGGCTCTAAGGCCTCATCATCAAATTCCGGCAATAATTTTCGCTTCGGATAGCTCTTTGTGTGGCGACTGTCGCCGTATTTGTCTGCGGTGTTGAGTACTTTGCTCCATCTAATTCTGAGTGCATCTTCCGCAGTTTTTCGCTTCTGCTTTTTCAGGCTATGCGCAGCGGCGACGAGCCTTTTTTGGAGGTTCTTCTGCTCCAGCAACTTGTTCGGCGTGACGTCGTTCGGACTGTTGTCTTCGCCGGGGACGGGTTGTCTATCCAAGTTGCCCTGTTCGGGCGGTTGCTCAATGGCATGTTCTTCGTCCGCCGGTTCACCCTGCTCTATGGCTGGGTCTGTATGGCTGTTTTCTCTGTCGAGGTGGGGTTTGGAGCGGCGCTTATGCCGCCGCTTTGATTGCTTTTCGAGGGAACGGTCCCTCGTTGCGTCCCTTTGTTCCTCGTCGTCGTTTCCTTTAGGTGTATCAACCATGTATACATCGTGAGATGGGATGGTTGTCCAGTGGCCTATAGGCGATGGTTCCTATTTGTCTCCTACATCGTCGTCCATACCGTCGATGTCTTCGGAGTCGAAGTTAAGCATGTCGGTTAAATCATCGACAGTGGCTACAAAGTGGGTGGTGGGTGGGCATTGAATTTCTTCGTCGTCCGCATCCCAACCTTCCTGATAATAGTCCGGCCGGGGTTCTCCTGATAAAGAGAGAGACTTTAGTGAATTCAGAATGTCGCCGAAAGATGTCCGCGGCGGTGAACTCCATTATCGGCGCCCAATCAGATTCGATTGGCAGGGGCGCGGAAGGTTCGGAGTCCGGAAAGGAGCCCGGCACCTTGGAGTCACGAGCGTCGCAAAGGACGGGTATGTTGTTCGGCTCGATCGCCGTACAGATTGCAGCCCCCGAGGCGGTGTCCAGCCACCCATCCTCGATTGGCGCAATCGGCTCCGAGCTAAGGGTCGGAGCGGACACGGGTGCGGCCTCTAGGACACTGTTCGGCGGCAGAGCTAGATCATGCCCATCATAACAGTGCGACGCGCTTGGCTGTGGCTCAAACCCGTCGAAGATCAAGTCTCCACGGACGCCGGCCGTGTAGTTCAAACTTCCAAATCTGACCTGACGGCCAGGGGCGTAGCTTTCAATTTGCTCCAGATGGCCAAGCGAATTGGCCCGCGGTGCAAAGCCACCGAATACGAAGATCTGTACGGGGAGAAAAGTCTCACCCTGGACCGCGTCGTTGTTGATGATCGAAGGAGCCATCGGGCCTAAAGGTGACGGCTACGAGGAACTCTCAATGAAAGCACCAATGTCGGTGTCAAAACCGGCGGATCTCGGGTAGGGGATCCCGAACTGTGCGTCTAGGCGGATGGTAACAGGAGACAAGGGACACGATGTTTTTACCCAGATTCGGGCCCTCTCGATGGAGGTAAAACCCTACTCCTGCTTGATTACTATTGATGATATGGGTAGTACAAGAGTAGATCTACCACGAGATCAGAGAGGCTAAACCCTAGAAGCTAGCCTATGGTATGATTGTTGTTCGTCCTACGGACTAAAACCCTCCGGTTTATATAGACACCGGAGAGGGTTAGGGTTACACAAAGTCGGTTACAATGGAAGGAGATCTACATATCCGTATCGTCAAGCTTGCCTTCCACGCCAAGGAAAGTCCCATCCGGACACGGGACGAAGTCTTCAATCTTTTATCTTCATAGTCCGGGAGTCCGGCCAAAGGTCATAGTTCGGCCATCCGGACACCCCCTAATCCAGGACTCCCTCAAGGCCCATTTAGTAAATCGGCCTGATATTAGTTTCGGCCTGTTAAAAGCCCGTCATATAGTTGGGCCTAACTACAGCCCGGTTTGCATCCGGCCTGCTCGCAGTCGATATCAGATTGGGCCAAACAAGGACCGGGACAATTTTGGCCTGTTAAAAGCCCGTGATTTGATTCGCACAATCATGGGTCGGGGTCCATTTCGGGCTGTTGCCGACCAGTGAGCTGTTCGGCACGTTCAGGCCCAACCTACTTCTCAACCTCCTAAAAGCCCATTGAGTTTTCTTGCGAAAAGAGGGCCGGGGGTTACTCGGCCTATTAAAGGCCCTAATCTACTAGTGGGCCAGTTTGACGGGGCCCATGATGCGGATCATACATCGTGATTGCATGACGGCCTGATTATGTACCATAATTTTACGGTTTGGCCGCTTTACTGCGAAGACAAGATATATATACAGTAAAATAACTGCAACATCATGAATAAGAAAAAACCTAGACTATACAATAAAGAAATTACGGCATATTACATCCACTGGGCATCAAAGTTTGCCACTATGATAATAAAGCACAAGCAGACATCAGATTACATACATTGGGCATCAAAGATCGCCACCAGTGCAAATAAACAAGCCGATAAAATAATATACAAAACCGACAGCACTTCAATAGTGTTCAAGAAAGGTTAGCCCTGCTGGCGACGTGAAACGCAAGCACCTGAGCAAGATGATGAGACTGCGCTTGTTCAACACTTATATCTTCCTCACTCTGAAAGATAAACAAGCAGACATATGACAGGTTTTGCACATAAAAGTATCAGTGCTGACAATTCATCACATTTGTTACTGACGAATAAAGTGACACAGTTTAAAAATGCATTAACACAATATGGTATTGTTCAGGTCAAGATATGGCAGGAAATGACATTGTGGAGTTGGCAGCTTCACGACACCACTTGATTACAGATCAAGAACTCATAAGTGTCAATGGTTAGTGTGTTGTCAATTTATCCCATTTCAGATTGGCAAATAAAGAGACGGTTTAAATAATAGTAGAATGATATGACATTGTTCATAGTTAAGACATTGCAGAATATGACATTATGCTGTAGTGGGTAGGTTCACCACACCACTGGATTACGGATGAAGAACAGAAGCATACATGCAGTGCAAAAGAAGATCACTTGCTCTGTATAGTTTAACTAGCTAAATGCCCGTGCTTTGCTCCGGGCAACAATATAGATACATGAATTAAATAAATCATTTAGCACTGAGATGACAAATAAGAACTGAATAGCAGTATGGGATGTTATCATTGGAATACCATGTGCATAAGAAAGATCTCCGTAACTGTAAGAGAACCCAGTTGACTAATTGTAAAATCAACGAGAATGGTATAGAATGGAAAGAGACATGCCACATCTCTCCCCCATGAAGAAGGAAAGACAAACAACAATGCTGATGGAGAGCATAAATTGTAGCCTATTAATAGTACATAGCATGGATGAAAAGCTTGAATGTATGACAGGTGGTTATATGACATATCCATGATTTAGCACACATATATGATCTTAAGAACTGGTAAAACACTGCACCTATTATCGTGATGATACAAAGTGTCTGATTTAACACATAGAGTCGAGTCAGAGTCAATCCTGACTATGCTTTATCTTTCCTCCTCCACAAAAAAAGATCTCCCTCCGCCCATATAAGCAAATATCTGTTTTATGCTCTTAAATATATTTTTATTTAACACCTACTAAAGAACCATGGGAAATTAACTGACACCAATACCATACCACAACAAAACATATATCAGATTAAAGAGAGCAAAGGTAGACTGCTTCGCTTACCAGTGATAAGGAAGACTAAGGTGAGAGCCGATTTAAAGCCAGCATCCACCCATCCATTAAGCACCTACTTCTTTGATCGTCTGAAGGTCTAATATGCGCATATGATCTGCTGCTCAAACAATCCACCAATTTCTAAACTGGCAATGAAAAGCTAGCTAGTCAAACCTTGATAGCCCAAGACTACTTATAACATAGAAAGATAAGGGCAAAGGGAGGACTAACGTTGCTGCTTCGCTTTCCCCGGCGGCACAGGTCATGCACGCACAGACTCATCCAAGGCGCCGGCCAACTCCTGCACAACATCTCTCCGACCGTCGCATCACCCGAGCCCAGCTTCTCTTCCACCGAGTCCCTTTGTTCACTTGACTTCTACATCATCACATGCCTCCCAGCCAAGCCCCAACACACACACACGCGGACAACCCAACCCCTGCACATGCACGCCCAACCAGACCCATCGCGCGCCCCTGCAGCCCAACCCCATCGCGCGTGCCGCCCTTCCAATGCATGATCTTCTCCAATGCCTCCCGTCGCCGGAGTCCGTCCTTGCAAGCACATCTCATGGGTGCGTCAGACTTGCTTGTTGATGCCCAGGCAAAGTAGTGGTGGGATCGACATAACTCATGAGTGTGAATTCGGCCGGGTAAAATACGGTGATAGAAGAAAGGAATTTGTACCACGGTGATAGAAGAAAGGAAGGAGATAGAAGAAAGGAATTGATCTAAAGAAGGAAGGAGATTGATCGTGAGTTATTGTATTATCAAATCAGATTTTATATTACCATGCATGAATTGATTGCATTTGGTTACCATACGTGAATTATTTGTTTTTATTAAAGAAAGGAATAGAAAACCAAGGACAAAACCGGCAGGGAGAAAACCGGTGGGGAGAAAAGAAAATCGATTGAGGGGAGAAGGGGGTCATACTACAGGTTGGACGAAGCGAGGGGGACGTAAGAGGGGAGAGGGAACCTTACGTTTCTTTTACATAGTAGAGGTGGGGAGAAAAGAAAATCGATTGAGGGGAGAAGGGGGTCGTACTACAGGTTGGACGAAGCGAGGGGGACGTAAGAGGGGAGAGGGAACCTTACATTTCTTTTACATAGTAGATATTTACATGGTATGAAGAAGGAACTTGGTTGTACAACTGAAAACTTAAATTGAGAAGGACAAACTTTTGTTTATGAACTACATAATAAACTTTAAACATGCAATTTGATGCAAACACCAAAAATAAACAGTTGTTGCATTCATGCCTAACCAAATATACACAACAAAGTTTGAAGGCTTGAGAAGGACAAACTTACATTACTGGTGAAGACAGGCTCTATAAAGCCCTTGTCCATGCTGATCTTGGGGCAATTCAAGAAGTTTACCACAGAATCTTCTTCATAAGCATTGCCTTTATTCTACATTTTGTTAAGAGTATATATAGATGTGATAATATACGAAAAAATGGAGAATATTTAAGATAAGATGAAGAGTGATGCTACATAACCAAGTAGCTATAAATGTATGTGCAGCGATACAGGCAAAAGGCACAGCCAAGAGCAATGCACAGCTAAACTTCTTCAAGTACCAACCTTATGGTAAGAGTAAATATAGATCTGATGTGTAGAAAATGGAGGGCAAAGGAAAATAAGCTGCAGAGTGATGGTACATGAACAACTACCTGTCAATATAAGTACACTGATAAAGGACAGCATGTACTTATAAGAACAATGCAGAGCTAAAAAAATTCATTGTCATTGGATATATTCTACACTAATGTAACCATTCATACATATCAGATAATTTGGAGCGAACAGTTGATAAGCAAGCTATCATGCATACTGCTGTCACATAATGAACCAGGTATGTATGCAAGTAAAGTGATACAGGACAACAGGTACTAACAAGAGCAAGGCAGTGGCCAGCATATTTGCGATATCCTGTCATTCTTTTCAAACCGGAATTCTTCTTCGAGCAGATTTCCTGCAAAAAAGATCTGTAAAGCACATGCGGAAAAGTAGAAGTTCAAATTGTCATGTGATTTCATAGACAGTACCTCATCCTGGGAACGAGACCAGTGCATAACAAGGTTTTTCCATTCAATGTCTTCTAAATTTAGCACATGAGACTTCACCAGAAATTCGTCTATAGACTTGCCATCAAAGTGTGATTTCCTCAGGTAACACCGATACTGCTGCAACGCTTCCTTGAAAAGCACAAGCAAGCTTTGCTCGTCATGACTATCCAGATTGACCCTCGCCTAGTTACAACAATGTAATGTAAATCATTGATGTGTTCGATCAGCAGAAAACAGGAAAATAATAACCATGAATAATAGCACTTACACGTAAGTTGGACAAGAAGATGTGAAAATGGTGTTTGTCTTCACTATAATCTTCCCATGATGGGAATATATGCACGTAGTCCCTAACAACATTGAAAGCATTGTATTTTAAACTGTGAGTAAATGGAATGGGGTTCCAATCTGCAGGAATTGGCCGTCTCTGCAGTTTGGATAGGTCTTCGGCCGGTGGACTTGTTGTACTTTTTGCTGGAGTGGGATTTTTCTGTGGTACTACTGGTGCTATGGCAAATGAAATCGGTATACCTTTTACTGGAGTGCAGGTCCTGTGTGGTGGGGCTAGTGGTGTGGCCAGTGAAGTATGGGTACAGTCTGCTGGAGTCGGTCCTACATTTTGTGTCACTGGTTGTACAACCAATATAAGTGGGGTGCTGTCTGATTTCTCCGGCACCACCATGTTTTTCAAGGACTTTGTTGGTGCTCCTTCAGGTTCGGCAATCACCCTCTTCCTTTTTGATGTCTGATGCACAAGAACAACATTTGAGTGGAAAAACATGGTATGATGACAGATGGAATATGTATTTATAATGGATGGGCATGGCATATCGAGTTATATGACGAGTAAACTAAGCAGATGGCGGTGCAACAAAGTAAAAGAAATGCAAAACAACATATGCAAGATACGCGCAATCAATAAAACCTTGCCAAATTAGAACAGGTACCTTGATGGGTGAACAGGACAGGCCATCTGCCTTTGACTCCTCGAGGTTAGAATAGTCATTAGGATGATATTCTGACAAAGAATCAACAGGTGGGGAGCGTATGAGTTTCATTGCTTCCAGAATGGCACTCAATGCCTTGGTGCCAATTTTGTAAGTCATTGCAGTGTTCCACAATATTCTTACGATGCTGGATTCTGATATTCACCGTAATTGCGTACAATATCCGAGAACCATGAAAACATAAATAGTTGTGAGATTATCTTTGTAATGCAGATGATATTCTAATATAGGGGCACCTGTAAACACTTGTGTGTCTTTATCCGGATTCTGATGAGAGAGCTCATGTGTGCTGTAATATGGTGCGTGCATTTATATAATCTGGCACAAGTACACAAAAAAGGATCCAGAAGTAAGGATAGCTGGCAGATGACAGGTTCATAATATACTGTATAGAGAGTTTATTACCAAACCATGATAACAACAGCACACAGCAACTAGGCAGATCATAGTGTACATAACAGGGGTACACCATAACCACGATATATAAATCGGGAAAGTGGATCTGGCTTGAAAATACGGTGTTGTATTGCCGCTAGTAATTGAAAGCCTATCGATCACGTATAGGCCAACTCTATCAGCTGTTGACTGCAGATGTCCCTGCGCCCCTTCCTGACAAGGAACATACTGTACGTACTAAATACAGAATAAACAAAGAGGAACATGTTAAAGAACAGAAGAGGAAGCATATTCTTGAGGTTCCGCTTCATTGCATACAATGTTGGTTGCCCACTCATGATGAATCACAGCACCCAAAGAAATGCAATTCCATGTTGTCTCTCTATATGTGGCAATTTTGAACAAGAGTCATTAGGATCATATTCTGAACAAGAGTCAACAGGTGGGGAGCGTATGAGTTTCATTGCATCCAGAATGGCACTCAATGCCTTGGTGCCAATTTTGTAAGTCATTGCAGTGTTTAGCTTCAAGAGTGGACTGCTGCTAGTGTGACACAAAGCAGCTACACAGATCATTGTGTAGATATAACGGGAAAACCTTAAGCATCAGAGTAAAATCAGCAAAGTGGAACTTGCTGGAACATATGTGCTAGTTTGCCGGTACGGCTAGAAAGGCTTCGGATACCATCTCTCTTCAAGTGAAGGTGCGGTACTGTTAATACCAGTGTAACTCTCAAAGGCGACACAGCTCCCCGCATTTCCTTGCTATTCTTATAGGATTCAAGTGGGCAGGCCACTACAAATCCCATTCCTATGTTTACAAGATCCTACGAATCAAAGAGGCTCAAAGTGTCCATCACAACCGACCGTATAGACCTCTACACTGCAAATCTCCCTGCTCATCTTCAGTACAAGGAACATACTGTACTACTATCAAACTCCTTCCTTTCCAAAATATAAGTCTTGGTAGAGATTTCCACCATGGATCACATACAGATGTATCCAGATACATTTTAGAGTGTAGATTCACTCATGTTGCTCCTTATGTAGTCCATGGTGGAACCTATACAAAGACTTGTATTTAGGAACGGAGAGAGTACATATTAAAGAAGAACGGAAGAGGAACATGGTAAAGAAGAGCAAGCAGATTTTGGATAATAAAATGTTGGTTGCGCAGTGCCCACACATGATGAACCAGAGCGCATTAAGAATGCAACTCCCAGCTGTCTCTCGACCATTTCAGGCGGTTGGATGAAGATCCTACGTCTCCTAACCCATCTTCTTCCTTGTCTCTGATTCTTCCCATACAGAACACCGCACGGGCCGCCGGCCGGAGCACCGGCTCCCACCGTCTGTGTTCCTCCGCCACCCCCGCCCCCACCTCCGCCCCAACCCCCACCCGCATCGAGTTTTCTTCGTTCGGCGAGGCCCCACAACCACCTGAGCCCCTTCGTTCGCACCGGCGAACTCCGGCGAGCTCTGAAAAATTTAGTCTACTGTGATTTAACTAGTGTGGAATACAAAAGGGGAAAACCATAAGCATTGGGAGTATAGTGTTGAGCGTGCCATGGCGGATCTGAAGGTGCAACCGGACAAAGGGAACTTCACAACCAAGACAAGAAATCAGAGTAAAGCAGTGGTGATCTATTTTCTTGCTGCGATAAATAAGTTGAGCAGATACGAAAGAGTACCGCCTACAGTGCGTCATTGCACGATGTCATCTGCTGAGAATTTGACGGTGCTGCGGTAGCGATGGCTGTCGGCGGCGTGGAAGCAGATCTAGGAGGGTAGACGGTGGCGGCGGGGCGCGGTGGACGAGACGGTCGTAGGAGCGGCGCCGGCAAGGTGGACGATGGCGGGGATGAAGCGAGAGGACGGGATGCAAGGATCCCGGTCCAAAGCCGTGGATGAGAGAGGTCGATCTCTTGTAATGGACGGCGGCGTCGGCGTATCAGCTTCGGCATGGTAGAGGAGGACGTCGGTGGATGGGGTGGCGGGCGGCAGCGGACGGAGGAGGGTGGGGTGGAGAGGGTGTTTTGGCGCCCACGGAGTATGAATGGGGAAAAGGGAGGTAGAGACGAAAGGGGGGAACCATGTATTCAGGGGGCGCTTGTCTCAAATGCGAGGAAATTTACAAACTTAGCCCCCGTTTCAAATTTCTACTACATCACGGCAACATTAGTCGGTTGGGGATAGGACGGTAATCTCACATACACCGAATATTTTTCGACGAGAGTTTGTTTTTGGCGCCCACCGTGTATATGAATATGAATCGGGGAGGGAGTCGATTTCGGCCGAGGACACACTGTGTTTTGGCGCCCGTGTATGAATCCGGGTGAGAGGAGGTTACTTCGCATTTGGGTGAAATTACAAACCTACCCTTATCAAAACCTATAGAAATCTAGCAGATAGGCTTTGCGTGGCAGGGATAGGCAGTAGTAATTTCCATCTCGCAGATTTTGCTTTCGGGCGGTTACTGCGAATTTCCCCGCTTCGTTCAAATTTTGCAGAGTGCATTTATGCTTGTTCCAACTCAATTCGAATCCCGTTTGTATTCTATTTTTGCCGATAGTATGGATTCAAAAAAATCTAACCAAATTATGTTCTATTGAAGTGTATGGATCAGTAATATCTACATATTAAATAACATAGATGTGCGTGAATTCATATGAGTATGCATGTTTGATAGATCAATTTTGGTTCGAGTATGGATTACATGTATCATCGTCTCGAATTCAAATATTTGAATCCCTTTTATGTTCACTCCTTTCACGCCCATCTCTCTCGCATGCATGCTCCTTCATGTAGGTATCACTCTCTTTTCTCCAGCTCACCCGCGCGCTCACTTCATGTTTCTCCTATCCTCGCAAACATGGTCTCTCGACGTCTCCCTTGAGAAGTGTCACACTCTCCCTATCATTATACATTACACAGTTTTCATTATCTCTCACGTCTATATTGTTATCTGGTATCACTCGGTACCTAAGCTTTCTTTTTCACCGCCACACACACAGTGTCCACTCGTCTTTCACTTTGTCTTTCTCTCTATGGGATTCTCTCACACACCCTATATGTCTCTAGATATGACTCATACCACTAAAATTAATCTCTCTCTCTCTCTCTCATGTAGACACAACATTTGTTGCGGTCTCCTTTTCTTCTCCATCCCAGACTGACATTATTCATTTGTTTACCGATCAGACAACCCCCCCCGCCAATCTCTCTCTCTCACACACACACAGACACACACACACAACTCCTGCTTCCACTCCCCTTCCCGACCACCGTCTCTCTCTCTCACACACACACAAAACCCTCGCTTTCGCACCCCGACTCGTATTTCTCTCACAAACATTTATCGACTAGCCTCTAGATAAGTTTATACACCCGCACACTCGTGCTTCCACTCCCCTTCCCGACTACCGTCTCTCTCTCTCTCACACAAAACTCTCGCTTTCGCACCCCGACTCGTATTTCTCTCACAAACATTTATCGACTAGCCTCTAGATGGGTTTATACACCCTTTTTCGTGCTTCCACTCCCCTTCCCGACTACCGTCTCTCTCTCTCTCACACAAAACTCTCGCTTTCGCACCCCGACTCGTATTTCTCTCACAAACATTTATCGACTAGCCTCTAGATGGGTTTATACACCCGCACACTCGTGCTTCCACTCCCCTTCCCTACTACCGTCTCTCTCTCACACACACAAAACTCTCGCTTTCGCACCCCGACTCGTATTTCTCTCACAAACATTTATCGACTAGCCTCTAGACAGGTTTATACACCCGCACACTCGTGCTTCCACTATCGCATACATGTCTCTCTCCCGCTCCTTGTATCTATGTAGATTTTTCTTCCCTTCTTGAGACACGCCCTCTCGATCATGCACACACACACTATCGCCTCATTTTAAGCTGATACCTATCACACACACACTCCTTGTGTCTTTGTCACACATGCACTCCGTCCTCCTTCACTCTCCCTCTCTCTCACACACACATGGGCTTTTTGCAACAACTAGCAAGATGCCCATGTGTTGCATGGAACATCAAGATGCATTTGTATGACTAGTTTATCTTGTGGGGGGGAGGATGAACGAGGGAAGGCCGTATTTGCAAATGTGGAGAGGGGTGTGGGTATCTTTTTGCAAAATTGCCATAGTTTCCTTCCTATCCGTCAGATCTAGATCGGACGGGCTATATTGCAAGATGGTAGGCACACCATCATCACCGACAATGCTTTTTATAAGAGTAGGGATAAAAATAGAGTTGGTGATGATGGTGGGCCTGCCATCCTGCAATGTAGGTCATCTGATTTGTATCTGACGGATAGGAAGGAAAATATGGCAATTTACCCGCACTCATCACCACATTTGCAGATAAGGCCTTCCCCCGTTCATCCTTTTCTCCAACAAGATCTTGATGTTCCGTGCAACGCACGGGCATCTTGCTAGTAAGAGTAGAAATTAGACATATACCACTTCTCGAATCTTGAAACCAACAACATTCCTCCCTTATCCCATCACCGCCAAAGGAATATATTTTGAGTGAAACATAACATATTTTTAGTGATATCGATTTCAAAACTAGACTTTTTTCCTATCAAATCGGTGAATATGTATTATTCTACTTTGATCGTGTGGCAACGCATTGGCACATTGCTAGTAGTTATTATAATTTTTTGGACACTAGACAAACGGTGGAGTACATATACGAAGAGAAGAGGCGCATGCACGTAGTCGGCCTCTTGCTGTCTTGCACACTTAGTGTTACGTAAAGGCGACATTAACAAATAAACCCTGGGACCCTAGGTGCACGATTGCTGCATTCGCGGGTACAGGGTACGTGGTGGAGCACCTTTGTAGGAATAGTCAGCTCGCTTGATAATTTGATCCGTAGGAGTTGATGGTCGGGACCACAGGTGAACGACTTGGAGGCGGTGGCTCGCCAGTTGCCACAGATCGAGTAGCCATGTTTAAAATATCATATTTTTAGCGGGGTTAAGAGTTCCGATTTTCAATGGTGCGTTTTAAGTACTAAGTAGTTTTTAGAACGATTGGTATGGACCGAAAATGGAATTCATAGTACTACGTACCTCGCTGGCGTACGGTTGTATGGGTTTATGTTGCGAGATGTTGAACCTGGTAGTTCTAGGGAAAATACTATGGTTTAGATTTAGATGGTGGTTTTCAGTAGTGAAAATCGGAAGAGGAAACCCTTCTTTGATTTTAAAAAAAACTACATTCTGGTTATTAGTTCCCATCGTATTTTGGGTCAAAGTTTGTCCACGAATTTTACTTGTAAAATGTGAATGGGAAACGACATTTTGTTATACCAAAATAGAAAAAGGACTGGAGGGGTGATTGCTCTGACACGGACGCGACCTCTCATAGCGCAGGCATTGAACCGGCGCGCCGGCCAAGAGGGCCCCACTCGCTGCAGGCCCGGCTGAGCACGCCTCCTCGCCACGTGCAACCAGCTTAAGACTGCTTTGTCTGTTATTGTTTGGAATGTAATTGTTGTTATTACATGACCCGAAAAAAATATTTTGTGCCACATCAGTAGATGCACGGACATCACAACAGGCATGCTGACTGGATAAACATTTGAACCTAGCTATTATGAAGGAAATTTTGTATTGACAACAGTTTTAGATAGCAGGAGACGCCTAGCCTGCTCTGCCTCTGCTAGCTTATTTCTGGCTTCTTCCATCTCTTCTTTGGCTTGGGTGAAGAGAGCATCTGATTACTCTTTTCGCTTCTTCAGGAACTCAGCTACATTCTCAAGGGCTGCTGCACGCTTTCTTTCAGCCTTTACTAGAGCCACGAGGACACGAACAGCTGACGACTCCAATTCGGCTTGTGTGTAATCCAGCATCATCTGGGAGTTTGCACCTTGTGTCTAATCCAGCATCATTAGGGAACTGGCACCTTGTGTGTAATCCAGCCTCATTTTGGAAGCATGATCTCGAGGTTGACCATACTTCCCTCCTCGCAGGAACTTCATCCTGACACGAAGCTACTTCTTTTTTAGATCAATACTCAGAGCAACCCAGATCCATTTAGTAGAAGCCAGATAAACAGAACTCTGAGAAGTGAACTCGAAAGGCAAAAAAATATAAAAACATACTACAAGGTGAGAACACCCACTTCCTACATCAAGCTAAAAAAGAAAGCATTAGGACGATTAAGACTCTTCTTATTACACATCAAAGAACACCAGGCTTAAGAGAAATAGAAACTACAACATATACACATCGAAGAACACGAGGCTAAACGAAAGTAATTGAAAGGGTGTTATTTACCAAAGCTCGTTTTACAGGTTCGGTGTAGCTCCTCTTTAACTTGCCATGCTCCTTGAAGATGTCCCCAATATCCCATGTTTGGTCTTCATTGCTACTCTGCATGTTCGCACTTGTGGTTTTTAAATCTCAACTTGACAAGAAAAATATATTACTAGTAATACTCGCGCATCTTGTGGGCAACATTAAAGCACTCGTCTGCCATCTTAGAGCATCTCCAACAGAATCTCAACGCGCTGTGCTTTAAAAAAGTGTTTACAGTGCTGAGATTGAGAAGTAGATAGACTAGAGAGTAGAGGATAGTTCTCAGCATTGATAGATAAAAAAATAGATAATTCAACTACTCCTCGTCGTCCGACTCCTCCTTGTTGATATCCTCCTCCGACGTCTGACTGTAGGCGTGAAGATACCGATCGTCGTCGGATTCCCAGGGCGACGCTGCTCCTAGCCTTATGTTGAATTGAGTGTCCGCTTTTCGCCTACGCTTGTCCTCGCGATAAGCGGCTCGCTCCGCCCTCCTCTTATCCCTCTCCACCCTCCTTTGCGCATAGAACTCATGCTCGTTGATGATGTCCTGCGGGAAGTGTTGGCGCCACAACGCCATGGCTTCCTTGTCCATCTCGGCGATGCCGAGACGGTGCTCCCGCCTCCGGTTGTCGCGACGATCCTCGTCGGTGCTAAGCCGCGGCAGAGGCGCGAACTCCTGCGCCCGCTCCCGTGTCGGCACGTTGGTGAAGTTCAATCTTCTATGAGGCCACCGGAGGCGCCACGCCGCCGTGTCATACGCGCGGGCGGCCACGTTGGTGGTGTCGAAATTGCCGAGGCCGAGGCGCATCCCGCGGAACCGGATCTCGGTGGAGAAGCCGACAGGGGGGGCGCGCGCGGACGCCGCGGTATCCCCAAGTTTCCCGGCAACACGGTGGCATGGTGGCGCGGCGGCGGTGAGGCGAGAAAGAGCGGGGAGAGAGCGGTGGCGAGGCACAGAGCAGGGAGAGAGTGGTGGCAAGGCACAGAGCGGTGGGAGGGCGCGCCGGACGCCGCACGCCAAAACTAGCACAACGCGATACAGGAGCGACGCACAATTACAAGCTGATATTTTGTTGGACAATGGAGGCTATAATCAAATACTTTTACGGGAACAATAGCACCCAGGAAATTTGAAGGGTAGGTATGAACAAAATTGGAACTGCACACGTACTGCTAAGTGATTCAATACAAACATTACCAATCGAGGAGTAGAACGATGGTCGCGGCGGCCTCTGTGAGTCATGGTCAGCAACGGGAGTCAGTTCATTGTCCATGACGGTGGTGCTTCTGCGCTTGGCGTCGGCTTCCGGGAAGCAGATCCGACACCTTGGAAGACGATGCCGGGGAAGAGGCTCCCTCAGACGCATTTGACGACGTGGACGGACCGCTCCAAAGGCGGCGTATGAGGTCGCCGATGAGGCAGAATCTGTTGTGGTGGACGAGTGCGCCCGATGTAAAGGGGATGAGCACGAAGGCTGTGGTGCCATGGAGAAGTCTATTTTGCGGTGGGGATAGAAAATGGGGAGTATTCAGGTGTACTACTCTGGGTGCCGGGGTGGGGTTGGCTGGGTAGGGTGAACCAGAATTTATGAAAACAGCCCCCTACCAAGCGTCATCCTTAGGCCCGATCCGGTGGCTATGATGGTAACTTCCCACTGCTCGAATCAGGGTCGCCGGAGATGTCGGTGCGGGGACGACACCTATGGGATCACAAGAATCCCTACTACGGTTGCGGGCGCGGGGTCGTGAGAAGAGCGGATCAAACAGATAGCACACGGGTTCTTTATCCAGGTTCGGGCCGCGAGGCTGCGTAAAACCCTACTCCTGCTTTGGTGGTTTGTTTATCTGTGTTCTTGAACTAGCTATGCGGCGTGAGGAGCTCCAAAAAGCCGAATCCTCCTCCTGGTCGCCTCGGGCCTCCTTTTATAAGGAAAGGGGTTGCCACGATGGCACACAGGAGGTGGAAAGGGTACAGTGATGCGAGTTTATCCCTCGCATTACATGACAAGGCGCATTTAATGCGTCTTGCTTAGGTGTCCTTGCTTTATCGGGACGGGGAGAGCCCAGTCTCGTCGTCGCCCGCTCCCTTCGTGTTGACACGCGGCATACAGCCAGCGGTGCCTGTGGTGCCATGTAGGCAGGCAGGCAGCTGAGGTGGCGCAGCGGTGGGTCTCCACAAAGATCCGCTTGCTGCCACGCAGGTGCCTGCCCAACTGGTTGGGTCGGCAGCTGCATGTGAACGACGGTGAAGGTTTGATAGGCGTGGGCCTGATGGTGGCCCTACGGGTGCCCTTGGCGAGGGCCTCTTCGTAGCCCCGACAAGGGTCTTGCCGCGGCGCCTACTGTCATCCCCGGCAAGGCTCTTGCCGGGGGCCTTGTGGTCCTCCTTGGCTGGGATCCCGCCAAGGGTCGTCATCTTCTATAGTGTGTATCTGATCTTGAATGTCTTCACAAAGATCTGCATGCCACCAAGGGATGTCTCCCGAATCCTTGCCCTATGGGGGCAGTGGACTCAAGGGTGATTCGCTCCGTAGGTGTGGGCGAGCTGCCACGGCAAGGGTCTTGCGGGTTTGCTAAAACCGCCCCGGCAAGGATCTTGCCGGGGGAGTCCGCTTCGTCCCCTTTGCTCTTTGTGGCCTTGGTCTTGGCGTCGTTCTGCTCCTTTCGTGCTTCGGCCTTACCTTGGCTCACCTCCCTCGCCTTGCTCAGTGCGGCGGTGCCCGCGGCTCGGACTGCCCGTGCACAGTTATAGGGGTACAAAAAGTGTACCCCTCTTTTTGTACACCGACAGGAGCCCCCGGGCCTGGGCCACACGTAAGCGCAATCACGTCGTTGTGCTAGGCCCAAAAACTGTGCGCGGGCAGGCGGGGTAGTTTTTGCCGCGGTAAGTCTCTTCGCGCGCTGCGCTTCCCATGCCTCCCGCGCGTGGCTCGGCGTGGGGAGGCGTGCGTGACGTGGGCGGCATGCACGGGGCTGAGCTCTGCGCGGATGCGTCACGTCGTAGTAAAAGGGGGCGGTTCGCGCCTTCCCCATAAACGGAGGGAGGCGTGGAGGCGCGGCCCATTTACTGAACGGGGCCGGGGCATGGTCTTCAAGGCGTCCACTCCCCACGATCACGGGGTGGGGAGAGGTCGCCTCACCCGTCGCCTTTGTCCCGCATGCCCGCCACGTGGTCTTCATGCGCTTGGGGTGGCGAATGGTGGAGGCGGGAAACCGGGCCGTCGCGGGCCGGGGCAGCGGGTTGGTCCCATTTCCCAGCGCCTTCTGCATCTTGATTGGCTGAGCAGGGTGGCCGAGCCCCCACCCCGTTCCTTTATAAAGAGCGGGGGGGACGGCGTCCCGCACTCTTCCATCTTCTCCTTCCTTCAGCTTCTGCTCCCCCCCTCCATCCGCCATGGAGAGAGGGAATCCTGGCCCTTCAACGGTGGCGGCAAGGGTCGCCGCTCGAAAACGCGTCCTTCCTTCTCCTTCACCTGCGGTGGTAGAGCCAGCCGCGAGGGGAAGGGGGAGGGGGCGAGGCCGCGGGCGAGGCCGTGGGCGAGGCCGAGGCGCCAGGAAGAGGAGAACGGGCGGCGCGCCGGTCTCGCCTCCGCCAGTAGTTCCTCCCCCCATGGAGGGCCATGTTAGGGATGACCCTTGCGAGTTCTTCGTCAGGCTGCGCCGGCCACCTCGCCGTCGCCTTCGTCTCCCGACTCCATTCGCGAGCAAGATGGAGCTGGATCCGCCGGAGTCATTGCGGTTGCACATGAGGGGCTGTTGGATCAGCGGTACGCGAGTTCGCGTCGACTTTCCAGCCCCTCAAGTGATGTATCTTGGTCGAGGGTGGAAGACGTTCGCTCATATCCACCGCTTGACGGCGGGGCTCACTCTCCATTTCATGCTGATGGAGGGCGGCCTCCTCTCTGTCAAGGTCTTCGGGTGCTTCAGGACTCGGGCAAGGTGCTGCGTGGAGAGCTCTTCTAATAGCGAAGACTCCTCCTCGGGCGGGAGTGGCGAGGAGGCCAGCGGCAGCGACGACGAGGGTAGCAGGTGGCAGGATGACGGGTCCGACTAGGTGTCGGGCACCGCTCCGTGCGGCACCGGCGATCCATCATCCGTGTCACCGGCTTCCTGAACTTCTTGGGGTCGTCTCCTTGGGCGGCTGGCGTTGGGAGGCTGCGGTAGAGGAAGAGGGCGGGCGGCAGGGCCGTCAAATCGGAGCACGCGGGCACCGACGCCTATGATGCGTGCTGACGTCCTGTTGCCTCGTCTTCGAGCTCTGCTTCGGTGCCGCCATCACCATCCAGCCTTCGGACGGCCACCGAGATGTTCTCTTGGTGCCTCCTGCCACCCATAGCTCGCCTAGGCGCCCCTTTTTCCCTTTTCGCCTCCTTGACCTGCCTCCTGAGGAGAGGGACAAGAAAGGGATTACGGGCACCTTATCTCTTTTTAGTTTGTAAGCATTTGGGCCTTAGTTGAATTTAAAACTTGTAATCCCATCATTCATGTTTTTCATTCCCCATGGGCTGTACATGAGCGGAATGTTTTTAGTGAAAAGAGGATGCTTGACGGGTCAATTGTTTGCGGGTAGAACCCACGACAAGGAGTAAATCCTTGATATCCCTAAGATAAACATTTCCTTGCCCAGCAACAGGCCCTGCCGTCTTCCCACTTCGCTCGACCTTTCTCACACTTTCGGCGGAGGCACGGATGAGGTGGGCTCAGGCTCCTCGTTTCATCCTTTTGCTGCCGCCACTACGACCAAACCTGGCCCCAGGAACGAGCCCTAGGGCCTAGAGTTTTAGGGGAGCACGGTAGCTTTGGGAAAAAACGAGGTTTCACATACCTCAGTCCATAAGGGAATGCATGATAAGGGATGAAGAACTTATCTGAAGTTGTAGCCCCTGGCAACTCTGGTTTGCCGTGGGTGAATCTTTGTACTTGCAGCCCCCGGCAATACTGGCTTGCCGGGGTCTAGAGATGTCGGTCTGTCCCTCTTTTCTTTTTCGTTCTCAAGTGATCCGACAAGGATATCTGTGAGTCCTGCGAACCAAAGAAGACCAAAGAACGGCAAAGAGACGCACACTCGACCTCTAAGCTAGGGGTTAGTCGCCGCTAAGCACTATCAACCCTAACCAAGGGCGAGACTTGACCTAGCATGCATGCTATAACTTAGGGCGCCAGTGCTTCATTTATTTATGCTCAAGGTCTGCGCCTGGCTTTGTACAAAGGGTTACATGCATCATCGGAAATGCTTGTACAAAAGGTGGCTTGCCGGGGGGCCCGGCAAGTCGCGCCTACCAGGTAAAACTTGCGAAGATGCTCAATGTTCCGTGAGTTACTCACCGAACGACATCTTCGATCTCCAAAGCGGACTGCTCCAGCCTGGTGACTCAGATACCCGATAAGGGCCTTCCCACTTTGGCGTCAACTTGTTGGAATTCTTGGCCGATTGAACGCGCCGAAGGACAAGGTTGCCTTCCTCAAGGCTTCGGGCATGAACCTTGCGGCTATGGTAGCGGCGCAAGGCTTGTTGGTAGCGTGCTGCTCTCACAGCCGCCCGAAGATGATCTTCCTCAAGGAGCACTGCGTAATCTTGCCGCAGTTGCTCTTGCTCAAGCTCATCATAAGGGTTTAGGGTTTAGGGTTTAGGGTTTAGGGTTTAGGGTTTAGGGTTCTTGGCCGATTGAACGCGCCGAAGGACAAGGTCGCCTTCCACTCTTGTGCAGCCTGTCAAAGGTCTTGGTCCTTAAGCCTCGCAGTACTTCAGCATTTTCCCTCTTAGCTTGACCATTGCTTCGTGGGTGAGCAACGGAAGCGAAACAGACTTTGCTGCCGAGGTCTTGAGTATATTGCATGAAGTTGCGGCTTGTGAACTGTGTGCTGTTGTCGGTGATAACCCTGTTGGGTACACCAAAACGGCACACTAGTTCCTTGAAGAACTTGACGGCTGACTGAGCTGTGACCTTCCTCACTGCCTCCACTTCCGGCCACTTTGTGAACTTGTCAATTGCATCGTACAAGTGCTCAAAGCCCCTGACAGCGTGGGGGAAGGGGCCCAGTATGTCGAGCCCCCAGACCGAGAAGGACCAGGAGAGAGGAATGGTTTGAAGGGCTTGAGCTGGCTGATGAAGCTTCTTTGAATGGAACTGACACGCTTCACACCTGGTGACTAGTGTCGTCGCATCCTGGAGGGCGGTGGGCCAGAAGAAGCCTTGCCGGCAAGGGCCCTTGACCCAATGTGGGATCCACATATGCCTCCATGTATCTCCGCCAACAGCTCCAGCCCATCCTCTTGAGGGATACACTTCAATTTCACACCGTTCGGCCTCTTTCTGTACAGGACGTCATCGACGAACTGGTACATGATAGAGCGACGGGCTACTTTTTCCGCTTCTTCCTGTTCCTCAGGAAGTTCCCCTGTTTGGAGGAATCGGACGGTATGCTGTGCCCACATTGGAGCCTGGGGCTCGACGGCGAGGACTAAAGGCATTTCCTCCGCTATAGGAGCGGCTGTCTCGACGACAAGAGCTTGACGCTCCGCCGGAGCCAGTCGTCCCTTGGCGGGCTCAGTATCCCCGGCAACATCCTTGCCGGCGGCTCCGAGGAGCTCGGCGGGAAAGTACTTGCCGGGCCCTGATTTCCTCCTCTTATTCTGCTCTATTGATGGATCAACGGATGACTGAGTTAGCTGAAGCACAAAGGTACCTAGTTCCACAGGTAGCTTCAGGGCAGCGCGTTTTGACAGGTAGTCGGCGATATCGTTCTCCAATCGGGGAACGTGTTCAGCCTGTATACCGTCGAAACGCTCTTCTAGCTTTCTCACTTCATCGACGTAGGCCTTCATCAACGGGCTCTGGTAATCCTTCTTGACTTGCTTGACGACAAGCTGCGAGTCCCCCCTGACGATGAGTTTCTTGATTTCGAGGTCCGCCGCGATCCTAAGACCGGCAAGCAGCCCTTCGTACTCTGCTGTATTGTTTGTTGACACCTCCCTGGGGAACTGCATTTGGATCACGTACTTGAGGTGCTCTCCGGTGGGCGCGACAAGCAGTACGCCAGCCCCGGCGCCCTGTAAGGAGAAAGCTCCATCAAAGTACATGATCCAATCACAGCTTGCCTCCTTGCCGGGGAGAGCAGTCTCTTGGGCTTCTTCGTCAGGCGTTGCGGTCCATTCTGCAATGAACTCCACTAGGACTCAGCTATGAATCGTCGAAGTACTTTCAAACTTGAGGCCAAAGCTGGACAGCTCCAGTGCCCATTCCACAATTCTTCCTGTTGCATCCGGATTGTGCAATATCCGTTGCAGAGGGAAGCGAGTGACGACAGTGATCTCGTGTGCTCGGAAGTAGTGACGCAGTTTCCTCGAGGCCATAAGAAGGTCAAGAGCAGTTTCTGACGCCGGAGTACCTTGAACTAGCCCCCTGCAGGAGGGAGCTAACGAAGTAGACCGGGTGCTGCATCATTTACTTCTTCGGCGTCACGTCAACTGGCTGTGTCGTCTCTGCATTGGTGGTGTCTGGCTCTGCCACAGCCATAACCTCGTCGTCAACCTCTCTCGAGCCACCCGGTCTGGGCGCTGACCACCTGGTCCATTGCCGCCAGTATAGCAGCAACGGCTCTCGTGGCCTAGGCGCAACTAGTAATGGTGCGGAGGAGAGGTACTTCTTCAAACCTTGCAATGCTGCTTCCGCTTCTGGAGTCCACTCCATCGGGCCCGCCTTTTTCAAGATCTTGAAAAAGGGAAGGGCGCCTTCGCAGATTTGAAATGAACCTGCCCATGGCGGCGACGCAACTAGCAAGCCGACGCACATCCTTGATTCGCTTGGGTGCTTCAATTTGCTCTATAACTTTGATTTTGTCCGGATTGGCCTCTATCCCACGCTGTGACACCAAGAACCCGAGCAGCTTGCCGGATGGGATGCCAAAGACGCACTTCTCAGGGTTCAGCTTGAGATTGATCTTGCGCAGGTTTGCAAATGTTTCTTGCAAATCTGGTATGAGGGTTTCCCTGTCCTTGGTTTTGACCACTATGTCATCCATATAAGCTTCCATATTTCTATGGAGCTGGGGTTCAAAACCAATCTGGACCGCCCTTGCAAACGTTGAACCAGCACTCTTCAACCTGAAAGGAATCCGCATGAAACAATACGTACCACATGGGGTGATGAATGCTGTCTTCTCTTCGTCTTCTCATGTCATGAAGATCTGGTGGTAGCCGGAGTAGGCGTCGAGGAATGACAACAGATCACAAACAGCCATGGAGTCAACAATCTGGTCAATGCGCGGCAACGGGAAGGGGTCTTTAGGGCAAGTCTTATTGATATCCGTGTAATCAATACATAGTCTCCACTTCCCATTTGCCTTGCGCACCATGACCGGATTGGCCAACCACGTTGGATGGAGCACTCCTCTTACCAAACCCGTTGCTTCTAGTTTCCGGATCTCTTCTGTGAGGAACTCTTGTCGTTCCAAAGCTTGCTTTCTGACCTTCTGCTTGACGGGCCGCGCATGAGGGCAGACAGCAAGGTGGTGCTCAATCACCTCCCTGGGAACACCGGGGATGTCGGAAGCTTGCCATGCAAACACATCGACATTCGCCCGCAGGAAGGTGACGAGCGTGTCTTCCTATTTGTCGTCAAGGGTGGAGCTTATGGTGAAAGCTCCTCCCGTGCCGTCCTCATTGACAGAAACCTTCTTGGTTCCCGGCGGTATGGCCCTGGGCTTCTTGTTTCCGCCGGTGGAGCTCTCCGGCACGTCCTCGACGGCAGCGCTACACTCCGAAGAGGTGCGCTTGCCGGAGTGGGTGCCCGAGGTCTCACCGGTCTTCTTCTTCTTCTTCCCCCCGGGGTCCCAGCGGCAGGAGCAAGTGCCCTAGTGGCGGCAGCTGCTGCGACTGCTTGCTGGTATAGCTGGTCAGCGCAAATCAGCGCATCTTTCTTGTCGGAGGGGATGGTGATGATCGTCACAGGTCCTGGCATCTTCAGGGTGTTGTAGGCGTAGTGTGACGCCGCCATGAACTTGGCCAGCGCTGGGCGGCCAAGGATCCCGTTGTAGGGCAAGGGGATCTTGGCAACATCGAACACGATCCTCTCCGTCCTGAAGTTTAGATCGCTTCCAAAAGTCATGGGCAACGTGATATTTCCCTTGGGTTGGCTTCTTCCCGGGTTGACCCCCTGAAAAGTGCCCGTCTCTTCGAGGTCTCCATCAGGAATCTGCAGTTTCTCGACCACGGCAGGCGAGATCAAGTTCAGACCGGCCCCGCCATCGACTAGCATCTTTGTCACCATGAGGTTGTGTATTGTTGGTGAAACCAACAGTAAGCACCGACCGCGATAGTGCGATCGTGGTGATCCTTAGTGTCAAAAATGATAGGTGTCTTGGACCACTTCAGCCGCCTTTGGGCATCAAACGACGGCTCGCGGCTGTAATCTCTCGCTACCATCGCTTTAAGCCGGCGGTGAGAAGTATGAAGCGAGGCGCCACCGTCGACGCACATGGCCTCTGTAGCTTTCTGAAACTCTTGGTCGCCGGATTCGTCGTCCTCTTCGTGATCGTCGTCTTATGACTTTCTGTCACGGCCCCGGGCGGGCCTCTCCTGTTGTTTATCCTTGCCGCGATGGCCCGCCTGGCCGTCTCGCTTCTTGGTGGACCCCTCAGCACCGTCTGGGCCCTTCTCCTTGTCCCGCCTCTCATACTCAGCCCTCTGCTTCTCAGTGAAGAGCTCAACCTGTCGGCAGTCCCGGAGAGCATGGCCTTTGGTGCGATGGATCTTGCAGTATCGCTTGTCGGAGTTTCCTGGCTTCTCGGCAGTCAGAAGGGCCCGTGAGCGATACATCCGCAACCTCCTTGCCGGGGTCATCTGCTTTGGTTTTCTTGGTGGAGCCGGCGTCATCAGATCCCTCGACGGCAAGCACGGCTTTTCCTTTGCGCTTCCTGTTGCGGCGCCGGCCTTTCTTCGCCGGGGCGGCAATGTCCTCATCTGAGGAGTCGGTTTCCACGCTGGTATCTTCGCCGGGGTACTTCCTTCCCTCTTCAGCCCGGGCACATTTGTCAGCAAGAACATAGAGTTCTGCTACATCTCTCACCTTGTTCATTGCCAGCTCTTGGCGCATCTTGCGATTACGCGACGCGTTACGATGGAACGCTACCGATGATGGCGGCAGGGTGAACATCGTGGATATTGTATCGCATCCGGCTGAACCTCTCAGTATATACTTGCGGAGACTCTCGCCTCCCATACGGGGAATGACGTGCAGGTCGCTTGTTCGGCCATGGGCTTGGTGGCCTCCACTAAAGGCGCCCACGAACTCATGGCACAAATCCGACCAGGAGGAAATAGAGTCTACCGGCAAGTGCATCAACCACGACATGGCGTTGGGTTTAAGAGCCAACGGAAAGTAATTCCCAAGCACCTTATCGTCACGGGCTCCAGCAGCTTGCATCGCGATGGTGTAGACGCTGAGGAACTCGGACGGGTGGGTCTTGCCACTGTACTTTTCTCCCACGTCGGGTTTGATGGTGCGGTGAGTGGGCCACTGGAACTGCCGCAGCTCACGGGTAAAAGCCGGACAGCCTACCTCGTAAGGTAGGCCTCTGTGGCTCCCGGTGCCGGGTGGCTCTGGCCGGGCCTGCCGCTGCTCGATTGGTGGCGCGCTCCGCGCGGGCGCTCGATAGTGGTTCGAGCGTCTTCATGTTCTCGTTCCCGGAGAACTTGGCGCTGGTCACAGTGGGCCCGCGGGTCGGACGATGCTACGGAGATCTCGTCGCCCGTAACGTCGCGACGGGCTGGCGTCCACGGTACCGAGCGAGGAGGAGGCGAGTGCACCGTGGTTGCGGCGCCGCCGGCTCTCCTACCACTGGTGCGTGGGACTCCGTCGAAGCGTCGACCCGGGGGCTCCACCGAACTCTGTTCGTCTTTGTTGGCCACCGCAACAAGGCTTCAGATAGTGGCTCTCCATTTGTCGAGTATCCCCGTAGTGGGAGGGAAATCGAGGAGCAACTGCGCGCGCGCCATGGCTTCTGCTGGCGTTGGTGGCAGCGAAACCTGCACGAATCGCGACGCGCTTCGACTTCTGACCATGTCAGAAGGAGCTCTATCACGACCCCGCGGTCGCATGCCATCTTCACCAGTGCCTCGGCGAGCGGGCAAGTCTTCTAAATCCCGGAAGTGGCGCTCGGGGCTCTTTCCGCGGCGACGCCCGGGGTCCTCGGCGTGATTACGCCGTTCGTCGCGCGCCGCTTGAGAAGATCGCGCCGTCGGCGCCGGCGTGGGAGTCTTGGAAGCCCTCGCGTCGCCTGCGAGCGGGGTGGCAGCAATCTTGGAAGGCCCCGCGCCACCCACGGAGGGCCTGACTCCGTCTTTGGATTTGGAGGCGTGCGGCCCGTTACCAGGCGCACGAGCATCGCCGCCTCCCAAACTTTGGCTGCTGGGACGGTGTAGGTGTTCGCGAGCGGCGCCCTGGGTCCTTTCTACGACCGGTCCGCTGCTCGCCCGCGTCGGGACGGGATGTCCGGCTTCCGACGGACCAACCGCCACCGTCATCTTCTTCTTAGGCACCACGACGATGAAGAAGCGTCGAACTAACTACTAGAGCTGATTCTCACAACTGCTTCCCCTACCTGGCGTGCCAAAGATGTCGGTGCGGGGACGACACCTATGGGATCACAAGAATCCCTACTACGGTTGCAGGGCGCGGGGTCGTGAGAAGAGCGGATCAAACAGATAGCACACGGGTTCTTTATCCAGGTTCGGGCCGCGAGGATGCGTAAAACCCTACTCCTGCTTTGGTGGTTTGTTTATCTGTGTTCTTGAACTAGCTATGCGGCGTGAGGAGCTCGAAAATGCCGAATCCTCCTCCTGGTCGCCTCGGGCCTCCTTTTATAAGGAAAGGGGTTGCCACAGTGGCACACATGAGGTGGAAAGGGTACAGTGATGCGAGTTTATCCCTCGCATTACATGACAAGGCGCATTTAATGCATCTTTCTTAGGTGTCCTTGCTTTATCGGGGACGGGGGAGAGCCCAGTCTCGTCCGCCGCCGCTCCCTTTCGTGTTGACACGCGCCCTGGCCAGCGGTGCCTGTGGTGCCATGTAGGCAGGCAGGCAGCTGAGGTGGCGCAGCGGTGGGTCTCCACAAAGATCTGCTTGCCGCCACGCAGGTGCCTTCCCAACTGGTTGGGTCGGCAGCTGCATGCGAACGGCGGTGAAGGTTTGATTGGTGTGGGCCTGATGGTGGCCCTACGGGTGCCCTTGGCGAGGGCCTCGTCGTAGCCCCGGCAAGGGTCTTGCCGGGGCCCCGGCAAGGGTCTTTCCGCGGCGCCTGCTGTCATCCCCGACAAGGCTCTTGCCGGGGGCCTTGTGGTCCTCCTTGGCTGGGATCCCGCCAAGGGTCGTCATCTTCTATAGTGTGTATCTGATCTTGAATGTCTTCATGAAGATCTGCATGCCACCACGGGGATGTCTTCCGAATCCTTGCCCCATGGGGGCAGTGGACTCAAGGGTGATTCGCTCCGTAGGTGTGGGGCGAGCTGCCACGACAAGGGTCTTGCCGGGTTTGCTAAAACCGCCCCCCGGCAAGGATCTTGCCGGGGGATTCCACTTCGTCCCCTTTGCTCTTTGTGGCCTTGGTCTTGGCGTCGTTCTGCTCCTTTCGAGCTTCGGCCTTACCTTGGCTCACCTCCCTTGCCTTGCTCAGTGCGGTGGTGCCCGCGGCTCAGACTGCCCGTGCACAGTTATAGGGGTACAAAAAGTGTACCCCTCTTTTTGTACACCGACAGGAGATTTTTCCGCCGACCTCAAAATTTTGTGACACTGAAATCCCCGTGTGGCGTGTTGAGTGATTCGGCTAGCAACTAGCGAGTATTACTAGTAAACTGTGCATATTAGGTTTGACCGAAGTCAAACTTCCTAAAGTTTGACCAAGTTTATAGAAAAATATAAACATTTACCATAACAAATATGTATGATGTGAAAGTACATTCAATAATGAATCTAATGGTATTTTTTGTTATTGTATATGTTAATATTTTTTGTTATAAGCTTTCCGAGAGTCTACAAAACTTGACTTTGACCAATGCTAATATGCGGACTTAAATAAAAACGGAGGGAGTACACATTTGTTTTCTTAGTTTGTAGTGAACTAATCATTTGTTGAAATTGTGAAATAAATATATTAGGCTATACAATTCAATAGTTACAATCATTGTCGAATCCCAAGATGTATACAAGGTCTATAGTACTTCAAAACATGCTCAAACTCACATAATCCCGGTCAAATGAGAATCTAAATGCATTTCATAGATATTACTTTGTAGGATGCAACAAAACCAACCATAACTCTACATCAGCCATTATAGAAACAACATTTTGAACATATCCCAATGTGTGAATGAAACGTGTAGAGAGAGCTTGCGAAGATGGAGCAGATAGGGCGGGAAAGATTGTATGTATGTGGACGACAGAGTAGGAGACAAACCTAATGAGACAGGGGGAGAGAGATAGAGAGAGAAAGAGAGAGGAAGAAGTTAGGTCTGTGAGAAAGATGGATACATGTAATGTACGTGAGATGCGTGTGCATCCGGATTTTGTATACGTGGAAGGATAAGAGACAACATGTTACATGCCATCGAGCGAGGGTGGGCAGGGGCCGGGTGAGGGTGTCAAAATGTGCGCATTGATGCATGTGTTACATGCCATCGAGCGAGGGACGGACGAATCGAGAGAGATGGTTGTTGTGTTACGGATGCTCCTCTCCTCTCTCTCTCTCTCTCTCTCTCTCTCTCTCTCTCTCTCTCACACACACACACACACACACAAGTAAACTAGAAGACCGTTCTCTCATGTATACACAACGATTTCCAAGATCTGCCTATGTCTCACTCATGCATGATCATTTGCACATTCACACCTCTCTATGTCTGTATCACACGCACACCATCTCCACATTGCTCTTCCGACACAACACACATATGGACACATACACACGTTCTCTCTCAGTCAGACACACAAAATCAGTATTAAAAAAACTAGGGTGCACCTAAAACGTCCAAATCCAAATAAACATGAACTCGAGCTAAATTCAAATATATGGAAATATTGCAGCGTCAAGAACTTTTCCAGGAAAAAAAGTTGAGTAATATTCGAGGTTGTTTTCACACACACAAAAAGGTTCGGTGGATGCCCTTTGAGCGCGAAACGGTGACGCACCGTTCGATTGACCGCGCGGCCGCGGTTCACGCGCTTGCACAGGATTCCATATCGTGGCTGTGGTACTAACTAATAAAAGCGCTGCCTAAGTCTAATATTTACGTGTACTAGTACGGTTTTCTTTTGAGTCTGACCAACCTTATATAAAACTAAAGTAAGCTCCGATACGCGCACTCATCAATATGCCGCCGCCGTTGCGCATGTCGGTGCCCGCCTGCTCCGGCCAACAATTTCTCGCCCATTACCGCCATGTCGCCGCCATCCCTGTGCCATGAAGCCGAAGGCTCGCCTGCTCATGACGTCTGCAGTTCCTCCTCGCGATGCCGCCGCGCTGCCAAGCACGCGAGAAGCTGGTGGAGCCGCGTCTATGCACGCAGCGTACAAAGAGGAGGACGAGCGCGTGCTCCAGCACGCCGGCGAGGAGGAACTAGCATGTCATTGTCGTCTCCGCCCGTGCGGAGGAGGGGCGCATGGTGCCTGTCGCGGCGGAAGCTGGTCGCGCGCGCGTCGAGCCCGCAAACCAGGTGCGGATGCGGAATCTACCTTCGAGACCTTGAATGTCACGTGGATCCTGCAATCTGAAGGAGCAATTTGGGTCAGTCGACTGTTGTGAGCCGTTTGATGCAACATGGATGGCTAGAAGGGCTTCTTCCACCTCTTCTGTCGTCTTCTTCCTTCACTCCGTCGAACTTCTTTCACAAATCGACTGACCCAAGTTATACCACTAGTACGAACGTATTAAGTACAGTAGGAACACAAAGATACGAGCAGTAGTACCAACTGCAAGAAGAACAGTAGTAAGACATAGTACTAGTACCATCAGACGCATTTAAAGAGTTCAAATAACGAGAAAGAACATAAACATAGTTCTGCTAGGGCCTCAGCACAACCCACCCTTGAAAATAAACTTAGCAACTAGTCGGCTTGACACTGCAGTAGAACCAGCATGAGCGACGGCACTGCCAGCTACTCGGAGTCCGAGTCCACGTCCTCGACTTCGTCCTCGTCCCTGTTCATCTTCCTCTTCGCCGACGCTTCTTTGCTTGAATCGGACACTAGGCTCTGCTTCTTCATCCAACCCTTGTAGATATTTAAACAAAGGTAGGCATCCATTGCTGCGTACAGGATGTGATCTTCATCTAATGTCTTCGAGTCCCATGCATGATGAAACTCGTGATGGGGTTTCTTCAGTTTAGCGTACGAAGGATCGATCATGGTTGCTGCCAGGGTCAGCATTGAAGGTTGAGAGGAGGACACCAGCCTTGCCTTCTGGAGATCGAAGGGCTGGCCTACAACGAGACCTATCCGACGCATGACATCAGTGTCGTTCCTAAAGCCTACAGTAACGAATTTTACTCTTTTGTCCTTGAGGAAGTTCTTAAAATCCTGGCACTCCACATCAGCATGGCATATGTGGTAGACCAAGCAAACATTATGTACGCAAACCTGGATCACGGCGGGCTTCTTCCTCTCTGCCTCCTTTAGAATCTTCTCTCTTTCCAGGACTGTGGTGTACTCAACATCTAGCCCAGCGACCCACTCATCCGTTGAACTGTTGAACATGCGTAGGAAACGAGCAAGGCATGCTTTCACCATCGCGGATCCACGTGTGTAGATGACGATGAACTCATCGCCGGTGATAGCTCTAACCTGGTACTCAGAGGCGACCATGGAGATTTGGGAGGCCATGGATTTTGGAGGAGGGTTAGGAGAAGTTGAACTATTGTACCCCGCAAAAAAAACTGGGAGCGGACTAATGTGAAAGGACGGAAAGACTGGGAGCAAACTGTTGTAAAGTAGAAGACGGGGACGAGTAGGGCATGCGAACAGCGTGGGATTGCTGGCTTTCCCGGTGGATAAACGGCTGCAAGCCCGCAAATAGTTCTTGAGAACTATGCGGGACCCACTAGATGTCATGTCTACTAGACCCATATCGTAGGCCTGACGGTATAGCTTCTGTATGTTCGCACGCCATGCCGGCGTGTGGATGTAACTTCACTTAATTCCGTCAACCGTTGTGCCTCCCACAACCTTCGCCTCCCTCGCGCGGTCGCGCCCTTTGAGACATCGACCGGCTATAGATGAGCAAATTTTTTTTGCCTACTCCGCATGCATGATACTCCCTCTGGTCCTTTTTACTCCGATCAACCGTTTGCAAAGTGTTTGACCAAATTTATATTAAAAATATAAATATCTACAGTACTGATTATAATGAGTATAAGAACTACGTTTTATAATGAGTGTAAAAATATTGATTTGACATTGTGAATGTTGATACATTTTTCTATAAGTTTGGTCAAAGTAGAGGTACATGGAATTCAGACAAAACTTAAATGCACAATGCAGACTAGTTCCTCCGTCCAGGTGCGTGCCATGTCCTATCTTGTCATCACAACAAGGTTAGCTATTAGAGTACTACTACCTCCCTTCTAGTTTAAAGGGCTCGATTCAAAAATTTCACCTACTCTTAGCAAGATAGTAGAGGCGGTGGAATAGTTTTTAAAGTCTGCAAAAGTACTCAACTAATGTTGTCGTTCTTCATGAAAAAAATGTGTTTACCAATGCATGCATGGACACTAGTTACTCTAACCCCCCTCTCCTCTTTAATTCTTTGCCACATCAGCATGTTTCCTATTCCCGTGTGCATGAGGCTAGTTGTAATGGTAGTATCATAGCTAGTATCATGCATGTCAACCAGGCAATTTTGATGAGGTGTCATAAAATTAAATGAAGGAAAAGAGGGTTGAGTATCATCTGTATCATAATAAATGCTATACTACTATGTGTCATGCATGGTAATAAATAAAGTACTACATGATACTAGTATATGATAATATGCATTAGGGAGGTAGTATCATATGCATGATATTAGTATATAATACTCCCAGCTAAGATACCACCATTATGGCCAGCCTTAATCATCACATGCAATAATATAGTGCACCTTGAAATATGAACATGTGTGGGGCATGTATGTTTTTAATGACTTGAGACTATACCTAGCCCGGCATGCAAGATGACTTATTATGCACCGTTCCCCATACCTGCAGGAAGCCCGTTCGTCTCCAAATCTTTTCCTCTCCATGTGTGGAAACAATATGCCTGCCAGACTCTCCTTCTCCCTCCGGCGGTCCCACCACTCCACCCGTGTGGAAAAAATCTGCATGCATGACTCTCCTTCCCCCACGCTCGTCCGATCCGTTGTGACCAGCAATATTTCCACCCCTTCCCTCCCCCCGTAATTTACTCCAACACATATGCCCACGTAGCTGTTACGTTAATCACGCAACGTATCTTTTGGGACGCTGCTTTAGTTACTTAACTGCAGGTGCAATGGGTCACTGACATATGGGCCCAACAAGGGTCTGGCCCACATGTCAGTGACGCAACTGGACCTGCAGTTAAGTTAGTGCAGCTTATTCCATATCTTACGTAGGTGTGCCATTGCTCGCTATAAATACCGCGCCTCCCACGGCACTCGGAAGAACACTCGCGTTAATCGCTATCTCCTCCCCCTCCCTCTCACGTCGACCACCATGGCATCGCCCCTCCCAAGCCCTAAGCGCCCCTCGCTGCACTGCCCGGACGGTCACGCGTCACTGTTCCGTTCCTCGTCGCCACTAGTCGAGTTGGACGCGTCAGCGTTCCACTCCTCGCCACAACGCATCGAGGTGGACGCGTCGGCGTTCCCAATCTCGCCAGCATGCGCGTCGGAGGACGCGTCGGCTCCCCGCTACGAGGAGAAGGCCGCGCCGCCTGCCGAGCCCCCCATCCTTGAGGAGCTTTGGAAAGAAATGGATGTCGCCATGTGGGAGGCTTTGACGCCGGCAGAGCACGCCAAAATAGAGGCGGAGAAGAAGGCCGAGGAAGAGAAGCGCACCGCGGGGCAAGCTTCCTGGCAGGTCTATGTCGCGTCCGAGGGAGTCAGGCAATTGGCTCTTTGGCAGAAGGCTCGTGCGAGGGCCGTGAGGGTGGCGGAGGACGCCCGTGCCGACGCCCTGAATGCAGTCGGGCCCAAGCGCCTCATCTACGCTTGGCGGTACGTGGACCGGGTGCATGCTTCCAGCGAGGAGGAGTACCTGTTGGCGCCGGATCACCACACCGGTGAGATCGCGCTCGCCCGCCGGCAAGCCGTCAATCAGCACCTCGCGAGTTGCGAGGCTGAGGAAGAGGCGTTTTGTCGGCAAGCGCTCCTGCGAGCGCCGTGGCTTTTAGGAGGATCTCATTAGTTTTTGGACGCAAATGATAAATCCCGAACGTTCAGGAATTTTTAGCGTCCTTAATTAAGTATGTAAAAGGAAAAGTTTGGAAACCTTGTGTATTCGTACACATTTTGCAAGTACGAGCACATAGCACAAACTTTACTATATACTATCGCACTACACGTCTCTCTCGATATATGCTTGCAAACTGTGCTACTCCCTCCGTCCAAGTCAATAAGTCATCTTCGGTTGTGCACCGTGACCAAGAAGGTGGGAAGACTTATACACCTAGACGGAGGGAGTACTACTATTACTTATGTACGTGCAAGTGCACGTTTTAACATTACGATGCGTTTTTTTTGTAAAAGTAGAAAAACAGCACTAGTCAAGCTTGTGAAATGATTCAATCAAAAACAAATGCAAAAATGCTCGTTTGATTGTTTACTTTTAGCTTCCTTCTCTGTGGTTATTTCTCTGTCGTACTTTGTACGGAGTATCTCACTGGTTGGAAAGGCATGCAAATTCCCAAACCGCGTCCAACACCCTATATCGAATTTTTTGCCTAACAAGTTGTGTCGTGCAATTGGAATTCCAACTTGAGTACTACTACTAGTAGGAGTACCAAGGGCCAGTTCTTTTAGGCTTCTAGATTAGTAATCCCATAACTACTACCTCCGTCCTAGTTTATTGGTCCCCATTGTAATCTGTGTCAAATTTTGATCATAAATTTAACTAATGAAATGTTAGTGCATGTCACATGCACTACTCCATCCGTCAAGGTGAGTAGAAAACAAGAAAGTTAATGTTTATTTGCTAATTAATAGTATTGCATGCAATGAACTAACCACTGCATGTCGTGTTTGATATCTCAAGTCATTAAAAGCATGCACACTCTTTATCTCTTATTGGTTGATATGTCAAGAAACATGAAACGAGGTAGAAGTTAATGCACCGCACCTAAGTGTTTTGGGATTATTTGGTTTTCGTAAGATGACTTACACACCTAGACGGAGGGAGTAACATTTTATCAGTTAAATCTTTGGTCAAAATTTAGCACAAATTACAATGGTGAGGAATAAACCAGGACAGAGTAGTAGTTTAGAAGCCCAAACAAATGAGTGAGGCGCCTTATTGTTACTCTCCACTGTGAGTAGTCTTATGGGGAAAGCTGGGGAAGCCGCCAAAAGAACTGGCCCTAGGAGTAGTAGCTAGGGATCGAGTGTGCGAGATGAACCGGAGAAAGTAAATGCAGAGAGATGAAATGCAAAAAAGACGGAGGGATGTGATGGTTGCTTGTCCGTTTATTTTACCAGGCCTCTTATTACTGGGAGTGGTTGGGTTTTGTGATACGACGGCTTTACTGCCGTGCCACGATCGGGGTGAGAGGTGAGACTCCCATGCAGCGCCGCCCTCTACACTTGTACTACATCAGTCGTGGTTTATTAGTCCCCCATTGAATTTGACTGAAGATTTAACTGACAAAATGTTAGTGCATGTCAACAAAACTATATCTTTGGATTCATATTTGAACATAGTTTTGAATGATATAATTTTAGGTGACATGCATCAGCATTTATCGTACTATATATAATGTTAGTTCAATTTTTGGTCGTACTAATCTATAGTAGTAAGGTGCCCGTCGTTGCAATCAAGAGTGAAATGCATTGATCGGGGAGTTGTTTATTTTGACAAAGGATGTAGGGGTCATCTCATGTGTAACGGGTATCGATAGGTTTCTTCGGATATTATTTCATCTCTAGAGCTCACAAACATCCGGGTGAAATAGATAAAAAGGTATCTTTTGCAAACAAAAGCGTTCAACTGTTCAACCTGCATCCAAAACTTGTGAAGAAATAACACTTATTGTGCTTTGCAAGAAATGATCTTTAAGAATTAGTTTTTGAGTACGATTGTTATACATGTTGGCTACGGATGACATGTCACTTTCTTATAGTCAGCAGTTGGCTATACTATTAAGTAACATTAACCATGCCCTTATACACCTAGACGGAGGGATTAAATCAGGATGAATTGCAAGGGGGAAGAGGATATGTAAGAAATGGTTCATCGTAAGTCTTTCACCAGTACTGTAGTAAAAATTCATACATGGAAGATTCTAGACTAAACCATAAACGGGTACACTTTTATTCATGCGCGATACTCCAATAGAGCAAGATCCTGCATGGAAGTCTCTACATGCTTAGACAGCGGATTACATTGAGCGAAGACTAATGATCAACATTTAACTTGGTAATGCATATGTCCAGGAGAACCTCCTTGGAGTCCCCGTGCACCGCGTTGCGGGGTAAATCATACCATGCGTCTTCCATGTCCACATCGGCGGGAAGGTCCCAGCTCTGCACAGTCCTAGTCAGCATGATGGAGCCGATGTCGCTGCCCACGTACCTCTGAGGGGTAGTAACAGTGAGCACGCACCCGTACATCGACCTCATGTCAGTGTCAGCGTCAGCGGCGTCGCCCCTGACGCACACTACAGAGACGGGGCAGCGGCCTGCACGGGCCTCGCCGGTGCCCACGATCAAGAGGAAGACGTTGCCGTCCTCCTACGAGACTAGCAGGCGGCGGTGATCCTCCAGCGACTCCGGCATGGTGAACAGGTAGCACGTCTCGTACTTGATGTTCTCCAGCAAGGGCCAGTAGTGACCGCTGCACGCATCCGTGAGGTAATGCACCATGTCCACCGGCGAGCCCCAAAACGGCATCGGGCACTCATAGCAGTAGACGAAGGGCTCCTTGGAGGCATCGACCAGGCCGTCCATGAAATGGGAGTGGCTGTAGGGGACGTTGCGCCAGTTGAATATATGAGCAAGTTACTACGAGATTTAATCTGAATAAGCACAAAATAAATCATGACGGCTATAACAGAGATGAAAGTAATCATGTGGACTAGCATAGTAGGATACAGAGTAGAAACATGAATTCTACCATGATTTCGAACATGAAGGACAGAAACACATACGGTTCAACAGGAGCAGCACCGTTGGCGTTGAGGTTGTCGCCCATGTCGTTGAGGAAGAGGTTGCCGAGGTCGGGGAAGAAGTCATCATCGGTGAAGTCATGGCTGCCAGCAGTCGCGAGAGTGCGCTCCCCAAATTTCAACAGCGCCCGCCGAATGGAGCGCAGGAGGGAGTGGTTGTAGGGGACGTTGCGGCCACTGAATGGAGCGCAGGAGTAGCACACGAAGCAGTAGATGATGTCCTTACTAGTACTCCCTAGTCTCTATATATCTATATCTCTACTCTTATAAAAAAACTGAGTTGGTGATATGATGGTATGCCTGCCATCTTGTAATATAGACCGTCCGATCGATATCTGATGGATTTAAAGCAAAGTGTGACAGTTTTACAAAAGATACCCGCACATCTCTCCACATTTACAAATAAGGCCTTGCCTCGTTCATCCTTATCTCCCACAACCTCATTGATGAGCAGTTAAAAAATGAAGTCTCTGGAACAATCTGGCATGGTGGCCGCTGCCGGCGCCGTCCATCCCCATGCCTCCGCTCAGTCCGACCACCAGTCACCACCACGCCCCACTCCTCCTCACCTTATTTATCATCTTTCTTGATATATCGTTTTTTTGATGAAATTCTCGAGATACCATTTTTCTGATAAAATTCTTGAGATATCATTAGTTTTTACGTATGGGATTACTCCTGCATGGGTCAATCACAACAGGTGTTTTGTGAAAAAAATGCATCTTGATGTTCCGTGCAATGCACGGGCATATTGCTAGTCTACTTTGGTGATGATGGTATGCCTGCCATCTTGTAATATAGACCGTCTGATCTATATCTGACGGATAGAAAGCCAACTATGACAATTTTACAAAAGATACCCGCACCTCTCTCCACATTTACAGGTAAGGCCTTGCCTCGTTCATTCTTATCTCCCACAACCTCGTGCTCCTCCCTAAGTCTCTATCTCTACTCTTATCTCTATCTCTACTACTCTTCTTTGTTTTTTGTAACAAATCAAATAGTACTGCGTCGTCCATTGCACGCCCGGCTGAACACGCCTCCTCGCCTCCATCATCACCAACTGAGTTTTTTTATAGGAGTAGGAGTAGAGAAAAAAGCGAGTTGGTGATGATGGTGTGCCGTGCAATGCACGGGCATCTTGCTATTTTTTTTGCATATAATTCCAAACACCACGTAGACACGGTCTTTGAGCATGGTTCATAGTCGTTCCATGCTCGGGCATTGAAGTTTGTAACTATTTTAGATTAGAATATACTACTCCTCCGGTGCTAGTAGTAGAGCAGAGTCCTACCCTACTACTCTACTCAAGCAAGTTAGGGCATAGTAGTAGGTACTGTAGGGAGTGCCAGTACTCTGATCACTCAAGCAAGTTGTCTAGCATCGAAATGACCCTATGCTGCTGGTATGTGTCTCGTAAGTCAAGCGGCGTGCTGTAGTCATCATCACCTGTCCACTTCCCGCAACACATATTCGCTTCTCCATCTTTGTCCGCACATAATCTCGTCCAATCTTCCATCCCCGCTAAGGCGCCTCCCCCCTCATCCGAAACCCAAGCAATAACAATGGCAGAACCGAGCAGCATCCGCCGAAAGAGTGGCTGGAATTCGCTCCCCACAGAGGTAATCAAGTTCATTGTTTCGCGTGTGGACAATCTCAGTACCATGCTGCTTGCCGCGCGCTCATCGGGGCTGTACCGTTTACTCAAAGCCCTCAGGCCGGAGCTTTTTAAGCCATCTCCTTGCTTGCTGATGCCGCCTGATCTTCAGAAACGGCGTGTCACGCAGCATAACGGTCGTAGGGTGGCGAGCATCAACCCCCTTGACAGAGATCCGATCCCCGTCAGCCTCAACTACATTAACGGTATGTACTGGGTCAGCATGAACACGTCTTGGATGGTGCTCGTCGATGGTCGCGGCAGCTGGATGCTCGTGGAGGTCTACACCCGGCGATTGATCCCCCTTCCTTCGATTAACACTGCACTGCTTTGGCACCGCGGCCCAGAATACTCGGAATCTTACCGTAGCCAACATGATACCAAGTTTGATTTGCTCAAGGTTGTAATCTGCCAAGTGCCCACAAGATCTGCAAATTACAAAGACTTCGTGCTAATTGCGTTCTTCAACCGCGGTCTCGCCTTATCCGACAGTCACCGCGGTAAGTGGATAAATCTGCACGTCCATCACAGGATCATACATCCTCCATGGTTCTCTGATGCCATTGAACACAAGGGCTTCATTTACGCTGTCGACTCCTTCTATGGCTGGACGTATTGCTGGCCTAGTCCAGTCATGGCTACAAACGGCTGTTACAGCAGTATGTTACTTTCCTATGATATCATGACGGCTTGCTTATATTACTGTCAACATTTACTGAAAAAGTATTCATGCTCATAACATGTTGTTCTTAAGATTGACTAAATCAAGAGCCCTTTTTTATTTGACTCCAACTTGATATGATGTTGTAGGCCGCCTGGTGTCCCTACCCTTCCTAATCCCAGAACCTTTCAAAGAAAAGCGGCATGGCAGTTGCAGGTGGTACCTGGCTCGATCAGACGACGGTGAAAGATTGATGATCATTCGCATGTACCGGACGTGTTGTTTCACGGAATACAATCACAGTCATTGCAAGGTCTTTGAGCAGGAACCCAACTTCTCTGGGCCTTCAGGAATTTTTCGCTGGAGGCTGGTAAGTAGCCTTGGTACACGCTCTCTGTTTGTCGGACTGAATTATCCGATTAACCAGGAGATAACTGACGGCAAGGATCATGATGGCAGCGCGGTTTCCTTCATCAGGCAAAACTGTGTGTACACAGCGTACCATGCGTCTCTGCATGCACCATACCCTGATATGTGCCGCCATGCTCTGCAGCCCAAAGTAGGAGAGAAGGTCACAAGTATCAGACTTCGACCTGCTGGCTGGAGTTTCCCCCGTCAGGCAGCCATCTGGATCAAGCCGTCAGCTAATCTCCACAGCTTAATAAATAGTAACATCTAGCTGAGCCAGTTAGTTAGATGCGTACACTTGGTGTAGTAGGATCTTTATTTAGTTTGATGCATACACTTGTTCTTTTTTGGTAGCCCTTTTGTAATGATGGCTGATGTTTGGTTTGGAAGAGAGAGCTGCGTCTTCACTCTTCTGGCCTGCTTACTGCTTCTGTTGCACCCCCAGCCCTGGTTGCTGCTGCTGCTATTTTCAATGTACAATCAGTAGTATATTTCGTCTGTTGGTTGAATAAATGTGTTGTTAGAACGACAAACAAAATGTTTTGGAAGTCGTTGCACGGTTCGATCCTTTAGTGCCCCGTACCATACGTAGCACATACTATTTTTCATATGGAACACATTTTCCAGTTGTTGATAACATATAGCCCACTGATGAAGGCCCAATAGAGAAGCCCATAATTAACGGGAAGGGATGCTCTCACATGAATCCGGCCCAGGTACATGCTCATGGTCCCCTAAACATAAATAAGTAAATAAATAAATAAAGCTAAATGCTCATGCACCAATTCTTTGGGAAAATAGGTAGCCCAATATTTCTTTTTGAAGAATACCCAAGCTAGGCCTATTTGTTTTCTCTGAATTACTGGGTTGCAAATATTTCAAGATGAGGAGGGATGCATTCCGGCCTGGCCAAAGAGTATGGTCAATGTCTGTTAAAAGTGATATCAAAAGGGGTTGAAAATTCCAAAAAATAAATAGCAAATGGGATATTAGTTTCTTTTTTTGTTTTTGTTCTTCACTGATATCTTATACGTATTTCATTGGATTTAACATGACATAGTACTAATTTATTTTTAAATTTGTTTTAGTATGGCTATTAATTTTTGGATTAAGAATATTTAGTTACCCAACAAATATTTTAGAATTTTAAAAAATTCCAACATATTTATTCAATTTTTTGACCACACTCTTGACGGAAAATGGCCAGAAATTCTAAAAATGGAAAACGGGCTGCAATAAATTCCATATGAATTAGAAAATGAGTAAAAATTATAAAAATAATAGCAAATGGGCTGTACACGCCACATATTTCGAGGCTGACTTGTTTACGCAAGGCTTTGTCAGTGAACACACGATTCTAGCAGCAGTGACTGTTGGATGTCCATCCAACGGCCGACGTGCTTCTTCAATCTCTAATCTTCCTGCTCCAGCCGCCTAAACCAGCGCTGGCGGGACTGCCTGCTCCCTCCTCTTGTGGCCGGCTGTGATGCCGCGCAGGCTTCACCGGCCCACCCTACTCCCTCCGCTGGTCTGGCCTCCTTATTACGCGAAAAAAATGATTCCTCCCACTGACATCTGAGGCGCACCGGTTGGGAGGCTGACCTGTGGGCCTACTAAGTTGACGCGTACGCAGGGCTTGTCAACTTAGTCAACAAACGATTCTAGTAGCAGTAGCCGTGGATTTGAATCGAACGGTCCTGCTGCTTCTTCAATCACTGCTCTTCTTGCACCAGCCGCCCAAACCAGCCCGGGAGACCGCCTGCTCCTGCCTCCAGTGGCCGGCTGTGCTGCCGTTGAGGCCTCATCGCCCCCTACTACTCCCACCGCTAGCCAGGCCCTGCGGCGACGGCAGCCTCACACCGCAGCCGAACCAGTGAACCCTCGTACTCCTCTCCGCGTTGGCATCCCCTGCCGCGTCTTCCCCGGCTCCGTGTCGTCCCCTTCCTAGGCCTCGTGATCGTACACCGCCTTGGTGCTTTCGGCGCGGCGTGGTCAATGTCGTCTACGACATTCCATCGGAAGAGTATTGTATGTGGAGAGGCTGACAACTGGGTCCACGGTCATAGCCCATCTTTTTTATGATTTCCCAAGTAAGTCGCTTTGTCAGGCCTGTTGGGCTGCAAATCTTTCAAGGCGAGGAGAGATTTCATTCGGCTGGCCGAGAAAATGGCCCATCAGTAATTAAAATGGGATGTACATTTTTAAAACACATCAAATCGGCAATTAATTTCAAATATCTTTTTTTTTCATTTTGAGATTTTAAATTACATTAATTTTTATGCGTGGAGAATTTGTTGGATTTTATATTGATATAAATTTATTTTTAAAATTAGTTTGAATGTGAGTCGAAATTTCGGGATTAAAAACAGTTCGGAACGCACCAAAATATGCAAAATTTCGTATAATTTTTTAACTGTGGCCACAATATGGGCTGTAATGCTAACAAAAAGGATATGGGCTCCAAAAAAACCTTAAGAATTAGCAAATGGACTGTAAATTATTAGAAATAATGGCAGATGGGTTGTATGCTGTTTTCCACAGATTTGAGGCTTTCCTCAAAAAAGGTTGACGACAGCAAAGGATCGTTGGATGTCCATCCAACGGCCGTCGTGCTTCTTCAATCTCTGCTCTTCCTGCTCCAGCCGCTCAAACAAGCGCCGGAGGGACTGCCTGCTTCCTCCTCCCCACGGCCGGCTGTGCTGCCGTGCAGGCCTCACCGCCCCACTGTACTTCCATCGCTAGCCTAGCCATCCCTCTACTCACCCACACCTGCTATTATTCTCTGGCGATGGCGGGCAGAACCAAGTAACCCTCGTGACGGTCGTACTCTCCACGTGGACACAACTGCCGAGTCTTCCCTGCCTCCGTGTCGTTCCCTTCCTAGGCCTCGCCGTCGTCCACCGCCCTGGTGCTCTCGGCGCGGCCTGGTCAACGTGGTCAACGACCGACATGCATCTGAAGTGGACTGTACATGGAGAGGCTGACAGCTGGGTCCACGGCCGCAGCAAGGAAGTGCCTCCTTATTACGCGCAAAATAATTATTCCTCCACCTGACAGCAGGGACCCACCGGACGGGCCACCTTATTTCGCGAAAAAAACGTTTCCCCCCTGACTGCTGGGACCCACCAGCTATATCTTCGCACGCAAGGAAGTGCGTCCGGGCAAAAAAACGATTCGCCCCCTGACTGCTAAGACCCAACAGCTACATCTTCGCACGCAAGGAAGTGCGTCCGAAAAAAACGATTCCCCCCCCCCCCCGACTGCTGGGACCCACCAGCTACATCTTCGCACGCAAGGAAGTGCTCGGTCGGGACCCTCCTTGTCGAAGCGCACGTAGCGTTGTGATTCTGGGCGCGAACGCGTTCGGAAATATATACTGGTCGATGTTGAGGCGCGCACGTGTCATAGGAGAGGCGCGACGTAGCATGTACACGTACGTACAGCGGCCAGTGTGCAAGAAAGAAAATATGGCCACGTATGTGTACATACAGGCGGGGTCTCGAACGCCTACTCGCGCATACATACGGCCAGGGCTTGTGTATATGGCTGGGTCGGAACGGAGAAATAGCGTCGTCATCGTGTTCATGGGGAGCCAACCAGCTGGGTCGGAACGGAATGTGTGGTCGTGTTCATCGAGAGGGCTTGGACGGAATAGGCGATGGAAACAAGGCCTGGCGTACCGCAGAACGGAGGAAACGGCCTTGTGTTCGACCGGCCACGTTCGGAACGGGATCCTGTTCATCGGGAGGGGTCTGGTGTACCGCAAAACGGAGGAAACGGACCTCCTATGGTCGAAATGGGGGTCCTGTTGATCGAGAGGGGGTGTGGCGTACCGCAAAATGGACGAACGGACTTGTGTTGGAGCGCTACGATCGAAACGGGGGTCCTGTTCATCGGGAGGGGTGTGGCGTACCGCAAAACAGGACTCCACGGGATGTTGTTCATCTCCACCATCGACCTCCTCCAGCCTCCACGGACTACTGTTCATCCACCGTTGACCTCCTCTAGCCTCTACCTGCGACTATTCATCCACGGGCTCCTGTTCATCCAGCCTCCACCGCGCGCTACTCCACCGGCTACTGTTCAACCACCCCTCTCCACAGGCTCATGTTCAACCACCCCTCCACGGGCTACTATTCATCTACCCCTCCACCGTCTACTGTTCATCCAGCCCTCCACGGGGTCGTCCTGTTCATCCAGCCCTCCACGGGGTCCTGTTCATCCAGCCCCAACCGGCTCGATTGATCGGGTCCTGTTCATCCAGAGGCAACGCCACGGGTCCTGTTCATCTACTCCCACCGCTCACTGTTCATCCACCCCCCCCCGGCAACGCTCACTGTTCATCTAGAGAGGCAGCATCAATCGGCTTCAGTTAGCAGCAGTAGCGAAGGAACCGATCGCTCGGGTTCAGTAATGCGTAGCCTGCAGTGCAATCTCTTGGGTCCAGTTAGAGCCCAACGCCTCGCTCGGGTTCAGTTAGAGCCAACGCCTTGCACACACGCCGCAGCGTCGCGTACGAGAAACGCAGCATCGCTTCGGCCCCGATCACCCACCGTAACTGAACTCCCCAAAATTTTCCTCGCCCTCGCTTCTACCACGGTTTTTCCGTCATGGACGGCCCAAAGAATGTCATGCAGCTGCGTCTCCGGCCCGCCCAGGACGAAAAGCCCATTTTCTGTCATGATTTTTTGTCATAGAAGTAGGAGCCCACCACATCTATGATGATACCGGGTTTTGTAACAATTATCGTCATAGAAGTATCATATGTATGACAGAAAAAATTTCGTTCGGCCCAAAATGTCACTGGTGTGTCTTTTTTTTGTAGTGTCATTTGAAGTTTGGATTGCCTGTTTCTCTTCACATAGAAAACCAATGTTTGTAGAATGTTTTTTTGCTTCACTTATATTTGTTAGAGCATGGTATTTTGTAGATAGAATTAAAGTCTCATGCTTCACTTGTATCTATTTAGAGAGACAAACGGAATTGGTCAATTGCATGGTTAGTCATAAAATCCTAGATAAAACTTGTGAATCACTGAATATGAAAAATGTTTGATTCCATGCAATAGTTTTTCGATATAGAGATGATAATATGTAGGAGTTACTAGTGGATTATCGATTTTAGTAAGATCCGTTGTGCCCCCCCAGGAGGCCTTCAACCTGCCTCTTGGGGTTCATCCGGCAAAAAAATCGCATGGGGGTGAATATTTTTCCAGCCGTCCACCCCCCCCCCCCCTCCCCAACGCATAGTCTTTGTTTTTTTCAAATATAGTGTCAAGTCATTCCAAAAAAACACCTTCTGGGCGTACCACCATGCCAGATTCGAGCATGCCGGCGATGGTTCCAGGCCACTCCGTACTTCCTCCTCCGCCGTGGCCATCGGTGGCATCAGCGTTCTGCTCTGCGTGGAGGATGGCACGCCGAGCAGCACGAGCGCCACGAACCATGTCCGTGCGCGCACCAGCAATGCAAACAAAATGCATGGTGTGCTCAAAGAGCCGTGGGCAGTATCTGTCGTCACCAGCGCTATGCCCATTGTTGTAGTACTATGGATGGATGGATGGCACGTCCAGAGCGGGCTATGTCGGCAATAATGGAAATCCAAGAGCTCGTATGCGCACGCGAAGCTCACCTTGCCGGTGCTATGTTGCCAATGCTGCAGCACCTTCCCGGCTCCACGGCTACACCACCGCGTGGTGCTCTTTGACCTCGTCTGCACGACGGCACGACGACGAGTAGGCAGCGAGCAGGGAGGTAGGTGCTCCGCCCGGCTGCGAGCTCCGCCCCGGCCACGCTCCGCCCGGCCGCAAACTCGCCGCCCATGCTCCACCCCGCCCAGCCTCGGAGTTGCTCGCCCTGTCCTGTCCATGCCCGCAGTCTATCGCCCTCGCCCCGTCCATGCCCGGCCACGAGCTCTGCCCCGCTAGTGGAGAAGGCATAGCTGGTGGAGAAGGAAGCGGTGGAGGAGGACAACGGGAAGAGGCTAGACGAGCTGGTGCTCCACGCCGGCGCCGCTGGCGTCTTGTTCATGGAGGAAGGCTTGAGGAAGGAAGGCAATGGGACGACGCGGGCGCCAGCCAGCCAGCGCTTGATGCCCTTGTTGGCGGCCTCCGTACTGCGAGCCAGCTGCGCGGTGTGGTAGATGTTCCAGCACGGGGCAGTTGCGGCACGACACGTGAGGTCGAGCGCCCCCTGAGCTGCACGGCGAGCTCGTCCAACTCGACTTTGCTCCGGAGCGCGTGACGGCCATTCTGCTGCACGAGGAGCAGCAGCGGCTCGACATTCCGGTGCAGGTGCTCCGCGGTGGAGCGGCACAGGAAGGTGCCCTGCACCGCCCGCAACAGCTCCCGCGCGGCGTCCTCGGCCAGCTCCTCGAATAGGACTTCTCCTTGGCCGATCTCGGGAGAGGAGAGAGGAAAAGAGAGGACAGAGGGTGAGGGCATGTGGGTGGGGCCCATATGAAAAGATAGGAGAGGGAGGTGGGAGGCTGAGGGTGGGCCAGCAGCGAGAAAAAGGAGCCGCCGGCACGCCCAACTGCCCCCCAGGGGGCTGGGTTCGGGGTGGGATTTTCGGTGTCATTTTTCTCCAAATCCGGCGAAAAGTGACGCTTTTGGGGTGCGAGTGGGAGGATTTTTTGCCGCAGGTGCTAAAAAGTGGCCTGGGGGCGTTCCTGGGGGCGTGGGTGGGGATGCTCTAAGATATTGGTGTTAAGGTTTGTGATTCTCGAAGCATGCACGTATAGTCTCTCGTTATGCCGAGAAGTTGGAGCATAATTTATTCTTGATTGTCTATCTTTGTGTGAAGGTCGGGGGCACGCGATGGTTAACTCCTACCAACCTCCCCCCTAGGAGCATGCGTAGTATTACTTTGCTTCGAGGGCTAATAAATTTTTGCCATAAGTATATGAGTTCTTCATGACTAATGTGGGTCCATGGATTATATGCACTCTTACCTTTCTGCAATTTGCTAGCCTCTATGGTACCATGCATTGCCCTTTCTCACATTGATTTGTTGATATTTTGAAAGACACGATTGTTGGTTGGGATGCCTGAGTATTGATGTCTTTACGTCAAATTATAGACTATTGTTTTGAATCACTCATGTCTTAATATTCATGCCATGATTAGATATATGATCAAGTTTATGCTAGGGTAGCATTCCACATCAAAAATTATCTTTTTTTATCATTAACCCGCTCAAGGACGAGCAGGAATTAAGCTTGGGATGCTGATACGTCTCCGTCGTATCTATAATTTTTGATTGTTTTATGCCAGTATTATACAACTTTTACATATTTTTGGCAACACTTTATATGATTTATTTGGACTAACAAATTGATCCATTGCCCAGTGCCAGTTCCTGTTTGTCGCTTGTTTTTTGTTTCGTAGAAAATCCACATCAAACGAAGTCCAAATGCATTAAAATTTAACGGAGAATTATTCTGGAATATTTGCGAATTTTGGGAGGTGGAATCAACGTAAACGGGGGCCCACAGGCCCCAAGATACACCATGGCACGCCCAGGTCTCTTATGCTTACCTCGTATGTCGGTTGGGTCTCTACTTCAGGCACAAGGAAGCTTATATCCGGAAAAATATCGTGTTAAAATCTCAGCGCAATCGGAGTTATGGATCTCCCAGCATATAAGAAACGACTTTCAGCAAGATCTGGAGAACACGAAACATAAGAGAACAGAGAGGGGGATCCAATCTCGGAGGGGCTCCCGCCCTCCGTCGCCATGGAGGCCACGGACCAGAGGGGGAACTCTCCTCCGATCTAGGGAGGAGGCCAAGGAAGAAGAAGGAGGGGGATCTCTCCCCCTCTCTCCCGGTGGCGTCGGAGTGCCGGCGGGGCAAGAATCGTGACGGCAATCTACATCAACAATATTGCTACCGTCAACACCAACTCTCTCCCCCTCTATGCAGCGGTGTAATACCCCTTCTCCCTATTGTAATCTCTAATTAAACATGGTGCTCAACTCCATATTGGCTATCCTATGATGTTTGAGTAGATCCGTTTTGTCCTATTGGTTATCGTGATCTTGATTGGTATGATTGTATATTTTATTTATAGTGATGTCCTACGGTGCCCTCCGTGTTACGCAAACGGAGGGGCCCGCGCTGTAGGGTGTTGCAATACGTTCATGATTCGCTTATGGTGGGTTCGAGAGTGACAGAAGCTTAAACCCGGGTAGGTGGGTTGTTGCGTATGGGATAAAGAGGACTTGATACTTAATGCTATGGTTGGGTTTCACGACCTTAATAATCTTTAGTAGCTGTGAATGCTTGCTAGGGGTCCAATCATAAGTGCATATGATCCAAATAGAGAAAGTATATATGTTAGCTCATGCCTCTCCCTCTTATAAAATTACAATAATGATTACCGGTACTTGTTATCGATTGCTTAGGGACAAATTACTTTCTTATTGACAAAAGATATCCACTTTTATTTTCTTGCAATTTATTCATAGTTTTATTCTTGCAAAATAGTTTCATACTTGTTCTAGGTAAAGCAAACGTCAAGTGTGCGTAGAGTTGTATCGGTGGTTGATAGAACTTGAGGGAATATTTGTTCTACCTTTAGCTCCTCATTGGGTTCCACACTCTTATTTATCGAAGAAGGCTACAAATGATCCCCTATAATTGTGGGTTATCAACCATCACTTCAGTTTTTGCGAAGTTGATGGTAAGCCCTGACATCTGCTGAAAGCAGAGAACGAGGAACTTCAAGTTCGTGATGTCCATGGTCAACCCCTCCACCATGATGATTGTGCCATCAACATACTACTCCAGGTTTTCACCTTCCATATATAGTATTGTGTTTACATTCTTGTATTGCAACCTATATGTGAAGCAACTTGGCATATTACAGGTTGCGTCGGAGGCAGCCGAGACCGCACTGGCAGAAGCCATGGCCACACAAGAGGAACGGTTGTAGGCAAAAGTGGCGGCTAGTGAGAAGCTCGTGGCCGAACCTGAGGAATGACTGAAATGGAGGCTACAGAGAAGCCCGCGCGGTTGCACAACATGAACAGCTGAAGGCCGAAGTGAGGGCAAGAGAGAAGCTCGCGGCCTAGTTTCAAGTTTGTACTTTTCCATATAGGCACCAATCAATATTAACTGATTGACAAACCTTGAACAAGTTGATGTGTTGATCCTCCTCCTCCTATAGGTGTTTCAGGAAAGTTTCGCAAAGATGTCAGGCGCCCTCCTCCTCTAGAAGCGTCGTGATGGAGTTGTATATACTATGTTGTTATGTTGTGGATTCGTGGGTTAAACTTTTTTGTATGTTGGACTTGTGAAGTTGTTCCTATGAGTTTGTTATATATGAAGTTGGTCCTATGAGGTTGTATGTGATGTGACTAAGAGAATGCAGGGGCTTAAGATAAAATAAAGAAGAAAAAGGCACTTGCCAAGAGCTCCGGCAAATGCTCTATTTGTCGGGTGCAGCTCGATAAAGGCAACACGTGGGAGCCAGTGGCAACACTTCGCTGAGAGACACAAACTCGACAAAGCGGAACACGTGGCAGAACCTGAGACCACCTACAGAACTATGCCGAGTAGTATGTCCCACATCTCTCAACAAAGGTGGCACCTGGCGAGACCTGCTAGTGCCAACACTCTACTAAGAGCCACAAAACTCGACAATAGATACGTGGCATAACCTAAGAGCACCTACAAAACTAGGCTGAGTACTTCGTCCTACAACTTAACAAAGATTTATTGTACGTAAAAAGTATTAGCAGAAGAACATTGCTAACTTCTAAACGTCCTGATTTTAGCGATAAATCCAAACGACTGGTTCCCACCTAATTGCTATCGTCCCATGCTCGCTGCCACCGATTTTTTCCTTCTCTAAAAAACAATAGATGGCAACAGTAAATCGCTAGTGGTTTTTCTGGTTTTTCGCTGCATAATATGAAAAGAAAATAAAATTACTCAAAAGAGGACTTGAACCCAGGTCTAGCTATTCAATAGTTATTGAGCCCAATAACCAATTAAGCCACCTTGAGTTGTTTTCTACTGTAGATAAACAAGGTTATTTAAACCTTTCTTATTTCTATCATATCAGAAAAAATAATTATTTTTGGCTTGGTAACTTCGCATGACCAGCATGATAACTATGACATGAGCAACATGATAGCTATATCATGATAAGGCTGGTAACTATAGTACAAGAAGGTTAATGACTATATCATGAGCAGCATGATAACTTTAGCATGGAGCAGTATCATAATTTAACACATAAATTACTTGTGTATGTTTTAAGAACTTTTTTCCTTGGATGAAAGTTACCATGGTGTTTAAACGTAAAATTTAGGTCTGTGATGCGTAAAATTATCATAAATTTACATGGAAGTCGCCGGAGGAGTTATGTTTCAATGCTTTTTTCTCTAAGTCAAAGTTGCCATGGTGGTTGAACGTAAGTTATGAGGTCCGCGGTGCATAAATGACCATGCCATTTACACAGAAGTTACCGAGACATGTTTCAACAACTTTTTTCCCATGGGTAAAAAGTTATCATTGTGTTGTATGTAACTTATTGGGTGTCCGGTGCGTAAATTACCATATTATTTACCCAGAAGTTACCGAAGTATGGTGGGAAGTTATCAGTGTGTTTATATGCAAGTTATCAGGCTTGCGGTGCGTAAAAATACCATTTTATCTATAAATAAGTCACCGGGGTACATTTCAACAACTTTTTGTCCCGGGATAAAAATGTTACCAATTTGTTTGCATGTACGTTATCAGGTCTATAATGCATAAATTGCAATGATATTGACACACAAAGTTATCGGGGGATGTTTCAACAATTTTTTTCTTTCCCGGTTGAAAGTTAACATGGAGTTTGTACGTAATTTATCTTGCTTGTGGTGTAAATTATCATGCCATTTGCACAAAATTTATGAGTCGATATTTCTACAACTTTTCTCGCCCATGGTGAAAATTTATCAATGTATGTGTACGTAACTTATCAGATCAGCCGTACTTAAGTTATCATCCCGTTTACACAGAAGTCATCGGGGTAGAATTCAACAGCTTTTTCCTCTCAGATGGTCGAGTAGTGGTATTTTATTTGAACTTCACACGAGACAAGTAATGGGTCAGCTGTCTAGTGTGTTAAGGTCTCAATATTGAAGTCTTGAGTTTAATTCTAGCTTTAGCATGATTTTTTAGGCTATAAAACTACAACTATGAAAACTGCTAGCGTCAAGGGAAAAAAATCATGGTTAACACTCACCTGCCCCATTTATGTCAATGCTGGACTGCCGTGCCATGTGAACCCGATTCGCCAAGGTAGCTTACACGAGCTCTTGGCAACGGTGTCATAGATCGGGTCTTTTTTACTTTGGCGAGTTTATTTGTTATGAATCTCAGCTAACTGGGAGTCTCTGCTGAGCTTCTTCGCGGAGTGTTGTTGAACTCGAAAAACTTAGAAGAATTCGATATCAACTGATTTTCCAGTAGTGGAAGAGTCCAGCCAAGTCTCTTTTGCTGAGTACTGCCGATTGCACCGAGTTTTATTTTTATTTTTATTATTTATTTATTTATTTTGCGGAAGGATTTCACCGAGTTGTTATTGTGGCTTACCGTTCTTGGGTGTCCTTGGGCAGCCATGACTTGTGATGGACGTCGATATTACTCCCCGGACCATATTTACAACTCGACCATCTCTGATTAATTGCACCCGGAGGCGTACAGGAGGATGTTATTGGAGCAGTTGATCAAGGTTGCCTATTCTCATGTGCCTTAATTCTCATTGCTTCTGCTTTCATGCTCTGAGGAATAACTGAGGCATTTATCAATCGATTTGTTTTACAATCGGCATGACTCTTTGATGTTAAAGGACTATGTATATACATACTTAGACTATTTCCTACTACTCTAGAACCGCTCATGAGTAGTAAGCAACATCATCGAGGTCCGATGGATAATGGCAATCGTGTTTTCCATGGTTGAGAAACATGATCAGAGCAGGACAGCACGAGAAGATGGATTGAACTATACCTCTTTTTTAGATCGATTCCAGTGGTTGATAGAACACTAAGGGCAGCGTTGATGCCCTGAAGAACAGACGGCGTGTCAAAGCGGAGGATTAGGAAAAGCGGTTTTACGGCAGCAAGCGGATGTGTTTTTCTTTCTTTGGATTCGAAATCACTTAGGAGAGTTTATTGAATTGAAATCAATCAGATGCGACATAAGTATGGCTTTCCTTTGGAGAACATGATAGGACCCTGTAATTTTTTTTTGAGACGGGACGCTGCATTTTTTTATCAGGACGCGGTTCATCTTTTTTTTTGACAGATTATTAGATCGAGTCACGTGTGGGTCATTTATTTCAAGAAAGGAAGCGTGCTTCTAGGAGAACATGCATGATAGGACGCTCGGCATCTTTTTTTTCTTTTTGACGGGACGCAGTACATTGTTTTGTTTACTGGACGATCTTCATATTTTTTTTAGTCATTCATCTTTCCTTTTGACAGATTAGATCTAGTCACGTGTGGGTGATTTTTTTCAACAAAGGAAACGTGCGGGGAAAACATGCATGATAGGACGCTGCACATCTTTCTCTTTTCTTGCATGACGTTGTACACTATTTTTTAAGGGACGCTGCTCATGTTTTTTTAGTCGTTCATTTTTTGTTTTGATAAATTGGATCGAGTCACACGTACGTCTGTTATTTTGTTTATTTACGGGCGATCATGTATAGGATGTCTCTTTTCTAATGTGTCACGCTGTACATTGTTTTGTTTATTATGGGCGATCATGTATAGGAGTCCAGCTACATTTTACTTGGCCAAAAATTTATTCATGCATCGTGGAGTTTGTCCCCTTTTTCCGTTGGATTGGACTCTATGGTTGGAGGCTTCCTTTTTTTGACGAAACAGATGGATCTTTTTTTTTTCCTTTTGATTCACTAAGGTTGGACGTGTCATATGCCTTTTTTGTGTGACATCGGGACCATCTATGTTACGAATGTTTTCCTTTTATCCTGAACGTATATTCTATAACGAAATTGCTGTGCAGACGAAACTGCTCACACGATGTGTAGCCGACAGTCAGATCCAACGGTGGAACAGTACTGCTGCTGTGCATCACATGGCTTGAACTTTAGCGTCGTCCACAAATCGTCTGTGTGACATCGTGTGTATAACAGCGTTCATTCTATAATCTAACGATGTAATTAATACTAATGATGTGGATTAATGAGAGTACTTGAATGGTGTGTATAGGATGTCTCTTTTCTAGTTGTGTCACGTTGTACATTGTTTTGTTTATTATGGGCGATCATGTATAGGAGTCCAGCTACATTTTACTTGGCCAAAAATTTATTCATGCATCGTGGGGTTTGTCCCCTTTTTCCGTTGGATTGGACTCTATGGTTGGAGGCTTCCTTTTTTTGACGAAACAGATGGATCTTTTTTTTTCCTTTTGATTCACTAAGGTTGGACGTGTCATATGCCTTTTTTATGTGACATCGGGACCATGTATGTTACGAATGTTTTCCTTTTATCCTGAACGTATATTCTACAATCCAACAGTGTAATTAATACTAATGATGTGGATTAATAAGAGTACTTGAACGGAATACTAATGATGTGGATTAATGAGAGTACTTGAATGGTGACTCCAATTAGTAAATATAAGATATAAGATATATGGACGGACCACATTTACAACTGGACCGCCGTAGGTGGAGGGGTCAACACCGGCCAGTCGGGTACGTGCGGTAGATTTTGTGGCCGAGGAGGAGAACTGTCCCGAGGATTTTGTGGGGTACACTGACGAGGTTACAAATGACTGATTCCCATCACAATTGGTCATGCATAAATCTCTGCACACGCACGCCTAACGTTCACCGTCCACTATACTGGAGCTCCAAGAGTATGCGGATCACCGACGGGCATGCGCTGGGGGAGGAGGTGGCCCGCGTGCTGCGGCAGGCGGTGAGCCTGGCGGCGCAGGTGACCCCACTCCACATCGCCCGCTCAATTCTCTCGGCGCCGGCGAGCATCCTCCGCGCCGCCTGCGTCAGGTCCCAGTCCCACCCTATGCAGCACAACGCTCTCGACCTCTGCCTGGACCTGGCGCTCGGCAGCCTTGCCGTGACCACCGTGGTCCACAACAGTGTAGACCCGGCGCCGTCGAACGCGTGCATGGCCGCGCTGAAGCGGGCGCAGGCGCACCAGCCCAGGGGCAGGAGCGCGGCCAAGGTTGAGCTCGAGAAGCTCGTCGTCTCCATCCTCGACGACCCGCGCGTCGACTGCGTCATGCGCGCGGCCGGCTTCTCGAGCTCCCAGGTCAGGGCCAGCGTCGAGAGCGCTGTCACTTCGTCGAAGAGATCAAGATCAAGTAGGGCAGGTTGCGACGTCCTTGCGACTTGTCCAATTCCGGTTCCGGAGATGATTAGGGCTGGACAACCATCTCTCCAGACCGTCCGAGACAGAAGGTAGTTTGCTTTGTTTCACAGAATGGAGTCCAGTGTTTATCTGCCTCACCTCTTCTTTTTGTTGGATGAGTTTCCTTTCTGCTTACAGTACCTACTTAGATAGCTACAGCATGGTGCCCAGTGACGGTGCCAGGAGTCAGACCTAGCTAGTAATGCCAAGGCTATAACCATTATGCATATATGTAGATAAACTATAGTTAATCGAAAGCCTAGTAGTGCGGCTAACCCAATTTTTATGATGTCACTTAACATCGCAAACAGTGAGTAACATACTGATTGTGCCGGCTGGTGACGCCAAATGTTTCTTTTAGCTACTTAGTGACGCTTGACCAGAAGGTATGAAAATATTGCTTTTTCATAAATTATAAAAATAAAAATAAGCAGACATTCAGGTATTGCATATACATACATACATACATACATACATGTGGGCTTGACCCCTGCCTTCAACGCATGCATCGTTGCACGGAAAGTAGCTAAGTAGTACTAGACTTTCTCTAGTTAAAAAGGAGCTAAGTAGTATTATGCTTTCTCTAGTCAAAATGGCTGAGATAAAGTAACTTAGGCACAAAGTCACTTAGGCATTTGACATCGGCTCGTGCGTACTCAAGTCGGTTTTGTAGGTGTAAGGGAACTACTCCTCCCGTTGTAAATTACTCCATCCAGTGCAAAGCAGTGAACCAGTACTACACCACTCTCTCAAGTGTGTCCGTGAGCTAGCTTTTTTTTTTTTTGCGGGGTGAAAAAGGATTTCATTACTCAAGGTGGAGAAATATCCTCCAAACAACGTTGAGGTACATTAGCAGGGCCCGATCGAAGCCAAACGGCTGTCCTAGCTTCTATACGTCCAAATAAAGCTAGTCTATGACCGACAACATTTTGGTGCCTGCTTACATGAGTAATGGAACACTCCCGTTCGCCAAAAAACTCTTTAATTTCCTTGACTATCATCGCGTTCTGCGATCTGTCCTCCGTATTCGCACGGATGGAATCAACAGCAGTGAGACAATCCATCTCCACATCGACTGGAAGCTGGGACCATTGCAGAGCAAAGCGAAGCCCCTCCAAACAAGCAAGAAGTTCAGCCTGAAGTGGACTCGCACAATTTTGTAGACTCCTGCAGGCCGAGAAGATTATGTCCCCCTTACTATCACGTAGCACCATGCCTGCTCCTGCCCCGCCCGATTCCTGACAAAAGGACCCATCCACATTAAGCTTTACTCTCTGTGAGTCCGGCGGCCGCCACTGAAACCTTGGGTTGGAGTCAATCCCAGCATGCGAGGACATCTTTTGTGGTCCTCCCCACATTGGCATCTTGCCTTTAACCAGATCATCGTTAGGACAGTGCTTGATGGCCATAATGGACCCCTCGTAGCTGAGGAGGAAGCGCGTGGAGGCATCGGTCGGCGGAGGTTTCTTGTCATGGACGATCTCGTTCCTGACGTGCCAGACACGCCAAAGAACCATGAGCATCCGCATCCGATCGTCCTCATTCATGTCAGCCAACACGTCGAAGATCCATTCCTTCCCCGTCGGTCGGACATCAGAAGGGTCTGGCAGCCTCCAGAAGTTACACATATTACGCCATAGCTCCACGGCCCGAGGGCATCTACAGAACACATGATATGTGTCCTCACGCTCTAGTCCGCAAAGTGGACAAACATCTGTGATTTCCAATTTCCTCGTCTTTTTGTTAGCCCACGTTTCCAGAGAGTTGGATGCCAGCTTCCACGCGAAAATGCGCACCTTCGGAGGAGCCGGGCACTTCCAGATGAATGCCCAAGCGGCGCGCCGCCCGTCCGGGGCCCTGCTAGCAGCTGCCGAGGTTGGAAGGAGTTGCTCTTCCAAGGCCATGCGGTAAGCACTCTTGACGGAGAAGTTTCCATTCCGCTCGGCCGCCCAAGCTATGCAGTCCTCTTGCCGTGGGGAGGCCTTGATCTTGAGGATTTCCATGACATCTAGGTGCATAAAATGTTGGTTCAACAGCGCCGGCCACCTTCCAGTTGCCATATTCGTCCATAAGCTGATTCACCTGCCGCAGTCGGCACCAGCCCTGGACAGAGATCGGTCCACGAGCCAAAGGGTGAGGGATCCACTGATCTCTCCAAATGCTTACCGAAGTCCCATCACCAATACGCCAGATTAAGCTTTTCTTGAGGAGCTCAAGTCCATGCACAATGGCTTGCCACGTTGTTGAAGCATTGCCCGAGTAAACGGTGTCTTCCAGTCGTCCTTGTGGGTAGAGTACCTTGCCTTAAGCACCTGCGCACACAAGCTGTTGGGATTAGAGATAAGGCGCCACGCTTGCCTCGCGAGCAAAGCTTGGTTGAATAAGCGGAAATCGCGAAAGCCGAGCCCTCCTTTCTCCTTTGGTTTGATCATACTATCCCAAGCTCTCCAATGTGTCTTCCTCTTTCCTTGCTTCGATCCCCACCAGTAGTTCCTGACCATCCTGGTAAGATCATCGCAAACACTCCGGGGCAGGCGGAACACCCCCATGAGATAGGTAGGCAAGGACTGAGCGACTGCTTTAATCAAAATTTCTTTACCTCCCTGCGATGCACAGTCCCCCCAAGCCAAAATCCTTTTCGTGAGTTGCTCCTGGAGACTTTGGAACCGGCCTTTAGACATGCGACCGGTCGGGGTTGGGAGCCCCAGATATCGTTCCTCGAAGTTCAGGTTCTGAACGTCTAAAACTTGTGCTACTGAAGTTTGGTCGGCCGATCGACACCTCTGTCCAAAGAGGATAGAACATTTCTCTGGATTGATGAATTGTCCAGTGCATCTCTCGTACGTATCAAGGACATCCCGGACGGCCGTTGCCTCAGCAGCCGTCGCACGGAAGAAAAGTAGTGTGTCGTCCGCAAAGAGCAAATGTGAGATGCCCGGCGCCCTCGGGCATACCTGCAGGGGGGTAATCAAGCCCTGCTCCACTTTACGCTTAAGTAGTGCGCCAAGCCCATCCGCCACAAACAAAAAGAGGAAAGGTGAGAGCGGGTCTCCCTGCCGTAGTCCACGCGACGGGACGAACGAATCTGAGCTGGCTCCATTCACTTTGACAGAGTATGTCATCGAGGTTACGCAAAGCATAATCCATTGCACCCATCGGTGATCAAAGCCAAGCTGTTGCATCATTAGCCTTAGGAATTCCCAATCCACTCTATCATATGCCTTGGATAGGTCGAGTTTATATGCACAAGCACTCCTGTCCGGATCCTTCTCTTGCTTAATAGAGTGAATGCACTCAAAAGCAATGAACGCATTATCTGTTATGAGCTTGCCTGGTATGAAGGCACTCTGTTCGGGTGCTATGATATCATCCAGTAGTGGTCGTAGACGATTCACAAGACATTTAGAAATAATCTTACAAGTGATCGATGTTGCAAAGGCTAATAGGTCGAAAGTCAGCAAGCCTCTTTGGATCCTTCACCTTAGGTATCAAGACAATAGAGGTCGCGTTTACACCTTCCGGCATGATACCTGTTTCAAAAAAGAGCTTCACCGCCGAGATTATCTCCTCCTTAAGCGTACCCCAATGCCGCTGGAAAAATCTTGCTGGGACCCCGTCCGGGCCGGGGGCCTTGAGAGGGCCTATCTGGAATAAGGCATCACTAATCTCTTTGTCAGAGAACGGGGCACACAGCTTTTCATTCATGTCATCCGTCACTTTTGGTTGGAAAAGTTGTATGATCTCCTCCGGGTCAATGGCAGGGTCGGCCATGAACATATGTTGGAAGTAATCCTTGGCCATCCTCTCCATAGTCCGTTGCTCCTACTGCCATACCCCATGTGCATCCGTGAACCCCTTAATTCTATTCTTTCTAGCTCTCCAAACTGCCTTCCTGTGAAAGAACTTTGTGTTTCTATCCCCCTCCTTCAGCCAAGCTACCCTTGAGCGTTGTAGCCAAAGCATTTCCTCGCGGTATAGCAGCTCATTCATAGCATCCATCTCTTTTCGTATTTCTGCACGGTCTGCATTCATATGCATCAACTCCTCAAGGCGTGTTCTGGACTTTTCTAGTTCTCTTGTGACATTGCCAAATTTCTTGTTGCTCCATGTATGCAACTTGCCCATCAGTTTACCAAGTGCTAGGTGAACGTCTTTGAGATTTCTCTTGCTGCCCTCCGCCCTCCACGCCTCCGCAACCATTTCCTCAAGTGCGGGTTCTCATTCCCACATAATTTCATACCGTCGACAGCGCTGCGGCTTGGGCGCCGTGTCTTGCACACACCGGATGAGGATTGGGCAGTGGTCGGAGCAGGGCGACACCAAGTGAAGCACCGCCGCTTCCGCGAACAAGTCACGCCATGCATTAGTAGCCACTGCACGGTCCAACCGTACCTGCACGTTGGCCCGTCCACCCCTCCTGTTATCGTATGTGAAGGGGTACCCTGCAAAACCCAAGTCAATCAGACCACACGTTTCAAGTGCATCTCTGAAAATAAGCATCTGTCCTGGGGCTCTTGGGGTTTCAGATAAATGCTCATAGTCCCACATTGTTTCGTTGAAGTCTCCTGCGATCAACCACGGGAGGTCGCTATTACCATGTAGGCGTCGTAAGGAGTCCCACATGACATGCCTGTTTTCGACTCTGGGTTCACCATACACAAAGGTAGCCCGCCATTGTGGATCATCATCTGCACATGGACGTACACATCAATCCAGTGTTTGTTGATTTCTTGGACTTGAACTGATACAGACTCATCCCAAAATAAGGCAATACCTCCACTCATACCATCACTACTGACTCCTTCAAAACCCGACAGACCTAAACGAGAACGAACACGAAACATTTTATCTCTAGGCTGTCTCGTTTCACATAAAAAAACAAACTTTGGGGAATGGGCGGACACAAGAGCCGCGAGATCACGAACTGTGCGAGGGTTCCCCACCCCTCGATAGTTCCAACTTAAGCAATTCATTGCTCCTGACGGGGCGCCACACTTGGCCCCGTCAGTTTACCGGCGGCCCCATGGCCGGTTGCCTCCATAATCTGATCCTCTTTCCCGTTATGCAAAACCTCCACCTTCTCCTCTTCTTGCTTATTACTGGGCCCGCTGCCAGCCTGCCCTTCTTCTGCACTCCTTCACTTGGCTTGTCCACGAAAGGCACAAGGGCCTTCTCGCCATTCACCACCTTAACTTGTTCATACACCAGCTCACCCGGCCTCTTCCCAAGGACAGAATCATTGTAGTCCATTGTCTCTGAAACCGAGCTCAAAGAGTCTCCCGACGCGCTAAGGTCCCATAGAGCTGGGATCATATCTTTCATGCTCGGGGTGTTATCACGGATGACTAGCGGCCCAGCCTTCCTGCTGGCCGGTTTCTTTGCCATTGCCGCCCCCTTCTTCTTCACTTGTTTTGCTGTCAGGGCCACCCCTTTCCCAGCAGATTTGTTTTCAAACTTTGTGGCCATTTCCTTAACCTTGCTCGACTCCGGCTTCTCTCCTGCCAACTTCATTTTGAGACTCGCGATTTCCTCTGCAAGTGCATTGTCCTCTTCCTCTGCTGCTGCACTCTCCTTTTCATCAAAACCATCATTCGCATCCACTCTCGGTGGGATCACGTCATGGGCCTGTACCGGGGTATTATGAGAGCTTGCATGGCTGGCGGCACTCCTTGTTCCGCTATCTGCAACTCCAGCACTTCCCAAGTTGAAATTCAGGTCCCTTCTGGCTCTTGACTCTCCCGGGGATGGGGTATACGCTGCCCTGAACTCAAATTTTTTGAATGGTGAGCATCTCAACGTCGAATCATATCCCTTAGAGGCAAGCCCTCGGATCTTTTTTTCACAGACATCCTTGTCATGCCCCATGAAGCCGCAGTGGAAACAAAAGTGAGGCACTCGTTCGTATCTGATTTTAAAGGTGGTTCGCTTGGTCACTCCCTTAGCCATGTATTCCAACATCACCTCCTTTTGCAGTCTCCTATTGTAAGGCAGCATCACCCGCACCCTCAAGAACTCCCTTGTACCATGGCCCCCTTCCGGTACATCCACAGCAAGTACTTCTCCCAGGGTATTTCCCAAAGCTTGGCCATAGGCCTTGGTCTGTTTCTTGTATGGAACATCAAAAACCCTAGCCCATACTGGGACTGCATCCAGGGTTGATTCAGATGGTCTCGCCTCATCATCAAAAGGTTTTACCAACAGAGCATCACCATTGAAGATCCAAGGACCGCCCCGGGCAACAAATCTGCAGTCACCTTCAGACCAAACGTGATTGTGAAGTAATTCTTCCCCATGGGTTTAAACTCGACACCCGTCCTCAGCCGCCATACGCCCTCAAAGTGATCTGACAACGTTTTTGTGGAGGGTTTCTTCTGGGATCTATAGAGTCCCATGAGCCGGCATAGAGGCGGGGCTGGCATCTCCTCTTCTTCATCATCACTGAAATCGACGGCCGCAAAAGCGACATCATCCACATCCACTTCACCTCCAAGCTGTGAATCCACTGCGTCCGGTAAACCATCCTCCGATTCCTTAGCATCCCAGTTACCTGCCAATGGTGAATCCTCCTCCAAACCCTCCTTCGAAGTCGCCACACGTGCATGCACTAACATCCCGCCACCAGAAGGCTTCGGGTGGACAAGAACCTCATCAGCTCTCCCGTGATCACCCCCACCTCCGGTGACGGATTGAGAGCGCTGCATCTTGGCCTTCTCCCGTCGTGGGTTAGGGCTCCCTGCGAAGGACCGCTGACAAGGGATATGATCCCGGCCCGCGGTACCCCCGCTATTAGTAGATCTATTCCCTGTCGTATGGACTCCTAGATCGCCTCGGATGGCAACCCTAGTCGTCCTACCAAGACACGTAGACGACGGAGACTTCGACGACGTAACCGGGAGGGACTCCCTGGCACTTGCCGATGGACTCGTGTGGTGGCCTTTCGGCGGCGGGGCAGGATCGCCCATGGTCGCCACAGAAACCCTAACCCTAGCGCAGCCAGACGACATGCTTCAATTCTAATTGATGATGTATCTCGCACCGGCGTTAGCAGCCCTGCCGGTGTGATTCACGTCGTCCGTGAGCTAGCTTTAGTACAAGCCAGAAGTACTAGTGCAGTTTAGCTACTAGTTGGAATATACTAGTGACACTCCAGTTCATCTAGGATGTGCATGTATTGTAGCTTGCGCTAGTTGTATTTTAGGTTGCCATTCCTCTACTTCGTCAGATCCTCGACAACTTACTAATCGGTAGTTTGGGCTAACAATTGACATCGGAGCCTCATTCCAGCAGCCACGTCAGGCGACGGAAAGAAGAGCGCCACCTCTGACGGTTCCAAGACGCTGCCAGAGCAGCAGCTGCGGACCGTGGTGGACGGTTCCAAGGCGCTGCTGGAGCAGCAGCCACGGACCATGGTGCCCAGTGGCGGCGCCAAGAGTCCGACCTAATAATGCATATAGATAAACTACAGTTAATCATAAGCCTATTAATGCGGCTAGCCCAAATTTTATGATGTCGCTTGACATTGCACACTGGCATGCCAAACGTTTTTTTAGCCACTTAGTGACGCTTGACCAGAAAGTATGAAAAGATTGTTTTTTTAGCCACTACAGTTTTCCATGTGATATGTGGTCTAGTTGTTGGGAAAATTTACAAATATGAATTTCAACTTTATTTGTAAAATCTCTTTGGAAATTTGTAAAATGGGCATAACTTTTGCATACGAACTCGGATTAAAAAGTTTTTTATATGAAAAATCATCTACTCGAAAAGTTACATCCAAATTTAACAAGGGGAACCCCGTTAAACATTTTCAAAATCCCAAAAAACCTAACAGAAAAAAGTTACGGGACTTTCGAGATCTAGAGGCAAGAAAATTCAAAAATTTTCAAACTTACTAGTGGCGCACCGTGGATGTGGTGCGCCACTAGTAACAGAAAAAAAAATTGGTTTTGAATATTTTAAAAAAAAACAAAAAATGATACGTAATATGACCGGGAAGTTTGAAATATTTTTCAAAATTTCATCATAGTCATGAACATGAACAAAGTCCTAGACATCAACAAGGTATAATAGGATTGATATGCTAGATATATCAACAAGTGCATGTGAAGTGAGCTGTTGACCACGGAGTGCGATTTGACCGGAGATTAAGCATATTGACCCGAGATTAAGCCATAGTGACCTGAGATTAAGAAAAAAACAAAAAAATTGAAAAAATTTGAAAAAAAAATTGTTACTAATGGCGCACTTCTATGTGGTGCGCCATTAGTATACCAGATACTAATGGCGCACCACAGGTGCGCCATTAGAAAAAATCTAATGGCGTGGTGCTAGTGGCGCACCTGTAGTGCGCCACTAGCAGCCTTTTTCTAGTAGTGTGAATTTAATAATATATGCTTGGCATTCGAGACAAATGTGTTTCTTAAAAAACTTGATCAAATTGTGTGAGGTTTGTCTTTGTTAAATCTATATGCACAACATTATAGAATGGAGAGAGTAGTATATAAGAATACTATATATAAACATGTAAATTGTGTGGTTTTATGACTTATATCATACTTTTCTTATACAGATTTTGTGTAGTGAATCAATATGAATCTATTATCCATATACCAATCGTATATTCTAAATGCACCAATGTATAAAAAACTCAAGTGTAAAATAACTTATGAGTGATATACATATATCAATATATGGTAATGATATTCATCACCTTGGGTGTAAAATAAGTTATTTTACACTCGAGGTTGAGATATTTAATGATGATCATGATGATGATGATATTAATTGCATTATTTTCACTTTTGCTTTATAAGTATATTCCTATATTGTTGAAAAAGTTCAATTGCACACACTTTGTATAAGGGGATACACCTAGCCGTAAGCCATTAGGAGGGACTGGGTCATTAGATATTTAGAATTAACATCTTTAGACCCAAAAAAGTAGTATTATTTCTTATTTATTTTCTTTAGGCTGAATTGGGCTAGAACATGGATTTGAGGCCTCCTAAACCATCTCTTATGAAATCATGCATATATGAACAAAAATACATACTCCATTTTAAAATATAGTGCACATAGTTTCTTTTTCAAACTCAAGCTTTATCAAGTTCAGTTTTATAAGAGACCAATGTCCATGCTCCATCTCTCCCACGCGACGCATTTTGTTTAGTGTGTTTCTGCCTTTTCATCTGCCTCCATTGCATGCCAAGTAAATGAGTAATATGGATGTCAACCATTTCATTTATTTTTATTTTTATTTTGCGGAAAGTCAACCATTTCATTTGCAAGCAAAGAAAAATTTGCATTCAAAAAGAACCACATCACCTTACCACAACCTGATTTTTTTTCTAATTTAAAATATTTTGTAGCTTAAACTTTTTGTCTGGTTGATAATTGGTTTTTACTATCAACATCATATCAACTGGGGTTACAAAACAAGATCAAAGTAACTTGGGTATGTTCCTAAAATTTTGTTTTCCATCTTCTGTTACCACATAATAACACGTGAGTTACCGTCCTATTTAGTCTACCAGACATAGTTACGACTTCTTAAACCATTGAGTGATATCTATCGTTTAAACAAACGGAATTGGACTCTTATGTTAAGGCATAAAAGTACTGCAGTCCCCAGGCTATATGTTACAAGTTATGACATAGTAGTAACTTGGGTACCAGTAAGGTGGCATCATTGGTCGTCCAAACTAGAATTTGTCAGAATATATACATAGAGTCCACACCAAATAAGTATCATTAGGCCCTTCCCAGTGCTCCATGGGTATATGTGCTAATGATGTCAAAAATGATGTGGCAAAGCAATTAAAGAGGAAAGAGAGAGAGAGAGAGAGAGAGAGAGAGAGAGCATTATGGTGACCGCAGGAAGAACCGTGCTAAGCGCATGGACCTATGTAATACGACCACCAACCAATGCATGAAGGAGTTTAATTGTTAAACTATTCCACGAAGGAATCTTAGTTAAAAAAGTTAAGGACCTATGCATTGAGGAGACTAATGTGTTTTAATCCAGTTAGCACCTCCTAAGCATCAATGTATTGGAAGAGCCCTTGGATACGCCATGGGTATCCGCAAGAAAAAAACTATACGCCATGGAATCTGTTTTTACATTGTATTTATTGGTAATTACTGATGATGGTTTTTTTTCCTCGATGAACTTGCCATGTAAATAAAGTATGTCATCTGGCAACAAAATTGGCCACTAATTTTTCCAGTGTATGTGCATGCTTCACTATGTTGATATTTCCAAGAAATTTGCTTGAAGTAAACATCTAGACATGTACGCTAATAATATTCCCGGTGCTTCTATTGCAGTGAGTGCCAAGCTAGCAATGCAAAAACAGGAGCAGGAGGGCGACCGACCATCTTTGGCGCATCGACGGCGACCATTCCTCCGTGGCTCCGCCGCTACAAAGATACAACTTGCGTCAGGTCAACATACTGCGGCGCCAGTCTTCAGGCAGACGTATGTATAACACATCTTCTATGGGAAGCGCACTTTTGGCTCTCGGGTACCCGTGCACCCTATATGCGGAAAACAATTAGTAATTCAAAAAAAGTTCAAAAAATTCCAAATCTTTTTTGAAATCAAACATGATCAGGTATTGTACTCGTATAAAAGATTTGGACAAGAAATGATTCATATTGACTTCACAGCAAAAAAGACAAATTTATGACGACAATATAGCGTGTATAGTACTTGTATATAGCGTTTTTTTGCCGAATCTTCGACCCAGGATGCAACGAATGTCATTCTCTGACGAATCTTTTTTATACGACTACAATACTTAACCATGTTTAATACCAAAAAAGATTTGGAATTTTTTGAACTTTTTTTGAATTACTAATTTTTTTTACATATAGGGTGCGCTGGTACCAGGTTCTCCTTCATATTTTCCATCTTCTATGTGTCTACTGTATTTCACTCGTGAAGTGGTGAACCTGATTAGTTAATTGCCCGGTCGTGAGTGTCTGACACATGCATGCAGGCTGCTTGCCGCCGGCCGAAGTTCACGGAGCTCACCGCGACAAATCTCAATATCCTCTGCAACGCGCTCCAGCTGCGCGTTCCGCGTCACGGGAACATCATCCCCAGCATATCGTGCACGGTGCTCCGGTGCAGATCCGGCGTGACGAGGACTATTCCTAGCTCGTTGTCCTCGACGAAAGGGACCTGCCTGCTCTTCCTAGGAAGGGACTATGGCGACAAGGTGACGGTCGCTCAGGAGCTCGCGAGGCTCGTGTTTGGCTCATACGCCGAGTTCACCACGGTCCAGCTTCAGGGTAGCCCTAACATTCGCACACACAACGGCAAGCTCGCCCTCAAGAGGCAGAGATCACCGGACAATGACGGCGACCTCGGAGCGAGGCTGTTCGAAGCGATAGTTTTTTATTTTGAAAAGAGGCAAAAGATTTGCCTCATTCATTAAATAAGAGGAATAGAATTTATGTTCGTGTTACAACACTGACAGCACCGCAACACCCAAAATAAAGATGACCAACTACTCTCGCGTCATCAAGTATCCCAACTTTATTGCACCCGCTGATACCCAAAGCGTGGCCTCCTTTTTAATGTTGGTGAGTAGAACCGTCGTGGAGCACTCTTGACGAAACACTCGCGCATTCCTCTCGTTCCAAATGGTCCAGGCGACTAGCATGGTGAGCGAGGCCATCGCCTTCCTGTTGGGGATAGATGTATCGGAGAGGCCCACCCACCACCCTTCGATGTTGCTTGAGAGGTGCCATGAGGAAGTATCAATGCTCACCAGTTGCAGCCAGTCCTTGACTAATCCCCATAGGCGGATAGAGAAGCGACATTTGTAGAAAAGGTGGTCAACAGACTCTTGCTCCTGCTTGCAAAGTGTACAAAGGCCACAGTTTGGCCATCCGCGCTTCTCCAATCTGTTTGCCATCCAAATTCTTTTTTGAATAGCCAGCCAAGCGAAGAACTTGACTTTGGGGGGAGCCCAAGCCCTCCACACAGTGTGCTCCATAGGGGATTTGATTGTGCCAAGGAATTGCGCTTTGTATGCCGACTCGGCCGTGTATTGCCCGCTAGCGGTGTGCTTCCATACAATATCATCTTCGAAGCGATAGTGGAGAACCCTCACCGCGTTATATTGATGGACGGCGTCGACCGACTGGATCGCGATTTGGAGATGCACATCATGGGGGGAGGAATGGTGAGGGGATGCAACGGTGATGTGGTCAGCCTGGAGGACGCCATCATAGTGCTGAGCGCCTCTGACTCGAGGAGGTACGTGGCTTCACCTTCCTCCCCATGGGCGAAACGACGGTTTGGTGGACAGAACCGTGAGAAAGGTGATGACGGCACGGAGATGAAGCGTCGTCATGGCTGTGATTTGAATGTTTGTGCAGTGGTTGAGGAAGAGGAGGAGGAAGATAGTTTGGCTGATGATGAGGGGATCCAGAATGTCGTGGATGGTATTTTCCTTTTCAATTAGCAGAGATTTTTCTTTTTCATACCATTATAGGTATTTCGAACGATTTTGAACTGTTAGATTCCGCATTCAGAATTTGTTTTGTGTTTTATTAAAATTATTAAGCAGAACTGTTTTTCGCTCCCGTTGTCATTTCAGAAAACCATTTTATGAGAAGAACTAGAAAGTTTATTTTGGCTGAATGTTGGTCGGAAATAACTTTATACTCCCCCCGTAACTGAATATAAGACACTATCCTACTGTTAAAAATGTCTTATATTAAGTAAGAAAGGTAGTGAGAATTTGCAAGATATAATAAAAAATACATATTTTCCTTGAAGAGCTGAAAATTTACTAACCTGGGAGAGAGAGGGAGAGGGATGGGGGAATTGTCGCTTCCAAATCTCGCTTAATTGAATCTGCTGCTCCAAGTAATAATTTCCAGGCGACAAGACACAGTAGAACTGTGCACAGGATTTGTTTTGGGATAGAGAACAGCTATCCGCAGGCACGCACATTTACGAACATGCAGACTCACCTGGCCATGTACGAACATCAGTGCATAGAACATTGAATGTCTCTGTGTGCTCCAACTGTTTCGTGCATGCAACCATAGCACGCTATGGTACTATTTGTTTGGCTGCACATGTGCACCTGCCATTTATTTAGTACTACTCTCTTCGTCTCCTAATATAAAAGCATTTTAACACTTTACAGCCAGTAAAATGTCAAAAATATTAGTATAGTGTTAAAAACGTTTTTTTAGTCTTAAAAACGCTTTTATATTATGGCACGGAGGGAGTACATTTTCTGGAATTTTTTCTTCTTCTTCTTCATTGGCTGTAATATATGTTGAAATTAGCTAAACTTAGAATTTGTAACCGTGCATGTTTAAAGCTACGTACAACCAACTTCTGCAAGTGTCGCATGCATGCACCATAGCAGGCAACCATTAATCCACCACAAAGACTCTAGCATTGTTGCATGTATACAGCTTAAAGTAGGCACCACCTAGAGTTGAAGAGCTTCTGCTGGTCTCAGAATTTAGCAGACAAAAGTATCAAGATAATGACGCTTTACTGGCTGCCGTTGCTCGATGAGAAATGAATAGTGGATCCTGGTGTAGTGCCTCTCAAGGTCGAAAATTCAACTCATGCCTCGCACTTTATTTAATCCCTGTTACAGCTTACACAACATGGTACGAGAGACCGCTTGGAATAAGTGGTTAGCTGCAGTTGGTCTCGGGAGGACAAACTGCTATTTCGGTAAACGGAGAAGTAGGGCACTTCTTCCGGAACAAGCGAGGCCTCAGGCAAGGGGATCCGTTCTCTCCCCTCCTGTTCAACTTTGTAGTTGACGCGCTGTCCTCAATGTTGAGGAAAGTGGCGGAGGCTGGTCACATCAAAGGGTTGGTAGGACATCTCATTTCAGGGGGAGTGACCCACTTGCAGTATGCGGATGACACGCTACTGCTGTTTCGTTCGGACCTCCATAGCATTGCGAAGGTCAAGGCGATTCTTCTCAGTTTTGAGCTCATGTCGGGCCTCAAAATTAACTTCCACAAATGTGAGGTGCTCTCGATGGGGATCGAGGCCGAGGAGGGAAGGCGCATTGCGGATTTGCTCAACTACAAAGTGGGCAAATTCCCGTTCACTTATCTGGGCCTCCCGGTAGACACCAAACGACCCACGATAGAGGATTGGGAGCCTCTATGCGCCAACGTGAGGACTAGGGTCTGTCCTTGGCGGGGCAATTTTTTGTCGAAAGTGACGAGGCTAGTGCTCACAAATTCCAGCCTGTCTTCTTTGCCTATGTTTGCCATGGGACTGTTTCTGCTTGCAGAAGGGGTCCATGCCAAGTTTGACACGCCGCGAGCCAAGTTCTTTTGGAAAGGAACTGGCCCGCACCATAAATACCATATGGTTAAATGGGCCTGGGTGTGCCGGCCCAAGGACTTGGGCGGTCTTGGGATCACCAATTCCAGATGGCTTAACATCGCGCTGATGTGCAAATGGATTTGGAAAATCGCCCAGGGGGCCTCCGGGTTGTGGGTCGACCTGCTAAGGGCCAAATATTTTCCTAACGGGAATTTTTTTGAAGGAAGGGCAAGGGGCTCTCCGTTTTGGAATGATCTTCAGTTGATCAAACCAGCTTTTGCCATGGGGACAAAATTTGCGGTTGGAAACGGCAGATCCGCGCGTTTCTGGACTGACATGTGGATAGGTACCCAACCCCTTTGGATCGAATTCCGGGAGTTGTACGATATTGCCGTTGACACTGCGTTATCGGTGGCGATTGCGCTTGCCGCGACGCCACCTGAGATTCAGTTCAAGCGGGAACTCAACGGACCCGAGCAGGCAAGCCTCGCGGCCTTGCTGCAATTAATCGAACCGGTGGGTCTTTCGGATCAACCTGACACGGTGAGTTGGACGCTCACTAACTCGGGGAAATTCTCGGTGAACTCCTTATACCGCAAGTTGTGTCGAGGGCCGACACAGCCTGTGATTGCAGGTTTGTGGAAAGCGAAGATGCCTCTGAAGATCAAACTTTTCATATGGCAACTGTGTCGCGATAAGCTTCCTACTTCCTTGAACGTTGCCAAATGTAATGGGCCGGCCACAGGTCCGTGTGCGTTATGCGGGGAACCGGAGGATGCCAATCATGTTTTTTTCCGGTGCCCTTTAGCAAGGTTTGCGTGGAGTGCCGTCCGGACCGCGGCTGGTGTCCTTTGGGACCCGCGCTCGGCTACTGAGCTTTTCAACCTTCTTGATGTGATTAAGGGCCCAGCAAATCGGGTTATGTGGAGTTGTGTTGGGGCACTTCTCTGGGCCTTATGGCTAACTAGGAACAAGTTCACTATAGAAGGGTGCTTCCCAAATCATCCGGCTAATATCATCTTCAAATGGAACCTTCTATTGCAGCAGTGGAGTCCGTTGGGGAGGCGCAAGGATGCTGAGCTGATCAAGACCGCCCAACAACGACTGGTGCAAGTGTATGCGATGGCTAGGGAGTCATGACTTCGTTTCTTTTGTTGCTTGACGAGCCTGCGTGCTCTGTACGGGCTCTGCCCTATAATCTCGTTTGGCGGCTTGTTTAGTTTCATATGAACTTTGGTGCTAAAGCCGGCAGGGCTTTTGGTGATGTATTAAGACTTGGTGTGGTTCGCTGCCGTTGGGGCTTTATTAATTTAAAGCCGGACGCATCTGGCGTCTTTGTTCTAAAAAAAAAAGTGGTTAGCTATCTCAAAAACAATCACACAACATGGTACGAGATTGCACCCCAATACTGATCTATGATTTCAAAACAAGTAACCGATTGTGTTGCCTATATGGCCATCACAGTTGCATGTGCACATGTGCGACCAAAATCTTAATTGTCTCTTAATTAATTATTCAAAATGTATAATACACTGATCTAAAATAAAAATATTTCTTACCCTTTAGGTCCTAAATGTAATTATTTTTAAACACCACACTTTAGCTCATGTTGTTTTTATCTAGCCTCAGTTTATCCCATAAAAATTTGAACCAATAGGTCTAGCATTTATTACATTTTAGATTAAAATGATAAAGTTATAGAAATGGGTAAAAAAATGAATATTCATTTCTGAGCTTAGGCTCATCTGCTCCCGAGGAACGGTTAAATCAAAAAAGATACTAGACAAATTCATAAAAATATGAAGAAAAAATTGCATGGAAAAGTTGGAGTGTGTGATGTTCGTGCCAAATTCCATCATGTTTGGACATCTGAGCAGCTCTCAACAAACAAACTCAGTCTAAACAGTGTGTGAAGAGTAAACGTTCTCACATCCCCCAAATTTGTCTTTTTACTGACAGTTGCTCTGATGTCCAATCATGATGGAATTTGGCACGGACATCAGGGATTCAACATCTTCAATGGAAAGAAAAACAGATTTTTTTCTAGTATTTGTTTTATTTTTCTATTCATCAACAGAAGCAGATACACCTGAGAGCCAAAACATGGTGTCCATGAAAAAAATGTGAATTTGCATAGATCCTCTAATCCTTTGCAATGAAAAACTATAAATTTATATTAAGTCTAATCTGTTAGACTTGCATTTAGGGAAAATAGTATTAACCACCTCAAAGCTTAAGCTATTGGTAAATCAAACTATTCAACTAGACTTAGATCTAACGCAAATAATTGTGTGGCTATAATTGGACCAAATCACACTATTAGGGGAGAACAGGAAGGAAAACATGTAAAGAATACTAAATTATTATTGCACTAAAAATAAGTATAAACTAAGAAACAGAAATAAGAGTTGAAGAATAAAAATGCAAGAATAACCGAACTATTGCACATCAAAACACGAGCAGAAAAGAAGCACAAAAATACGCTTGATGTACAATTGGATTACAAAAATTGAAAATAGAAATGGATTAAATTGGCAAGTAAAAGGATCTATGCAACAAATAAAAGACAATCAAATAGTCAAAAAAAATGTGGTCATGTAGTCATTCCTGCACTAGTGTAACCAATGAAGCAGAAAAAAATCGCTACGGGAAGGGGTTACATCTATAAGTCGAATGTAGCGAAATCACTAATCAAGGAGTACTCTTTTCAAAGATCACTCCCACCTCCTCATGTGTGCCAGTTGTCGCAACTGGAGAGTTTTCCCTTTTTTCGTACATCGGTTTATTCAAAACGTTTTATCTTTTAAACCGTGCATTCTCAAATCTCGAACCATTTTCACAATTGGATTTCTTGTGTCGAGATCTTCAAAACTAGATCTCATGTTGATAGGTTTTGACGAACTTTTTTTCATGAAAAAACCGAACGAAAAATCTGAACCGGGTGTTGGGAAACGTTGCATGGAAAACAAAAAAAATTGTACGCACACGCAAGATTTATCAAGGAGATACATAGCAACAAGAGGGGAGAGTGTGTCTACGTACCCTCGTAGACCTTAAGCGGAAGCGTTTAGTAATGTGGTTGATGTAGTCGAACTTCTTCGTGATCCAACCGATCGAGTAACGAACGTACGACACCTACGCGTTCAGCACACGTTCGGCTCGGTGACGTCCTCACCTTCTTGATTCAGCAAGACAGCGAAGTAGTGGATGAGTTCTGGCAGCACAATGACGTGGTGACAGTGATGGTGAAGCTATCTCCGCAGGGCTTTGCCTAAGCACTGCTAAAATATATGACCGAGGGACAAAACTGTGGAGGGGGGCGCCGCACATGGCTAAGAGATTGTCGTGGTTATGTGGGGTGCCCCCCTCGCACATATATATATATATATATATATATATATATATATATATATATATATATATATATATATATATATATATATGGGGAGAGGGGAGCAGCCAAGAGGCGCCCCTAATAGGGCCGAATCCTACTTGGGGTCCTCCCCAAGCCACCCCCCTTTTCTTATTTGGTGAGCGGGGAAAGGCAGGGGATGGTGGCGGCCCCCACCTCCTTTTTCCCATCAGAAGGGGATGGCAGGAGGGGCCAGCTATCCCCCCCCCTTGGCCCAGGGAGAGGGGCGCGCCAGGCCCCTTGTAGGCTGGTCTGTCCCCCCTTGGCCCATTAGGCTCATACACCTACCGGGGGTGTCCGGAACCCCTTCGGCAACCCGATGACTACCCAGTGCACTCTGAAACTCTTCCGGTGTCCGAATATCATTGTCCTATATATCAACCTTTACCTCCGGACCATTGTGAGCTCCTTTTCATGTCTATGGTCCCATCTGGGACTCCGAACAACATTCGGTCACCAAATCATATAACTCATATAACATTATATAGTCAACGAACGTTAAGCATGCGGACCCTACGTGTTCGAGAACTATGTAGACATGACAGAGATACTTCTCCGGTCAATAGCCAATAGCAGAACCTGGATGCCTATATTGGCTCCTACATATTCTACGAAGATCTTTATCGGTCGAACCTTATAACAACATACGTAATTCCCTTCAATAGTGCAGAAAAGGGATATAATCCCGGTTCATGAGGCCCCTTTAGTGCCGGTTCTGCAACCGGCACCAAAGGGTGGGGACTAAAGGTCCCCCCCTCCCCTTTAGTCCCGGTTCAGCACGAACCTGCACTAATGGTTGTCCACGTGGCACGAGCCCGCGCCGGGGGCTGGGAGACCTTTAGTCCCGGTTGGTAACACCAACCGGGACTAAAAGGTTTAGGGGTTCTTTTTCAGAACCTATCGTCCCGGTTTTTAGACCTTTAGTCCCGGTTGGTAACACTAAATGGCTGGGAGACCTTTTGTTTTTATGATTTATTTTTCCTTTTAATTTTTTGTTTTCCATTTAATTCTTTTTCATTTGAAACTTATTTTACGCTACTACATATTGTACACGTTATGCATATATATAAATAGAATTTCTCGCAGAACCTATCGTATATATATCATCGACTTTCTCGCACGACCATTCACGCATATACACATATATATATACAAGTTGGTATATACAATTTCTCCTACAATTTGCATGCAGATCATTACATGGAGGCATTACTTTGATAGCGGGTAATAAAATTCTCCTTTGAGATCTATGACCTGGTTGAGCAAAAATCCCGCTATTTCCTCTTGAATCGCTCGTACGCGATTCTCTGGTAGGAGCTGATCTCGCATGTTCTTCATCTTTAAAGGAGATCAATATGCATGTATTACTTGTGTGTGTATTAGATAATGATGTAAAAGTTGTGAATAGTATTCTGAGAAACGTACCAATTGGTCTCTGTCAGGTTTGCTGCTTTCGCACGTCATCATGCGAATGTTCTCGCAAACATAGTACGCACATAAATCATTCTCGGCGCCTGCTTCAGGGCCTTTAGTTGAATAGAATTCAATCAGATAATAATTAATCAAGCATGCTAATTAATGGTATTAAAACTAGAACTAAAGAGATGTTAGCTAGCTAGCTAGTACTACTTAATTAATTACCTTGGGTCGATACTAGTGAAGTTTTTGTTTCCATTGGCCATCAACCTGTTTGGTGAACTTTTCCCAGTCATGCCCGCCGGCAAAGAAAATGAATAAAGAAGTTATTAATTAGTTAATATCAGGAAATGACGAACTTAAAGAGGCCGACATATAGTTCGATAATGATTAAAATTACTTGTTGACCATCCCCTTGATGATTGCATAGTTAGTAACTTCTTCCAGTAGTGAGTCGAGTACTTCAACTGTTCCCTCGTCAACTTTAATGATTAACAAGATCCAGTGGAAACTGCATGCGCACATGTTTGCATGTATAATTAAGCGGGCATGTGCATAACTCATCAACTACCGTAAACCCCCTATACACTTATTAACATCTAGCTAGTAAGCAAAAAACAGAATTTGTAGTACAAGACAGCGTGACTCACTCGAAGTTATAAGGAAGTAGTATATCTGGACAGACATTTAGGCGTTTCAAGAACTCTAGCAAGCTTTTCTCTGTTTCTTTTCGGTAGAATTCCTGTGACCATGTCTCTTCATTAATGGTATTTGGGCCAATGAACCCAATGCCATAGCGTCTAGCATTTTTCATTTCATACATCTTCATTCTGCATAATACCACATAAAAGAATATAGTGAGGATAATTACAGGTAATGATCAACGAGCACTAGAGCTAGCTAGAGACTTAATTATTAAATTACAGAAAGAGATCACTTATAGACAATGACAACAAACAAGGGATTTGTCGAGTGCGTCTTGATTGAATAACTGAAACAGTTTTGTAAACTCGACATACAGAGCCATTTCATTATAGTAATACTCTTCCTCGGTTTTCACCATGAGGGACTCTCGATCGGTAGTCTTGGTTTCATTCATGTACCATTGATGCAATTGATACATTCTGGTTGAGAGATTCTTGACCTCCTCGGGCTTGACCAAAGGTTGGCCACAGGCATATTTCCGTTTTACTTCCTCCTCTGTAATCAATAGTATGGGCTCGAGCTCGAGGAGTTATTCCATAGTGACACCGGCCTCTTCAGCCATCCTTCTATGAGCGTCGGTTATTACCGGCAGATCGGCGCCGGTACTCACATGTGGTACAATGAGCGGGGAGATCGATTTCACCACCTGTTCTCCCAGCTGGGGAACAATTTTCCCGCTTTTTTTGCAGCTCCTTGGCTTGAGCTCGAGCTCAACTCCTTTTTCTGTGCTTTAAATGACTTCTTGATTTGGCGCTTTAGTCAGAGTCAACATGCGGGGGAGCTGGTGCTCTAGCCATACGAGTGAAGTGCTCAACGATATGGTCAGGTACAATCTCCTTTGGTGTCGGTTTCGGTCCAAAATGGGATCCAGTTAGGCTCGCACTTCGGCTTCGTTTTCCTCATTAGTCAGGTCATAAGGCCGACGGGGAAGAGGCTTGAGCCTGCTTGGACCATATTGGAATATATTGCCTCTTGTACTTGTACCGCTAGCCCCCGGAGCTGCGGCGGCTCTCTTCCGCTGTTGCTTAGGCAGCGGAGACGGCTGATGCGGTGCCTGACGACTTGGGGGAGGAGGACTGGGCTGACGCGGTGCCAGACTTGGAGGAGAAGGAATGGGCTCACACGGAGGTGTCGGACTTGGAGGAGGAGTGGGCTCATGCGGCGGTGCCGGACTTGGAGGAGCAGGAGTGGGCTCACTTGTTGGCTGACTTGGAGGAGCAGGAGTCTGCAGAGGCGGTGGCTGACCTGGAGGAGCTGGAGTCAACTACGGACGCGGTGGCGGACTTGCAGGAGGAACCGGCGGACGCAGTGTCGGTGGCCTTGGAAACATGATGCAATCCTTTCTCCATGGAATGATACGATGAATGGCCTGTCCCAGTGTGCGGTCGTCATCACCTCCAGGAATGTCAAGCTCTAGCCCTGAATATTATGCCACCACTTCATCAACCGCGACACAAGCATAGCCTGGTGGAATCGGATTGCAATGAAAGGTTGCATCAAGGGGATTTGTATAAGCAACGCCGTCCGCCACCTTCATGGATATGTTCTTCATTTTAAAGTTTAGCTCACAATTAGTGTTATCCATCCAGAGGGTATCTATCCAGGAGTACCTCATCGCCCAGGGCAGAACCCACACTGCTTCTCGGCACGGATGGGACGGTTCTATCCAATGCTGCATCCGCTAGCTCCTGCCGCTGCTAAGACCACCTTCCCTGGCTAATTTCATCGAGTTGTTGCTGCTGCCGCTAGAAAGTGAGTGCCAACGCTGCGTGCGATCAATCTAGGCCTTTAAGGCGGTCTGCTTCCTGCCTCCTCCGCCATCTTCTTTCTCGCACGACTTTTGTAGCCGGTGTTCCAGTCCTTAAACCCCTCATACCATGGAATAACGCCCATGCCTCGTGTTCTTCCCGGGTGTTCAGGGTTCTTGAGGGCGCGCGTAAGCTTGTCGTTCTCTCTGTTGGGCGTGAACACCCCCATTCGTTCCTCTTATATTGCAACAAGTATATTGTCGGTGGCGTCTTCAAGACTTGCCTGCTCCAAAACCTCGCATGTGTTTGGGTCCAACATCCCCCCATGCGCATTGAACCAAGTTCTGGCCCTGGGGGCCAGCTCATTGTAATTGGAGTGACCCCTACATCCACCATCTGTTGCTCAGAGAGATCCCACTTAGGCCGAACCACCTTGTAGCCACCTGGCCCCAGCTTATGGTGCCATATCTTCTTCGAGGCATTGATCTTGTTTATTCTGGACCGTTCCTGAGCTAATTCCGATTCCTTGAATTTCATGAAAGCATCCCAGTGATCTCTTTGCTTCTCCAGTGTTCCCTTGAATTCTGGAGTCTTCTTTCCTTCTTCGAGGTACTTGTTCCATACAGTTTTCTTGTGGTTGTTGAACGATATCGCCATCTTCCTAAGAGCAGCATTCTTGACTTTCTCCACATCTTCAGCTGTGAAATGATCTAGTAGCATGAAATGGGACATGAGAGATTCCCAAGTCCGATCTTTTGCTCTTTTGTCCACAAAAGTAAGATCTGGACGCTTCTTCCATTGTTGAATGGAGATCGGGATTTGGTCCTTCACAAGAACTCCGCACTGACAGACAAACTTGCCTGCATTCTTCTTAGGCTCGATCGGGTCGCCATTATGTTTGATGGCACTAATGTTGTACTTTACACCTTCCTTCAATTTTTTGGTCGGGCCTTGCACTGTCCTACTGCCTTCTCCTGATTTGGTCGATCTAGACGGCTGAAAGAAGAAATATCGATTTGTTAATATATATATATATACACACACACACACATCAATTAAAACATGTGATGGATCACCTGATGCCTGCTTATATAAATATACCTCGCCGCGGGTGTTTGCTATTTGAAGATCATCATAGTTTTGGACTTCATCCATTTGGTCGTCTTCATCGAATACCATATCATCACCCACCCCGATATTGTTCAGATATTGTGAGCCGTCATCTTCTTCATTCTCATCTGGTCGGCCCGAGGAACATATGATTTCGAACATAGACTCTTCTCCTTCTCTGCCTGTATTGTCCGCCATAGCTTTTATTTAACTAATCCAGATGAAATATAAAACAATTTAGTGCACATCTCGAATAATACTAGATAATTGATATGCATCTCAAATAATAATAGATAATAGATATGCATCTCGAAAGATAAAACTGAATCATAGTAGATAATATGCATCATCGAATATAATCTCGAATACATCGTCTCGAATATTATCGAATAATATAATCTCGAATACATCATCTCGAAGATCTCGAATACATTACTCTAGCTAATGCAGATCGAATACTATCGAATAATGTAGTTGAGTCGCGGTGGATGCCCAAAGAGAAGGAACCACCACAGGATCATAGCTCGAGTGAGATCCCTGAAGAACCTGCCAGGTATTGGAGAACATGACGTCCAACGCAATCATGTAGCGATGGACATGCTCGTCCTCCTCCTTGACACGATGACGTACCACCTCCTTGGGGGATGCCAGCCTCTGCACCGAATGTGGCCCACGCGCCCACCACCAAAGAAGCTCCGGGTCGACGACGGGACCCGGGTTCCTCACCAAGATGCACGCCCCTGAAGGTAGCACCTCCCAGTGCCAGCCCGGCGGAGCCCAGTCCCGGACATGGAGCCTCTGAAGCAGGATGTCGTCGTGAACGGGTCGACGGCGAGGATGCGGGCCGGGCATCGTTGACGTCGATAACAAATTCTTATGAAAAAAAATTCTATATATGCAATGTCATTTTATTAGGAAATTTTGAGCAACTTTTCCTAGTCCTTCGTCTAACAAATATAATTTTGAGCAACTTTTTCCTATGCAACTTTTTACATGCAATTCTTTCTATACTATAATATACAACATTATATAAAATTAAAACACAGAAAAAGAAACACTAATTAAGCATCTAACACTAAAAACAAATTAAAGCTATGGCTAGACATCTAATCTAAACTAATTAAACTAATTAAAACTAAAATAATAATCTAAAATAATTAAAGCTAAAACATCTTAACTAATTAAAGCTATGGCCAGACATCTAATCCAAACTAACTAAAACTAAAATAATAATCTAAAACATTTAAATTAATATCTAAACATATATACTAGTGAAAATGTGTGTGTGTGTGTGTGTGTTTGTGTGTTCATCGATCATGCATAGTGTGTGTGTGTGTGTGGCCGGGCTCGGGGAGGGGCGGCCATGGCGGCCGGGGTGAAGGAGAGGGGGAGAGCTCACAGCGGGCGACGACGACAGCGAGGCGAGGCGACGGGGGCGGAGACGGGGGGTGGCGACGCGGGGACGGCGCGACGGGGACGGTGACGCACGGGGATGACACGGCGGGGTGGCGACGCGGGCGATGACGGGGGCGCGCGATGGGGGCGGCGTCGGGAGGGGCGGGGATGTCTATCGAAGCAGAGGGCGAATGAAGAAGAGGGAGATGAAATTTTTGAAGTGTTTTCTTATATAGGAGGGACCTTTAGTCCTGGTTGGAGCCACCAACCGGGGCTAAAGGCCTGTTTTGGCCAGGCCAAGCGGCGGGATGTGCACTCCCCCCCTTTAGTCGCGGTTGGAGCCACCAACCGGGACTAAAGGCATGTGCTGGCACGGCGTCGGGCGCGTAGAAGTTTAGTCCCACCTCGCTAGTCAAAGGGCAGCCGCACTGGTTTATAAACCCAGTCGCGGCTGCTCCTTCGAGCTTCTCTCCAAAGCAAGCTTCTGGGCCTAAATCTGTGTGATGCCCTGTGGGCCTACTAGGCCTTGCGGGCCTGCATCCTGGCTCAACTACAGGTTGGGTTTCTAGTCATATGCAGGCCGCGTGGCCCAGTAGGCGGGCCTTATTTATTTATTTATTTTCTTTTTTCTTTTCTGCTTTATTTATTTCTGAGTTGTTTTTTGTTGTATTTGGAGTTTCTTTGTGAATATTTTTGCTTTAGGTACAAAAATTTATAAACTTTCTGTTAGTGCCAGTAGTTTTCAAATTTGAATAGTCTAAATTTGAAATATTTGAAATTTGTGTGAATCACTAGTTTCTGAATAACTTTACTTTAAAAATAGATTTTTCAGTGATTCTTTTTTGTTATGTTTAATATTATTGTGTTTTATCATTATATTCAATTTGATAATATTTAGGTTATTTAAAAAAATGCCTTTGTAACAGATGAGTTTTTGTCCGAAACCGTGATACTTCGAAAGAGATTGTCCATTTTGTACATGAAGTGCATCCAGTTTTTGCCTTAATCCTCTCAACATTTTAGCACATGGTATGTCGGTGAAAATATGATATCGTGCCAATTTTCAACCTTTTCAGAGTTCATTTGCAGTGCTTTTCAATTTCAGAGTCATTTAGCTCAAAAGAATTAGTAAATGCATGAAAAATAGCAAATGAAGTCAGAAAGGGTTGAAAATTTATGACGTGGCATTGAATGGTGCATACTGAACGCATAAAAAATATGAAGTTGAAATAAGTTTAAAAAAATGAAATGCCTTTGTAACAGATGAGTTTTCATCCGAAACCCTGATACTTCAAAAGAGATTGTCCATTTTGTACACGAAGTGCATCCAATTTTTGCCGTAACCCTCTCAACTTTTTAGCACATGCTATGTGGGTGAAATGATGATAACATGCCAACTTTCAACCTTTTTAGAGTTCATTTGTAGTGCTTTTCAATTTTAGAGTCATTTAGCTCAAAGAATCAGTAAATGCATGAAAAATAGCAAATGAAGTCAGAAAGGGTTGAAAATTTATGACATGGCTTTGAATGGTGTATACTGAATGCGCAAAAAGTCTGGAGTTGAAATAAGTTAAAAAAATGAAATGCCTTTGTAACAGATGAGTTTTCGTCCGAAACCCTGATACTTCAAAAGAGATTGTCCATTTTGTACACGAAGTGCATCCAGTTTTTGTCGTAACCCTATCAAATTTTTAGCACATGATATGTGGGTGAAATGATGATACCATGCCAACTTTCAACCTTTTCAGAGTTCATTTGTAGTGCTTCTCAATTTCAGGGTCGTTTAGGTTAAAAAAATCAATAAATGCATGAAAATAGCAAATGAAGTCGAAAAGGATTGAAAATTGATGACATTTGTCCAAAGCACACAAGTACACGTTTCAAATGGCAAAACACATAAGCACCCTAACTGTTAGAAAGATTCCTACGATTTATCAAAAGTGGAAAAGAAACTCATCACTAGAGAAGAAAGTGATGACAGTAAAGTCGTCACATCCCAGAGTGGGATCTTTGGACGTGAAACTTTTTCTTCGCGTGTGTCCCTTTGCACCGTAACCATGGACAATCTTCATCATTTAACTAGATTTTCGGGTCAACATTCACTGTGAAGGGAGAAATTTCATGAAACTTTTCATAATCTTATGACATGTCTGTCTTGTCATCCACTCCCACGATGTTTCTTTTCCCTGAAAGAACTATGTGGCGCTTTGGCTCATCGTATGATGTATTCGCTTCCTTATCTTTTTATTTTCTCGGCTTGGTAGACATGTCCTTCACATAGAAAACCTGCGCCACATCATTGGCTAGGACGTATGGTTCGTCTGCGTATGCAAGATTGTTGAGATCCACTATTGTCATTCCGTACTGCGGGTCTTCCTATACGCGCCTCCTGTCAGATTGACCCAATTGCACCGAAAAAAGGGACCTTCAAATCACTTCCATAGTCAAGTCCTCATATCTCCTCTATGTAACCATAATATGTGTCCTTGCCCCTACTGGTTGCTGCATCAAAGCGGACATCACTGTTTTGATTGGTGCTATTTTTATCTTGAGAGATCATGTAAAATGTATTCCCATTTATCTCGTACCCTTTGAAAGTCATTATATTCAAAGATGGTAACTGGGATAGCAAGTACATGGAATCTTCAATAGCGTCGCCATGCATGGCACGTGTCCGCAACCAACCGGTGAAAGTCCTCGTTTGTTCATGTGTAATCCAGTCTTCAGACTGCTTCGGGTATTTGGAGCTTAGAATATTCTTGTGTTCCTCCATATATGGAGCCACCAAGGCGGAATTTTATAGAACTGTGTTGTGTGCTTCAACAAGAGAATGCCCGTCCATACATATTATTTGATCTGTTCCTAGCGTGCCATTTCCACCTAGTCTGCCCTTATGTCGCGATTCAGGAACACCAATCGGCTTAAGGTCAGTAATAAAGTCAACACAAAACTCAATGACCTCCTCATTTTCATGGCCCTTGGATATGCTTCCTTCTGGCCTAGCACGGTTATGAACATATTTCTTTAAGACTCCCATGAACCTGTCAAAGGGGAACTTATTGTGTAGAAATATAGGACCCATAATGGCAATCTCTTCTCATAGTTGAACTAGGACGTGCGTCATGATATTAAAGAAGGATGGTGGGAACACCAACTCGAAATTGACAAGACATTGCACCAAATCATTCTCCAACCTTGGTATGATTTCTGGATCGATTACCTTCTGAGAGATTGCATTGAGGAATGCACACAGCTTCACAATGGCTAAACAAATGTTTTTCGGTAGAAGCCCCCTCAATGCAACCGGAAGCAGTTGCGTCATAATAACGTGCCAGTCATGAGAATTTAGGTTCTGAAACTTTTTCTCTGCCATATTTATTATTCCCTTTATATTTAACGAGAAGCCAGACGGGACCTTCATACTGAGCAGGCATTCAAAGAAGATTTCCTTCTCTTTTTTGGTAAGAGCATAGCTGGCATGACCCTGATGTATGTCGTCCTTTCCGTGCATACGTTGCTAGTCCTCCCGTGCCTCCAGTGTATCTTTTTTCTTCCCATACATGCCCAAGAAGCCAAGCAGGGTCACATAAAGATTCTTCGTCACGTGCATCACGCTGATTGCAGAGCAGACCTCTAGGTCTTTCCAATAGGGTAGGTCCCAAAATATAGATTTCTTCTTCCACATGGGTGTGCGTCCGTCAGCACCATTCGGAACAGATTGTCCGCCAAGACCATTTTCAAAGATTACCTTCAAATCCTTGACCATATCATGTACATCATCACCGGTACGGTGGCGAGGCTTCGTCTGGTGATCTGCCTCACCTTTGAAATGCTTGCCTTTCTTTCTTACGGGATGCCTTCTCGGAAGAAATCGATGATGTCCCAGTTACACATTCTTCTTACAATTATCCAAACATATATTGTCGGTATCATCCAAACAGTGCGTGCATGCGCGGTATCCCTTGTTTGTCTGTCCTGAAAGGTTACTAAGAGCAGGACAATCATTGATGGTCACAAACAGCAATATATGTAGGTCAAATTCCTCCTGTCCGTGCTCATCCCACGCACGTACACCTTTTTCATTCCACAGTTGTAAGAGTTCTTTAATTAATGGCCTTAGGTACACATCAATGTCGTTGTCGGGTTGCTTAGGGCCTTGGATGAGCACTGTCATCATAATGAACTTCCGCTTCATGCACAACCAAGGAGGAAGTTTATACATACATAGAGTCACAGGATAGGTGCTATGATTGTTGCTCTGCTCCCCAAAAGGATTAATGCCATCTACGCTTAGACCAAACCATACGTTCCTTGCGTCACCTGCGAAGTCCTCCTAGTACTTTCTCTCGATTTTTCTCCAATGCGACCCGTCAGCGGGTACTCTCAACTTCCCGTCTTTCTTAAGGTCTTCTTTGTGACATCGAATCAACTTGGCATGCTCTTTGTTTTGGAACAAACGTTTCAATCGTTGTATTATAGGAGCATACCACATCACCTTGGCAGTAATCTTCTTCCTGGGGCGCTCGCCCTCGACATCACCAGGGCCATTGTGACTGATCTTATAGCACAATGCACCGCATACCAGGCATGCGTTCAAATCCTCATACTCACCACGGTAGATGATGCAGTCATTAGGGCATGCATGTATCTTCTGCACCTCTAATCCTAGAGGGCAGACAACCTTCTTTGATTCGTACGTACTCTCGGGCAATTCATTGTCCTTTGGAAGCATCTTCTTTAACATTATCAGCAACTTTCCAAATCCCTTTTCAGATACACCATTCTCTGCCTTCAATTGCAGCAATTCCAGTGTGGTGCCCAACTTTTTCTTGTCAACTTCGTAATTTGGGTACAACAATTTCTTGTGGTCCTCTAACATGCGCTGCAACTTCAGCCTCTCCTTCTCACTTGCGCAGTTTCTCTTTGCATCGGCAATAGCCTGACCTAGATCATCAGCGGGCTCATCTGATGCCTCTTATTCAACTTCTTCCCGCATTGCCGACTCAGCTTCTTCCCCCATTGTTGTACCATCGTATTCAGGGAACCCATGGCCAGGATAGCTATCGTCGTCCTCTTCTTATTCATTGTCTTCCATCATAACCCCTCTTTCTCCATGCTTGGTCCAAACATTATAGTGGGGCATGAAACCTGACTCAAATGGGTGGACGTGAATGGTTTTTGACCTAGAGTAATTCCGATCATTCTTACAGCCAGCACATGGACAAGACATAAAACCATCCGCCCGCTTGTTTGCCTCAGCCGCAAGCAGAAAAGTACGCATGTCATTAATGAACTGGGGAGAGCATCGATCATCGTACATCCATTGTCGGCTCATCATCATTATACAACACCGAAAAGACCAAATTTATACAAGTTCATACATAAAGTTCCATACACACTTATTCTCATAAAACAACATACAAACTCTCTAGCTAAAGCACTTAAATGCAACAACAAATGCGATCAAGATGGCAACTAATATAACAACTAATCCAACAACATAATGATACCAAGCCTCACTATCAATGGCATATTTTCTAATCTTTCTAATCTTCAAGCGCATTTTCTCCATCTTGATCTTGTGATCATTGACGACATCGGAAGATGCAACTCCAATTCCATCTTCTCATCCTCAATTCTTTTTAATTTTTCTTTCAAATACTCGTTTTCATTTTCAACTAAATTTAACCTCTCGACAATAGGGTCGGTTGGAATTTCCGGTTTACATACCTCCTAGATAAAAATATCTATGTGAACTTGATGGGCATAATTTTTCATAAACACGAAATGCAACAAATAGTTATAAAAGAGAATATACCACATCCGAATGATAAACCGGACAAGGACCGACGGGGACGGATATCAAAACCATGGCACTATGTATAACAAACAACGTACAGGTAAGATAATTATACAAGTAACTATATATCTAAATCACACAAAACATGATTTTTTTTATATAAAAAAGATACGAACAAGAGGCTCATCACAGGGTGGTGCCGGCGACAGGACGGTGCTGGAGATCGACGGTGGTTAGGACGGAGACGGGAAGGCACTAAGTAAACCACACATACATATGCAAACTAAGAGTTATTTTGAGCTCAAATAGCATATAAATCAAATAAACTACCACATATAATTACTTCCAAATTATTAAAACCGATAAATTAATTACTATATAGAGCATTGCAAGAGCTAATCTCTAGCAATGAGAGATGAAAGGACAAAGTTCCTAACCTTTGTGATCACTTGAATGGATGGGGGCCTTCAAATCTTGACAAAATTTGGGCAAAATGTGTGATGAGCTCGAGGAAGAGGGGAAGAACAGAGGAGAGGAAAGAATGAAAGGGGAAGAACAGATAGCTCGGGCTGGACGAAGGGTTTATATAGGATGGTCTTTAGTCCCGGTTGGTTATACAAACCGGGACTAAATGTGAATCTCTAGTACCGGTCCGTGCCACGAACTGGGACTAAAGATTATTGTGGGGCCACAACCTGACACTAGCCTGCCACCACCTCTTTAGTCCCGGTTCGTGGCACAAACCGTGACTAGAGGTTTGCCATGAACCGGTACTAAAGGTCACCGCCCGCCTAGCCGTTGGAACTGGCACTAATGGTCGCATTAGTGTCGGTTCAACCACAAACCGGGACTAATGTGCTTCACATTAGGCCCTTTTTCTACTAGTGCTTTGTCCATCGGTATGTTACTTGCACGAGATTTGAACGTCGGTATCTTCATACCTAGTTCAATCTCGTTACCGGCAAGTCTCTTTACTCATTCCGTAATACATCATCTTGCAACTAACTCCTTAGACACTTTGCTTGTAAGGCTTCTTATGATGTTTATTATCGAGAGGGCCCAGAGATACCTTTTCGATACTCGGAGTGACAAATCATAATATCGATCCATGCCAACTCAACAAACACCTTCGGAGATACCTGTAGAGCATCTTTATGATCACCCAGTTACGTTGTGACGTTTGATAGCACACAAGGTATTCCTCCGGTACCCAGGAGTTGCATAATCTCATAGTCGAAGGAACATGTATTTGTCGTCAAGAAAGCAATAGCAATAAACTGAACGATCAATATGCTAAGCTAACGGATGGGTCTTGCCCATCACATCTTTCTCCTAATGATATGATCCCGTTATCAAATGACAACACATGTCTATGGTTAGAAAACCTTAACCATCTTTGCTCAACGAGCTAGTCTAGTAGAGGCTTACTAGGGACACGGTATTTGTTTATGTATTCACACTTGTATTTAAGTTTCCGATCAATACAATTCTAGTATGAATAATAAACCCTTATCATTAATAAAAAAATATAAAATAACAACTTTATTATTGCCTCTAGTGCATATTTTCTTCATCGGGAGCACATTTTTTTCCTTTCTGAAAGAGGCACGGCCGTGCCTCTCGCGGAAGGAAAAAAGCAAAAAACGCATTTTTTTTTTCATTTCTGAGAGACACGGCTGTGCTTCTCCCGAAAGCATAACCGTGCCTCTCGCAAAAGCAAAATCGTGCCTCTCGCCGAAGGAAAAAAAATAGGAAACGTGTTTTATTTTCCAAAAGGCACGTCCAATCCTCTCAAGCACAACCGTGTGTCTCGCGGAAGCAAAACCGTGCCTCTCGTGGAAGGATAAAAAACAGAAAACGCGTTTTCTGGGGCTTTCCGAGAGGCGCGGCCATGCCTCTCGCGAAAGCACAACTGCGCCACTCGCGGAAGCAAAACCGTGCCTCTCGCGGAAGGAAAAAAACAGAAAACATGTTTTTTTTTCTGTTTACGAGAGGCATGGCCGCGCCTCTCGCGAAAGCAAAACCGTGCCTCTCGCGGAAGAAAAAAACATGTTTTTTCGCGCAATTTTTTTTCCATTTTTTTGGGTCCAAACACTAAGGAAGACCGGTGAAAAACCAAAAAGTCAAAAAATGGAAAAAATCATTTAAAAAGCCGAAAACGCATGTGAAAAATAAAAAATAAAAAAAATCCCGAGGGAACGCCCAGAGCGCGACACGTTGCGGTGGCTGAGAGCGCCAAGTGGCGCGCTCTCACCCCACCCCAAGTGATCGTTGGGAGGCTCCCGAAAGAGCGCTCGCCAACTAGTTGCTCCCCGAATGTAGATGAGTTGGATCCGGCCCATGAAGAAAAATTATACTATCAAAATTTTCTACTAGCACACCCTCTGAGGTTTTTGAGACGCGGACTAGGTACTATTTTAATCCTTTTTTACGATTAGTTTTTTCGCTTTCACTTTTTAACTATTATTTTGAAATTTTATAAAAATATATTTTTAAGAAATATTTTATATTTTATTATTTTTATGAAAATGTCTGGGTGCTAAATATGTTCATTGGGTATTTGAAAATAGTCATCATGCATTAGAAAATTGTCAACATCTATTTCATACATGTTGTAATTAAAAATGTTCATCACTTATTAAGTAATATTCGTCATGTATTCCAGAAAATAGTTTTCACTTGTTTATAAATGTACATCATGTATTAAGAAGATGTTCTTTGTGTTTTTGAAAATGTTCATCATTTCTTCATTAAAATATTCATTGTCTGCTAAAAGATGTTCAACATCTTAAAATATGTCCATTGTGTATTAAAAATGTATATTAGTATTTCAGAAAATACACATTGTGTGTTAAAACTGTTCATCATGTACTTAAAAAATATTCATCCTTTATCAAAAAATTAAACATGTACCAAAAAATCATGTTATGGGCATTTTATATTTTCCTAAGAAAGAAACAAAAAATAAATTAGAACAGGGAAAACTAAGAAATAAAAAGAAACAGGATAAAACACAAGAAAACATAAAAAGAATAAAATGGAAAAGGGAAACATGCTCAGCATGTACTACAAATCGTTCATCTTGCGGTACTAAAAATGTATATAAAAAATTTCGTGCAATATGTCTGAAAACAATATGACAGATTTGAAATACACAAGGTCTTTTGAAAATACATGATGCACGTTTTCAAAGAAACAATGAACGTTTTGAAATACTCAACGAACATTTTTTTTTTACTACTACACTATGTTTATACTCCCTCCTTCCATCTATATAGGGCCTAATGCGTTTTTCAAGACCATCTTTGAATTAATAGTACATGACATGTATAATATGAAAATTATATCATTCGAAGGTCCTTTCACATACGAATTTGATGGTATGCTTTGTTTAAGTTGCATGTCATATATTATTACTCTAATATTTGGTCAAAGTTAGCCTTGAAAAACAAATTAGGCCCTATATAGATGGAAGGAGGGAGTACCTAAAACTGCAAGCATGTAATTAAACGTAAATGCATGGTGTTGTTTTTGTTTCTGGTTGATTTTAAAGGATTATTTCCTCGTCTGTCTTTTCCTATTCCATTTTACTATATGACTTCATATGACAACATGTTCTTCTGCTACGAACTTGTGCCGAACATAGATGAAGACAAGGACGCGCCCTAAAGTCAGCACTACACCGCATGCGGTGTGGATATGCAGGCTGTCCAACAACTCGACCATCGGCTGCGTGCAGGTGCGGCTCGGCGACGAACGCTGTCCCCCCCCCAGGTAGCCGTGCACTGCGTGAGGTTCAGAGTTTCTTCAGAATGCATGTAGTGTTGGTCAGATGGAGCTGGGCACTAACCAATTAGCCATAATAAAAGTTGAGAGTCAATGAATGTGGACTTGTGGAATAGTAGCAGCAGTTAAATGAGTTTGGATTAATTTCCTATGTTAACTGGGCAGGGCTGGGGCGGCAATGGCGTCGAGCCGACTGTACAGACCTTGCCGGGGGGCTTCAGTACCAGGGAAACAGAACTGGCTTCTTCCTGAAAAGAGATATCATTCTGGATTAGTTTTCTTCAGAACAGATTAAACCATTTCTGTTCTACCCGTTGATAAGATTTCAGTTGTTCTATCTCTTGATAAAATTTCAGTTGTTTTACCTCTTCTCATGCAGAGCAGGGAATGTAAGTGGATGGTATTGTTAATCCCAAGCCAAGCAGTATTAGGCAAACACTTTCTCCCGTTTTCTGAATTGCAATGCTTGCACACTACTTGGTTTTTGGTTTTGCCTCATCTTCCACACCGTGATGCCTGCAAAGTGGCCTGGTTTGCGAGTGCTGAAATTCCAATGAAATTCCTTTCTCTCATCAACTCTTTGTCGAAGATAGCATCGGACAGCACCACCCCAGATGCCCCTGCCTCCATGTATGACTTGATCGAACCTATGACAGTGGCCATAGCATCAGAGTGAATAGTATCATACAGCTAACCGATATTTACGCTTTGAATAAGTCGCTTAATTACTCTGTATCTTTGAAAGAGTCTCAGTGTTATGAAACATGCACTTGGAGGTTGCTACTTAGACACCAACAGAAGATAGGGACGATATTCGCAAAAGAGGAAAATGAAACAGGGACGATGGGTGCTAGATAAGGCGACTTACCTATGGTAATTCCTTGCGAAGCAACCATTGGTACAAGAGGAAATGGTTTCTTTAGAGCAGACATGTACATCTCTCCACCCATCACCGAAGCTGGGTACAGCTAATTAAAGTAGACCACACAAACAACTTAGTGTCATATGCCTATAAGCAGAACGGAAAACTAACACATTTATTCATCACAAAATAATGTGACACATTTTGCTAGTTAGTATGCAACCAGAATTGACGTAAAAAAGTACATTGTTTTACAATGTCTGACAAAAGTTATCATCTAATATATTGTTAATGCTCTGATATGTCTCTACTATAACTAAAAGAGGAGAGGTATAAGTCATGAAACCTTAACTACTTTAGCACCAGCATTGCAAGCAGATATAACCTGCAAAACCAAATATAACAAACATGTGAGAGTAAATATTAGGCCGCACTACTCTAAATTGCACCAATAAACTTCATGCAAGTTTATATGTGGTATGTGGTACATACCTCAGTTGGTGTCAGCACTCCTGGAATATACAGAACTTCACTTCCATCAAGATCATTAAGTATTTCCTTAAACAATAAGATTGAAAGAATCGATTAACATTTATATACTGTATAGGATGCAAACACTACAATCACCAAATAGCAGATGGCAGATTTCTATTAGATATGTCGAAGTAATTGCAAGCCAAGGGATAGAATGTCCAACATTAAATTATTGGCACCCTAAAGTCTAAACTACAAGCCTATAAGGATCTCTAATATCAAATATGTTACATTGCCAAACTGTACATGGAATGTCCCTAGTGATGTGTATAACCAGTAATCACAGACTATGGGAAACATGTGCATTTCTAGCAAAATAAACATTATTACAAATGCAATAGTACTAACTCCTACCATGACTGTGCCAGGGCTCATGAGAAACTGTGCACCAGCTCTAATGGCTTTCCTTGCATCATCAGCATTGAGGACCGTACCAACCTAAATACAGAGTGCAGAAATATCAGAATGCATCACGAGCAACCTAACATTGTTGCTTATAGTTAGCATACAGGGGTTGTGCGGGACAGCTTTGGTGGAGTAGTAAATTGTGAGTATTACTTTCCACAAAACACAGTGGGGCATTGTTACACTCACATGGCAAGTTTAAAAGTTCAGGTGTAAAGATTGTAAAAGCCATGGACATGGTACTTTGTAATAAGAGTATTACGTTTTTAAGATTATATAAAAAAGACCAGGCACTCACCCCAGATATATAGTGGTGCTAAAAAGCAGGTAGCTGACAAGCCATATGTTCAGGGAATGATGCAAAAACCAACGAAGTAATGCCAGAAACTCACCCCAAATGTCAAGGAAGGGTAACTCCTACGAAGATCCTCAACAACCTGTTAGAAGACTTGTCGATCAATCAAAAGCTAGCAAGCCGCAATGATAATGGTTAAAGGGCAAAAGTTGCAGAGGAATTGTGAGAAAGGCCCACCTCTAGCACTCCAGGAGTGGACATCACGATTTCTAGCTGAACAACATTGCATATGTTTGTTAGCACCAGGACAAGAAAACAAAACACCTAATTACCAAAACAATGCTAGAAGGTAAATAAAAAGTCTAGCATGGATGGTTCCTCCTTTGCCAGCAACAGGCAAGGAGATACAAGCTCAGTATGCCAGAATACTCCTTTACAAACAAACAATATATTCAGAACAGAGAGCACCCTACCACCCCACGCGCCCAACAAGCCAGGGAATTCACCGGAGCAACCGACTCACCACGGAGACGCCGCCGCGAACGGCCGCATGGGCCGCCTGCATCGCCGTATCGCCACTGCAAGGGAGCCACACAAACAGGGGAGGAAACAGAAGGTTCAGATAGCTCCAGTGAGGCCAAGCGCCGAACAGGTGGCGGGCAGCGTGGACTGGGCGAAATCAGCCTTCTGCTTACTCTTGCGCGCGAAGGCAGGCGATGACGCGCGAGCGCAGTATGGCGGCGAGCGCTTTCGGTGGCCGCGGCGGGTCTCGCTGGCTTGACTTCGAGCCGGGAAGAGGCAGCTGTGCGGCGGCGACGACGAGCATCCTGGTTCCCGGAGCGAGTGACCGCCAAGTGCTGACCGGTGTAGCTGTAGGAAAGCGTATCCTGTCCCGTGAAACGGAAGAACTGATGCACCTACTCCTTATCAGCCGTTGGATGTGAAAGAAGGAGCAGGATACCGTCAGGATGTGGGCCAATGGAACATTTGCAGAAGAAAACCCACGTTTGAAAGTTTCAAAAAAGTACGAGAAAAATACGAGATGTTAAGAGGGTGATGTTCTATTGCCATGCGGAACTTCAAGTTAAAACACACTATGGGTGGCGAGCTATGAAAAAGAAAAACAAACTCAACAACGAATAGTGTTATTACTGTTCGGCACAATTCAATTTTCATAGCTCACATCCTGTAATGTTTCTGTACTTGAAATTTCGCATCATCCTCTTAATGTCCTCTTTTTCCAGATTCTCCCGAAACTTCAAAAAATCGTTTTCGCGTGGTTTTCACCGGTTACACTAAATATTGGTTTCCATGTGATATTCTCCCTTCTAACCTTGATGAACCATCTCTCTCCCATGTTCTAGTCTGTACACTCTTCATTTAGCTAATCGTTCTGCTAGAGGTATCACTACCCTTCTGTGATTCTTTTTGGGAGATTAAAAATAGAGAAGCCATATTACAGTCTCGAACTACCTTCAAAGTCTAAAATACAACTCTGAACTATGAAACCGTCTGATTTACAACCCTCAACTTTCAAAACCGAAAAATAACAACCCTAGGCTGGTTTTTTGACATGTATTGGCTGGTTTTGACCAGTCAAAATCCCAGTCAGCATTAAAAAGCAAAAAACAACTTTATAATATAGCAGCCCGAGTCATCCCCGTCTCCTTAGGAAGTGGATCCTCTAACATGAAGAAGGAAAGTCACCTAACCTACAATTCTCTAACTTCCCTCCTTCACTTCCATATGATTAATGCTAAAATGACTTGAATTAATTTACAAAATTACAAATCTAATTTATACATTTACAAAAATTACATACAAACAAAATTATGATGGAATAAAATTAATTTTTAATTCATTTATATCATCAGTAAGTGTGTGCAATGCCTATTTAAGTAGATAATACAGTGTTCGCTACAATATCCGTGACTTTCCTTCTCTGTTTTACACAAGTTTGCATTGTAACTTAGGTGACTTTCCTCCTTCATGTTATAGGATCCACTTCCTTCTCCTTGTAGCGCGCCGCTGCCCCATGGGAGACGCTCGCACGCAAGCATCAGCCCGAGCCAGATCCAGGGGGACGGTTCCCACCGCCGGCCGGAGAGCCCTTCTACCCACCCACCTTCCTGCCCTGCACCATCGGCAGTCCACCCGCGCGACCACTAGTAGAAAACAGGGCAATGCTCCAGGCCCGGCCAGCCCATTAGTCCCGGTTCAATCCAGAACCGGGACCAATGGGGGCATTGGACCCGGTTCGTGCGCCCCGGGGACCGGCCGGGCCACGTGGGCCATTGGTCCCGGTTCGTCTGGACCTTTTGGTCCCGGTTGGTGGGACGAACGGGACCAATGGGCCTCGCTCTAACCCACCACCATTGGTCCCGGTTGGTGGGGACGAACCGGACCAAAGGCTATCCTTTAGTCCCGGTTCAAGTCACCAACCGGGACCAATTAGTTGCCTATATATACCCCTCGTCATGAGCGAGCACTCCTGCTTTCTGTTTTTCGTGGCCGGCGAGGGGAGAGCTTTGTGGTGCTCTAGCTCACCTCCTATGCACACGAGGTGTTCGATGGAATGCCCGAGCCACACTACTTAAGCTTTCTCCTCTCCAAGCTCGACCTCCAAGCTCCATTTTCCTTAATATTTGTCTAGGTTTAGCGGTCGGTCACGTCCCGTCCCCGTCTTCACCGCTGTCGATCGCCCGCGCCGATCTCGTCGCCGGCACCACCATGGAGAGCCTCTTGTTCTTATCTTCTTTACGAAAGGAAAAAATTCTTACTTGTATGTTTATATAGATACTTGTATAATTTTCTTACTTTTATTATTGCATCTTATATAGTGCGATGGTTTTGGTATCCGCCCCCGTCGGCCCTCGTCCTGTCTATGATTCGGATGTGGTATATATTATCTTTTCATAACTATTGGTTCATTTATTGTTTATGACAATTATGCCGACCAACGTGACATAGATTTTATTTATCTAGGAGGTTGTTGAACCAGAAATTCCAACCGACCCTATTGTCGAGAGGTTAAATTTAGTTGAAGAAGAAAACAATTTGTTGAAGGAAAAAATTAGAAAAATTGAGGAGGAGAAGATGATATTGGAGTTGCATGTTGCGGATGTCGTCGATGATCACAAGATCAAGATGGATGCAATGCGCTTGAAGATTAGAAAGATTAGAAAATATGCCATTCATACCGAGGCTTGGTATCATTATGCCGTTGAATCAGTTGTTACATTGGTTGAGATTATGATCGCATTTGTTTTCGCATTGAAATGTTTTACATAGTTTCAGTGTATGGTTTAATTAATTTAGATGCTCTGCAGAGCTTTATGTTGTTTGATGAGAACTATATATGTACTTTGGTTTTAATGTGATGATGAACTTCTATTAATTTGGTCACTTAATTATCTATTCATGATGTTCTGTAATGATTTTTGACACATTTAATTATATATAATGCACGCAGATGAACCGGGAATGGATGTACGGTTCAAGACACACCTCCGAGTACATTAAGGCGTGCATGATTTTCTCGAAGTGGCTGAGGCAAACAAGCATAATGGTTTTATGTGTTGTCCATGCCCTATATGTGGGAATCTGAAGTCTTACTCGACCGGAAAATCCTCCACACCCACCTGCTTTACAAGGGTTTCATGCCACACTATAATGTTTGGACGAGGCACGGAGAAATAGGGGTTATGATGGAAGACGGCGAACAAGAAGAGTATGATGACAACTATGTGCCCCCTGAATACGGTGATGCTATTGAACATCAAGAGGAACCAGACGATGTGCACGATGATGCTGCAACGGGCGAAGCTGCTGAAGATCAAGAGGAACCAGACGATGTGCCCGATGATGATGATCTCCGCCGGGTCATTGTCGATGCAAGGACGCAATGCGAAAGTCAAAAGGAGAAGCTGAAGTTTGATCGCATGTTAGAGGACCACAAAAAAGGGTTGTACCCCAATTGCGAAGATGGCAACACAAAGCTCGGTACCGTACTGGAATTGCTGCAGTGGAAGGCAGAGAATGCTGTGCCTGACAAAGGATTTGAGAAGCTACTGAAAATATTGAAGAAGAAGCTTCCAAAGGATAACGAATTGCCCGACGGTACATACGCAACAAAGAAGGTCGTATGCCCTCTAGGATTGGAGGTGCAGATGATACATGCATGCCCTAATGACTGCATCCTCTAAGCGGTGCGTACAAGGATCTGAACGCATGCCCGGTATGTGGTGCATTACGGTATAAGATCGGACAAGATGACCCCGGTGATGTTGACGGCGAGCCCCGTGAAGAGGGTTCTGCGAAGGTGATGTGGTATGCTCCTATAATACCACGGTTGAAACGTCTGTTCGTAAACGGAGAGCATGCCAAGTTGATGCGATGGCACAGTGAGGACCGTAAGAAAGACGGGAAGTTGAGAGCACCCGACGGGTCGCAGTGGAGAAAAATTGAGAGAAAGTACTGGGATGAGTTTGCAAGTGAGCCAAGGAACGTATGGTTTGCTTTAAGCGCGGATGGCATTAATCCTTTCGGGGAGCAGAGCAGCAATCACAGCACCTGACCCGTGACTCTATGTATGTATAACCTTCCTCCTTGGATGTGCATGAATCGGAAGTTCATTATGATGCCAGTTCTCATCCAAGGCCCTAAGCAACCCGGAAACGACATTGATGTGTACCTAAGGCCATTAGTTGAAGACTTTTACAGCTGTGGACTGGAAACGGTGTACGTACGTGGGATGAGCACAAACAGAAGGAATTTAACCTAAAGGCGTTGCTGTTCGTGACCATCAACGATTGGCCCGCTCTCAGTAACCTTTCAGGACAGACAAACAAGGGATACCACGCATGCACGCACTGTTTACTTGACACCGATAGTATATACCTGGGAAGCTGCAGGAAGAATGTGTACCTGGGCCATCGTTGATTTCTTCTGACCAACCATCACTGTTGAAAGAAAGGCAAGCATTTCAAAGGCGAGGCAGATCACCGGAAGAAGCCCGCCATGCGTACCGGTGATCACGTACTTGCTATGGTCAATGATTTACACGTAATCTTTGAAAAGGGTCCCGGCGGACTAGTTGTTCCGAATGACGCTGAGAATCACGCACCCATGTGAAAGAAGAAATCTATATTTTGGGACCTACCCTCGGAAAGACCTAGAGGTCCGCTCTTCGATCGACGTGATGCACGTGACGAAGAACATTTGCGTGAACCTGCTAGGCTTCTTGGGCGTGTATGGGAAGACAAAAGATACACCTGAGGCACGGGAGGACCTGCAACGCTTGCACGAAAAAGAGGGCATGCCTCCGAAGCAGTATGAAGGTCCTGCCAGCTACGCTCTTACGAAAGAAGAGAAAGAAATCTTCTTTGAATGCCTGCTTAGTATGAAGGTCCCGACTGGCTTCTCGTCGAATATAAAGGGAATAATAAATATGCCAGAGAAAAAGTTCCAGAACCTAAAGTCTCATGACTGCCACGTGATTATGACGCAACTGCTTCCGGTTGCATTGAGGGGGCTTCTACCGGAAAACGTCCGATTAGCCATTGTGAAGCTATGTGCATTCCTCAATGCAATCTCTCAGAAGGTGATCGATCCAGAAATCATACCAAGGCTAAGGAGTGATGTGGTGCAATGTCTTGTCAGTTTCGAGCTGGTGTTCCCACCATCCTTCTTCAATATCATGACGCACGTCCTAGTTCATCTAGTTGACGAGATTGTCATTCTGGGCCCCGTATTTCTACACAATATGTACCCCTTTGAGAGGTTCATAGGAGTTCTAAAGAAATATGTCCGTAACCGCGCTAGGCCAGAAGGAAGCATCTCCATGGGCCATCAAACAGATGATGTCATCGGGTTTTGTGTTGACTTCATTCCTGGCCTTAAGAAGATAGGTCTCCCTAAATCGCGGTATGAGGGGAGACTGACTGGAAAAGGCACGCTTGGAAGGGACTCAATAATATGTAGGGACGGATATTCTTGGTCTCAAGCACACTACACAGTTCTACAGAACTCTACCTTGGTGACCCCGTATGTCGATGAACACAAGAACAGTCTGCGCTCCAAACACCCGGAGCAGTGCGACGACTGGATTACATGTGAACACATCAGGACTTTCAGCAGTTGGTTGGAAGCACGTATCAGAGGTGACAACACTGTTTGTGATGAGCTGTACTTGTTGTCCAGGGGACCATCGATGTTTGTTGTTACCCGTAAAACAAGGATCATGCCTTTTGTTTTTTCTACATTTCTCTCGGATAGACACATGGGCTCAACATTTGTATATGTATCTTCAAGATAACATAATTAGATGAAGAAAAAAGATCTACGATTACAATGAATAGAAGATATAAAATGACAACACTGTAGACAATTAACAACACACAGGACTCATGCCCAAGCATACCAACGAAAGCTTTCAGGGTTTAGGTATATATACATGCAACATATTATGTTCATTATTACTATAAGGCCTAGTTCGGCATGCAAAGCTTTCATGGGTAGATCTCTATGACTGAGTAGGGACATAGCACCGGCATGATCTTGTAGCCGTCACCGAACCCAGCATCAGAAAAGATCCTCTTCCGCTCACTCTCGTCCCGTTCAGCCCCGTTGATGCACATTGCAAACATGTTCTGTAGGGCTTCCATCTCGCTGATCTTCACATCACCGTCTGTCAGCACTGATCTTGACGACGGCGTCGAGCGGCAAGCTCGCCGAGTCGCGTTCCTGCATGAGAAGCGGCCGGGCCGTTGTGTATCTACATGCATGTTTGTTTTGCTGGGTCAAGCGGCTGTTGTGGAGATGCAGCACAAGCATAGGAGGTATGCGTGCATGTAGTTGGTGGAGAGCAAAAGAAGGATCAAGCCGTTTGTGTGACTTGGCCGGCGTGCGTGCGTGTATGTAGTGGGTTAGCTAGTGCGTGCGTGCGTGCTGTTAGAGGGTGTTGGGTGTGTGTGCACCGGGGTATAAGAACCCCCTCTTGTATTGCTTATAGTTGCGTCGGTTTGTTGCCGAGCCATGGAGACGGTATGAGCCGAGCCGGGGTATGTACCCAGTAAAGTAAGGCCGTTCGTGCGGCCAAGGCGCCGTTCGTGCGGCGGAGGCGTTCGTGCGCCGGGAAAATCTAGTGTGCTCCTTCTTACACACCTTCGTCCGAGCGAGTGAGAGAAGATGAGCGGTGAGCTGGTCCGGGGTTTGTCCCAACACCATCTGCAGACCCCTTTACCATATCTATGATTATCACCTTCCCTCCGGAGTTCTTGGCAGGGATAGCCTCCTTGCAACGTTGAAGTATTTTGACGCAATCTTGATGACCCCAGTCATGCATCATGTTCTAGAACAAATATAGAGAGAAAATTTAGAAGAAAAGAAGAAAACAACGGATAATTAGAGAAAGAGGAAAATGAGAAGATTGATTGCACTATAAGAATTGATAGAGAAAAAAACTTTAAAGAAAAAGATGAACGGTTTAGTGAATCTCTACTATCTAAAAGAAATGGAGCGTTCCGTTTCCCATCTTACGTCAAACGTCCTTCGTCCGCCTCCCCCTCCACCCGTTCGTAGGTCTTCCACGGTCCCACACCCACGCCTGAATTTAGCGTACGAACAGCCCACTCCGGTTCCGTTATTTCCTCCCTTAATCTGTTCCCTCTCAGCAAGATCCCATCTCCTCGATCTATTCGCTCCTCGCAGCCGCCGCTGCTAGACCCGGCCGAATCCGCACTCGTGAGTTCTATCGATCCCTAGGCAGCAACACGCAAGTGGACGTATCCATGGGATGTGCTTGTAAGGACGAACTCCGGCGATGGGAGGCATTGATGGCGCGGTCGCCGGTGCTGGGCACGAGGAAACGCGAGCAGGGAAGAGATCCTACATTAGGAGGCCGACGCACGCGCGATGGGGCTGGGTGGGCGTGTGCAGGGGTTGGGTTAGCTGTCTATGTGCATGTTGCGGCTTGGCTGGGAGGAGCGTCAGGATGTAGAGGCAAGTGGACAGGGACACGGTGGGAGAGAAGCTGCGCTCGGGTGATGCGGCGGTCGGAGTCTCGGAGAGATGTTGTGGAGGAGTTGGCCGGCGCCGGGGAAAGCGAAGCAGCAGTGTGAGTCCTCCCTTACCCTTCTCTTTCTGTGTTATAAGCAACAGCGAAATCCTCCCTTACCCTTAAGAGCCAAGAGTGGTGGTGCTGCACGTGGCTCACCAGTATAGCATAAGCTGCTCCGTGTTCTGTGTTTGATCTTGTTCTTGTTCGGGTACACCTGATGATGTTTCACAGTCTGTCCTGCTTGCTTTCTTTTTTCTCAAGGTCAGCTTGCTGGTGGCATGTACCTTTTTATCTGAATCTTTCTTTGACATCCATGAATTTTTGATAGATGCAGATAACATGTCATGTCCCGCCAATTAGTATGGAAAATCGGATGATATTTTTTCGACGGTCAAGCAGTAGGGGAATCCCCTACGGAATCAGATGATATTGATATTTCAGATGAAATGCAAGCATTCTACTGGAATGAACATCCTTAAGGTAATGCCTGAATAGTTCCTTTGCATGATGGGCTGATCCATGCAGATACCTGTGATTTATCTATTTGATTCTATTTGTATGCAATTTTCATTAAGTGGTTTATGAGATAGGCAAAACAGATGGCTTAAAACCTGTATGGTAAAGGTTTTTCATGTTTGTAAGTATTCCAGGCGGTATATGGAGTTTGTTGTAAAAAGAATAGCCCGTCATTGCACATGCAATATTATCAGTTTGCAGTCAATATGTTGAGGTGGTCTGTTTATTGCCTTTTGTTGAAGAAGAGGAAGAGTGCTTTTTACGGTAAAAGAAAAAGAGTCTTCTTTATGTTCATGACAATCGTAAAGTTTGTATGTTTATCAATTGGTATTGGGCCACCAATTATTTCACGTGGCAACGCACGGGCAATTACCTAGTGAAATAAGATAAAGGTAACAACCAAGGCTGATGCATACGCCAGGGTATATTGATTTTTTGGAAGGAAAAAAAAGGTCTTAGAGTACTACATCTGTTCCAGCCTATATCTTTTCTAAAGTCCGACATTACAAACTTTGATCATGGTTATAGACAAATATGTACATTTAAAATACCAAATGCATATCATAGGATACATCATCAGTTGTATTGTCATGGTTTATATGTCTGAATTGTCTGTAAACTCGTTCAAAATTTGGTCAGTTTCACTTTTCAGAAAATCTTTTGGATTAATGGTACGACAGGATCAAACCACATAGCAATACTAGGTGGTGTCAATGGGGTACATAGACATACGTTGAGCAAGACAACATCCGCGTGTGAAATGGATTCAAACATGTCACCTGCGATGATACGCAGGTTGCCATGGTCACCGGCGGCCTGGCGGACAACGTGAGGGAGGTCCAGCACGTCGCACTTGATGCGCGGGAACGCCTTGGCGACCACCCGCGTGCCCGCGCCGTTGCCGCCGCCCGAGCTCAGGCCGCGGAAAATGCGGCCCTTGTCCAGAAGGATGACCTCGAGGAAGAGCTCGCTGTGGTCAGGTTGCGCCACGGGGGACAGGTTGCGCCAGCCGACGAGGAAGCGGCACGCCGTGGTCATCCCGTACTGCACTTCAGCGGCCGTGCCATCGGTAGCACAGGCGGTGGCGCTGAAGATACCCGAGGCGCTCAGCAGCTCCATGACGCGCCGGAGGTCAGCAAGCCTGGCCGGGTGCACCTTGGTGTCGGCCAGGGTGGCGGTGCCGCCGCGGCGGTGGATGGAGCCCGGGATGCCGAGATCCACGGCGCACTTGAGCGACATGGACTTGACGTAGCCGAGCACGTGGTTCTGGAGCTCTGGAACTTCACTGCTAACAGCTTTGATAGATGTATGTGTGTGTGATCCCTAGCTCTTCCTACCAACGGCTTTTATACACAAACAACCGTGTCTTCTCTCTCTAACAGCAGATTTTGATTATCTATCCAACATAGATAATTACAGATATAATCAAAAGCTCGAGCTATACTCCATCATTTAATCAGGTCAAACAAATTGATGAACTGAGTCGCATGAGTAAGGTGGGCACAATAATTATCGTCTTGCTGATACGCATGGCTCACCCTTAATTTGATGAGGATAGGGAGCCAGTCTTATGATCATCTGTTGGTCCATTTATAGATTTATACTTCAACAGAAATGGCGCCATGTTTGGAAATATACAAGATGCGACGCACGCACATATTGCTGCGACATTTTGGGAGCATCATTGATCCATTTCTTCCTTGATTAGACCATTACCTCCCACCTGTCTACTAAAAAAGACGACCAAGCCATCAATCCATCTAAATACTAATGCTCCCATGTACTCCACTGATTTATTCAAAGAAGTGAGATACCATGATCTTACAACTGAAAGTGTGTGCCCTATCACCAATTCACCATGATGTGGTGAGGGGACAATAGTGATTGTTGGGCAAGAAGAGAACTCGCACATGTAAGAAAATACACACTGGTGAAAAAACAGGCTTCCGTCCAGCCCCATAAGTCGCGAAGCTGTAGAAACCGCGACTAATGGGACCTTTAGTCGCGGTTCTGGAGGTGAACCGCGACCAAAGGCCTGGGCCCAGGGCGCTCGGTGGCCAATGGCGCCGCGTGAGGTCTTTAGTCGCGGTTTGCCAGACAACCGCGACTAAAGGCCTTTCGGCACCTTTTAGTCACGGTTTGCCAGGCCAACCGCAACTAAAGCCCCTCCCTATATATACCCATCCAGCAGCCAACACTTAGCCATTTGGAGCCATGCTCTTCACAAGTGGGTGTAGGTTTGCTTTTGGCTCGATTCTCGTCTTCTCCGATTCGATTCTACTTTGTTCGTCTCTGCCGCGCCCTCGGCGCGCCCGCCCGTCGCCCTCGCCCTCGGCGCGCCGCCCGTCGCCCTCGCCCTCGGCGCCGCCGTCGCCCTCGCCTACAGCAGCGCCGCCGGCCGACCTCGTCTTGCCGCCTCGCTACGCCCGCCCTCACGCCGCCGACCGGCCTCCCTCGCCCACCGGCGGTGAGGCCGGCAATGGATAAGTGGCGATGGCGCGGCAATGGATAAGTGGCAGTGGTGGCAGGGGGTTTTCTATAAAAGAAATAAAATAAAGCACAAAACAATACAAATTAAACAGAAAACAGGTTTAGGGGGGGGGGGGGGGCTAAAACCCTAAACCGGTGGCGGCCATTAGTCGCGGTTGGCGAAAGAACCGCGACTAAAGGTCCTCCGCTTGACGGCCGCTGGCATGCGTGACGGGCCGTTAGTCGCGGTTCTTAAGCAGCCGCGACTAAAGGTGGGGGGCATTAGTCGCGCTTATTTGGTCGCGGTTGCCCAACCGCGACTAATGGCAGTTGCGAACCGCGACCAAAGGCCTTTTTTCCACCAGTGACACCAGGAGCAACTTGTACTAGCAGTGGTTGAGTGCTATGCATCGGACACACTAAGGGCCTCTGATTCGTAGGATTCTCAAAACACGAGAATAGGGAAAACACAGCAATAGAGTGGCATGTCATCTTTTATCCTATATAATTACAAAACTACATGAATTTGGGTGGAAGAGTGTTTTACAGCACAGGAAAAACAAAGAAGTTCTACCAAAAGGTTTGAGTGGATGGAAAATTTCCTCCAAAATGAAGCACAAATAAATTCTATGGAAAAATTCCTAAGGATTCTAATCATGCAAATCAAACGGCCACCATAGAAAAAGAACGAAGGATTCTAGTCCTCCAAAAATCCTATGGATTTCCTTTGAATCAATAGAGCCCTAAGTGTGTGTTTGGATCTTGGGCTAGAACGATACTAGCCACATTAAAGAAAGCAGGATGTTTGGTACCTTGTGAAAATCGGCTTTGTTAGGAAATATAGTCAATACCTGACTCTAGAACCTTGCCGAAGGAGAAGAGTCGGATTGGCTCCCCAGCATGGGAAAGAGAATGAAAGCGTCCTCCAACTGCCTACACATCACGTGCTCATGGCTAGTACTAACCGAGCAACATGTCTTGCTTTTATAGACAATGCCCAAATGAGCAAGATAAGCTACACATCCAAACAGAGCCTAATTAATTAATCACCGACAGAGATCAACCCGCCCCATACAAAAACAAGTTGTCAAGGCAATGGAAATCCTGAATTTGCCTGTTTATTGGTAAGAACAAATCAATAAAGTACTAATTAAAGTAGCAATCGACACTAAGAAGAACTATATAAGACACAACATTCATGACAAGTCAAAAAACTTGTCTCGGGTAAGTCTAACACAAACCATTTTTAAATGGGAAAATAAAATGTGTAAACGCCCGTGCAAGGGGGATAGAGCGGGACGTGTTCCTAGAGTGTCAATGTGGACGAGTTTGCACTATAGCAATCCAATCAATTTATATGCAAAAAATAAATGACCACATATATGGTAAGGTGAAATTGCAAGGCCAGGCAGATGAAACTAATCTCGTCAACTTATTAACACTTCATTTAGAAAGTGAATTTTTTTTTATAGTTCACCCTTATGCTCAATTGATAATCAATTTTAATTGTTGGCTTCATGAAACGACGGCTTCGACGGTGAGTATGGATTATCAGGAAAAAATCACTCTAAACTTTTCACCCGGTGTTTTATGGAGTTGCCACCGTGTTGGTATCAAAAGGTGATAACTTTTGTACCAATACAATGTCAACTTCATAATAATGGTGTGGCAACTCTCGTAGTCCTGCCCTTTCGAGGGCGATAAGTTACCGTTGTGTCAATGGCGGGTCTTCTGCCATCTATAACTCCGGTGGATGGGATCCATGGCCCTCCTTCTACCTTTTGTACATGATATGTGTCATGTTCAAATGATGAAGTGTTTGTGCTATATTATGCTCTATGCATAGATATACTTTGTGATAGTGGTGGCCATATAGATTTGTGGTAGTATTTGTGCTATAGATATTTCTGCTAGCAATTAAATCTACTTATGGTGGTCCTATGAACAAGCGGTTGATAGTGGTGATCATATGGATGCACTTGCATATTGATGTCGTTGATTTATTTGGTTGTGTGTGTTGCTTACCAGTGTATCTTGACTTGGTTGTAAGTGTAGATTCATCATGCATTATGTAGTATATAAGGATCATTATGAATCTGAGGTGCCTCGCTTATAATTCCTCTATCTCTTCTTCCTCGGAAAGACCTTCAACGATATGCTTTTGTGCTAATTGGAAGTAAACCAAATATATATTTTATTTTATGCAAACTTGGATATATTTCACCTCATCGCTACTATCACTTCTAGTGTACTACACAAAACACTTACTTTGAAAGAGACTTATGTGTGGTGCAACTTAAAATGTCATGCCGGTGATGCTCTTATACTTTAGTGGCACTTCACATATAGATCGTATACCACACCTCCATTTTGCACTAGATTTATGCTAATGCCTTTTGGACCTTGATTTGGGAAAATTAGAATAGTTATATCTGTCTATCCACCCTCCAGATATAGTCTTTTGAATTACCCATATTTTGTAAATATGTATGTCATATTGACTGTCTTAATCTATGTGTTCCACAAGGGTTGACATTTTAGTATCATTGCACAAAATAGAAGTAAGTGGCATTTTAATTGCCAGGTTGGAGTAAGGACCAATGACGTTCTTCATCGCTAGTTGCCTTGGCAATTAACATGGAAAGTTGAACATATATCATGGAGGGTGTAACATCATACTTGAGTGGTTTATTCCCACCCTCCCTATCTATGGTATAATCTTTTCAACATGAATACATTCGAGGTAGTCTGACTAGCTAGCCTAAGATTGGCTTCTTGTGGCACCGCCGTGTCCAGTCCCACATGAAGAGGCGAGATTGATACACCGAATCTACTATACATGAGATCATCGATGTAACCGAAAAATAAATGTTTCTTATTTGAACTTATAGATGTTGGTTATGATCTTATCATGAACTTATAGATGTTTCTGATTTCCTAAGGATTTCTTTCTACTACTTCCTATAGGACTTTTCGCATCTACTCAAACCTCTTTGAAAGAATCCTTTGTTTTTCCTATGATGCAATCAAACAATGCAAAATCATGTATGGTTGAGATGAGCATGACATTCCAATCCTACGTATTTCCTATTCCTGTGTTTTTAGAATCATGTGAATCAAAGTGCCCCTTAGCTTGTTTATTGCCCTAATAGTAGCTTCTTTGGTTTTTTGAAAGTCTTATATTTGAAGTAAAAAATTATTGTATTTACTACTCTCAATGTTCCAGAATATTTGAAGTTTTAGGTTTGTCTGAAGTCAAACACTTTAAAGTTTGACCAAGTATATAGAGAAATATGTTACTATCTAGAGTATCAAATATATGTAGAATGCCTGCTCAAAAAAATATGTGTGGAATGCAAATATAATTTGTGATGAAACTAATTTGGTTTTGTAGATGTTAATATAATTTTCTCTAACTTGGTCAAACGTAAGCAAGTTTAGCTTGTAGGATAAACCTAGAACTTCAAATATTTTGAAACAGATGGAGTACTTTGTATACTATTACGTTGTAGTTGTAAATATACACGACCTTTACGCAGATTCATTATAATCTTGAAATTCTGTAAAAAAAAACCGGAAACAACAACTTTAGTTGCCATCTTTATATCTGGTTTACCTGTAAGTTTGTTTCTTATCTTACATATTTTCTTTTGTCCATATATGTTTAGACATCGATTTTGTACTTACGTTGTTCACTTGTGGCCAGTGTCTAGCGAACTATCTGTTATCTTATGTCATGTTTATGTTCATGTGTGATCTACGGAACTATACAAGATTTGTGGATTTCAGTATTAGCACTTATATTAGAGAAGCAATTTTGTACTTAATTATAAGGTGAATCCCTAAATACTCAACAGTCAAAACAAAAATAATGTGGCTCTTGATAAGCCACATTTGTAGATATATACGTGTGCCCAAGCTTTCACAAAGTCCTAGCCCCGCCGCTAGACCGCCACTGCTTGTCTCCATGCCCTCAACTCAACTGTTTCAAATCCCCATGTGTACAACAGAACTTCAAATTCCATGGTGGGCCCAAGCTTTCACAAAGTTTGCCTCCATGTTCTCAACTCAACTGTTTCAAATGTCTACACACAGAACTTTAAAGGAATTTCACCTACTCACTCCCACTTCCATGGAATTGGTGAGAGCCAAATGGAGTTGGGCTTTGTCCATTTTTTGGCGGAAACATTCCATTCCAACCGTTTGGATGCTGCGCCGGAAGCTGCACCTGGGGTGGAGATTAATCAATGCCATGCAGACCAGGTGGTTGCTAGTGCAGCCACAGCCAGCCACTACTATAAAGCCCAAGCCTGGCGGATCACTTCATACGCACGTACGTGCAGCAAGTAGTAGTCTTCCAAAAGATCGGCCGGCCATGGGAAGCAGCGGCGGTGCGGCGCCGCGGCGGCACGCGGCCATGCTAGGCATCGGCACGGCGAACCCGACCGGCATCCTGGTGCCCCAGGACGTCTTCGCCGAGAACCTCTTCCGCCAATCATACACAATGACATACTCCCTCCGCCAAAATTCATGCACAATACCCCATGATACTATTCTTGTATTTAATACTAAAACATGAGTTGATACATCCGTATTTAGATAAATCTAAGACAATTCTTGCGCGGCACGATCAACTAAGTACACCATGAACTGGACCCAAGTCTATCTTAGCAAATTAGTTCAATTAACCTTTTCTGATGCGATGCATCCATCATATCTGCTTGGACTATACCATGCTGATGTGCCGCCTCACAATTCTTGCCATGTCCAAATCGCAAGGGCAGGGCAGGGCAGAGCACGGCTTGCTTGCTCTGGATTAGCGCTAAGCCTAATTAGCTTGTTTATTGCCCTAAAAGTAAGTTCCTCTGTTCACTCGAAGACGTTGACGTCTTATAGTTTCAGTACAAAGTTATCTTATTTACTAAAAAAAATCTTATCGTATTGTATTTTGTGTATATGGCTAGCCATTCGATTTTGTACATACGTGGCTAGTGTCTGGCGAATTATCTGTTATCTTATCTCATGTTTATGTTGATGCATGATCTACGAAACTATACAAGATTTCTGGATTTCAGTATTAGCAGTTTAGCACAAACATTAGAGAAGCAATTTTGTACCTATTTATAAGGTGTATTCCTAAATACTCAACAGTCAAATCAAAAATATTGTGGCTAGCTCTTGATAAACCACATTTAGATACCTAAGTTTGCGGTGTGCTCACGCCAGACCGCCACTGCTTGACTCCAATTCTCCATGTCCTCAACTCAACTGTTTTTTTTTTTCTTTTCAAATAACTGTTTCAAATGTCTACAACAGAACTTTAAAGGAATTTCAACCTACTCACTTCCACTTCCATGGAATTGGTGAGAGCCAAATGGAGTTGGGCTTTGTCCATTTTTTGGCGGAAACATTCCATTCCTACCGTGTGGATGCTTCGCCGGAAGCTGCACCTGGGTGGAGATTAATCAATGCCATGCAGACCAGGTGGTTGCTAGTGCAGGCAGCCACTACTATAAAAGCCCGAGCCTGGCGGATCACTTCGACACACACATCTGAAGATTCACAAGCAAGTATAAGTTGACACACGTACGTAAGTATAGCAAAAGATCGGCCATGGCCATGGGAAGCAGCGATGGTGCGGCGGCGCGGCGGCACGCGGCCATGCTCGGCATCGGCACGGCGAACCCGACCGGCATCCTGGTGCCCCAGGACGTCTTCGCCGACAACCTCTTCCGCGTCACCAACAGCGACCACCTCCCTGAGCTCAAGGAGAAGCTCAAGAGAATCTGTACTGCTACTGCTACTATGTTTCCTTTTGGACGTCAACGACTATAATCTGCATGCATGCATGCATTTTCAACCAACAATTGAATTTTCTTGTTGCACCAAGGCGAAAAATCGGGCATCGAGAAGCGGCACTTCCACCTGACGGAGGAGACGGTGGCGGCGCGCCCGGAGCTGTTGGACAGGGAGCTGCCGTCGCTGGACACCCGCGTGGACATGACCGCCGACGCCGTGCCGAAGCTGGCGCAGTGCGCCGCGGCCAAGGCCATCGCCGAGTGGGGCCGCCCGGCCGCCGACATCACCCACCTCGTCTTCAGCACCTACTCGGCCTGCCAGGCCCCCACCGCGGACCTCCGGCTGGCCACGCTGCTGGGCCTCCGCCCCATGGTTAGCCGCACCATGCTCAGCCTCCACGGCTGCTACGGCGGCGGCAGGGCGCTGAGCCTCGCCAAGGAGCTGGCCGAGAACAACCGCGGCGCGCGCGTCCTCGTCGCCTGCTCCGAGATGACGCTCGTCTGCTTCGGAGCGCCCGACGGCGGCAACGTCGTCGGCCACGCGCTCTTCGGGGACGGAGCTGGCGCCGTCGTCGTAGGGGCCGGCCCTTTCGTCGACGGCGAGCGGCGCCCGATTTTCGAGATGGTCTCCGCCACGCAGACTACGATTCCCAGGACCGAGCACGCGCTGGGCATGCGGGTCTCCGGGGGCGGCATCGACTTCCACCTGGCCATCCAGGTGCCGACGCTCGTCGGGCAGAACGTGGAGCGGTGCCTCGTCGACGTGTTCCGTGGCGTCATTGTCGACGACGACAAGGACGACGGTGGTGCTGCTCCTCCGCCATCCCCGTGCTCTAGGAATGGGAATGGGAGCGGGAGGTGGAACGAGCTGTTCTGGGCGGTGCACCCAGGAGGGCGTCCGATCCTGGACAATATAGACAAGGTGCTGATGCTGGAGCCGGAGAAGCTGGCGGCCAGCCGGCATGTGCTCCGCGAGTACGGCAACATGAGTGGCGCCACGATCGTGTTCGTGCTCGACGAGCTGCGCCGGGGCCGGAGCCCGCTGCCGGAGTGGGGTGCACTGCTGGCCTTCGGACCGGGAATCACGATCGAAGCCATGGTGCTCCGCTGTCCACGCTAGATGGTCCATGCACGGCTGGTGCCCATTCATCACGGCTGGTGCCCATGCACGGCTGGTGCCCATGCACGGCTAGATGGGCTACTTACATACGTATACGTATTTCGGTATTTGTGTGTACGCGTGTGCCATGAAAGTGCACAAGTCATCAGCCAACTAGCAGTCAAATAAGGCAGACAGCCACGTCACATACTAGCTACTCCCAACTATGTACTCCCTCCGTCCCAAAATTCTATTCTTAGATTTGTCTAGATACGGATGTATGATACATCCGTATCTAGACAAATCTAAGATAAGAATTTTGGGACGGAGGGAGTACCTGGGTGTAATATGATTCAAAAAATGAGTAAATGGGTGAAATAAAATGCAGACCTGTATAAAGGCACTCCAAATATTTTCTAGCAGTCCACATGTTTTCTAGCTATATGCACTTGTGTTAGAATAAATCCGAGGCCACCGTCTTCTGCCAAGGACCAAGCAATCACATGATCATGACACCGTGATTTATTAACGAGGTTCACCGATATGGCTACATCGCCGGGGCCTGACTATGGGCGTTCCTCTCCATGATACTGCTATAATGCCGCACCCGGTCGCCCTGGACACCGGCACATGCCGCCGACTTCCCTTGCGTTCCGGTGTTATTATGTCGGTATAGGTTTCATCGTGTGTCTACCCTCGCTATATGTGAGAGGCCTAGGATATAAGTGTCCTGTTAGGACACGACTCCATATCCTATCTAAACACAATACAACTCAGAGTCCAATTGTAACCTATCTTGTACACTATATTCGACACAACTCCAACAAACTCCACTTTGGCGAATATTCTTCACCATCTTGGATTCATCCATGCGTCGAACCTCCATGTACATTGGACTTGAGATACGCCATGAGCACCGCTGCTACTCCCAGACTCCAAGTGACTCCACCTGCAACTGTAGTCCCCTCTCGTCTTCTTCACAGTCAACACTCGAGCAAAATTAAGTTCCTCATTACTCTACTTTGTGCTCCCAACTTTTGGAGTTTCCGTTCAACGCCATCACACACCAACCACTGTCCGCGTGAAAATGAACAACTCACATATTGGACGCCACACATAAGAGTTACCTGAACTCAACATCACCGCTCTTTCATGACCATCTATCTGAAACTTCAAGGAATTTCACCATCACCCTCTGTCACCCTGAGTCAAATTCGCAGTTGTCTCATCCTTTTTCCCGGATAGTCTTTGACATGTCCCATAGCTATAGCACTCTGCCTCCTTCTGTACTTGTCATCCGCACTTTGCCATGTGCACTGAACACCACAGAATATACGACCATGTCTCCCTCAGCTTTTGACAATTTCAGACTTTCCGCCATTTTCTCAGATTCTCCATGGTCAACTCCTATCCATCAACTGTCACCGATAGACCCAGTCACCAAATTGAATCCGGTAATCGTCAACACTGCTTCAGCACCCTTTGCACAATTTGTCTGACCACCAGTGCCTTGGCCTTTCGTTGTGTCCCGTGCTTACCACATGCCTCGCTGCTATCACCGCGCCGAGCCTCTGCTGTCCTGGTCAAATCTCCCAAGGTCGCGAACCCACATCACTCAATCCCTACTGTAGAGAACCATCGATCATCACCAACCGATGTCGAGTATCACGTCTCAATCAGACCACCGGTACCCAGTCTGATCCACGTGTCTCTCGCTTTCTTGCTGAAATAGGCATAGACTCTCCGTTAACTTACGCTGTAGGCCCTCCATCAGCTCAGAGTGAAGTCTTCCGCCAGACTCCAGCTCCACCTTCAACATGACTCCATGTAGCTACGCTATGCTACACCGCGTCCCGTCGACTTCAAGCTCTCATGTCTGCACTGCCTTGAATCAACCATGCACCATAGTCTTGTCGAAGCCGCACAAGCCCTTAGGCCTACACCACGTGTTTCCACGCCCCAGAAGTCGGCCACCATCAACATCACGCTCCTATGTCGTTGTCGCTGGAATCACCACCGTCTTCTGCTTTGACCAACATCCATGTCGATCCATCAGACTGTCCAGTCTAACCCAACCAAAATTATCCGACTGCAACCATGCTCCACCCTGCGTCATGTCCGCCTGCACATCTTTATGCATTGCTTGACACCCTGTGTATGCATGATCCTACTGAGGGAGTCCTGGAATCGGGGGTCCTCAAGTGTCCGGCCCAGGAATATGGGTCGGGTTGAATGGGCCGTAAAGATCAAGCTAAATACCATCCTTCATGTCCGGGTGGGACTCCTCCATGTGTGAACGACAATTTTAGAGTCCAGGTGTATTATTTCCTTCCCTTGTGAACCGACCTTGTACAAACCCTAGGTCCCTCCGGTGTGTATATAAACTGGAGCGTTTAGTCCGTAGAGGCTATCATCATTACCATCATCGGAATATTCATAGGCTAGACATCTAGGGTTTAGCCACCACGATCTCGAGGTAGATCAACTTTTGTAACCCCTATACTCTTCCAATATAATCAAGCAGGAGTAGGGTTTTACCTCCTTTAAGAGGGCCCGAACCTGGGTAAACATTGTGTCCCTTTTTCCATTGTTACCATTGATCCTTAGGCGCACAGCTTGGGCTCCCCTACCCGAGATCTGCTGGTTTTGACACCGACATTGGCGCTTTCATTGAGAGCTCGCCTAGTCATCAACAACAATATCACTTCTGGAAGGAGCCTAATTTCTGGGCAGACCCTCCAGCTCAGCGGTTTCATCATAGGCGCTTGTATGGCCGTCAAGTCCGCAACACCCCCTACGACCGCCGAACATCGTATGCGCATCCGCCTCGAGTGCTCCAAAAAGATGGATCTGGCAGATGTCTCATCCTTGAACGAGCTGCTGGATCGCATTGCTGCCCTGGGGGTCTCAACGGACTATGATCGGATTGGGCTCAAGCCTGACCAGAGGGAAATTTATCGCCTGCCGATCACCCACCTGGTAGCGGTCGTTGAGGAACAGGCCGAAGACACTTCCCTCCCTATGTTGATGACCAAGTATGTTCGGGTCTCCGAATCCCTTGAGCCGGATACTCTCCCATCGGACGGGACTTCACGTCTTCCAAACTCTGGCTCGGATGCAGGATCGGGGGAGCCCTTGGATCTCCTCAGACCCGAACTGGTCGTCTCGGAGACCTTACAAGCTCCAAATACATATGTGGGATAGCTCAAATTTTGAACCACCCACCCACCACAATCAATACTCTCCAAGAAACTCAGGTCCTTCAGATATATATGACCTGATGTATGTGCGGCAGCAACCTTAGGAAAAGGTCCACCACTTTTGGGCCAGATTCCTACTTGTTAAAAACAAGATCAAAGATTGCTCCGACGATGACGTAGTTTCGGTCTTTCATCACAATTGTACCGACGAGGGAATACTAAATGCCCTCGGCCATCGTCACATACAGAGCTTCATAGAATTATCACAGGTGTACAAAAGTACTACGCGATGGAAATGAAGGAAATATGCCCTAGAGGCAATAATAAAGTTATTATTTATTTTCCTTATATCATGATAAATGTTTATTATTCATGCTAGAATTGTATTAACCGGAAACATAATACATGTGTGAATACATAGACAAGCAGTGTCACTAGTATGCCTCTACTTGACTAGCTCGTTAATCAAAGATGGTTATGTTTCCTAACCATAGACATGGGTTGTCATTTGATTAACGGGATCACATCATTAGGAGAATGATATGATTGACATGACCCATTCCGTTAGCCTAGCACTTGATCGTTTAGTATGTTGCTATTGCTTTCTTCATGACTTATACATGTTCCTGTAACTATGAGATTATGCAACTCCCGTTTACGGAGGAACACTTTGGTACTACCAAGCGTCACAACGTAACTGGGTGATCATAAAGGAGTACTACAGGTGTCTCCAAAGGTACTTGTTGGGTTGGCGTATTTCGAGATTAGGTTTTGTCACTCCGATTGTCGGAGAGGTATCTCTGGGCCTTCTCGGTAATACACATCACATAAGCCTTGCAAGCATTTCAACTAATGAGTTAGTTGTGAGATGATGTATTACGGAACGAGTAAAGAGACTTGCCAAGAACGAGATTGAACTAGGTATTGGATACCGACGATCGAATCTCGGGTAAGTAACATACCGATGACAAAGGGAACAACGTATGTTGTTATGCGGTCTCGACCGATAAAGATCTTCGTAGAAAATGTAGGAACCAATATGGGCATCCAGGTCCCGCTATTGGTTATTGACCGGAGATGTGTCTCGGTCATGTCTACATTGTTCTCGAACCGTAGGGTCCATGACGCTTAAGGTTTCGAGGACGGTTATATTATGAGTTTGGGTCTTTAGAGGTACCGAAGGTTGTACGGAGTCCCGGATATGATCACGGACATGACCAGGAGTCTCGAAAAGGTCGAGACATAAAGATTAATAAATTGGACGGATATATTTGGACACCGGAAAGGTTCCAGAGAAGTTTGGAGCTCCGGAGGTTACGGAACCCCGGGAGGTATATGGGCCTTATTGGGCCCATGTAGGAGGAAGGGAGAAGGAACAAGGGAGGCGCGCCCCAAGCCCAATCCGAATTGGGGAGGGGGCCCCCCTTTCCTTTCTCCTTCCCCTCTTCCTATTCCTACTACTAGTACTACTTCCTAATACTAGTACTCCTTCCTTCCCTCCAAATAAGATAAGGAAAGAGAGGAAACCTACTTGGAGTAGGTTTCCCTCCCTATGGTGCGCCCTCCCTTGTGGCGGCCACCTCCTCCCTCCCTCCTTTATATCACGGGGTGGGGGGCACCCTAGGACACACAAGTTGATCCTTGAGATCGTTCCTTAGCCGTGTGCGGTGCCCCCTCCACCATATTCCACCTCGGTCATATCGTAGCGGTGCTTAGGTGAAGCCTGCGTCGGTGAAACATCAAGATCGTCACCACGCCCGTCGTCTTGTGAACTCCCTCTCCGGAGCTTTGCTGGATCGGAGCCGAGGAGCGTCATCGAGCTGAGCGTGTGCCAAGAACTCGGAGGCGCCGGAGTAATGGCGCTGGGATCGGCTGGATCGCGAGGAGAACGTCGACTACTTCCTCTACGTCATCATCGACTCGGAGGTGCCGAATGGCAACCTTTGGGATCGGCAGGATCGCGAGGAGAACGACGACTACTTCCTCTACGTTGTGATCGCTTCCGCTTTGGTCTCACGAGTGCGTAGACAACACTCTCCCTCTCGTTGCTATGCCATCACCATGGTCCTGTGTGTGCGTAGGAAAATTTTGAAATTACTACGTTACCCACAGTGGCATCTGAGCCTGGTTTTATGCGTTGATGTCATATGCACGAGTAGAACACAAGTGAGTTGTGGGCGATACAAGTCATACTGCCTACCAGCATGTCATACTTTGGTTCAGCGGTATTGTGAGATGAAGCGGCCGGACCGACATTACGCCAGACGCTTACGCGAGACTGGTTTCACCGTTACGGGCACTCGTGCTTAAAGGTGGCTGGCGGGTGTCTGTCTCTCTCACTTTAGTTGAACTGAAAAGGCATACGCCCGGTCCTTGAGAAGGTTAAAAGCGGAGTCTATTTGTGAAATATCGTTGTGGTTTTAATGCGTAGGTAAGAACGGTTCTTGCTCAGCCCGTAGCAGCCACGTAAAACTTGCAACAACAAAGTAGAGGACGTCTAACTTGTTTTTGCAGGGCATGTTGTGATGTGATATGGTCAAGACGTGATGCTATATTTTATTGTATGAGATGATCATGTTTTGTAACCGAGTTATCGGCAACTGGCAGGAGCCATATGGTTGTCGCTTTATTGTATGAAATGCAAACGCCCTGTAATTGCTTTACTTTATCACTAAGCGGTAGCGATAGTCGTAGAAGCAATAGATGGCGTAACGACAACGATGCTACAATGGAGATCAAGGTGTCGCGCCGGTGACGATGGTGATCACGACGGTGCTTCGGAGATGGAGATCACAAGCACAAGATGATGATGGCCATATCATATCACTTATATTGATTGCATGTGATGTTTATCCTTTATGCATCTTATTTTGCTTTGATTGACGGTAGCATTTTAAGATGATCTCTCACAAAAATTATCAAGTAGTGTTCTCCTGAGTATGCACCGTTGCCAAAGTTCGTCGTGCCGAGACACCACGTGATGATCGGGTGTGATAAGCTCTACGTCCATCTACAACGGGTGCAAGCCAGTTTTGCACACGCAGAATACTCGAGTTATACTTGACGAGCCTAGCATATGCAGATATGGCCTCGGAACACGGAGACCGAAAGGTCGGCGTGAATCATATAGTAGATATGATCAACATAAGATGTTCACCATTGAAAACTACTCCATCTCACGTGATGATCGGTTATGGTTTAGTTGATTTGGATCACGTGATCACTTAGATGACTAGAGAGATGTCTGTCTAAGTGGGAGTTCTTAAGTAATATGATTAATTGAACTTAAATTTATCATGAACTTAGTACTGATAGTATCTTGCTTGTCTATGTCTGTTTGTAGATAGATGGCTCGTCTTTGTTGTTCCGTTGAATTTTAATGCGTTCCTTGAGAAAGCAAAGTTGAAAGATGATGGTAGCAATTACACGGACTGGGTCCGTAATCTGAGGATTATCCTCATTGCTGCACAGAAGAGTTACGTCCTGGATGCACCGCTAGGTGCCAGGCCTGCTGCTGATGCAACTGACGACGTTAAGAACGTCTGGCAGAGCAAAGCTGATGACTACTCTATAGTTCAGTGTGCCATGCTTTACGGCTTAGAACCAGGTCTTCAACGACGTTTTGAAAGTCGTGGAGCATATGAGATGTTCCAAGAGTTGAAGTTGATATTTCAACAGAATGCCCGGATTGAGAGATATGAAGTCTCCAATAAGTTCTATAGCTGCAAAATGGAGGAGAATGGGTGCATCGGTGAGCACATACTTTCAGAATGTCCGGGTATTACAATCACTTGACTCAACCGGGAGTTGATCTTCCGGATGATTGTGTCATTGACAGAATTCTTCAATCAACGCCACCAAGCTACAAAGGCTTCGTGATGAACTATAATATGCAAGGGTTAGTAAAGACTATGCACGAGCTCTTCGTAATGCTTTGAAAGCTGCGGAGGTAGAAATCAAGAAGGAGCATCAAGTGTTGATGGTCAATAAGACCACTAGTTTCAAGAAGAAAGGCAAAGGGAAGAAGAAGGGGAACTTCAAGAAGAACAGCAAACAAGTTGCTGCTCAAGGGAAGAAACCCAAGTCTGGACCTAAACCTGAAACTGAGTGCTTCTACAGCAAGCAGGTAGTCCTTTGGAAGCGGAACTGCCCCAAGTATTTGGCGGATAAGAAGGATGGCAAGGTGAACAAAGGTATATGTGATATACATGTTATTGATGTGTACCTTACTAGAGCTCGCAGTAGCACTGGGTATTTGATACTGGTTACATTGCTAATATTTGCAACTCGAAACAGGGACTACGATTGCGAACAACGCAAAGGGCGAGGTGACGATCTGGCGTGGGAAATGGTTCCAAAGTCGATGTGATCGCGGTCGGCACGCTACCACTACATCTACCTTCGGGATTAGTTTTAGACCTAAATAATTGTTATTTGGTGCCAGCGTTAAGCATGAACATTATATCTGGATCTTGTTTGATGTGAGACGGTTATTCATTTAAATCAGAGAATAAAGGTTGTTCTATTTATATGAATAATATCTTTTATGGTCATGCACCCTTGAAGAGTGGTCTATTTTTAATGAATCTCGATAGTAGTGATACACATATTCATAATGTTGAAACCAAAAGATGCAGAGTTGATAATGATAGTGCGACTTATTTGTGGCATTGCCGTTTAGGTCATATCGGTATAAAGCGCATGAAGAAACTCCATCTTGATGGACTTTTGGAGTCACTTGATTATGAATCACTTGGCACTTGCGTAACCGTGCCTCATGGGCAAGATGACTAAAACCCGTTCTCCGGTACTATGGAGAGAGCAACAGATTTGTTGGAAATCATACATACAGATGTATGTGGTCCAATGAATGTTGAGGCTCGTGGCGGATATCGTTATTTTCTCACCTTCACAGATGATTTAAGCAGATATGGGTATATCTTCTTAATGAAACATAAGTCTGAGATATTTGAAAAGTTCAAAGAATTTCAGAGTGAAGTTGAAAATCATCGTAATAAGAAAATAAAGTTTCTACGATCTGATCGTGGAGGCGAATATTTGAGTTACGAGTTTGGTCTACATTTGAAACAATGCGGAATAGTTTCGCAACTCATGCCACCCGGAACACCACAGCGCAATGGTGTGTCCGAACGTCGTAATCGCACTTTACTAGATATGGTGCGATCTATGATGTCTCTTACAGATTTACCGCTATCATTTTGGGGTTATGCTCTTGAGACGGACGCATTCACGCTGAATAGAACACCGTCAAAATCCGTTGAGACGACACCTTATGAACTGTGGTTTAGCAAGAAACCAAAGTTGTCGTTTCTTAAAGTTTGGGGATGCGATGCTTATGTGAAAAAGCTTCAACCTGATAAGCTCGAACCTAAATCGGAGAAATGTATCTTCATAGGATACCCAAAGGAGACAGTTGGGTACACCTTCTATCACAGATCCGAAGGCAAGACATTTGTTGCTAAGAATGGATCCTTTCTAGAGAAGGAGTTTCTCCCGAAAGAAGTGAGTGGGAGGAAAGTAGAACTTGATGAGGTAACTGTACCTTCTCCCTTATTTGAAAGTAGTTTATCACAGAAACCAGTTTCTGCGATATCTACACCAAATAGTGGGGAAGTTGATGAGGTTGATCATGAAACTTCAGATCAAGTTACTACAGAACCTCGTAGATCAACCAGAATAAAATCCGCACCAGAGTGGTACGGCAATCCTGTTCTGGAAGTCATGCTACTAGATCATGATGAACCTACGAACTATGAAGAAGCGATGGTGAGCCCAGATTCCACAAAATGGCTTGAGGCCATGAAATCTGAGATGGGATCGATGTATGAAAACAAAGTGTGGACTTTGGTTGACTTGCCCGAGGGTCGGCAAGCAATAGAAAACAAGTGGATCTTCAAGAAGAAGACTGACGCTGACGGTAATATTGCTGTCTACAAAGCTCGACTTGTCGCAAAGGGGTTTCGACAAGTTCAAGGGATTGACTACGATGAGACCTTCTCACCCGTAGCGATGCTTAAGTCTGTCCGAATCATGTTAGCAATTGCCGCATTTTATGATTATGAAATTTGGCAAATGGATGTAAAGACCGCATTCTGAATGGGTTTACGGAAGAAGAGTTGTATATGATGCAACGAGAAGGTTTTATCGATCCAAAGGGAGCTAACAAAGTGTGCAAGCTCCAGCGATCCATTTATGGACTGGTGCAAGCATCTCGGAGTTGGAATAAACGCTTTGATAGTGTGATCAAAGTATTTGGGTTTATACAGAGACTTTTGGAGAAGCTTTGTATTTACAAGAAAGTGAGTGGGAGCTCTGTAGCATTTACTGATATTATATGTAGATGACATATAAGCGATCGGAAATGATATAGAATTCTGGATAGCATAAAGGGATACTTGAACAAGAGTTTTTCGATGAAAGACCTTGGTGAAGCTGCTTACATATTGGGCATCAAGATCTATAGAGATAGATCAAGACGCTTTAATTGGACTTTCACAAAGCACATACCTTGATAAAGTTTTGAAGAAGTTCAAAATGGATCGTGCAAAGAAAGGTTTTTTACATGTATTACAAGGTGTGAGATTGAGTCGGACTCAATGCCCGACCACGCCAGAAGATAGAGAGAAAATGAAAGATGTTCCTATGCTTCAGCCATAGGCTCTATCATGTATGCAATGCTGTGTACCAGACCTGACGTATGCTTAGCTGTAAGCTTGGCAGGAAGGTACCAAAGTAATCCAGAGTGGATCCTCGACAGCGGTCAAGAACATCCTAAAATACACGAAAAGGACTAAGGATATGTTTCTCGTATATGGAGGTGACAAAGAGCTAGTCGTAAATGGTTACGTCGATGCAAGCTTTGACACCGATCCGGACGATTCTAAATCGCAAACCGGATACGTGTTTTTGTTAAGCGGTGGAGCTGTCGGTTGGTGCAGTTCTAAACAAAGCGTCGTGGCGGGATCTACATGTGAAGCGCGGTACATAGCTGCTTCGAAGCAGCAAATGAAGGAGTCTGGATGAAAGAGTTCATTTCCGATCTAGGTGTTGTACCTAGTGCATCGGGACCAATGAAGATCTTACGTGACAATCTTGGTGCAATTGCCTTGGCAAAGGAATCCAGATTTCACAAGAGGACCAAGCATATCAAGAGACGCTTCAATTCCATTCGGGACCAAGTCCAAGTGGGAGACATAGAGATTTGCAAAATACATACGGATCTGAACGTTGCAGACCCGTTGACTAAGCCTCTTCCACGAGCAAAACATGATCAGCACCAAGACTCCATGGGTGTTAGAATCATTCTTGAGTGAACTAGATTATTGACTCTAGTGCAAGTGGGAGACTGAAGGAAATATGCCCTAGAGGCAATAATAAAGTTATTATTTATTTTCCTTATATCATGATAAATGTTTATTATTCATGCTAGAATTGTATTAACCGGAAACATAATACATGTGTGAATACATAGACAAACAGAGTGTCACTAGTATGCCTCTACTTGACTAGCTCGTTAATCAAAGATGGTTATGTTTCCTAACCATAGACATGGGTTGTCATTTGATTAACGGGATCACATCATTAGGAGAATGATCTGATTGACATGACCCATTCCGTTAGCCTAGCACTTGATCGTTTAGTATGTTGCTATTGCTTTCTTCATGACTTATACATGTTCCTGTAACTATGAGATTATGCAACTCCGTTTACGAAGGAACACTTTGGGTACTACCAAACGTCACAACGTGAATCGGGTGATCATAAAGGAGTACTACAGGTGTCTCCAAAGGTACTTGTTGGGTTGGCGTATTTCGAGATTAGGTTTTGTCACTCCGATTGTCGGAGAGGTATCTCTGGGCCTTCTCGGTAATACACATCACATAAGCCTTGCAAGCATTTCAACTAATGAGTTAGTTGTGAGATGATGTATTACGGAACGAGTAAAGAGACTTGCCAAGAACGAGATTGAACTAGGTATTGGATACCGACGATCGAATCTCGGGTAAGTAACATACCGATGACAAAGGGAACAACGTATGTTGTTATGCGGTCCGACCGATAAAGATCTTCGTAGAAAATGTAGGAACCAATATGGGCATCCAGGTCCCGCTATTGGTTATTGACCGGAGATGTGTCTCGGTCATGTCTACATTGTTCTCGAACCGTAGGGTCCGCACGCTTAAGGTTTCGATGACGGTTATATTATGAGTTTGTGTATTTTGATGTACTGAAGGTTGTTCGGAGTCCCGGATATGATCACGGACATGACGAGGAGTCTCGAAATGGTCGAGACATAAAGATTAATATATTGGACGGATATATTTGGACACCGGAAAGGTTCGGAGAAGTTTGGAGCTCCGGAGGTTACTGAACCCCGGGAGGTATATGGGCCTTATTGGGCCCATGTAGGAGGAAGGGAGAAGGAACAAGGGAGGGGGCGCCCCAAGCCCAATCCGAATTGGGGAGGGGCCGCCCCTTTCCTTTCTCCTTCCCCTCTTCCTATTCCTACTACTAGTACTACTTCCTAATACTAGTACTCCTTCCTTCCCCTCCAAATAAGATAAGGAAAGAGAGGGAAACCTACTTGGAGTAGGTTTCCCTCCCTATGGTGCGCCCCCCTTGTGGCGGCCACCTCCTCCCTCCCTCCTTTATATCACGGGGTGGGGGGCACCCTAGGACACACAAGTTGATCCTTGAGATCGTTCCTTAGCCGTGTGCGGTGCCCCTCCACCATATTCCACCTCGGTCATATCGTAGCGGTGCTTAGGTGAAGCCTGCGTCGGTAAAACATCAAGATCGTCACCACGCCGTCGTCTTGTGGAACTCCCTCTCCGGAGCTTTGCTGGATCGGAGCCCGAGGAGGCGTCATCGAGCTGAACGTGTGCCAAGAACTCGGAGGCGCCGGAGTAACGGCGCTGGGATCGGCTGGATCACGAGGAGAACGTACGACTACTTCCTCTACGTCATCATCGACTCGGAGGTGCCGGAGTAGCGGCACTGGGATCGGCAGGATCGCGAGGAGAACGTACGACTACTTCCTCTACGTTGTGATCGCTTCCGCTTTGGTCTACGAGGGTACGTAGACAACACTCTCCCCTCTCGTTGCTATGACATCACCATGGTCCTGTGTGTGCGTAGGAAAATTTTGAAATTACTACGTTACCCAACAGGAAAGCACATGGAGGCCCCAGAAAACTCAACTGGAGCCCGTTGCCTTCAAGCAGTGTGCGGCCCAGACTAAACGGACACACCCTAGTGGGGTATCCGACCACCAGTCTGCGTGCAGAAAAGATAAACCTAGTGGGATATAGGTCCGTTCTTGACGAACTCCTCTACAAGCCATGTCCGATACATGCAACTCTGAGCACAAACCCAACCCATAGCCTTCGAGCGTGTTGGGTACTCCAACAGGTAGCAAAGAGTGGAGAGTCCATCCTCACCACCACTCCAGAGAAATACTCTCTCGAGAGGGACGACTTTAATGTCCTCACGGTCTTCGAGACCTTTTCTTCAAATAATCGGCGCAAAAGGGCACTCCTCGACCTCGCCGAAGTCCACCAAGTTACCGCACAGAGCCCATGGAATGACACGGCAATAACCTTTACAGCCGAAGATGAACCAAAGGCTCTATCAGTCCGAGCACTCGCTGCCCTAGTTCTAGACCCCATTGTGGACGGTTTTCGGCTCCCTAGTACTAGACCCCATTGTGTACGGTTTTCGGCTTACTAAAGTGCTCATGGACAGCGGCAATGGGCTTAACCTCATTTATGAAGACACGTTCAGCAAAATGCAGATGGATAGATCACGCATCGAGAAAAGCAATACCACCTTTCGAGGCATCATCCCCAATAGAGAAGCACGATGCTCTCGGAGAATTAAACTGGATGTGGTATTCGACATGCCCGAAAAATACAGATCCGAAGAGTTGCTCTTTCATGTGGTCCCCTTCAACAGTGGGTATCACGCCATCCTCGGATGGGACGCCTTCTCACGTTTCCAAGATATACTCCATTACGGGTATATGAAGCTTAATATACCCGGACCCAACGGAATCATAACAATTTCGAGCGACCCAAACAAAGCACTCTGTGCCGAAAAAACCCCGCATCATTGGCCCTCGAGGCGTTATCCTAAGCCCCAGCGACCGAAGAATTAACCACCCTACCGTCCATGGTGGACAAGGACGATGTGATCCTCGATAAGAGATCTAAATCCACGTCTTTCAGGCCAACTGAGGAAATAGTCAAATTTCAAGTTCATCCGACAGACCCTAACAAGACGGCGTCTATCGGAGCACAGCTGGATCCGGCAATGGACGCCGCTCTATGCACATTCTTGCGTGAGAATTGGGATATTTTTTCCAGCCACCCTTTGGACATGCCCGGCATCCCATGCAGGCTGGCCGAACACAGTCTCAATATAATCAAGGGGTTCAAACCCGTTAAGCAGACACTATGACGATTTTCTGAACCCAAGCGTCAAGCTATGGGAGAAGAGCTAGCCCAACTGATAGAAGCCGGGTTCATTAGGGAAATTAAACATCCAGATTGTTTATCCAACTTGGTCATGGTACCAAAGAAGGACAAATCCTGGCGCCTGTGTGTCGATTTCGAAGACTTCAACAAGGCTTGCCCTAAAGATCCTTTCTCATTGCCCCGCATTGACCAGATCATTAACGCAACTCCAGGACACGATTCATTGTGTTTCCTCGATGCCTATTCTGGATACCATCAGATTAAGATGAAGGATTCAGACCAGGCCACAAAGGCGTTCATCACCCCATACGACCATTTTTGTTTGAACACTATGCCCTTTGGACTCAAAAACACTAGGGCCACTTACCAGCATATGATTCAAACATGCTTGGAAAAACAAATCGGCAAAACAGTCGAAGCATATGTGGATGGCGTAGTCATCAAGACAAAACACGTCGAAACACTAGTGGATGATCTTCGTCTCACCTTTGACAACCTCCGGACATACGAAATACGGCTCAATCCGGAAAAAATGTGTCTTCGGAGTCCCAGCCAGAAAATTGCTAGAGTTCATTGTTTCCCATAGAGAAATTGAAGAAAACCCAGCTAAGATCCGAGCTTTATCTCAATTGGCTATACAAACAGACCTAAAGCAAGTCCAAAAACTAGCAGGGTGTGTCGCGGCCTTAAGCCGCTTCATCTCCAAATTAGGAGAAAAAGCATTGCCACTCTACAAGCTATTACGACGCACTGATAGCTTCGAATGGACGGACGCTGCCACAGCCGGATTGGAAGAGATCAAGGCCCTACTCGCGGGCAACCCAATCCTAGCTGCCCTAGGTGTTGGTGAGCCTATGTTATTATATATTTCGGCAACTAACTAGGTGGTCTCCGCCGTACTCGTCGTCGAGCAAGGGGAAGAGGGAGATAAATTCCCCACCCAAAAACCTGTTTATTATGTATTGGAGGTCCTCACACCATGCAAATCCTGATACCCCCACTACCAAAAGATAACCTATACGGTCTTCATGGCATCCCAAAAACTACGACACTACTTTCAAGAGCGTTCGATCATAGTGGCATCGGAAGTACCACTTAATGACATTATCAACAACAGGTACGCCACCGGCCGCATAGCCAAGTGGGCCATCGAGCTTTTAGCATTTGAAATAATATACAAGCCTCGCCAGGCTCTCAAATCTCAGGTGTTGGCCGACTTTGTCGCTGAATGGATGGAAGCCGAACTCCCTAAAGAGTATAGTTCATACTCCAACTGGATTATGTACTTCTACGGCTCAAAAATGCTGGCCGGACTAGGGGCCTGCGTCATCCTAACATCCCCCACTGGGGATACAGTCCCCTTTGTGTTACAAATCATGTATATAGACTCCAATAATGCAGCCGAATATGAGGCGCTTCTGCATGGTCTTCGCATGGCTGTCTCCATGGGTATACAACGCCTTGAGGTGCGCGATGATTCAAACCTCACAATATCCCAGGTCAACGGAGAGTTCAATGCAAAGGACCCAAAAATGGCGGCATATTGAAACACCGTATTAAAAATATCGGCTTGGTTCGAGAGACTAGAGTTTCATCATGTCACTCAAGACATTAACCAAGCCACCGACATCCACGCTCGCATGGGTGCTAAGCGCGACCCTGTGCCACCTAACACTTTCATGGAAAGGCTCTTCAAGCCATCCGTAGTATGGCAGGGTGAGAGCGAAGAAGCTAGTACAGACCTGGCCACTCCCCGAGCAGCCAAACACAATGCAGATACCATCGGGGGACCAGATATCAAATAACACCCTCTGATCATGAGATCATGGTTGTTATCGCTCCATGGACCGAATCCTTCCTGGCCTACCTTGATAGGCAGGAGCTTCCCGACGATCAGAATGAAGCTCGTTGCATAGTTCGGCGATCTAAAAGCCTTCAAAGTGCATGAGGGTGAACTGTACAAAAAGAGCACTACCGGAGTCCTCCAAAGGTGTATCTCCGAAGAGGAGGGAAGGCAACTCTTGGCAGAAATACATGCTGGTCTGGGCGGTCATAACACTACAGCTCGGGCCCTCATAAGCAAGGCTTTCAGGACAAGCTTTTTCTAGCCTACGGCCCGAGCAGACGCACAAGCCCTTGTCTAACGTTGAGAGGGCTATCAACTTTTCGCCAATCAAAGTCATATGTCTCCCACTGCATTAAGAACAATCCCCATTACCTGGACCTTCATGGTCTGGAGAGTTGATATGGTTGGACCTCTTAAAGGGGGAAGCCACAAAAAGAAATACTTGCTGGTAATGGTAGATAAATTCACTAAATGGATAGAGGCCAAACCAGTAAAAACACCTGAGGTAGGGCCAGTGATCGACTTTATATCTGGCGTGGTACACCATTACGGTGTCCCGCACAATATCATCACTCACAATGGCTCCAATTTTACAGCTAATGAGGTGAAAACCTAGTGCGCTAAGTTGGGCATTAAACTCGACTATGCATCCGTATACCACCCTCAAACAAACAGCCAAGTTTCACGAGACAATGGTCTGATCATGACTGGCATTAAGCCCAGGCTGGTGCGCTCCTTATGAGAATCAGAAAAGCACTGGGTTGAGGAACTTGATTCTGCACTCTGGGGGCTCCAGACCACGCCCAATCGAACGACAGGATATACACCCTTCTTTACGGTGTATGGCGTAGAGGCCGTATTGCCCTGCGATAGTATTCATGACTCACCTCGAGTGTGCATGTATGAAAAGCGAGAAGCCGAATTAGATCGGCAGGATGACCTAGATGGACTTAGGAGGTGCGCGATGTTGCTAACGCTCGTTCTGCATTTTATCAACAACAGGCCAGGCGTTACCAAAGCAGAGAAGTGCGGGCTAAGACATACAATGTCGGAGAACTTGTCTTATGTGTCCCATAAAAGATAAAGGACAAGCTCAAACCAAAATGGGAGGGCCGCTTCATCATAGATGAAGTCCTTACTGGAGGATCCTATCGCCTTCGCAATGGAGCGGATAGTCACCTTGAGCCGAACTCATGGAACACTGCCCAGCTCCGAAGATTCTACGCGTAGTTCGGCCTCTATAGGTTTCACTTTGACTAGGTTTTTTCCTTTTTTTCTCTCCTTTTTCGTTTTCCTTCCCAATGTATGTTCGGATCAACCGCACTATTTGGGGTACACATCTTTAAATGTATACAACCCGCCATACATGGGGGCTTCTCTAACGAAGTGTATTATTAAAATCTTATAGCTTCCATTGTCTATGTCGATTGTCTTTATACAACTTTTGCCATTATATGCACCTCTGTGACTTAAGTTTTTGCCAAGCTGGGTTGCCTCGCCCCTATGTTTATACACTATGTTCCCGATTTTCGGCTAGGGTGTAAAGGGAGTACCTCTGCGATTGTTACAACCGGGTTATCCAGATCTGTACCTCAGACGGGTGAAGCCGAAAGCTAGCATTCTTAAGGGAATAATTGGTTGGCAAATAAACGACGGACTATTTTTTGCAATAAATACCGAATCGGCTTACTGTAATTCGGATACAAGCCTAGGCATGCATAATTTAGCATGTCAACCCAAGAAACTAACCCCTTACAGAACTATTTTCCTTGGAATATGTTTCTTACGTTAAGCAGTAATATAACATAACTCCCCGAACACATTTTGTCTATTCGAGCAATATGAACGGATTGCCTAGTTTCCAAGATATTAAATGTTTCTTATTTAAACATAGTATACAGAAACACTCAAACTTCTTGGTTCGGAGGAGGAAGCCGAAGGTCTGCGATGACAAAAAAATTACAAGTTCGGCTGGAGATAAGTTTGGTCATAAAGTACATTGATACATAGAATCAAACGCCTACTCTCTTTCTATGCCATCTATAAGGCTATCTAGCTTACAATCTTCTTGTGAATATTTTGCCGCTATCATTACTTGGTCATATACCAAGTTTACAGGAATTTCCTTCCGGTCTGGTCCCTGAGGTCCAACTCGGGCCATATGATTCAGATTGAGTCCGGTGTAGCGTGTCTTCACCATGGCCCATGCCTCTCGCGCACCTTCCCGGCATGCGGACATCTTCCATAGCTCAAAGCGACGTCGAGCACTCTTGAACAGGTCCACCAACCCCTCCATACATTCTGGAGGGGAATCAGATGGACATAACGCTTTGGCCATATTCTTCATGGCTTTGGAGCGTGCACGTGCAACTTTGACAGTTCTTTTAGAACGTCGCTTTGAAGCCCGGACACTTCCTCTTCGTGGCGGTCGGTTAACGGACCTGCATGAACCATATTATAACATTCCGTATTATATGAGTATATCAGTACACTAGATGGTTCAAGAGTCATAGCGAATATGCCGCCCTTCAACTTTTGGTTCTCCTGTTGCGCATCCAAGAGTTGAGCCTTTAAGCTCTTTATCTCTTCGGCTTGCTTCTTCACTTCCTCTTCCAGTTTTTAATTTTTTTCCCGGTCATTGGGGCACTCTTTAGTTCTTTATGCTCTGTGACAGCGGCATTTAGCTGTGTTCAGCTTGTTTCAAGCTCCTGGGACAATGCACTATTCTTCTCCTTGAGAACCTGCGGTCATAAACGATCCTCAAATCGGTTAGTTCCTACCACTTTAAGTCTCGGGGCTACTGGTATCTATATACTAAAATTGCATAAATTTTCACATGTATATCCTTTGAGAACAGGCGAGTAACTCCAGTAAGTCTGTCCCGGGAAGCTCGGATATACACGTCCACGGTGTTGAGAGCAGTAAATTCTTCAGAGAAGGCCAGGGCGCGCAGGATCTCTTTTAAGCGATGATGATTCATCGCGCTCTTCATCTTGGAATTAGTGACAGACACTTCATCCGGATCTTCATGAGGTGGATCAGATTGCGCACCCCGGTATGCGCTCCCGTCCTAGTTGATGAGTTCGGCACTGGACTAGGTGCGACTCAGCTTGCTGGGATCTTTGGTACGGTTCGCCGTATACCTCTCCTGAGATGATAGAAGGAGGATGAAAATGACGATTCGGCTTGAAGCCTAAGCATGAAGTAAGGAATATACCTCTTTGGTAATGGAGCAGGCTCAGCGACGCTCCCGATCCCCTTTCGTTTTGCATGCTCACCCCATGAAGGAGCCATCTTTCTCTTGGCCGCCCGTGCTTGGGTACGGCTCGCTAAGCGACGATCCTGTGGAACACGATCCAATGCGGAGGGTAAGTTGTGAGGGGAAGTATCTCTCTTTTTTAATCATTTCTGAACACTTACCTTAACGAAAGGATAGAGGTTGGGGTAATCGGCCACAATGGCTACCTCCGAGCCGTGAAGGCTCGCCGGATAATAAACTCTGTCTTCAAATTCTACAAATATGTCCGGATCCTCATAGAATCTGGGGTCTTTGCTGCGAGCATGGTCCTCTGGCTGAGGAGGGGGATGAGGGAGTCCTGGATTAGGGTGTATGCAGACAGCCGCACTATATACTTTGGCCGGACTGTTGGACTATGGAGATACAAGATTGAAGACTTCGTCAAGTGTCCGGATGGGACTCTCCTTTGCGTGGAAGGCAAGCTTGGCAATTTGGATATTAGATCTCCTTCTCTATAACCGACTCTGTGTAACCCTAGCCCCCTCTGGTGTCTATATAAACCGGAGGGTTTAGTCCGTAGGACAACAACAATCATAATCATAGGCTAGCTTCTAGGGTTTAGCCTCTACGATCTCGTGGTAGATCAACTCTTGTAATACTCATATCATCAAGATCAATCAAGTAGGAAGTAGGGTATTACCTCCATCGAGAGGGCCTGAACCTGGGTAAACATCGTGTCCCCACCCTCCTGTTACCATTAGCCTTAGACGCACAGTTTGGGACCCCCTACCCGAAACCGCCGGTTTTGACACCAACATTGGTGCTTTCATTGAGAGTTCCACTGTGTCGTCGCGATAAGGCTTGATGGCTCGCCTCGTTGTCTAGGACAACATCACCTCTGGGGGGAGCCATGGCTCTAGGCCAAACTCTTCGACTAGGCGGCTTCATCATGACCGCCCGATCTGCTCTTGTGCCGACGATGACTTCTCAGGTCATCAAAAACAACCTCCACGTGGATTCGGAACTTGCCGAACAGATGGATCCAATGGATCTCTCCTCCCTTAATGAGATCTTGGATCGCATTGCCGCTCTGGGTGTCGCTATAGACTATGATCGGATTGGGCTTAAACCCGACCAAAGGGAGATTAACTCTCCGCCGGTCACCCATGAGATAGCGGTCGTGGGAGAGCAACACATGGATTCTCCCTCTATTTTGAGGACGAACTATGTCCGGATTTCCGAGCTCTCCAAGCCGGATACCCGTTCGTGGGAGGACATGACCCAAACCCTGAACTTAGAACCGTGCGGCGGGCCAGAAAAATTGGGCAACATCCCAGGGCCCGAGCCGCCAAGCTCGGAAGCTTCTCTGCCCCTGGGTCTCAGATCGGGTCAGGGTTCGGACTTAAATCCACCCACCCACCCAGATTTATTCAATCTTTCCCATATCATACAAGAGCCCCAAGAGACAGTACATCACTACTGGGCCAGATTCCTCCTTGTGATAAACAAAGTCAAGGACTGTTGCGAGGAAGACGCAATCTCATTATTTTGCAAAAATTGCACGGACAAAGGGATCCTAAACGCTATAATTCGCCATGACATAGTACACTTTGCTGACTTAGCGGCCATAGTACGGAAGTACTGCGCGATGGAAAGCGCCTGGAAAACCCAAACAAACTTCTGGGTTAATCCGGCTCTCACTAAACCCTTCGTCCGAACTAAAAGGGTAAACTCTCGTAAGTCACCCGATTCAATTATCAAAAAACCAAAGCCCGCTGCAGGGCGTGGAACCGTATTGGAGGAATGGCTCAATGGGCCGTGCAAAATTCACAGCATACCGGATACCATGCCAACACATAGCCTTAGAGCATGTTGGATACTCTGACAGGTAGAGAAAAGCAGCAAGGATCTCCTCATCAACCATACAACAGAGCAACATCCCGCCGAGAATAAAAATGCGGAACTGACAGTCTTCGAGACTTTCACCTCAAATAATAGGCGCAAGCGAGCTCTCCGCAGTCTCGACGAAGTTTTCACGTGGCAACAATAAATCCGTGGAACGACACGGCTATAACTTTCAATGCCAGTGACAAACCTCAATTCTGAACAGTCCGGGCACCAACCGCTTTGGTCCTCAGTCCAATCGTGGATGGCTTTCGGCTCACTAAAGTGCTCATGGATGGCGGAAGTGGACTAAACCTCATCTATGAGGAAACCCTCAACAAGATGGAAATTGACAAGAGCCGCATTGAGCGATGCAGCACGACCTTCAGGGGAATCATCCCTAGTAGGGAGGCATGATGTGCGGGAAAAATCACACTGGATGTGGTATTCGGCACGCCGGAGAATTACAGGTCCGGAGAAATCACATTCCAAGTGGCCCTGTTCAGCACGGGATACCACACCCTCTTAGGGCGGGACGCATTCACGAGATTTCAAGCTATACCCAATTACGGGTACATGATGCTCAAAATGCCCGGGCCCAATGGAATCATCACTCTAGCTAGTGATCCGGATGTCAAACTCCGCGTCAAAAATAAAACTGCCGCACTAGCCCTGGAGGCATTATCAGAAGCCCTCACGGCCGAAGAACTAACAACGCTGCGCGCCAAAGTGGACAGAGACGACATGATACTCGACAAGAGACCCAAGTCCACCTCTTTCAAGCCCGCGGACGAGATAGTCAAATTCCAGGTCCACCCAACGGACCCTACAAAGAAAGCTTCCATTGGGACACAGTTGAACCCCACAATAGACGCTGCACTGTGAGATTTCCTGCGTGAGAATTGGGATATCTTCGCCTGGCATCCTTCAGACATGCCGGGCATCCCACGCAGGCTGGCCGAACACAGCCTCAATATACTGAAAGGGTACTAGCCAGTCAAGCAGACTCTTAGGCGCTTCTCAGAGCCGAAGCGGCAAGACATGGGAGAAGAGCTAGCCAAGCTACTCGAGGCCAGATTCATCATAGAAATAAAACATCCGGATTGGCTAGCAAACCTGGTAATGGTACGAAAGAAGGACAAATCCTGGCGCCTATGTGTCGATTTCAAAGACCTCAAGAAGGCTTGTCCTAAGGATCCCTTCCCCCTCCCCCGCATTGATCAAATCATCGACGCCACCGCAGGACACGACTCACTATGTTTACTCGACGCATACTCCGGATACCATCAGATCAAGATGGCGGAGTCCGACCAAGCCGCAACGGCCTTCATCACGCCATACGGCCCCTTCTGTTTCAACACCATGCCTTTCGGGCTAAAAAACGCCGGCGCAACCTATCAACGCATGATTCAGACATGCCTGGAGAAGCAAATTGGCAAAACAGTGGAGGCATATGTGGACGACGTGGTCATCAAAACAAGACACGTCGAAATTTTAATAGATGACTTGAGGCTCACGTTCGACAACCACCGAACATACGACATAAAGCTCAACCCGGAAAAATGTGTCTTCGGCGTACCTTCCGGGAAGTTGCTCGGCTTCATCGTTTCCAATAGAGGAATCGAAGCAAATCCTGCAAAAATTCGAGCTCTATCACAGTTGGCTACCCCAACAGAACTCAAGCAGATCCAGAAACTAACTGGATGTGTGGCTGCCTTAAGCCGCTTTATCACCCGATTGGGAGAAAAGGCACTACCTCTTTATCGCCTTCTCCGACGCACCGAACACTTCGAGTGGACGAATGCGGCCGTGGCCGGACTGGAATAAATAAAGGCCCTCTTGGCCAGTAATCCAATCCTGACCGTGCCAAATACCGGCGAACCTATGCTATTATACATAGCTGCAACACACCAGGTTGTAAGCGCAGTGCTCGTCTTCGAACGAGAAGCGGACGGACACAAGTTCCCGCTCAAAAAGCCAGTATATTATGTGTACACTGTCCTCACTCCATGCAAATCCCGGTACCCACACTATCAAAAGATAGCATACGCGGTCTTCATGGCATCCCGGAAGCTACGACACTACTTTCAAGAGTGTTCGATTACGGTAGCCTCCGAAGTACCATTCAATGACATAATAAATAACCGCGATGCCACGGGCCAGATTGCTAAATGGGCTATCGAGCTCCTTCCGTTCGACATAACATACAAACCGCGGCGAGCCATTAAGTCGCAAGTACTGGCTGACTTTGTCGCCGAATGGACAGAAGCCGAACTCCCTAAAGAGTACGACGCATACTCCAATTGGATCATGCACTTCGATGGCTCTAAAATGCTGGCCTGATTGGGAGCAGGTGTTGTCCTGACATCCCCACCGGAGACACAGTCCAATACATACTCCAAATATTATACACAGACTCCAACAATGCAGCCGAATATGAGGCTCTGTTGCATGGTCCTCGGATGGCAGTCTCCATGGGCATCCAATGCCTAGAAGTGCGCGGGGACTCGAACCTCGCAATATCGCAAATAAATGGAGACTTTGATGCCAAGGATCCGAAAATTGTGGCCTACCGTAATGCCGTCCTCAAAATGTCAGCTCGGTTCGAGGGGCTCGAATTCCACTATGTGGTCTGAGAAAACAATCAAGCGGAGGATATCCTCGCCCGCATCGGTGCTAAACGCGACCCTGTCCCACCTAATATCTTCTTGGAAAGGCTGTTCAAGCCATCCGTGGTATGTGATGGGGAGACCGGCAATACCAGTCCGGCTCCGAACACAACCCCAGATTCCGAACCATCTGACGTAATCGGAGGCTCGGCCACCGAAATAACACCTTCGGCCCACGAAATCATGGCCGTCATCGCCCCATGGACCGAGCCCTTCTTAGTCTACCTAAATAGGAAGGAGCTCCCCGAGGACCAAAATGAGGCACATTGTATCGTGCGGCGTTCCAAGGCCTACAAAGTCCATGAGGGAGAGCTCTATAAGAAAAGCACCACCGGAGTGCTCTAAAGATGCATCTCCGAATTGGAGGGGCGGCAGCTCTTGGCCGAAATCCATGCCGGACTCGGCAGGCACCACGCCGCAGCTCGGGCACTTGTAAGCAAGGCCTTCCGTACAGGTTTTTACTGGCCGACAGCTCGGGCAGATGCGCAAGACCTTGTTCAACATTGCGTCGGTTGCCAACTCTTCGCCAATCAGAGCCATATGCCCCCTACCGCTCTCCAGAAAATCCCCATAACTTGGCCCTTCGCAGTCTGGGGGCTTGATATGGTCGGACCTCTTAAAGGGGGAAGCCATAAGAAAAAAAATACTTATTAGTCATGGTGGACAAGTTCACCAAATGGATAGAAGCCAAACCAGTTAAAACGGCTGAATCCGGACCAGTGATAGACTTCATATCAGGGGTTGTGCACCGTTATGGTGTCCCCCACAGCATCATCACTGACACTGGCTCAAACTTCACAGCCGATGAGGTGAAAACTTGGTGCGGCAACATGGGCATCAAGCTCGATTATGCCTCTGTCTAACACCCCCAAACAAACGGTCAAGTCGAACGTCCAAATGGTCTTATCATGAGCAGCATCAAACCCAGACTAGTGCGATCCTTGAAGGAATCAGACACACACTGGGTCGAGGAGCTCGACTCCGTACTCTGGGGGCTACGGACCACACCAAATCGCACCACCGGATACACACCACTTTTCATGGTCTACGGCACAGAGGCAGTACTACCTGTGACATAATTCATGACTCACCTCGCGTGCGCATGTACGAAGAGAAAGAAGCCGAGTTAGATCGGCAGGACAACTTAGATGCCCTGGAGGAGGAGCGTGACGTCGCAAAAGCCCGTTCCACATTCTATCAGCAGCAGGCTGGAAGGTATCAAAGCAGAGAAGTACGGGCCAACACTTATAACATTGGCGAACTTGTTCTATGCCTACCGGAGAAGAAGAAGGACAAGATCAAGCCCAAGTGGGAGGGTCCCTTCATCATTGATAAAGTTCTCACCGGAGGAGCGTATCGTCTACGTAATGCATCAGATAACAGACTCGAGCCGAACCCATGGAACGCGGCCAGACTCCAAAGATTCTATGCCTAGTGCCGAACTCAGTGTTCGTCTCCTTACCTCCGACTTTTCAATTATGTCCTCCTTTTTTCTTTCTCTTCCACTTTTCTTTTCACACACACAACCTTAAATGCTTTGCGGATGCTTCGATCACTCCGGCCGCACTATGCGTGCTCAATATACGTGGGGGTTTCGTATACGGAAGCTTGATATAATTATTTTAATGGCTTCATGCCCACCACATATGTGTCACCTTTCCATATGTGCCTTTTCTTCACCATTATATGCATCGATATGACTTAAGTTTTGGCCATGCTGGGTTGCCTGGCTCTTGTGTTTATGCCCTACGTTATCGTTAATTCGGCTAGGGCATAAGGGGAGCATCTCTGTGATTGTTACTACCGGTTCAGCCGGATGTGTACCTCAGACTGGGTGAAGCCGAAAGCTAGTGTTCTTAAGGGAATATTCGGTCGGTGAACAAAAGATGTTTTTCATTTATTACAACATGAATCCCCAGATGTTTTGTATCCTGCGCTTCTATTCGCAGTTCGGACATGCATATCGATGCATGCGTACCCAGGGAAAGGAACCCCTAACAGAACTATTCTCTCTGGAAGATGTTTCTTACTATCCATGTAATATAACATAACTAGTTGGGTACTTGTCTGCTCAAGCACTTATGACCCCTACGCCTGGTTTCCACGCGTGCGGTTTTTACATAACTGGGTGGGTATTCGATACACTTGACTGTCCGGGTCCGGAGGTCGGGTTTAAAAGGTCCGCCATGACTAATGATTTACAATCCGGCTAGGGACTACATACGTCCATTGAAGTACATAGTGACTTGGACTGGCTATATTCTTCCTCTATACCATCCAACAGGCTGTCTAGCCTACAATCCTGTTGGGAATACTTTGCGGCTAATGCTACTTGCTCATACACAAGACTTACGGGAATATCTTGCCTATATGGCCCCACCGATCCGACTTCGGCCATATGGTTTGGGCCAGCCTTGGCGTATTGCGTCTTCACCATGGCCCAGGCTTCCCTTGCACCTTGTCGGCATGCTGATATCTTCCATAACCGGAAGCGCCGCCGTGCTTCTTTGAGCATATCCACAAGCTCCCCCATGCCTCCTGGCAGGAAAGCGGATGGCCACAAGGCCTGGGCAATACCCTGCATCACCTGCCGAGCTCGTTGTGCAGTTGTGAGAGATCCTGCAGCAGATCACCTGCGGATCCGGGAATCTCCTCTTCAGGATGGCCTGTCAGCATACCTACAGACATTACTCTGTTAATACGCTTCTCCGCCGAACTGTACTATAGTTCGTTTAAGCACTTACCATAAATGCCGCGTCGAAGCCTCCTGTTCTCCTTCATGGAGTCCACAAGCTGAGCTCGAACATATGCTAATTCGACGCTCAGCCGGATATTGGCATCTTGGAGATTGTTCTTCTCTTGCCTAACCTGCGTGAGCACACGCTCACCACCCTTTAGCTGTCTTCGAACATGTGTCTCATCGTCTTTTACGATCTTTGGATTCTCTCCGGGATTGTCTGCAGAATCTTTTGTTAGATTTGTAAACCATGCCGAATAATAACTAGTATACGTCCTTAAAAGTTTTCTTTCTCAAGGAAAGTATTACCAGAGGAGGCCTTCTGGGATTCCTCTCGTTCGGCAACTGCGCCCCTCAGCTGGGTCTTGTATTCTTCCAGCTCTTGAGTTAAGTGGGTATACTTTTCTACAAGAACCTATGCATACAATGATCCTTAAATCAGTTGTGCCAACTGTTTCAAGTCTCAGGGGCTACTGATACACATGCTTATCAAATTTGCTTACCCGTATATCCTCTGCATATTGGTCCGTCGCTCTGGCAAGTCCATCTTGAGCAGCGCGGATGTATGCATCTCCTGAGTTGAAGGCATTGAACGCCTCCTCGGAAAAAATACCATTGCGGAGTACGGCCCGTCTGCGCCGGTGATTCATGGCACTCTCCACTTCGGAATTTGTAGCGGAGAGCCTGTCTGCATCCTCTGTAGGAGGACAATTCTCCGTTGTCCCCACATCAGCCTCCACCCTTGAGTCCGGTTCTAGAATCCGGCTGGCTGAGGCGTGGCCGGCAGGGTCTCCGGATATAGTCCAACGGCTACTCTTTCTGCCAGGACATAATGACCGCTGTCACATTTCGGCAATGATGATCACAAAGCAAGTTTAAATTGTACCGCTGCGACGGCGCGTCAATGCTGACCACCTTCCTCTTAAGCTTGCCTGGCTGGGGTGCCCTTTGCTGATGAGCTCCCATGGGCTCAGCGCGGCGTCCCGATAGCCGTTTCTATAAAAGTGCAACATATGTACATAAGGTATGGCATAACAAAGGAATCCTTCTCGGAAGTTAGGACTCCGGCTCTACTTACATACGACACAGGGAGCAGCCCGGGATAATCAGCGATGATGGCCACTAAGGTGCCGTCACAGCTTGCCTGGTAGAATGTCCCGTCAACAAGCTCCACGGATATGTCCGGATCTTCTTCAAGTCCGGGGTCGAGAGCCCGGCCAGGATCCTCTGGCTGCGTAGATGGGCTGTTGAACTCTTTCACGGCCTTTTTCAGTTCCTGCTTTGAAATAGCAAGGTGAACAATTGTAACAAAGGAGGCAAGAATGGACAGAGTCGAGTAAAGAATGACAGCTTACCCATCTTGGGGTGTTGTACATGGAAAATCCATCCCGTGGTTTACTGCGGAGGAACTCCTCTTCTTCCCCTTTGTACAAATCGGACAATATTCTCGCGAGAGCGGTGGCGGAGTCTGGACCTTTACGACCGCAGCAGGTGGCATCGTCTTCTCCGTTGAAGTGCCACATGGGTTTCCCCCGATATTGAAGTGGCTGCACCCCCCGCATTATGCATATTGACATAACTTCGGTTATTGTCAGTCCTGATTGGGCTAATATTTTTATCCTGCCTATCAGATAGAGGACTTCTCTATTGTCTTCCTCCTGGGGGCTCCGGGGGCGCCAACTTTGGTGTTTCTTTAGTGGAGTATTAGTAAACTCAGGAAGGCCTGTCCGGATTGGGTCCGGAAGGGGAAAGTCATCAACATAAAACCACTCCGAAGGCCAGTCTTCGGATGCCTTCTTTGGAGTGCCGGACAAGTATCCGATCTGGGCGACGCGCCATATTTCGGCTCCGCCCACTTGATATATAGATCCCTCCTGATTACGGGGGACGAGGCAAAATAGCCTCTTCCATAAGTCGAAGTGAGCCTCGCAGCCCATAAATAGCTCGCAGAGGGCAACGTAACCTGCGATGTGCAGTACGGAGGCGGGGGTGAAGTTATGCAGCTGGAGGCCGGAGAACTCCAGGAGCCCGCGGAGGAATGGGTGGATTGGAAACGCGAGTTCTCTTAGCAAATATGGGACAAGGCATACCCGCTCCCCCTGTGATGGGTGAGGAAAACTCTCCGCTTGCTCCCCGCCATTATAGGTGGCTAGTCCGGCTCGGACGGGGACCATGTATGCAGGTGGAAGAAACCCTTGTGTCTGCAACTCTACTAAACGGTTGTGGGGGACAGAGCACTTTTCCCAATCGCCTGGCTTCGAGCTAAGGGAGCGAGGAGAGGAGCTGCGGCGACCGGCCATGATGGAATGGTTTTTTCCGGACGCGCTCTGTTGAATGCTTGCTTGGGAGAAGATGGTGAGATTTGGATCTGAGGATCCCCTTCTCTTCAAATAGACGGTTCGTTTACAGAGTCAGGGTGGCAAATGTAAAAATGCCCCTGGTCCTCGTATTCACTCGACACATGGAGATAGCCATTATTGAAGCACAGAAGCCGAGGAGTACAACATTGATGGGAAGCCAGACACTGTTCGTCACAACAGGTACTCTGGTTTCGTAGAAGAACCCGCCTTGCAACGTCGAAGACAATCTGCGCGTCGGACTCATTGTCATTGAAGCCTGGTTCAGGGGCTACTGAGGGAGTCCTGGATTAGGGGGTATCCGGACAGCCGTACTATATACTTTGGCCGGACTGTTGGACTATGGAGATACAAGATTGAAGACTTCGTCCCGCGTCCGGATGGGACTCTCCTTTGCGTGGAAGGCAAGCTTGGCAATTCGGATATTAGATCTCCTTCTCTGTAACTGACTCTGTGTAACCCTAGCCCCCTCCGGTGTCTATATAAACCGGAGGGTTTAGTCCAGAGGACAACAACAATCATAATCATAGGCTAGCTTCTAGGGTTTAGCCTCTACGATGTCGTGGTAGATCAACTCTTGTAATACTCATATCATCAAGATCAATCAAGCAGGAAGTAGGGTATTACCTCCATAGAGAGGGCCTGAACCTGGGTAAATATCGTGTCCTCAGCCTCCTCTTACCATTAGCCTTACACGCACAGTTCGGGACACCCTACCCGAGATCCGCCGGTTTTGACACCGACAGGGGGCAATGGATGTTTTCGACTACCTTCCTCCATGTCTGTTTCAAAAGCAGTCAGAGTATTCGGTTAATGCATCCCAATGATAAAGAAAAAAGTGCTGATAAATGGCTAAACTTACCCATTCGATGGGGTTGTACATGGAAAATCCTTCTCGATAATTTAAACGGGCGAAATCTTCTTCTTCCCCTTTTTAAAGGTCGACCAGCATAGCAACCAATGCGGCTTGGTCATCCGGACCCTCTCGCCTATAGCGAGATGCGTCGTCCTCCCTGTTGTACTTCCACAAAGGGGCCACTCTGGATTGGAGAGGTTGGATGCATCTTTTTATCGCAATGGCCATAACTTCAACGATGGAGAGTCCGGAATGGGTTAATAATCTGACCTTGGTGACCAGTCTCATCACCTCCGCACTATCCTCTTGCTCGGGGGACTTGGGGCGCCAGCTGAGTAGCTTCTTCAAAGGAGCGCTAGAGAATTCGGGAAGTCCGCGCCGAACTGTGTCTAGAAGGGGAACGTCCTCAATGTAAAACCATTCCGAAGACCATTCTCCGGATCCCCCTTCGAAGTCCCAATTGGGTAACCGGATCAGGATATGCGCCATACTTCGGCGCCGCCCACTTCGAATATAGACCCTCCGCCCTGATGGAGAGGGACGAGGCAAAATAACTTTCTCCATAGTTTGAAATGAGCCTCACAGCCTAAACATAATTCGTAGAGAGCGACAAAACCAGAGATGTGCAGAATGGAACCTGGTGTGAGGTTGTGCAGCTAGATCTTGTAGTACTCCAATAGACCCCTAAGAAAGGGGTGGATCAGGAATCCTACGCCCGTTACAAGAAACAAGATGAAGCACACCATCTCCCCTTCGCCGGGGTTGGGGGAATTCTCCGCCAATGCACCCTCTCCCGTAGAAGCCAATCCCTCCCGTACGGAGACTAGATCCGCGGGGGGGGGGGGGGTATCCTTGGATGTTTATGGGCTTTACTTTCTTTATATCATTATTGGGACTAACCTACTAACCGGAGGCCCAGCCCGAATTGATGTTTTTTTGCCTATTTCAGTGTTTCGAAGAAAAGTAATATCAAATGAAGTCCAAACGGGATGAAACCTTCAGGAGCGATCATTTTGGAACAAATGCAAACTAGGGGACTTGGAGTGGATGTCAAGTAACGAGCCAGGCGGTCATGAGGGTGGCCGGCGCACCCAGTAAGGGTGGGCGTGCCCCCTGCCTCATGGGCCCCTCGAGCATCCACCGACCTACTTCTTCCTCCTATATATATCTACGTACCCCGAAACCATCCAGGAGCACGATAGATCGGGAGTTCCGCTGCCGCAAGCCTCTGTAGACACCAAAAACCAATCGAGACCCTGTTCCGGCACCCTGCCGGAGGGGGAATCCCTCACCGGTGGCCATCTTCATCATCCCGGCGCTCTCCATGACGAGGAGGGAGTAGTTCACCCTCGGGGCTGAGGGTATGTACCAGTAGCTATGTGTTTGATCTCTCTCTCTCTCTCTCTCTCTCGTGTTCTTGATTTGGCACGATCTTGATGTATCGCGATCTTTGCTATTATAGTTGGATCTTATGATGTTTCCCCCCCTCTACTCTCTTATAATGGATTGAGTTTTCCCTTTGAAGTTATCTTATCCGATTGAGTCTTTAAGGATTTGAGAACACTTGATGCATGTCTTGTCGTGCTTATCTATGGTGAAAATGGGATATTCACGTGATCTACTTGATGTATGTTTTGGTGATCAACTTGCGGGTTCTATGAACTTATGCATAGGGGCTGGCACACGTTTTCGTCTCGACTCTCCGGTAGAAACTTTGGGGCACTCTTTGAAGTACTTTGTGTTGGTTGAATAGATGAATCAGAGATTTTGTGATGCATATCGTATAATCATGCCCACGGATACTTGAGGTGACAATGGAGTATCTAGGTGACATTAGGGTTTTGGTTGATTTGTGTCTTAAGGTGTTATTCTAGTATGAACTCTATGATAGATTGAACGGAAAGAATAGCTTCATGTTTTACGACGGACTCTTGAATAGATAGATCAAAAAGGTTAACTTTGAGGTGGTTTCGTACCCTACCATAATCTCTTCGTTTGTTCTCCGCTATTAGTGGCTTTGGAGTGACTCTTTGTTACATGTTGAGGGATTGTTATGTGATCCAGTTATTTTATTATTGTTGAGAGAACTTGCACTAGTGAAAGTATGAACCTTAGGCCTTGTTTCCTACCATTGCAATACCGTTTACGATCAGTTTTGTTACTTGCTACCTTGCTGTTTTTATAATTTCAGATTACAAATACTCATATCTACCATCCATATTGCACTTGTATCACCATCTCTTCGCCGAACTAGTGCACCTATACAATTTACCATTGTATTGGGTGTGTTGGGGACACAAGAGACTCTTTGCTATTTGGTTGCAGGGTTTCTTGAGAGAGACCATCTTCATCCTACGCCTCCCACGGATTGATAAACCTTAGGTCATCCACTTGAGGAAAATTTGCTACTGTCCTACAAACCTCTGCACTTGGAGGCCCAACTACGTCTACAAGAAGAAGGTTGTGTAGTAGACATCAAGCTCATTTCTGGCGCCGTTGCCAGGGAGGTCGTCAAGTCAAGACATACCAAGTACCCATCACAAACTCATCTCCCTCTCTTTACATTATTTGCCATTTGCCTCTCGTTTTCCTCTCCGCCACTTCACCCTTGCCATTTTATTCGCCCTCTCTTTTCCGTTCTCCTCTCTCTCTCTCTCGCTTGCCTTTTTGTGTGCTTGTGTGTTGGATTGCTTGTCACGACGGCGCAGGATGATACTAAATTGTGTGACTTTTCAAATACAAATAATAATAATTTCCTTAGCACTCCGATTGCTCCTCTTAATGATGTTGAAACTTGTGAAATCAATGTTGCTTTATTGAATCTTGTTATGAAAGATCAATTCTCCGACCTTCCTAGTGAAAATGCCGCTACTCATCTGAACAATTTTGTTGATTTGTGTGATATGCAAAACATGAAAGATACGAATAATGATATTGTTAAATTGAAGTTATTTCCGTTTTCACTTAGAGATCCTGCTAAAACTTGGTTTTCGTCTTTGCCTAAAAATAGTATTGATTCTTGGAATAAGTGCAAAGATGCTTTTATCTCTAAGTATTTTCCTCCCGCTAAGATCATCCCTCTTAGAAACGATATTATGAATTTTAAACAACTTGATCATGAGCATGTTGCCCAATATTGGGAAAGAATGAAATTAACGATTCGCAATTGCCCTACCCATGGTTTGAATTTATGGATGATCATACAAAACTTTTATGCCCGATTGAATTTTGCTTCTAGAAATCTTTTAGATTCGGGCGCGGGAGGCACTTTTATGGAAATCACTTTAGGAGAAGCTACAAAATTCCTTGATAATATTATGGTTAATTATTCTCAATGGCACACCAAAAGATCTACTAGTAAAAAAGTTCATGCAATAGAAGAAATTAATGGTTTGAGTGGAAAGATGGATGAACTTATGAAATTGTTTTCTTCCAAGAGTGCCACTATTGATCCTAATGATATGCCTTTCTCTACTTTGATTGAGAATAATAATGAATCTATGGATGTGAATTTTGTTGGTAGGAATAATTTTGGTAACAACGCGTATAGAGTAAACTTTAATCCTAGGCCGTTCCCTAGTAATTCCTCTAATAATTATGGTAATTCCTACAAACAACTCTTATGGAAATTTTAATAAGATGCCCTCTGATTTTGAGAATAGTGTTAAAGAATTTATGAAATCTCAAAAGAATTTCAATGCTTTGCTTGAAGAAAAATTGCTTAAAGTTGATGAATTGGCTAGGAACGTTGATAGACTTTCTCTTGATGTTGATTCTTTGAAACTTAGATCTATTCCTCCTAAGCATGATATCAATGAGTCTCTCAAGGCTACGATAATTTCCATTGATGAGTGCAAAGAAAGAACCGCTAGGTTGCGTGCTAAGAAAGATTGCTTTGTTAGAGCGTGTTCTTCTAGTTTTCATGAAAATAATGATGAAGATCTAAAAGTTATTAATGTGTCCCCTATTAAATCTTTGTTTTTCAATATGAATCTTTATAATGATGGGACTGGAATTGAATCAACTTTAGTTAAAAAGCGTTCCAATGATTTGGAGTATTTTGATCTTGATGCTAAAATTGGTAAAAGTGGGATTGGAGAAATTAAAACTTTGCATAGTAATGAACCCACTAATTTGGATTTCAAGGAATTTAATTATGATAATTGCTCTTTAATAGATTGTATTTCCTTGCTGCAATCCCTGCTGAATTCTCCTCATGCTTATAGGCAAAATAAAGCTTTTACTAAACATATCGTTGATGCCTTGATGCAATCTTATGAGGAAAAACTTAATTTGGAAGTTTCTATACCTAGAAAACTTTATGATGAGTGGGAACCTACTATAAAAATTAAAATTAAAGATCATGAATGCTATGCTTTGTGTGCTTTGAGTGCTAGTGTTTCCACGATTCCGAAAACTTTATGTGATGTACTCCCTCCATTCCCGTATACAAGGCCACTATGAAAAATATATTTTACATCTATATAAGGGCACTAACAGTACTCGAGGCAAAATTTAATGATGTTTTCTCATACTACCAACTTATTTAATACTTGCATGCATGTAGTCATAATGACATTGTGGTACTTCCTTCTCATTTCTTCCTTGTATGCATGCGGATGTATTAATAATCCGGTTAACGAGAATAAAAGTTGGCTTGCAAAGCATTCTTAAATTTTACGTTGGTACCTGTAATTTGAGTTTGTGGCCTTGTATAAGGGAATGGAGGGAGTACTAGGTTTCCATGAATTTGATGATTGCTCTTTAAACTTGCACCTTGATGATTCCACCATTAAGAAACCTATGGGAAGGATTAATATGTTCTTATTGTTGCAAATAGGAATTATGTGCCCGTAGATTTTATCGTTCTTGATATTGATTGTAATCCTTTGTGTCCTATTATTCTTGGTTGACCTTTCCTTAGAACGATTGGTGCAATTATTGATATGAAGGAAGGAAATATTAGATTGCAATTTCCGTTAAGGAAAGGCATGGAACACTTTCCTAGAAATAAAATTAAATTACCTTATGAATCTATTATGCGAGCCACTTATGAATTGAATGTCAAAGATGGCAATACTTAGATCTATTCTCGCTTTTATGCCTAGCTAGGGGCGTTAAACGATAGCGCTTGTTTGGTGTCAACCCAATTTTATTTTTGTTCCTTGCTTTTTGCTCCTGTTTAGTAATAAATAATCAATCTAGGTTATGTTTAGATGTGTTTTTTATGTTTTAATTAGTGTTTATGCCAAGTAGAACCTATAGAATAACTTACCGTGATAGTTAATTTGATTCTGCTGAAAAACAGAAACTTTGCTTGCACAAGAAACAATTCAATAAATCACAGAAAGGTGATTTTGCATTGATTATTTTTTATGTAGATCAATAGACAAATTGCCTGGGACGTCCTATTATGGTAGGATTTTTGGAGTTCTAGAAGTATTCGTAAGTTACAGATTGCTACAGACTGTTCTGTTTTTGACAGATTCTGTTTTTCGTGTGTTGTTTGCTTATTTTGATGCACCTATGGCTAGTATCGGGGGTATGAACCATAGAGAAGTTGGAATACAGTAGGTTTAAAACCAATATCAATAAATAATGAGTTCATTACAGTACCTTATGTGGTGGTTTTTCTTTCTTGCACTAACGGAGCTTATGATATTTCCTGTTGAGTTTTGTGTCGTGAAGTTTTCAAGTTTTGGGTAAAGATTTGATGGAATATGGAATAAAGAGTGGAAAGAGCCTAAGCTTGGGGATTCCCATGGCACCCCAAGATATTCAAGGATGACCAAGAGCCTAAGCTTGGGGATGCCCCGGAAGGCATCCCCTCTTTTGTCTTCATCTATCGGTAACTTTACTTGGAGCTATATTTTTATTCGCCACATGATTTGTGTTTTGCTTGGAGCGTCTTGTATGATATGAGTCTTTTCTTTTTAGATTACCACAATCATCCTTGCTGTACACACCTTTTGGGAGAAACCCACATGTTTTGGAATTTATTAGAATACTCTATGTGCTTCACTTATATTTTTTGAGCTAGATAACTTTTGCTCTAGTGCTTCACTTATATCTTTTAGAGCATGTCAGTGGCTTAATTTTGTTGAAATTGTTGATCTCTCATGATTCACTTATATTATTTTGAGAGTCTTTTAGAACAGCATGGTATTTGCTATGGTTATAAAATTGGTCCTAGAATGATGAGCATCCAAGTTGGGTACAATAAAAACTATCATAGAAAGTGAATTGGATGCTATAATCAATTTGATGGTTGATAATTGTTTTGAGATATGAGGATGGTGATATTAGAGTCATCCTAGTTGGGTAATTATGAATTGAAGGAATACTTGTGTTGAAGTTTGTGATTCCCGTAGCATGCAAGTATGGTGAACCGCTTTGTGATGAAGTTGGAGCACGATTTATTTATTTATTGTCTTCCTTATGAGTGGCGGTCAGGGACGAGCGATGGTCTTTTCCTACCAATCTATCCTCCTAGGAGCATGCGTGTAATGCTTGGTTTTTGATTACTTGTAGATTTTTGCAATAAGTATATGAGTTCTTTATGACTAATGTTGAGTCCATGGATTATACGCACTCTCTCCATTCCACCACTGCTAGCCTCTCTTGTGCCGCGCAACTTTCGTCGGTACCATACACCGACCTTATATCTTCCTCAAAACAGCCACCATACCTACCTATTATGGTATTTCCATAGCCATTCCGAGATATATTGCCATGCAACTTTCCACCGTTCCGTTCATTATGACACGCATCATCATTGTCATATTGCTCTTGCATAATCATGTAGTTGACATCGTATTTGTGGCAAGGCCACCATCATGATTTTCATACATGTCACTCTTGGTTCTTTGCATATCCCGGTACACTGCCGGAGGCATTCATATAGAGTCATATTTTCTTCTAAATAGAGAGTTGTAATCTTGAGTTGTAAGTAAATAAAAGTGTGATGATCTTCATTATTAGAGCATTGTCCCAAGTGAGGAAAGAATGATGGAGACTATGATTCCCCCACAAGTCGGGATGAGACTTCAGAATTTACAAAAAAAGGGAGAAAGGCCAAATAAAAAAATAAAAAAATGAGAGAAAAAGAGAGAAGGGACAATGCTACTATTCTTTTTACCACACTTGTGCTTGAAAGTAGCACCATGATATTCATAATAGAGAGTCTCATATGTTGTCACTTTCATATACTAGTGGGAATTTTTCATTATAGAACTTGGCTTGTATATTCCAATGATGGACTTCCTTAAAACGCCCTAGGTCTTCGTGAGCAAGCAAGTTGGATGCACCCACTTAGTTTCTTTTGTTGAGCTTTCATACATTTATAGCTCTAGTGCATCCGTTGCATGGCAATCCCTACTCACTCACATTGATATCTATTAATGGGAATCTCCATAGCCCGTTGATATGCCTAGTTGATGTGAGACTATCTTCCTCTCTTTTTCTTCTCCACAACCACCATTCTATTCCACATATAGTGTTATGTCCATGGCTCACGCTCATGTATTGCGTGAAAGTTGAAAAAGTTTGAGAATACTAAAGTATGAAACAATTGCTTGGCTTGTCATTGGGGTTGTGCATGATTAAATACTTTGTGTGATGAAGATAGAGCATAGCCAGACCATATGATATTGTAGGGAATAGCTTTCTTTAACCATGATATTTTGAGAAGACATTGTTGCTTTGTTAGTATGCTTGAAGTATCATTGTTTATCATGTCAATCTGAACTTTTATTTTGAATCATTTGGATCTGAACATTCATGCCACTATAAATAAAATTATACTATTGAGAATTATGCTAGGTAGCATTCCACATCAAAAATTCTGTTTTTAACATTTACCTACTCGAGGACGAGCAGGAATTAAGCTTGGGGATGCTTGATACGTCTCCAACGTATCTATAAATTTTGATTGTTCCATGCTATTATATTACCCGTTTTGGCTGTTTATGGGCTTTACTTTACACTTTTATATCATTTTTGGGACTAACCTACTAACTGGATGCCCAGCCCGAAATGCAGTTTTTTTGCCTATTTCAGTGTTTCAAAGAAAAGGAATATCAAACGAAGTCCAAACGGGATGAAACCTTCAGGAGCGATCTTTTTGTAACAAATGCAAACCAGGGGACTTGGAGTGGACGTCAAGCAACGAGCGAGGCGGTCACGAGGGTGTCCGGCACCCAGTAAGGGTGGGCGCGCCCCCTCCTCGTGGGCCCCTCGAGCGTCCACCGACCTACTTCTTCCTCCTATATATATCTACGTACCCCGAAACCATCCAGGAGCACGATAGATCGGGAGTTCCACCGCCGCAAGCCTCTGTAGCCAGCAAAAACCAATCGGGACCCTGTTCCGGCACCCTGCCGGAGGGGGGATACCTCACCGGTGGCCATCTTCATCATCCCGACGCACTCCATGACGAGGAGGGAGTAGTTCATCCTCGGGGCTGAGGGTATGTACCCGTAGCTATGTGTTTGATCTCTCTCTCTCTCTCGTGTTCTTGATTTGGCACGATCTTGATGTATAGCGAGCTTAATTTGCTATTATAGTTGGATCTTATGATGTTTCTCCCCCTCTACTCTCTTGTAATGGATTGAGTTTTCCCTTTGAAGTTATCTTATAGGATTGAGTCTTTAAGGATTTGAGAACACTTGATGTATGTCTTGTCGTGCTTATCTGTGGTGACAATAAGATATTCACGTGATCTACTTGATGTATGTTTTGGTGATCAACTTGCGGGTTCTATGAACTTATGCATAGGGGTTGGCACACGTTTTCGTCTTGACTCTCCGGTAGAAACTTTGGGGCACTCTTTGAAGTACTTTGTGTTGGTTGAATAGATGAATCAGAGATTGTGTGATGCATATCGTATAATCATGCCCACGGATACTTGATGTGACAATGGAGTATCTAGGTGACATTAGGGTTTTGGTTGATTTGTGTCTTAAGGTGTTATTCTAGTATGAACTCTATGATAGATTGAACGGAAAGAATAGCTTCATGTTATTTTACTACGGACTCTTGAATAGATAGATCAAAAAGGATAACTTTGAGGTGGTTTCGTACCCTACCATAATCTCTTCGTTTGTTCTCCGCTATTAGTGGCTTTGGAGTGACTCTTTGTTGCATGTTGAGGGATTGTTATGTGATCCAGTTATGTTATTATTGTTGGGAGAACTTGCACTAGTGAAAGTATGAACCTTAGGGCTTGTTTCCTACCATTGCAATACCGTTTATGCTTACTTTTGTTACTTGCTACCTTGCTGTTTTTATAATTTCAGATTACAAATACTCATATCTACCATCCATATTGCACTTGTATCACCATCTTTTCACCGAACTAGTGCACCTATACAATTTACCATTGTATTGGGTGTGTTGGCGACACAAGAGACTCTTTGCTATTTGGTTGCAGGGTTGCTTGAGAGAGACCATCTTCATCCTACGCCTCCCGCGGATTGATAAACCTCAGGTCATCCACTTGAGGGAAATTTTCTACTGTCCTACAAACCTCTGCACTTGGAGGCCCAACAATGTGCAAGAACAAGGTTGTGTAGTAGACATCACCAATCCCCCTTTTAAGGGCCATGAGGACACGAGGATTAGCCAGCGGCGCTAGCCATGGTTTGAGCTTTTTTTCGTGGTTTGCTCTGTTGCTCTTTGGGCCATGTGGGATGGCGTTTTGGGATCCAACCTCGTTATATATACGCCACCCGTGCCTATTAAAGGGTTAAAATATAAAAAGGTTACGGACCGTTCGTATTCGCTCAAATGCCTGGAAATTGAGGCGATGGCAGGAAGGAATCATAAAGACTGGACACAGAAGCCGATGTCGGACTATCATCAATCTGGAGTATGGTGGAGAACCCGCCTTGCAAAGCCGAGGACTTAAGATCGCCTTCACATCGTAGAATCAAAGCAGGGGGAGTTGGCACTCGCTTTCCAGCGGTAGCAGCAGCAAATCGACTTACTTAGATAGGAAAGGGGGTCTCAGCAATGGCAACAGCTAGTGGATCCAGCATTGGATAGCACCATCCCATCCATGCATAGAAGCAGCATGGGTTCCTTCCCGGGCGATGATGCACTACTGGATAGATACCATGTGGATGATATCATAGATACGACAACTTGTGAGCTACACATTAAAGTGAAGAACATATCCATGAAGGTTGCAGACGGCTTTGCTTATACAAATCCCCCTGAAGCAACCTTCCATTACAATCCGATTCCAGCTGGCTATGCTCGTGTCGGGGTTGATGAAGTGCTGGTAGGATATTCAGGGCTAGAGCTTGGCATTCCTGGAGGTGACGACGAGCACACACTGGGAGAGGTCGTACATCATATCATTCTATGGAGAAAGGATTGCATTGTCTTTCCAAGGCCACCACACCGCGTCAGACGGCTCCTCCTCCAAGTCCGCCGCCACCTCAGCAGACCCCCGCTCCTCCAAGTCTGTCGCCGCCTCAGCAGACTCCTGCTCCTCCAAGTACACCGCCACCTCAGCAGAATCCCGCTTCTCCAAGTCCGCCGCTGCCTCAGCAGACTCCTCCTCCTCCAAGTCAGGCACCGCGTTAGCGGTCTTCGCCGCCTCAGCAACAACAGAAGTGAGGCGCCGCAGCTAGTCGGCTAGCGGTACAATAGGAGGCAAGAAATCCAGATATGGTCCAAGCCTCAAGCCTCTTCCGAGGTTGCCTTATGACCTGACTGACGAGGAAAACAAAGCCGAAGTGCGAGCCCAATTGGACGCCCATTTTGACCAAAACCGCCCCCACCGCCAAAGGAGATCATACATGAGCATATCATACAACACTTTATTGATAATGCTAAACCAGCTGTCAAGCCTAGGGACTCGGACTATGAGCGCTCTATCAGGAAGTCACATCAAGCAAAAAAAGAAGTCGAGCTCGAGCTCGAGCCAAGCAGCTGGAAAAAAATGCGGGAAAACTGTTCCCTAGCTGGGAGAACAGGCAGTGCAACCGATCCCCCCACTAAAAACACATGTGAGTACCGCCGATCAGCAGCTGGTAATAACCGAAAATTATAGAAGGCATGCTAAAGAGGCCGGTATCACTTTAGAACAACTCCTAGGCATCAAGGACTGTGAAACTTTTATAGAGGAGCAACTAAAATGGAAATATGCCAGCGACAAACCTATGCTCAAGCCTGAGCAGATCCCAAAGCTCTCAACGAGAATGTATGAATTGCATGAATGGTACCTTAGAGAAGCAAATACTACAAATCGAGAGTCCCTCATGGTGAAAGTCGGGACAGAGTATTACTACCATGAAAAAGAGTTGTGGGTTAAGTTTGAAGAAATGTATCAGTTACTCAATCAAGACACACTCGACAAATCTCTCGTCAGTTGCTATTGTCTGTAAGTGATTTCTTTCTATAATTTAAGTCTCTAGCTAGCTGTAGTGATCATTCATTACCTATAATTATCCTCACTATATATTCTTTTTTGTGGTATTATGCAGAATGAAGATGTATGAAATGAAAAAAAGCTGGATGCTATGGCATCGGGTTCATTGACCGAAATACCATTAATGAAGAGACATGGTCACATGAATGGGATCGAAAAGACACAGAGAAAAGCTTGCTAGAGTTCTTGGTCCGACTAAATACCCAACCAGAAATACTACTTCCTGCTTAATTATACAAACGTGTGCACATGCAGTTTTCACTGGATCCTGCTAATCATTAAAGTTGACAAGGGAAAAGTTCAAGTACTGGACTAACTACTTAACGAGTATAGTGACTACACTATCGTGAAGGGGATGGTCGACAGGTAATTTCAATCATTATCGAACTATATGTTGGCCTCTTTAGTTCATTTCCTGATATCAAATAATTAATAACTCATTTATTTATTTTTTTGCCGGCGGGCAGGGCTTGGTAAAAGTTCATCAAACAGGTTGAAGGCCAATGGAAACAAAAGCTGAAATGGTGTCGACCCAAGGTAATTAATTAAGTAGTACTAGCTAGCTACCATCTCTTTAATTCTAGTTTCAATACCATTATCGTGCTTGATTAATTATTATCTGATTGAATTTTATTCTCGTAAAGGCCCTGAAGCAGGCTCCGGGGAATAATTTATGTGCATACTACGTTTGCGAGAACATTCACATGATGGTGTCCGAAAGGAGCAAAACTAATAGACACCAATAGGTACGTTCATCAGAACACTAGTCACAATATTTACATCATTATCTAATATATACACACGCACAACTAATACATGCATATTGATCTCCTTCTTTAAAGATGAGGGACATGCGGGATCAGCTCCTACTAGAGGATCGTGTACGAGCGATTCAAGAGAAAATAGCAGGATTTTTACTCGGCCAGGTCATAGATCCCAAAGGAGAATTCTATTACAAGTTGCCTGCATGAATGTAATGGTCTGCAAATTGTAGGAGAAATTGTATGTACCGAATTGTGTATATATATATATGTGTGTGTGTGTGTGTGTGTGTGTGTGTGTGTGTGTGTGTGTGTGTGTTCGTGTGTGTTCATGTTTGTGTGTGTGTGTGTGTGCCTCCTGCATTACCAAGGTCTATCACAAGGAGAAGAGGAGGAAATGACCCCCACGACAATAGTCAGCATCCTTCCTTCAAGAACAGATTGAAAATCACACAAGGAGCCCTAACAGACTGACAGTCAACTCTAAGCATTAGTCAATTAACATTACAAATATCGAGTAATGATAGAAAAAATGGCCTATGTTTTGCCAAAATGTCATTTAATTCTCATTTCGGCAAATCTCAGGCACTCGATATCTCCTACTTTCTAGTGCAAGTTGATACGTCCATTTTGCATCATGTTTTCCTAATGTTATTTATGTTGTTTTATTACTTAACAATGCTTTTTAGAGTAATTATAATGTATTTTCCCTCATAATATGCAAGTTACAAATAAAAGGGGAGAATTCTGGTAGCTGAAAATCTCGACCTGAAAAGGCTACGTCAAGCTACCTATTCTGCACAATTCCAAATGAGCTGAAACTTCATGAGGATTTTTTATGGAATAAAAAAGAATTTTTGGAGTCAATAAGTACCAGAGGGGGCCCACCAGGTGGGCACAACCCACCTGGGGGCGCCAGGGAGCCCAGACACGCCCTAGTGGGTTGTGCTCACCTAGGCCCACCTCTGGTGCCCCTCTTCTGGTATATAAGTCATTTTTGTTGGAAATATGCCCTAGAGGCAATAATAAAATGGTTATTATTATATTTCCTTGTTCATGATTATTGTCTACTATTCATGCTATAATTGTATTGACCGGAACCATAATACATGTGTGAATACATAGACCACAACATGTCCCTAGTGAGCCTCTAGTTGACTAGCTCGTTGATCAACAGATGGTCATGGTTTCCTGACTATGGACATTAGATGTCATTGATAACGGGATCACATCATTAGGAGAATGATGTGATGGACAAGACCCAATCCTAAGCATAACACAAGATCGTGTAGTTCGTTTGCTAAAGCTTTTCTAATGTCAAGTATCATTTCCTTAGACCATGAGATTGTGTAACTCCCGGATACCATAGGAGTGCTTTGGGTGTACCAAACGTCACAACGTAACTGGGTGACTATAAAGATGCACTACAGGTATCTCCGAAAGTATCTGTTGGGTTGGCTCGAATCGAGACTGGGATTTCTCACTCCGTATGACGGAGAGGTATCTTTGGGCCCACTCGGTAATGCATCATCATATTGAGCTCAATGTGACAAAGTAGTTGGTCACAGGATCATGCATTACGTAACGAGTAAAGTGACTTGCCGGTAACGAGATTGAACGAGGTATTGGGATACCGACGATCGAATCTCTCGCAAGTAACGTACTGATACGTCTTCAACGTATCTATAATTTTTGATTGTTCCATGCTATTATATTACCTGTTTAGGATGCTTATGGGTTTTATTTTACATATTTATATCATTTTTGGGACTAACCTACTAACCGGAGGCCCAGCCCGTATTGCTGTTTTTTTGCCTATTTCAGTATTTCGAAGAAAAGGAATATCAAACGGAGTCCAAACGGAATGAAACCTTTGGGAGCGTGATTTTTGGAACGAACGTGATCGAGAGGACTTGGAGTGCAAGTCAAGAAGCAGCCAAGGCTCCCACGAGATAGGAGGGCGCCCCCCCATGTAGGGCCCGCCCCTGTCTTGTGGGCCCGTCGGGCGTCCACCGACGTACTTCTTCCTCCTATATAAGCCTACGTACCTCGAAAACATCGAGGAGCCACCTGAAGAAATATTTCCACCACCGTAACCATCTGTATCCGCGAGATCCCATCTTGGAGCCGTCGCCGACGTTCTGCCGGAGGGGGGATCCACCACGGAGGGATTCTACATCAACATCCTTGCCCCTCCAATGAGTTGTGAGTAGCTTACCACAGACCTACGGGTCCATAGTTATTAGCTAGATGGCTTCTTCTCTCTTTTTGGATCTCAACACAATGTTCTTCCCCTCTCTTGTGACGAACTATTCGATGTAATCTCTTTTTTCGGTGTGTTCGTCAAGACCCGATGAATTGTGGGTTTATGATCAGATTTATCTATGGATAATAATTGAATCTTCTCTGAATTCTTTTATATGATTGAGTTATCTTTGCAAGTCTCTTCGAACTATCGGTTTGGTTTGGCCTACTAGATTGATCTTTCTTGCCATGGGAGAAGTGCTTAGCTTTGGGTTCAATCTTGCGGTGTTCTTACCCAAAGGATGTAAAGGGTTGCAAGACACGTATTGTATTGTTGCCATCGAGGATAACAAGATGGGGTTTATATCATATTGCTTGAGTTTATCCCTCTACATCATGTCATCTTGTTTAATGTGTTACTCTGTTCTTATGAACTTAATACTCTAGATGCATGCTGGATAGCGGTCGATGTGTGGAGTAATAGTAGTAGATGCAGGCAGGAGTCGGTCTACTTGTTATGGACATGATTCCTATATACATGATCATGCCTAGATAACGTCATAATTATTCGCTTTTCTATCAATTGCTTGACAGTAATTTGTTCACCCACCGTAAAACTTATGCTCTCGAGAGAAGCCTCTAGTGAAACCTATGGCCCCTGGGTCTATCTGTTATCATATTTGTTTCCAATCTACTTTTATTTGCATCTTTATTTTCTGCATCTATATTATAAAATACGAAAAATATATTTATCTTATCATTTTATCTCTATCAGATCTCACTTTCGCAAGTGGCCGTGAAGGGATTGACAACCCCTTTATCGCGTTGGTTGCGAGTTCTTTGTTTGTTTGTGTAGGTTCGTGGGACTTGTTGAGAAGCCTCCTACTGGATTGATACCTTGGTTCTCAAAAACTGAGGGAAATACTGTGTTGCATCACCCTCTCCTCTTCGAGGAAAACCAACGCAAGCTCAAGACGTAGCAAGAAGGATTTGGCGCCGCTGTCATTGGAGGTCTTCGCTCAAGTCAAGACATACCAAGTACCCATCACAAACTCATATCCCTCTCATTTACATTATTTGCCATTTGCCTCTCGTTTTCCTCTCCCCCACTTCACCTTTGCCGTTTTATTCGCCCTCTCTTTCCCAATCTCCTCCTCTCTCTTTCGCTTTCCTTTTTGTTTACTTGTGTCTCCATGTGCCTTCTATGTTCTTGCATATTTTCTTGCTAAAAATCTATTGATATGGATCCACTTAAAGTGTTCTACTTGGATCATCTTCGATCCTTATCTTTCGTCTTTGAAACCCCAACTAGCCTAGTTGATGGGAAATCTTTAGATGAGCATGCTCATTTTGTGCGTCATCGTTTGTCTGAAAAAGCGAAGGTCTTATGGTATCATTTAAATAGTTTGCTATGCTATGCTTGGAATCTTTGTGAAACTTGTGATTTTACTTGTTGCTCTAAAAACCATAAAAACACCTTTCCTACCTATGTGAGTTCAATGATAATGAAATCTTATCTTCCTATGCTAAGGTTGTTTATAGTTACTATGATATCGAACAAATTGAAGAATTTGTCGTTTTTAAGGGTGCTCATGAAGTTGCTTCTTTGATTGAAAAGTATGATTTTACTCTCAACAAGTCTGAAAATTCCGTCATACTTAAATATTGCAATGAAAACTTTGCTCATAATGTCTATGTCCAAGAATTTGTTGAAAGAATGACTATTGCCTTGGAAGAAAATAATGATATGCATGAATCTATAGATAATGATGATTCCGATGATTTGCTTGAAATATCCCTTGACGAACATGATGCTCGCTATTCTTGTGGCCATGATGCCAATATTTATGAAGATGAATTTGCTATAGTTCCTTATGTTAAACATGAGATCATTGCTATTGCACCCATACTTGGTAGTTCCTTCAATAAAAAGCATGATTGCAATGATTTTACTATAAATTCTCTTGATGTCAATTGTGCTAATAATATGCAAACCCTAAGCTTGGGGATGCTTGTTTTGATATGTCTACTACTTGTTGCAATGATCATGATTGGGGTGATTCTTCTTATGTTCTTGAAAATTTATTTAACCCCCATTATGAATATGAGATTGATAATAGTGTTTACAATATTATTGAAAGTGGGCTTGGAGAGGTCATGACCTTAGTTAATGTTAGTCCCACTATTTTGGAAGAGTGTCAACTTTGCATGCATGTGGATCGTGTTGAGAATATGTTTTGTGATAGCCATGTTGTTGAATTTTCTTATGATCCTACATGTAATTATTATGAGAGAGGAAAATATGGTCGTAGAAATTTTTATCTTACTAAATTAGCTCTTGTCATGTTGAGATTGCTATCGTCTCTTTCTTCTTCCTTGCATATGCTAGTTTTTGCTTGCCTTGAAAATTTGTTTGATTATCATATGCCTATGCATAGGAAGTATGTTAGACTTAGATGTGTTTGTCACATGTTTTATGATGCTCTCTTTATGCTTAAATTCTTGCCTTTCATGTGAGCATCATTGAGATCTCAATGCCTAGCTAGCGGCGTTAAACGATAGCGCTAGTTGGGAGGCAACCCAATTTTCTTTATGTTTTTTGTTTTTGTTCCTGTTTAGGGTTAAATTTGGTTTCTACTTTCTGTTTAGATGTGTTTTCATGTTTTATTTAGTGTTTGTGCCAAGTAGAACCTATAGGGTAACCTATGATATGAGTTGATTTGATCCTGCTGAAAAACAGAAACTTTGCGCTCACGAGAAAAAATTCAATAAATCACAGAAACGATATTTTGCATTGATTCTTTTTGCTGCTATTCAATAAGCAAAGTTTTTAGGACGTCCTATTTTGGTAGTATTTTTGAGGTTCCAGAAGTTTGCGCTAGTTACCGATTGCTACAGACTGTTCTGTTTTTGACAGATTCTGTTTTTCGTGTGTTGTTTGCTTATTTTGATGCATCTATGGCTAGTAAAATAGTTTATGAACCATAGAGAACTTGGAATACAGTAGGTTTAACACAATATAAATAAAGAATGAGTTCATTACAGTACCTTATGTGGTGGTTTTGTTTTCTTTCACTAACGGAGCTTATAAGATTTCCTGTTGAGTTTTGTGTTGTGAAGTTTTCAAGTTTTGGGTAAATCTTTTATGGACTATGGAATAAAGAGTGGCAAGAGCCTAAGCTTGGGGATGCCCCCGGAAGGCATCCCCTCTTTTGTCTTTGTTCATTGGTAACTTTACTCGGAGCTATATTTTTATTTACCACAGGATATGTGTTTTGTTTGGAGCGTCATGTATTATATTGGTATTTGCTTGTTAGTTTACCACAATCATCCTTGCTGTAACACACCTTTTGGTAGAAGCCTATTTGCTTAGGATTTGATAGAATACTCTATGTGCTTCACTTATATCTTTTGAGCTTGATAGTTTTTGCTCTAGTGCTTCACTTATATCTTTTAGAGCACGGTGCTGGATTAATTTTGAAGAAATTGCTAGTATCTCATGCTTCACTTATATTATTTTGTGAGTCTTTTAGAACAGCATGGTATTATCTATGGTTATAAATTGGTACTAGAATGATGAGCATCCAAGTTGGGTATAATAAAAACTATCATAGAAAGTGAATTGGATGCTATGATCAACTTGATGCTTGATAATTGTTTTGAGACATGGAGTAGTGATATTAAAGTCAAGCTAGTTGGGTGATTATGAATTTAAAGAATGCTTGTGTTGAAGTTTGTGATTCCCGTAGCATGCACGTATGGTGAACCGCTTTGTGATGAAGTTGGAGCACAATTTTATTTATTGAATGTCTTCCTTATGAGTGACCGTCGGGGACGAGCGATGATCTTTTCCTACCAATCTATCCCCCTAGGAGCATGCGCGTAGTGCTTTGGTTTTTGATGACTTCTAAATTTTTGCAACAAGTATATGAGTTCTTTTGACTAATGTTGAGTCCATGGATTTTACGCACCCTTTCACCTTTCCATTATTGTTAGCCTCTCTTGTACCGTGCAACTTTCGCCGGTACCATACACCCACCATATACCTTCCTCAAAACAGCCACCATACGTACCTATTATGGCATTTCCATAGCCATTCCGATGCCATGCAACTTTCCACCGTTCCGTTCATATGACATGCATTACTTTTGTCATATTGCTCTTTGCATGATCATGTAGTTGACATTGTATTTGTGGCAAGGCCACCTTCATAATTTTCATACATGTCACTCTTGATTCATTGCATATCCCGGTACACCGCCGGAGGCATTCATATAGAGTCATACCTTGTTCTAGCTAGTTGTAATTCTTGAGTTGTAAATCCATAAAAGTGTGATGATCTTCATTATTAGAGCATTGTCCTAGTGACTAAAGGATGATGAAGACTATGATTCCCCCACAAGTCGGGATGAGACTTCGGACTTTACAAAAAAAAAGAGAAAAAGAAAAAAAGAGAAAGGCCAAAAAGAAAAAAAGGGAAGGCCAAAGAAAAAAAAGAAATAGAAAAAAAGACAGAAAAAGAGAGAAGGGATAATGCTACTATCTCTTTTTCCACACTTGTGCTTCAAAATAGCACTATGATCTTCATGATAGAGAGTCTCATATGTTGTCACTTTCATATACTAGTGGGAATTTTTCATTATAGAACTTGGCTTGTATATTCCAATGATGGGCTTCCTAAAAATGCCCTAGGTCTTCATGAGCAAGCGAGTTGGATGCGCACCCACTTAGTTTTCTTTTGTTGAGCTTTCATATATTTATAGCTCTAGTGCATCTGTTGCATGGCAATCCCTACTCACTCACATTGATATCTATTAATGGGCATCTCCATAACCCGTTGATATGCCTAGTTGATGTGAGACTATCTTCTTCCTTTTTGTCTTCTCCACAACCACCATTCTATTCCACATATAGTGTTATGCCCATGGCTCACGCTCATGTATTGCGTGAAAGTTGAAAGAGTTTGAGATTATTAAAATATGAAACAATTGCTTGGCTTGTCATCGGGGTTGTGCATGATTAAATACTTTGTGTGATGAAGATAAAGCAACAGCCAGACTATATGATTTTGTAGGGATAACTTTCTTTGGCCATGTTATTTTGAGAAGACACGATTACTTTGCTTAGAATGCTTGAAGTATTACTATTTCATATGTCAATATGAACTTTTATTTTGTATTATTTGGATCTGAACATTCATGCCACATTAAAGAAAATTACATTGAGAATTATGCTAGGTAGCATTCCACACAAAAAAATCTTTTTTATCATTTACGTACTCGACGACGAGCAGGAATTAAGCTTGGGGATGCTTGATACTTCTCCAACGTATCTATATTTTTTGATTGTTCCATGCTATTATATTACCTGTTTTGGATGCTTATGGGCTTTATTTTACATATTTATATCATTTTTGGGACTAACCTACTAATCGGAGGCCCAGCCCGTATTGCTGTTTTTTTGCCTATTTCAGTATTTCGAAGAAAAGGAATATCAAACGGAGTCCAAATGGAATGAAACCTTCAGGAGCGTGATATTTGGAATGAACGTGATCCAGAGGACTTGGAGTGCAAGTCAAGAAGCAGCCGAGGCTCCCACGAGATAGGAGGGCGCCCCTCCCCCCCCCCATGTAGGGCCCGCCCCCTGTCTCGTGGGCCCGTCGGGCGTCCACCGACGTACTTCTTCCTCCTATATAAGCCTACGTACCCCGGAAACATCGAGGAGCCACCTGAAGAAATATTTCCACCACTGTAACCTTCTGTATCCGCGATATCCCATCTTGGAGCCGTCGCCGGCGTTCTGCCAGAGGGGGGATCCACCACGGAGGGCTTCTACATCAACATCCTTGCCCCTCCAATGAGTTGTGAGTAGTTTACCACAGACCTACGGGTCCATAGTTATTAGCTAGATGTCTTCTTCTCTCTTTTTAGACCTCAATACAACGTTCTTCCCCTCTCTTGTGAAGAACTATTCGATGTAATCTGTTTTTTCAATGTGTTTGTCAAGACCCAATGAATTGTGGGTTTACGATCAGATTTATCTATGGATAATAATTGAATCTTCTCTGAATTCTTTTATATGATTGAGTTATCTTTGCAAGTCTCTTCGAATTATCGGTTTGGTTTGGCCTACTAGATTGATCTTTCTTGCCATGGGAGAAGTGCTTAGCTTTGGGTTCAATCTTGCGGTGTTCTTACCCAAAGGATGTAAAGGGTTGCAAGACACGTATTGTATTGTTGCCATCGAGGATAACAAGATGGGGTTTATATCATATTGCTTGAGTTTATCCCTCTACATCATGTCATCTTGCTTAATGCGTTACTCTGTTCTTATGAACTTAATACTCTAGATGCATGCTTGATAGCGGTCGACGTGTGGAGTAATAGTAGTAGATGCAGGTGAGTCGGTCTACTTGTTATGGACGTGATGCCTATATACATGATCATGCCTAGATAACGTCATAATTATTCGCTTTTCTATCAATTGCTTGACGGTAATTTGTTCACCCACCGTAAAACTTATGCTCTCGAGAGAAGCCTCTAGTGAAACCTATGGCCCCCGGGTCTATCTCTTATCATATTTGTTTCCAATCTACTTTTATTTGCATCTTTATTTTCTGCATCTATATTATAAAATACCAAAAATATATTTATCTTATCATTTTATCTCTATCAGATCTCATTTTCGCAAGTGGCCGTGAAGGGATTGACAACCCCTTTATCTCGTTGGTTGCGAGTTCTTTGTTTGTTTGTGTAGTTTCGTGGGACTTGTTGAGAAGCCTCCTACTGGATTGATACCTTGGTTATCAAAAACTGAGGGAAATACTTACGCTACTGTGCTGCATCACCTTCTCCTCTTCGAGGAAAACCAACGCAAGCTCAAGACGTAGCACGTACCTATTGACAAAGGGAACTGTATATGGGATTAGTTGAATCCTCGACATCGTGGTTCATCCGATGAGATCATCGTGGAACATGTGGGGGCCAACATGGTTATCCAGATCCCGCTGTTGGTTATTGGCCGGAGAGCTGTCTCGGTCATGTCTGCGTGATTTCGAACCCGTAGGGTCTACACACTTAAGATTCGATGATGCTAGGGTTATAGGGAAGATTTGTATGTGATTACCGAATGTTGTTCGGAGTCCCGGATGAGATCTTGGACGTCACGAGGAGTTCCGGAATGGTCCGGACACTACAAAAAAAAGACACATCCGTGACATTTTGGGCCGAACAATTTTTTTTTCTGTCATACATATGACACTTCTATGACGATAATTGTGACAAAACCCGGTATCATCATAGATGTGGTGGGCTCCTACTTCTATGACAAAAAATCATGACAGAAAATGGGCTTTTCGTCCTGGGCGGGCCGGAGACACAGCTGCATGACATTCTTTGGGCCGTCCATGACAGAAAAAACCGTGGTAGAAGCGAGGGCGAGGAAAATTTTGGGGAGTTCCCTGTTACGGTGGGTGGTCGGGGGCCGAGCGATGCGTGTTTCTCTCGTACATGTACGAGCGTGTGTGCGAGGCATTGGCTCTAACTGAACCCGAGCGAGGCGTTGGGCTCTAACTGAACCCGAGCGATCGATCGAGCGTTGCGGGGGGGGGGGGGGGTGGTGGGTGAACAGTGAGCGGTGGGAGGGGATGAACAGGACCCGTGGCGTTGCCTCTGGATGAACAGGACCCCGATCGATCGAGCCGGTTGGGGCTGGATGAACAGGACCCCGTGGAGGGCTAGATGAACAGGACGACCCCGTGGAGGGCTGGATGAACAGTAGATGGTGGAGGGCTGGATGAACAGTAGATGGTGGAGGGGTGGATGAACAGTAGCCCGTGGAGGGGTGGTTGAACAGGAGCCCGTGGAGAGGGGTGGTTGAACAGGAGCCCGTGGAGTAGCGCGCGGTGGAGGCTGGATGAACAGGAGCCCGTGGATGAACAGTCGCAGGTGGAGGCTGGAGGAGGTCGACGGTGGATGAAAAGTAGCCCGTGGAGGCTGGAGGAGGTCGACGGTGGAGATGAACAGTATCCCGTGGAGTCCCGTTTTGCGGTACGCCATACCCCTCCCGATGAACAGGAACCCCGTTTCGACCGTAGCGCTTCAACACAAGTCCGTTTCGTCCATTTTGCGGTACGCCACACCCCTCCCGATCAACAGGACCCCCATTTCGACCATAGGAGGTCCGGTTCCTCCGTTTTGCAGTACGCCAGACCCCTCCCGATGAACAGGATCCCGTTTCAAACGTGGCCGGTCGAACACAAGGCCGTTTCCTCCGTTCCGCGGTACGCCAGGCCTTGTTTCCATCGCATGTTCCGTCCAAGCCCTCCCGATGAACACGACCACACATTCTGTTCCGACCCAGCCGGTTGGCTCCCCATGAACACGACGACGACGTTGTTTCTCCGTTCTGACCCAGCCATGTACATGAGCCCTGGCCGTACGTATATATGCGCGAGTAGGCGTTTGAGACCCCGCCCATATGTACACATACGTGGCCGTATTTTCTTTCTTGCACCCTAGCCGCTGTACGTACATGTACATGCTACGTGCCTCTACTACGACATGTGCGCGCCTCTACTACGACACGTGCGCGCCTCTACATCCACCAGTATATATGTACGTACATGTTCGCGACCAGAATGACAACGCTACGTACGCTTCGACCAGGTGGGTCCCGACTGTCAGGCACTTCCTTGCGTGCGAAGATGTAGCTGGTGGGTCCCAGCAGTCAGGGGGAAACGTTTTCTTCGCGAAATACGGTGGCCCATCCGGTGGGTCCCCGCTGTCAGGTGGAGGAATAATTATTTTGCACGTAATAAGGAGGCCCTTCCTTGTTGTGGCCGTGGACCCAGCTGTCAGCCTCTCCACGTACAGTCCACGTCCGATGGAAGCCGTTCCTTGACCATGTCGACCACGCCGCGCCGAGAGCACCAGGGCGGTGGATGACGGCGAGGCCTAGGAAGGGGACGACGTGGAGCCGGGGAAGACGCGGCTGTGGATGCCCACGCGTAGAGGAGTATGTGGGTTCACTGGTTCGCTGCGTTGTGAGGCTGCCGTCGCCACAGAATAACAGGGGGTGTGGGTGAGTAGAGGGATGGCCTGGCCAGCGGTGGGAGTAGTAGGCGGCAGTGAGGCCTCCGCCGCATCGCAGCCGGCCATGGGAGGCAGGAGCACGAGGCACGACCGACGCTGGTTTAGGCGGCTGGAGCAAGAACACCAGAGGTTGAAGAAGCACTACGGCCGTTGGATGGGCATCGTACGGTCACTGGAGCTAGAATCGTGCATATTGACTAAGTTGACAAAGCCCTCCGTCCCCGTCAACTTAGTAGGCCCACAAGTCAGCCTGCCACTATATTGGGTCCCAGCTAACAGGGGGAGTATTCATTTTTTTTGTGCGTAATAAGGAGGCACTTCCATACGTGCGAAGATATAGCTGGTGGCTCTGAGCTGTCAGCGGAGGTAACGTTTTTTCGCGAAATACAGAGGCCCTTTCGTTGGGTCCCTGATGTCAGGTGGAGGAATCATTATTTTGCGCGTAATAAGGAGGCATTTCCTTGCATGCGGCCATGGACCCAGCTGTCGGACTCTCCACGTACAGTCCACTTCAGATGCATGTCGGTCGTTGATCACGTTGACCAGGCCACGCCGAGAGCACTAGGGCGGTGGACGACGGCGAGGCATAGGAATGGAACGACACAGAGGCAGGGAAGACTCGACAGTTGTTTCCCACGCGGAGGGCAGTACGACTGTACGAGGGTTTACTGGTTCATCTGCCGTCGCCGGAGAATAACAGCAGGTGTTGGTGAGTAGAGGGATGACTAGGCCAGCGATGGGAGTACGATGGGGCGGTGAGGCCTTGTGGCAAAGACAGCCCGGCCTGGGAGGAGGGAATGAGCAGTCCCGCCGGTGCTTGTTTGAGCGGCTGGAGCAGGAAGAACAGAGATTGAAGAAGCACGACGGCCGTTCGATGGGCATCCAACAGTCACTGCTTGTGCGTCAACCTTTTTTTAGGAAAGCCTCAAATCTGTGGAAAATAGCATACAACCCATCTGCCATTATTTCTAATAATTTACAACCCATTTGCTAATTCTTAAGGTTGTTTTTTGAGCCCATATTCTTTTTATTAGCATTACGGCCCATATTGTGGCCATGGTTAAAAAATTATACGAAATTTTGCATATTTCGGTGCGGTCCGAACTGCTTTTAATCCCGAAATTTTGACTCACATTCAAACTAATTTTAAAAATAAATGTATATCAATATAAAATCCAACAAATTCTCCATGCATAAAAATTAATGTAATTTAAAATCTTGAAATGACAAAAAAAGATATTTGAAACTAATTGCGGTTTGATGTGTTTTAAAAATGTACAACTCATTTCTCATTACTGATAGGCCATTTTCTCGGCCAGCCGAATGAAGCTCTCCTCGTCTTGAAAGATTTGCAGCCCAACAGGCCTGACAAAGCGACTTACTTGGCAAATCACAAAAAAACTGGGATGTGGCCGTGGACCCAGCTGTCAGCCTCTCCACGTACAGTACTCTTCCGATGGAAGTTGGTCATTGACCACATTGACCACGCTGCACCGAGAGCACCAAGGCGGTGGACGACGGCGAGGCCTAGGAAGGGGACGACGCGGAGCCAGGGAAACCGCGACAGTGGATGCCCACGCGGAGAGGAGTACGAGGGTTCACTGGTTTGGCTGCGACGTGAGGCTGCCGTCGCCGCAGAATAACAGGGGGTGTGGGTGAGTAGAGGGATAACCTGGGCCAACAGTGGGAGTAGTAGGGGCGGTGAGGCCTCCGCGGCATCACAGCCAACCACGAGAGGCAGGAGCACGCGACACGACCGGCGCTGCTTTGGGTGGCTGGAGCAAGAAGACTAGAGGTTGAATAAGCACTATGGCCGTTGGATGGACATCGTACGGTCACTACAGCTAGAATCGTTCATATTGACTAAGTTGACAAAGCCCTCCATCCTCGTCAACTTAGTAGGCCCACAAGTAAGCCAGCCTCTATGGTGGGTCCCAGCTAGCAGGGGGTATTCATTTTTTGATGCGTAATAAGGAGGCACTTCCTTCCGTGCAAAGATATAGCTGGTGGGTCCAACTTGTCAGCGGGGGGAATGTTTTTTTCGCGAAATACAGAAGCCCTTCCCACGTACAGTGCACGTACAGTGCGTAATAAGGAGGAACTTTCCTTGCATGTGACCATGGACCTCGTGGGTCCCAGCCGTCAGGCTCTCCATGTACAGTCCTCTTTCGATGACTCTCGTATGTCGACCACACCGCGCCGAGCGCACCGAGGCGGTGGACGATGGCAAGGCCCCAGACTGGAACGACCCGGAGATGGGGAAGACGCGGCAGTGGAGTCGCAGACGGAGAGGAGTGGGAAACTTGACTGGTTCGGGTGCGGGGTGGGCCTACACTCGGCAGAGAATAACAGGAGGTGCGGAGTGAAGGGATGGCCTGGCCGTCGTTGGGGTAGCGTTTCGCTGAGGAGCCCAAAACAACGCCGCTGGACGCCGAAGGCTGGTGCAGGCGGTTCCGGCAGCGCTGCGGGAAGAACACGAGAGATTGAAGAAGAATGCCAGCCGTTGGATGTAAATCCAACGCCTTCTTAAACCGACCCTCGCCCACATGTCACCCGATCCGTTTGTTTTTAATCCATTTGGTGGGCTGGGTGAAACAATGATGTAGCATCTATGCAGCCCGTTTAAATCCCATTTGCATTTTTCTCGAAATCCGCGGACTTGCTGGGTTGGGTGAAAATATCATGTTGGGCTAGACGGAGAAATGTTATAAAAACATAAACACATGATTGCACGTCAGTAAAATCTTTGCAAGATTATGTACCCAATCACTAGGAGTTAACTTGCCAAGTTATATATAAATAATAATAATTATTATTTTGTAAGAAATTTCAACTTACGAAAAAAAATATCATTTTAATTTGATGAGTTAATAGTACGTGGGGTATTATTATTAGGCTAGACGTGGGACAGTTGAGTTGGTTCTAGGGAAAGTCTCGGGAGAAAACTCAGTTTACATCGAAAAAGAAAGTGGGAGAAAATTCAGAGACCTGCTGGGTCCACCTGAGGAGGGGAATATGTTGGGAGGAAGAAGATTCAAAGCACGGTAGCCGAGTGAACTAGTTTTTTTTACGGACAAGTGAACTAGTTTACATACATAAGCAAATAGCCACTAAAAAAAGCAATCAGGTTAATGGGTTCTTAAAAGAAATATTTCAGACAAAACAGATAATTACGACACATAGGCTAATGCATGAAACACTCAGATGATAAAGGTGCTTATAAAAAGATAAAGTACAACATCTAGACCTTCCTGGCACGCTTGATCATGATGCTGCGGCTGTCCGTGTACTCATCGGTTACGGGAAGCAGACACGCCCTCATGTCCAAGATCTGCATGTACATGTCGTAACATGCGTATGCATCCTTGGCCGCGTAGGTTATGTAGGCTAGATTCAGAGGTACCTTCCACGTGTTCAGGTCGTCTTCTTTCATGTTGGCGTATCAGGGGTCGATGATGGTCTCAGCGAGGTCAACCAAAGAGTCCTTCTCCTGCCCGTTGCTGATGATCTTGTATTGCTTCTGGATGTCAAAAAGCTTGTTGCACCAGATGGCCGAATCGTCGCGTTCTTCCTTCTCTCCACCATACCGAAGGTGAAGTCGACGCTGCCGATGAAACGGGTGAATGCTCCAGAACCTGGTGCAGCCATAGGACTGAGGCGAGGCAGAGCTTTGCCGAGTCCGTATCGTTGGTGTACATCACAATCAACTTGGTGCAGCCATAGGAATGAACGGCAAACTCAAAGGGGATCTCCTTGCTGAATTCCATATCCAGCAGGCTCACCCCTTGGATCGCCATTGGAGTCTCTTCGAGTGAACGAGTGTGTAGGAGGCAGCGGCAGTTCATTTTTCAGCTCTTGGGGAACTGGATTCAACAGTAAGCTGAGTGTGTACAGGCGACAACAGTTATTACCCCTCCCTCGTCCGCTGCACGCCCGGCAGAAGATGCACCCTCGGCGCATTGAAACGCCTCCATTAAGAAACCTACTCCGGCCACACGTCGGTTCACGAGCGGGTCTGTATTGGGACTGTAATAACAGGAGTCAGTGGTCACTTTACTTAAATTTAATTAGCTTTAATAGAAATTTATACTTAAAACAAGCAACGCATTCGCTCGTTCTATCAGTGCCACAGGATCAACATGCACAACAATTAGAATTATTATTCTCGTGGACGCATTACGATCAACACATTTGTCGCACTTTCACAAAGATAATACTACCAAGTTTGAATTGTTTTTTATGGTTGTTGTCCTCTGCATCATCAGGCCATGTTTCCCGGCTTGCAAGATTCAGAACCAACAAATAAGATCCAAATAATAAGTACAACAAAGATGCCTACACATCTCATTGATTCCCAGCTTGCAAGATTCAGAACCAACAAATAAGATCCAAATAATAAGTACAACAAAGATGCCTACACATCTCATTGATTCCCAGCTTGCAAGATTCAAAACTAACAAATAAGATTCAAATAATAAGTACAACAAAGATGCCTACACATCTCACGATTCCCAGCTTGCAAGATTCGTAACCAACCCATTAGAGCCTTTTGATAAAGTGAATATCGGGATTAAATCCATCTTGGTTAGCCATGTCATACAATCGAAGGACTTGGCGAATGCTCGACCGTCACAACATCTGTAGTTGAGTATTCATGTTTGCTGACATGTTTGCACAAAGACAAACAAGGAGACAGGAGAGCATGATTTCACATTAATAGCGGCCTCCTTGAACTCAACCTCCAGCTCTACTTGGATGAGGTCTGCCTGGAGTTCCATGATTCAATTCATGCGCCTTTTTCTGCAGTTCACCTGAAATGAAGCAAATATTGCATCATTCAGCTAGCAAGAAGTACTTGCTCTTGTGAGCTGGCAGGTTCTTCTTTAGTAGTTCCACTAAAATTGAGGAACATTAAGGTTGGCTGTCCGGCTCATGTAAGGTGCAAGTATAATTTTCTTATCCTTTTGTGCAGTTCCACTAAAACAAAGTGCCATTGTGGTGACAATGACGGCTCCATCTTGAAAAGGCTAATAAAATGTTGCACGAAATTACCGGCAGAACTTGACGGAGATTTTGGAAACTCCAATCACCATTTTGTGCAGTTCCACCAAAATTGAGAGATGTTGCCCACGTGACATTTTAGTTGAACTGCACAAGACACCCAGTCCAAAAAAAGTGTTTTGTGCAGTTCACCAAAAGGTCACAATAGCAACAAGGTGAAATGGATATCCCTATCTGCACAAAAAGATAGAAAGTAAACAGTTGCTGGTCAATAAGAATATATGAAACATATACAAAATGAAAAGAAGCATCTTAATTATGTTCATGGCAATCACGCAAGGAATAGAAATTTTAAAACGTCAGCAATGCTTCATGTTACCAGAAGCATTACGATCAACAATGAGATTCCTCAAATATGGGATTACTTTAATGGTGGCATTGCTTGTTTACCAGACACAGTAAATCAACAGCAGCTAAAGAGTTGGTTTTAGTGCATGGGACCGTGGGGACACCAGGACACTCTGCAGCTTAAAGGAGCAACTTACTTATCATACTGGGGAAAATAGCAGGAGTGCCATTTTTAACACAGTTTAATTGCATCTTATCAATGGAGGCATTAGATTAACAATAACACTGGTTAGACATGTCCCTAAGGTAACAGTGTGATCGCTTCATTTTACATGTGCCCTTACATTAACAACAACAAAAGGTTGGTATAAGGACATGCGATAGTGGACGCATCAGCACAATGTACCTACAAGGAGGCATAAAGTGGTGATGCCGAGTTTGTTCATGCTATGTGAGGGCAGCAAACCTAATCCTGGAGACCTTGTACTATGTGAGGGCAGCAAATCTAATCCTGGAGACCTTTTACTATGTGTAGGGCAGCAAATCTAATCCTGGAGACCTTTTACTATGTGAGGGCACCAAATCTAATCCTGGAGACCTTTTACTATGTGAGGGTAGCAAATCTAATCCTGAGACCTTTTACTATGTGAGGGCAGCAAATCTAATCCTGAGACCTTTTACTATGTGAGGTCAGCAAATCTAACCCTGGAGACCTTTTACTATGTGATGGCAGGAAATCTAATCCTGGACATACTCTGTTGACTTGTCCACCAGCCGCCACTTTCTATCCTTTTTTCAACCAATAATAGATATGTTCCTTATCCAGTTTGTACTACGTTTTCCCATTATTTCCCTTTTCAACCAAGAGACCGGTTGGGTATCCGGTCTCTACTACTTTCACCATATTATTTCCTCTTTTTCGGAAAATATTATTTCCTCTTTGAATCAAGTCCTAGATTCATGCTACAACTTCCCCCTTTCTTCATTGTTTGAACAAAGCCCTAGATTCGAATGCATGAAGTAGATTTACCTCTAATAATACTAAAAATTTAGGTGGCTTTGGAAGAGCTGATGGGAGTAGAAAAAGATGCACATGCACACACGTGGGGAGCTGGGGCTGTAGAGCAAGGCTGCTTTTGAAGAACTTATAACTGAGGGTCACCGGGGTGTCGGCGGCGGCAGGTTGGATCTGCGGACAATACGGCAGGTAGGAAGAAGGGTCGGAGGACCTCCCGAGCCGGCGCTGTGTCGGAGGGAACGACACGGGCAGAGGATCGGGTCCCTCCGGCAGCTGTGGGTTTTCTCCCTCGGCGGTGATGACCGCGTGAACGATGCACCTTTTAGTCCTCTACACACACTGGCCGAAGGGATCCGGCCGGACCTGTGACCAGCGGTGAGCAGAGAGAAAATGTCGCTACCGCTGTCTTGTTTATATCTGGAGAGGATGAGAGGATGAGAGAATGAAGAGAGCAACCCTAGTAAAGCAAGCGCTCAGGCCCCTGCGTCCATATATAGTGGAGTGATTATCTTTTTTCTCTCCACAACAAGCGTTTCAATTTGTGTACATGGCATTAAAGAAAAGAAACTCTCTATTTAAGGTGACTACTGTACGACTCCTACTTACTACTAGTAGTACTACATTATTGTTCACTTGTGCTCCCCGCCCCTCCATTCATTGAACAAGCCCATGGGTGAATAAACATACAGTAAGTATTGTATTTATATAGAACGAACAAGCTTGAACTATTTTCGCGTAGTTAAAAGTTGAGGGTGGGGCTTTTCTCGGGCAGTACGCGCGACAGTTTTCAGGTAGGCAGTTTGACAAAGAGGCGAGGAGGGTGAGCGAGTGGGGCTGTGCAATTTGACGGCGTGTTACAGCTGGAAAGACTTGTGATATGACCACTCACTATAGTCATGAATTACTGGCGCTCCGACCGGGGTGATGCCCCCCTTCCGTTCCGCGCTCTAATCTGGTGCATGACACATCGACCCGGATGCTGGCTCTCCCACATGTCGGAGTAGTAAGAAGGAGCAAAGAATGATGCGGTATATACTAGTAGTATGCTCAGGTCGGAGGAGTGCGAACCACGACAGCCAAGTGAACCAGCAGTGCGTACAACGGTAGCCCAGTGAAACAGCAGTAGAAAACAATGTGGTGATATGGCCATAAAAAACAATGTGCTACGGTCCACACTGTAGCATGTACAGTAACACTCCTCTTTGTTTGGATCCCTGAGTTAGAGCTAGTTTGGGTTGAAATAGCCTCAAATTATCGAAACAAGGGGGGTTAGTTTGAGCTAGTTTGCTCTAACCCAGCTAAAAAAATAGCCCGGTGGAGAGGTTCTAATTGGGTTAGTTATCCTCGAGCCCACTAAAAGAGAACTAAAAATTCTCCCCTGCCCGCACCAGATCGCTCCCCCCCCCTCTCGCACGACTCCTCTATGTTCCCCATAGGGCCGCCCGCCCAAGCATCGCTCGCCCTCTGTCTCCTCCGGCCGCCCTCTCCTTCTGGCCTCTGCACCCCTACTCCGGCCGCCCTCTCACTCCTGCCTTCGAAGGTCGCCCCGCTCCCCCTTCACCAATCGTTTTTATCCCTCTGTCGTGCGCGGCGGCGGCGCATCTACCAGGGAGGTTGCGAGAGGGGTGAGTTTGTTCGTTCCTTCTTTGTCTCACGGCCATATCATTGATCTTGCTTGCTCTAGCGCTAATTCTGATTTGGAAAAGTAGATCCTGATCAAACTTGATATAGATTTGTGGTGCATGCATGGAATTGTTCGATGCCGTTTGAGGAGGTAATAAATCTTTCTAGAGGCCCAAAGATTCAGGTCACCTTTCTAGGTATTTCAATTTCAGGCTTGCATTATTTCTAGAGGCCCAAAGATTCAGTTCACCTTTCTAGGTATTTCAATTTTAGGCTTGCATTATTTCTAGAGGCCCAAAGATTCAGGTCACCTTTCTAGGCATTTCAATTTCAGGCTTGCATTATTTCTAGAGGCCCAAAGATTCAGTTCACCTTTCTAGGTATTTCAATTTTAGGCTTGCATTATTTCTAGTGGCCCAAAGATTCAGTTCACCTTTCTAGGTATTTCAGTTTCAGGCTTGCATTATTTCTAGAGGCCCAAAGATTAATGTCACCTTTCTAGGTATTTCACTTTCAGGCTTGCATTATTTCTAGAGGCCCAAAGATTCAGTTCGCCTTTCTAGGTATTTTAGTTTCAGGCTTGCATTATTTCTAGAGGCCCAAGATTCAGTTCACCTTTCTAGGTATTTTAGTTACAGGCTTGCATTATTTCTAGAGGCCCAAAGATTAAGTTCCCAGTCGGTGCAAGCGGCCACTACCCATCTTTGGTGTCGACCTCAACTCGTAAGGGCCAAGGCGTCGGAGGGGTTCGGGCTTGGGCTCTATAGAGCCTTCCTCCAGGCGGCGATGGCGAGCTCCTCCTCGGTGCGTGAGGGGCTCCAGGCTCCCTCCCTATCGTGAATGACTTCCGTGATGAGTTAGCTCATTCTTTGCTTCATGAAGTGTTTTTTTATTTTGTGAAGCTTGATTGACAACTTGTATGTTTAAGTGGGATATCTCATTTGTATGGACAAAGTAAAAATTATCATGTTTTGCATGCTTGATTTGTATAGATGCTTCGTTTATGTCAACTGTGAGCGGGAGGAGGGACACAGAAGAGCCAGCCACAAATCCGGCAGGAAATAGGGTCCAAAGTAGTCAAATGATTGAGATAGAGCATTTATTGTCAATCTAACCCTGCCATCCATACACCTCTTTGGTTTAGAGTTAGTTCAGGGTTAGAATTTAACTCTAACCTCTAACCGAGTTAGAGTTCTCCTCCTCTCGTTTCATCGCCATCATACTTTCCCCATTCCTGTGTTTTCAGTATCCTGCGAATCAAAGAGGCCATTTTTTTGCGGGAAAAATCAAAGAGGCCCTTAGACTGGTTTAGGTCCGGTCATTTTTTATAAACGTGTTATGTCCAAAATTTAATGAATGTGCTCCGGTTTCCACGAAAATAATCCGGTTTCATGTAGTAATTCATTCATTTATTTATTCTTCTGTGGGGGGTTGCATATAATTTGTGAGGTCTGAAATATAAAGTAGCCCAGCATATGCTCCAAGTCGTGCATAAACTACGACCCAGATGCTCTATGTCCCACATGTCGGCGAATGGGAGCACCTGGAAATAGCCTAGGAGTACATATAGGAGGATAAATGCATGAAAAAATATATACTGTGAAGCGTAGCCGCGGTTCGAAAAGGAGACCTAAAGTGATGACAGCTATAGGTCGCACGCACCCAACTAGTGGTACTAGACATACGACTAATTTTTCCCTCAAAAAAAAGGAACGAGTTCTCAGTACTGCTATTCTATAAACACGAGTCCCATCTGACAACAGCGTCCATGCTACAGCTAGCTCTCCTCCCTCGTTTCTCTCTTCTAATTCTAAACTCGGCCAACGGCCGGTGGGCGGGGTGGGTTTGCTCAACTGCGGCCCCACCTCACGATGAAAAGCGTTACATTTGGGATAAAAATGCCATATACTCCCTCCGTTCATAAATATAAGCCTTTTTAGATACTATTTCAAATGGAATACAACATACAGATGTATGTAGACATAGTTTAGAGTGTAGATTCACTCATTTTGCTCCGTCTGTAGTAGTCACTTGCTGGAATCTTTAGAAAGACTTATATTTGGGAACAGAGGGAGTACTATACTAATAAAACATTAAGGCCACGAGGCGACGCAGTGCTGGTTACAGGAGGCAAGAAGAAGAGATGCCTAAGTAGCAGCGGCTTTCGTGGCCAGGTCGACGTGCTTCTGAACAATGGTGTCCAAAGATTCCAGCCGCTGGAAGAAGGCCAACGTCTTTCTGTCCTCGCTTGCCTTGTAGTGGCCTAGGTAGACGATTTCCTCGTAGACGTGGATGTGCAGGTTGACAGTTTCTTGCATGGCGGTATGCGCTGGCAGCGCCAGCCTCGAGGTGCACATTCTTTGTCGCGACCTCCGGCACCTGCAGGGCCACCAGGGCTTGAAAGAGTTCATCACCATGGAGGCCGATGAGGGTGGCAGGCAATGAGGAGCCTGGGCGCGCGGGCTGGAGCAGTACGGCAAGGTCGTCCGCGTGCTTCTTGACGGCGGTGAACTTGCGGATGGAGTTGACCATCATGTCGTCCATGCGAGAGGCGAAGCCGGCGTCGGCGAGGGCTACGATGCTCGCGATCGCCCGGCACCATCTGGAACACTTGACGGTGCGGAGCCGCAGGCGGCGCCTTGGATGATTTGGCACAGCCGACCGCGCCGCTGGCCCATCGTCTCCAAAGGCGCTTGTGGCTTCTGGTCACTTGGTCTTGGATTGGAGTGAGCAGTGTTGCGCAGAGACTTCGGAGTAGATGGATTGGAGTGGTGGGGCGCGTTTATTATATGAGAGTCCAAACTCTGTTGCATTCACATCATGCTGGCTCTATTCTGCTTCTCAAATTAACTCCCTCTGCATGTAATTGAGGATGCATCATTGACCATTCAACATCTTGGGAACCGCTACCCTCTCCCTCCTTGGCATTCAAGCACCTATGGACCCGTCGACGACGAGGTGCCTATGGTGACTTCGTAAATTTCAAGATGATAGTGCCGTGCGTGTGTGCGTTCATATGGGTGAGTGTATGCGCGTGTATATGAGCGCTTGCGTCTGTACTGTGTCAAAAAAACGTAATGTGTGTCTAAAAGAGACTAGTCAGTGTACTCAATATTGTGCACCTCGGAGAGGAAAACAATAGAACTAGTACATATTTATTTACGGTGCAGATTCACTCATTTTGCTCCATATGTACTCTGTCTCAGTGTAGTTTAGTCACTTGTTGAAATCTCTAGAAAGGCAAATACTCCTTTCTGGTTTGCAGGGCTATACTAGCAAGTAGTTGTAGTACAATAGTGGGCTCACATAGCAATTTTGTCTCATGCAACGTTCGGTTTGCGCTTGGCTCTTTGCCTCTTCGAGAAGACGAACAATGATGTTACTACTACTGCTTCTACAGTGTCGAATCCACTGCTGCATGTCCGTCCACCGCGAGCGGGACGGATAGCTTGTTGAAGAAGTATTACCAAGAAAAAGCATGTCCTCGTTTGCGAGCAACCGCGCGAATGGGCGAGGGAGAAGGCGTGTAGTAAAATCAAGCTTCTCCTCGTTGTACAAGTTGACGCGACACATCATAGCACTGGCCCCACATGCTTGCCTCTAAACTTGGCCGAAAGACCCGCAATGTACAATATATTTGTTGCAACCTCTAACATTTACCAACCACAAATTAAAATATATGTGGCTGTATGCATCATTCTGATGCAGAGGCCGGGGAGTCCCCCCTTTTCGGAAAAAAATTAAAATATATATTCCTGTCTTGACCAGATGAGCGTGCAAACTACAATCACCAGGGTGACAGGTAGGGCCAGAAGACTATTTTAATTTTTTTTAAAAACTTCGAGACGGCCACATAGCATGGAGCCGACCTGAATGATTTTAAGCTTACAGGCACGGTACACGCTATACTAGACTACTCTACACATGAAACTGCCACATGAGCGTCCGGGCTGCGCTTGGCTCTTCGCCTCTTCGGGAAGTCGAACAATGATGGAGTACTACTACCTTTGGAGGAGTACTACAAGACGCTCCGCCATCTGACACCGATTGAACTGCTGCATGTCCACCGCGTGCGGGAGGGAGAGCGTGTAGAGAAAGCTTTTCCTAGTCTTGCCAGCCACCACGCTCATGAGCGAGGGAGGGACGCTCCTGCCTTTGCGTGTATGACATGTGGGCCCGACAGGTGGGTGGCCAACCTATCATACAGCCAAAGGTAGGTGCAGTTAAGTCCGCGAGACAGAGGATAATCAAACTTCTCGTTGATGTACGAGTTGACGCGACACATCAAAGCACTGCACTCGATATATTTCAATAATTTGCGGTTACCGATGCATTAATTACAACGCATGCATGCATGCCGTGACTCTCCTTTTGATACTTGCATGTTGATTTAATGCACCTTGAAGTAGTACTCCCTCTGATTCCTTTTACTTTGTGTATACTCAGATTAGTCTGCGCGTCCGTGTTGGTTTCCATCTGTGCCCCCGCTCGATTAGTTCTGCCCCGATTAATCGCGCCAGTTTCCAAAGCAGAAAATGGCTACAGGCAAACGCATCCAGCGCCGGATGCGGCTTGACCGCCTAGGGAAGCCAACTTAAGCGAAAAGGAAGGAGGACCAGCCAACCATTGCATGCACATTTACTGTCGATATTTATGCAACTTACTCATGCGCAGGGGCAAATTTGTCCAGAAAACTCAAACTACTGCCTTGCGGGAGGAGAGTTATGCGCAGGGTATAAAATATGTGACGGTAAAGCTTTGTAATGCCCCGACCCAAGCGACAGATGGTTGTGCACGAGGAGGGCGAGATCATGCAGACGGAACAGGAACCGATGAGGGAGCTCACTAAGGTCTCCATGGACCTCACTGTGCTCCACTGCACCTTGTGCCTCCGCCCCTTGACGCCTCCAGTATATGAGGTTCGAATACACCTCGTCCGTTCGGCTGATTGAGCAAGGTGTAGGTTTCTTGATTGATGTGATGTTCGATTGATTTCTGCAGTGCAAGGGAGGGCACCTGGCCTGCGCGGACTGCCGCGTTGAGCTCCCCGGGAACCAGCGGCAGTGCCAGAAGTGCGAGCGTGGCGGTGGCTTCGACGTGTGGAGCACGGCGGTGGAAGCTGTCGTTTCGTCACTGAGGGTGGTGTGCCCGCACGAAGGTTGTGGGCTCTACGTCAGTTACCACAAGCTCGCCGATCACCGAGCATGTGTCCGCCGCGCCGCAAATGCCCCGTGCTCGTCTGCGGCTACGAAGGCCCGCCGCCGGCGCTCTACCACCACATCAGCAATGCGCATCCCATGCCCGTGCACATGATCCAGTACGGCAAGGTGCTCCAGCTGCAAGTGCCACTGTCGGAGTCACGGCTCTTGCTGTTCGCGGAGGAGGACGGCCGTGCGTTTTTCTTGGTCGGCGGCGTGCTCGACGTCGGGCGCGCTATCGCCGTCGGTGGTTCGCATCGAGGCGGGGCGTCCCCACCGCCGCACTACGTGGCCAAGTCAGGCGAACGGCCCGCCGGGGGAGCCCAAAGGCAGGACCGACGCCGTCAAGGTGGAAATGGAGGTGACAAGCAGCAAGGATCCCGGCGACGTCGCCGTGCAGGAGCTGACCTTCTTCACAGTTCCGCCCAAGCTGCTGGCCGGGGCTAAGCTGGTGTCCCTCCACATCCATATTGCCAAGCTCATGTCCTAAATGTTTCTGCAGTGCCTTCTGTTTATCTTAGTAATATGCTAATATAGGGATTACCTCGGTCTACTTTAGCTTATGAAATGGTGGGTTTTGGTGGCGATGCAGCAATTACTTCGACATCAGAGCAGTAATTTCCAACAGTCGAACGGATATTTTGTGTCTGTTGGATATAAAGTTCCTTTGGGTAAGAAGTACTAGATAAAAGGAGATGTATGTCCCTTTTTATCCATTTTGATGACAAGCACTCCCTCCGTTCCACAATACATGCCCTCCATTTGTCAAAATATAGATATATCTAGACGTGTTTTAGTATATAGGTACATCCATGATAGAGCCAGTCGGATGGTTGAGAACACTACAATTCGTAGCTACAGATGCGTGTGTGACTCCGAGATGCAGAAGCCGGGGGTCATCATCCTCCTTTTCGAGAAAAAACAGACGCGTGTGAGAGGACGAGTGTGTGCGTGCACCTCTTCTCTTCCTGTATAACGTACTAAACTTAGAGTACAAGTTTTTGTGGGTGGCACGATGGTGCGTGCGAGAAATCCCGAGAGATAGGTTTAATGCGTCTAAAAAAAGACTAGCCTATAGCTCACCACGTGGCTATTCCTATCGAACGCCCCATTAACCGTAAGATATGTATACGACGGTGCCAGTTATTGCATGTACATAGTAGAAAAAGTACACCACGGCTAAGAACACGTGCCCACGTAACGCCATCCGGGAATAGTGCCGCACTTCGAAACTAGAACCGTCAATAAATTTTGAGCTTGCGTCTCGTCACATTCCAAATTACTCCACGCTATATTTAATTGCAAACCTGTTCACACCGATCACAACCTACTCCCTCCTTTCCGGTTTATAGGGCTTATCTCAAAATTTTAGTTTTTCCATTTTATAAGGCTCAATTTGGTTGTTTTCCATCACATGTTCAGATTCCAAGGTGCATTAAATCATTGCATGCAAGTATTAAGAGAAAATTGAGCAATGCATGTACTTTATGCATGCATGCATTGCAATTAATTCATTTTTAAACATAACTTTTTGAGGAAAACAAGAGTATTAATTAGGTGCTTTTGCAAAACTACAAAAGTATTCCACCACTCACCATCTACCTTGATTGGTGAGATTTTTGAATTGAGCCCTATAAACCGGAAAGGAGGGAGTAAACGGTTTCCCACTTAGGAGCGTATTAGTACTCAGTTATAAATACTAGTATGCCAAGATGCCTGCACATTCCTCCTCAACTCCTCATCCACAAAAACAAACAAGTCATTCAGCATCCTTCCCTTGCGTCTGCCATGGCCAGCGTGAGTTCTGGGTCGAGAGATTGCCACCAAGGAGAGGTGAGTATGGATGCGGAAGCACGAGAGATGTCCCGCCTCGCTGCGAAAGCAGCCGACATGTCCCGCCGCGCGGAAGAAGCAGCACAGAGGTCCCGCCGCGCCGCTGAAGCAGCACGGAGGTCCCGCCGCGCCGTCGATGCAGCAGACTGGTCCGGCTGCGCCGTGGGAGCAGCAGAGATGTCCCGCCACGCCGCAAATGCGGCAGAGATGTCCCGCCGCGCCCGTGCCAGAAAAAATTTCTCATGGCAGGCGGCAGCTATAAAGGCGCATGCATGCAATCGTCCATAGCCAGATGGATCAGATCTCCGGCTGGGCGAGGTTGCAGGACGACATGAAAGCCTCGTTTGAACAGGCTACCAGCATCATCCGGCAACTAAGGGAGGGCAATGAGAGGCTCCGGGCTGAGCGCGACCTGCTGAGGGCGAAGATCGTCCGAAGTGCAGACCAGCAGGAGGAGACCAGTGCCTTGTTGAAGAGGACCGGCATCATCGTCAAGAAACTTATGGACGAGAATGACATGCTCCGCATCGAGCGCCAAAGGCTGGTGGAGGAATCCGTGGATGTTCTCAAGCAGCGTCTTGAGGACATGAAAGAGCTCATCGCCGCTCGCCGCGGAGACTAGTTCCTGCGGCCTGCAGCAACACATCAAGAAAGTAGAGATCAGTGAGCCAGATCCTTGTCTTCCTTCTTCTTTTGCCCTTGTGTATTTCGGGCGTAGCCACATGTGGCTTTTTAAATTATCTTTCTAATTATGTAAGACAATTCATCGTCCTTATATATTCACCAGTCTTGCTATAAGTCGCAGTAGATGCTATATAGGTCTGTCGGATCTTACATCAAGATCCGTGCTTTCAGATTTTCTTTTTTCTCTCTTAAATCTCAGTCGAGTGAGACATAGCCACGCCATTAAACAGAGGCTCGGGCGCCATTAATGGAGACCTTGGGAGAGAGGTAGACGGCAGATGGAGGTCAAAGGGCTCTCCTCCCGATAAGCACGTGCAGGGGTCTGATCGCACGCCTCTTGTACTCAAATAGCTACCCTGCATGGCGCCTCCTAGCTAATAAAAAATGGGGTCGCGTGGCGGCACGTAAATGGTAGTAAATAGAACGCCCACGGTTTCAATAATAATTGTGTTTCCGATTGTAATGTGACATCACTTGTTCCAAAATGACTTTGTTGATTGTGAATGTGTGCGCCTTCGCAAATCGGACATGGCACCAAGCCAAGTTTCATTATTTTCATGCGTGTTTTGGATTTACAGGAATTAAAAAACTAAGTTTCTCAATGTTTCCAGCCCAGCCACGACGCCCATAATTTTGAATTTCATTCCCATTTCTTGCATGGAACCTAGAAATTTACCCGAGGACACACATGTGATTTTTCAACCAACTTTGGAGCACTGGAACATGTGCTTGTATTTCAAATTTGAATTATGCACAGAGGTGACACGTTCCCTCTCAGGACCACGAGCCTTCTTGAGAGAAGCTCCGATTTGCAATAAGCTTATACCCAAATTTGTTCCTATTCGGCCAATTTTTTTACCACGGCATGGTACTACCATGACATGACACCATGCCAAGTATCATGATATTAAAACCAAGTTTCTCAATGTTCTCGACCGAGCCACGATGCCCAGATGTTTGAATTTTATTCTCATTTTTTGCATGGGACCTAGAAATTCACCCGAGGACACAAATGTGATTTTTCAACCAACTTTGGTGCATGGGAGCATGTGGTTGTAGTTCAAATTTGAATTATGCACATTAAATGACCAAAAACTCAATTAATGTGTAAAAAAGGCCAAACGAAGCCGGAATGATTTCCAAAATTTAACAGGGCACTCATGTAGTTCTATGTTGCCTTTGTAAATAAACTCAAGGGGGACAACGTATATCATTTTGCACTCAAAGGTGGCATGTTCCCTCTCAAAACCACGAGCCTTCTTGAGAGAAGCTTCGGTTTGCAAGAAGCTTATACCAAAATCTGTTCCTATTCGGCCAATTCTTTTACCACAACATGGTAGTACCATGACATGACACCCATGCCAAGTTTCAGATTTTCAGACGTGTTTTGGATTTACAAGAATTTAAAAACCAAGTTTCTCAATGTTCTCGGCCGAGCCACGATGCCCAGATGTTTGAATTGTATTCTCATTTCTTGCATGGGACCTAGAAATTCACCCGAGGACACAAATGTGATTTTTCAACCAACTTTGGTGCACGAGAGTATGTGCTTGTAGTTCAAATTTGAATTGTGCACATTAAATGACAAAAAACTCAATTAATGTGTAAAAAAGGCCAAACTAAGCTGGGTTGATTTCCAAAATTTAACAGGGCACTCATGTAGTTCTATGTTGCCTTTGTAAATAAACTCAAGGGGGACAACGTATATCGTTTCACACTCAAAGGTGGCACGTTCCCTCTCAGAACCACGAGCCTTCTTGAGAGAAGCTTCGGTTTGCAAGAAGCTTATACCAAAATCTGTTCCTATTCGGCCAATTTTTTTACCACAGCATGGTAGTACCATGACATGACACCCATGCCAAGTTTAATGATTTTCAGACGTGTTTTGGATTTACAAGAATTTAAAAACCAAGTTTCTCAATGTTCTCGGCCGAGCCACGATGCCCAGATGTTTGAATTTTATTCTCATTTCTTGCATGGGACCTAGAAATTCACCCGAGGACACAAATGTGATTTTTCAACCAACTTTGGTGCACGAGAGCATGTGCTTGTAGTTCAAATTTGACCTATGCACATTAAATGACCAGAAACTCAATTAATGTATAAAAACGACAAACGAACCTGGAATAATTCCAAAATTTAATAGGGCACTCATGTAGTTCTATGTTGCCTTTGTTAAGAAACTCAAGGGTGGGTGGGGGGGCAGCGTATATCATTTCACACTCAAAGGTGGCACGTTCCCTCTTAGAACCACGAGCTTCCAAATCGGCCCAATTCTTTACCACAACATGTTAGTGCCATGACATGACACCATGCCAAGTTTCTCGATTTCCAGACGAGTTTTGGATTTACATGAATTTAAAATCTATGTTTCTCGATGTTCTCGGCCGTGTCACGATGCCCAGATGTTTGAATTTCATTCTCATTTCTTCCATGGGACCTAGAAATTCAACCAAGGTCACACATGTGATTTTTCAACCAACTTTGGTGCACCGGAGCATGTGCATGCAGTTCATATTTAGATTATGCACTTTAAAAGTCCAGAAACTTAATTCATGTATAAAAAGGCCAAACGAACCCGAAATAATTCCAAAATTTAACAGGGCGCTCATATAGTTCTATGTTGCCTCTGTAAAGAAAATCAGGGGGGAGGCAGCGTATATTGTTTCGCACACAAAGGTGACACGTTCCCTCTCGGAACCACGAGGCTTGTTGAGAGAATCTCCGGTTTTGGAAGAAGCTTATACCAAAACTTGTCCCAATTCAGCCAAAAATTCTACATATGAAAACAGGGTTTAGGTTATCCCGAACATCTCGCTACCTAGACCAATAATGTACTATGATTTAAATTCAACATAAAATGGATACACATATTTGAATTGGAGAGCGTATGGTACATGTAGTTCATAGTGAAATATGATTACTGCTATATGCATGTTTTTTGTTATCAAGATAATATTTAAATTATTGTATAACTTGACAACAATCGTATTCAAATAAGGAAAATTGATTCAAATTTAGTCCATATGGTAGACGACAATATATATGTTCACATGGTGGAGTAAAATGTTCATATATGATGGAAGATCAAAATGTACGACTACATCAATTATAAACCGCAAGGTCACCTAACAATATATTCGAATTCAACATAATGTGGATTCAAAAATTGAAATTCGAGATCATGGCATCTGTAATCATATAAAAAGGGACATTACTCTTTCTTTGGTGGGAATTGATTTGATTTTTGTTGTTGTTGAGGGAAGTGCGAATCGATTTGGTATTGTGCAGGGTAATCTTGTTCTCCCGATTTTTTTACATTTTTCTTGTAGTTTCTTCAATGGCATCTATAGCAATATAGTAAAAGGGGACATGACTCTCTTGTGTCTTGTATGAATTGTTTTTTACATCGTTAAGTTTGTTCTGCGAACAAGGAATCCGCACCTTGTTATCCCGAAATTTTCAAGCTCGAGTATATTTTGTCTCACCTGCTTTGAAAATCCCGCTTCTTCAACCAAGGCCGCCTTTGTTATCCCGATATTTGGACGGCGAGAACTCCCTCCTCATTCAAATTGCTCCGCAGCCCGGACATCGAAATCCCCTTCTACCCCTCACCGGAAATGAAGCTCCACGTCGCGGTGTCAAAACCGGTGGGAATACGCTGGTAACTTACCATACATTTCGGACAAGCGTCCCTAACCTTGGCTCCCCTCCCCTTCGCCCCATTCGTACACCGAGGCCGCCAAAACCCACGAAACCCCACGCTCCTCCGTCGGCCTCCCGACCGCCGCCCATCCGGAGACTCTTCCCCGACTACATCATCCACCGCAGCAGCTCGCCGTCCCTCATCCACCGCACCGGATGAGGATCCGTTGTCAATCTCGTCGTCCCACTGGATCAGCCGCCCCATCCTCCACCTCCAAGGAGCTGCCCCGACGTTCGCCTCGTCTATCGCGCCACCTCAATCCCCACAGCACCGTCTTGACCTGCCCCACCGGAACCGCAGCACCCTCACCAATTCGTTCGATGAAACCGAGGCCAACTCGGCGCCACCAAGGAGGTTCTGCACTCACCGCTGCATTTTATCTTTTATTCGATCTCACGGGGCTGCCAGTGCTCGATACCGAGCATACATGGCAGGTCTCCATCGACGGCGCTGTCGCCGGCCACATCATCCACGGCATCTCTCCCCCATGTCGTTGTTTCCTCGGCGGCGACTTCCACAACGGCACTAGCTGCAGCTGCTCCGGCTCTCGCTCGCGCTGCGGCTCCGTTCTTGCTGCCGGTCGCGCTGCTGCAGTGCTCCTGCTTTCGTTCGTGCTGCAGCTCTGCTCTTGCTCTCGCTTGCGCTGCTGCTGTTGCACGACCTCCGGCAGCTATAGGAGTTGCTGCTTTAGCACTCGCTCGCGGTGCTACTGCATGACTTGCTCTCTGCTAGTGCGTTCCCTGCTCGAGCGTCTGCTGATTTAGATCACTGCTTCTCTGCTACTAGTGCTCGAACGCCCTAAACATCTATTGCAATGCTCTGTTACTAGTTCAATCAGTTTGACAAAGAAAATTCAGTTTCGAATGTGAAGTTCATTTTCTTCAGTTAAGTTCAGAGTGAACAGTACTTACAACATCTGTCGGAGCGGCCATGGAGCGGCTGATGCGTTTTACATCTAGCACTTTTTGGTGATGTATTTTACATCAACTATTGCAGATGATATTAGGGTCCCACTTCAGATTAACGTTGTCTGTCTTGTCATGCTTCAGCCTCGTCGCCGTACAACTTAGCGGAGCTGCTCCAACGATGGAACCGTCCTTCACAGGTGAGCAGTACCCTCGGCGCCGTTTCCAGAGGCCTCGGATCTTCTTCCCCGCCTCCGACAGTCACACCAGCATCATCACCATCCTCCACGTCCAACCCAATGATGCTGAGGTCCACAAGGCTATGCCAAAGAGGTTGTACATTCGTCGCATCACTTTGTTTCTACATTCCTTTTTTCTTCCAATTCATGTGAGCCAAACACCCAGGTTGACTGAAATCCTATGTTTCCAAATGCTCTGTTTTTCACGTGCATTCCTATCCTATTCCTGTGTTTTTCCTGTCCCTGCGTTTATAGAATCCTCCAATTCTAAGGAGCCCTTACAGATTTACTTCATTTTCAGATAGGCGTCAAAGAAAACTATGTGTGCTATGTCCTGCTCCTGCCGTGCCGTCATCCACCCCACATGAGGTGCACCATCGACGAAAGCGTTCACTGCAGCAGAGATCCCCCCTGCAGACTTTCTTTCGCCGCCTCAGATCATCTTCCCCGTTGCCGGCAGCCAAGCCAACTGCATTACCATCATCGACTGAGCAGATGAACCTAAGGACTACACAGTTCCGGAAGAGAGGTATGATCTTTCGTGGTTTGCTTACGTTATACATCGGTTATTATTACCTGCTACTTTATCGTTCAATCTTGAGTTTTGAATTGCCCATGGGTCTCATATCAAGCCGACAATGAATAGTATCTGTCTACTATCTAGTTCATTTGGGGTCTTCTATGTGGTTCATGTTGGGTGGGCAACAAACAATAGATGATCCATTGTCTATCTTTTTAAACTGAAGCTATAATCTACCTGCTATCATTAGTTTTGGATCCATCCACTCGTTTGTTACCATCAGTCTTGATTTTTGCATGCACCCCTTAGGCCTTACAAAATCTAACTATTTTTTTATTATGCATGTCAGATATTGTACACAATCGTCTTGAACATGTAGAGAAAAGAGAAGACCGTTATGCGTCTTGAATATAATGTCATGCAGACGCCGCTCCATGGTGGGCGAAGTACCCCCCCCCCCTCCTGCATTTCCAGATTGTATTCCAGAGGAAGACAACTGTTCAGATGGAGATTCAGAAGGAGCCGACCACGCATGTTTACCACCTGAGGTGTTTGCTCTAACCTGGCATGCTGATGTTGGTCATATCATGCATATGGCTCCTTGCATTGCTTACATTATACATCTTATATGTCATCAACTTAGTTTAGATTTGCTTTGTGTGAATGCCACCTATTTGGTTTCTATATCATACTCCCACCATTCCTAAATATTTGTCTTTTTTAGAGATTTCAACAAGTGACCAGCTTTTTAGTCATCGTATATGTGACTTGTATCGTGCCATATTTTTTTCCATGCATTCCATTGGTCAACAATGTTTATACATTCATCTACTCTTCCTGTGCATCAGCCATTTAGTCGGTCATGGGAAAATCTGGAGTGAAAACAAGGTCTTCGAGCGGTCGATTACTGCTAGTCGATGCAGATTTCTTCTTTGATTCTGAGATAGCTCCTAAGAGGAGGATTCAGAGAGAGATGACCAGTCGTATTCCCCCCCCCCTTCTGAGGTTCATGCTCTAACTTGGCTGGGTTATATTGCTCATATCATGCATATGGTGTCTTGCATTGCCATGCCATATGCTTAGATTAGACATGCTTTGTGTGAATGCCTCCTGTTTGCTTTCTATATCAGATATGTGAATTATGCAATGCCATGTTTTTCAGCCAGTTATCATATATGTGAATTATGCACCTCCATGGAGCCAGGCATCATATATGTGAATTATCTCATGCCATGTTATTTCTTTCATTACGTACTCCATTTGTCGACAATCTGTGTATATTGAACTACTCTTCATGTGTATCAGCCATTTGAGCCGGTTATGGAAAAATCTGGAGTGAAAACAAGGTCTTGAGAAAGGGCAATGGTGCTGTTGAAGCATATATCTCGATGGTTATGAGGAGCTCCTCGGAGGAGGATTCAGAGACAGATGACCAGTCCTATATCCCACCTGAGGTGTATGCTCTAAGTTGCAATGTTTATATTTCTCATATAACGCATATGGTGTCTTGCATTGCTTAGTTTAGACATCATATGCACACTATTGAATTCTATCTGCTTAGTTTAGAGATCATACATGCGAGTGCCAGCTGCTTAGTATATGAATCAATTATGTCAATTATATCATGCCATCCTGTATACTTAGACAACATGTATGTGAATTATTTCATCCCAACCTATTTTAGAAATACATCATATAGTTTTGTCATGTCATCTTGTTTAGGTACTCATCATATGTTAAATTATGCCATTATATCCTGTTAAGTTATCCATCATATATCTAAAACTGTGTCATGCTATCCTGTTTAGTTAGGCATCATATATGTGAAATTGAGTCATGCTTTGTCCTGTTTGGTTAGACAACATATATGTGAATTACCACATCTGTCTATCATACAATGTGCCAGACGTTCAATTTCTTTTCTTGTTTATCAGCCATTTGAATTGGAGGGGGTGATGGCAGTATCTAAGGGAGCAAAAACCCGTTTTTCACAAAAGATAGTGCTACCCGTCGATGCAGATAGTACCATGGTAGTATTGGCCCACAAACTAGCCCCACCACACGTAATCGAGACTCTTCTAGATTGCACACTTGCACCGTTGGGCAGAGAACCAGCTACAACCCATCTAACTGCAACCCCAGCGGATAGTAACCCACTTATAGTTGAAAAAGCACCATGTCCACCATAGAGTACCCCCACACGAGCAGTTTGTAAAGCTACTGTAGTGCCCAAAGCACCAAGACCACCACAGCTAACTCAAACTCCACGTTTAAAGCAGAAGAGCAACTGTTCTCAGGTCAGATTTCGTAGCTATGGTCCATACTCCTTTGCTGTTGCATCACTGTATTTACTCATACCAACTACTTTTGAATTTGAAGGATCCAATTTAAACTCCAGTGGCGCAACAGGTATGTTTTAAACCTATTTCTTTAACTGGATTGCTGTTCTAACTTCTTGCTCTATGTTGATTTCAGTTTAAGTTGTATAAACAGTTATGTTCTCATGTGATGCACATTACAAGTGCTGCCCGGTGTTGTGTAGTTTCTCACACTTATATTACATCTATGCTGATGTGTCTTAAAAATATATGAGTTGAACTATGTCTCTATCTTGATTAGGGAACATAAACTAGAATGATATGGACAATACAGTGACCATAGTACATAGATATATGTTTGTTTCATGTTGTTATCCTGTCCACCTTACTACTGAACCGGTTTACCAAAATGAGTTTCGTATACTACAAGCTAAACCTGTGATGTGTCTGCTTGTTTCTCTTGTAGTATGCAAACAGAATATTGGAGAAGAGCACCCCACTATGCAATGGTAGAGAAAGTAATGCAGATAAGGTTCAAGATAGTGAGACAAGCCTGTTGGTCTCCAAGAAAGGTGATAAAGCGATCCGGTAGATAAAGGAGAAAACCCCACGATCCTGCGTTGATGTAGTGTTCGAGTTACTAGCCAATACCGCTGGCACAAGCTCTTGAACTTCGCTGCCTGAATCACTTGGCTTCTTGATCTCAGCTACAAGCTGAAAGGCATCGGTACCGTGATGCGGCAAGAAAATTTGAAGGGTGAGGAAGTCCCTCTGAAATTCAGATCGTACTTTCTTGTGCAACAATAGTTACTGGAGGATTTAAGCGCCAAACAAGAGAAAGTTAATAAGCTTGCTAAGCATCTTGCCGGCATTATGGGTACCTGTGATATTGTTTCTTGAACTCTTACAAGTGGTTTGATTACGGACTTGTTTTGCTTCTTGGCGTTTATATGCTGCTTTGTTCCCTATATTTGCCTTTGGTGGGGAACTTTGATGCCCGATGGATGTAATATGTGTAATAGCCATGATAGCCTAGCATAAGTTGCTTGCTTATTTATTTCCTTGTTGTCTTGTTTTTTGTTTGCTTGTAGTCGGTGCAGTTCTTTTTCCGGTTTGCTAGTGGCTGCAATAACCTATTTTTAAAAACTAGGCCACAATAACCATGGGCTAATATTTCTGTAGTGACCTTTGGGCCTCCTACGGGCCGTAGAAACAGTGGGCCTTCTACGGCCCGTAGAAACAGTAGGCCTTCTACGGGCCGTAGAAACAATGGGCCTTCTACGGGACGTAGAAACAATGGGCCTTCTACGGGCCGTAGAAACAATGGGCCTTCTACGGGCCGTATCGTCAATGGGCCTTATTCGGGCCGTATGATCGACACAAACATGGGCCAATAACAGGCCGCATTATGGCCGTAAACGGGCTAGAGTTGGAATCGTCCGTTCATGGGCCGACCATAACGAGCCATCGTTAATAGGCCGTATTTGATGACACTATGAAAACGGCACAACGTATTAACGGACCACAAACGGGCTGACTGTAACCACAGGCTGAATTTGGCCCACAAGCAGAAAATGACACTAACGAGCCGTAAGTAAACGAATGCTGGAAGAATATATGGGCTCTGAGAAGGCCGAAAGATAACATGGGCTGGAAACGGCCCAACGGAATAACGGGCCGTTAATGGGTATAAAGTGATACACTGTTCATCATGGGCCGTTAATGGGTGTAAAGTGATACACTATTCATTATGGGCCAGTTTCACCACGGGCCGTTAATAGGCCAAGAGTTACATAGGGCCTCATATGGGCCGAAAGACGGCATGGGCCATACATGGGCCAGAAGTGAAAACGGCCTGGAATCATATTGGATGGCCCAGATGACGCTATTGGGCCTAATTCGGATAGGGCGTAACGGGCCTAGGGTTAGCGGGCTGTAAATGGGCTATATGCGAACATGCCATTAACAGGCTTGCCATGGGCCGGCCCGCTACCTTTTGACCAAGTCAAACGGGCCGGCCTTTTCACAGGAATGGGCCTCTGTTGGGCCGTGCCACGTGTCGACGTATCATAGGCGACTTCTGTCCAATGAGTGGATGACATCTGTCCCAACGATGAGCCGACATATGTTTCCTCCAGCCAATGATGATTTTACATGTGCAAAATCCCCATTTGTCGGGGCTGTTAACGGGTTATCGGATCCAAAACCCGACCGATAGCTTAATGGCGTTCCATTACAGTGGATGCCACGCGGTCACCACCCTTGACGTAAAAGCACTTCAGGACGCGATTTATCGTCATGGAAGTGGACACTTCCGTGATGATAATTTTGGTAATGTCATGGAACACTTCTCTGACGGACCGGTATGACTATATTGATTCTGTCATAAAATTTTTCATGGATGTACATCCATGAAAAAAAACGCGACCTACTGTGACAAACACGTATCATCACGGAAGTGTATTTTTTTGTAGTGGGAGGTGAAGATTTATATATGGGAAGTCATCATATGGTCACCGGAAATATTCGGGGGTATACCGGTATGTACCGGGACCACCGGAGGGGTTCCGGGGGTCCACCGGGAGGGTCCACCTGCCCCGGAGGGCCTTATGGGAAGTAGGTGGAAGGGAACCAGCCCCTAAGAGTCTTGATGACCCAATAGTGTAGGGGATCTATCGTAGTCCTTTCAATAAGTAAGAGTGTCGAACCCAACGAGGAACAGAAGGAAATGATATGCGGTTTTCAAAGAAGGTTTTACGCAAGCACTGAAATTGTAGGTGATAGATAGTTTTGTGATAAGATAAATAGTAACGAGTAACAAGTAAACAAAGTAAATAAAGTGCAGCAAGGTGGCTCAATCCCTTATGTAGCAAAGGATAAGCCTGGACAATTTCTAATAATGAGAAAGGAGCTCCCGAGGACACATGGGAATTATCGTCAAGCTAGTTTTCATCACGCTCATATGATTCGCGTTCGGTAATTTGATAATTTGATATGTGGGTGGACCAATGCTTGGGTACTGTCGTGGAAATATCACGTCAGATGTCCTCGTGAAAGGACTTAGTCGTGGAGCCATCACGACGAGTTAGCTTAAAGGGCTTAAACCGGACAAAGGACACGAGGGTTTTTATACTAGTTTGGCCCCTTCGATGAAGGTAAAGGCCTACGTCTAGTTGTGATGGGATTATTGGGGTCTCGATAACGAGGGAGCTAAAGAAGCTATGCCTGGCTCTCGAGTTGTTGTGTTTTTGTCCCTGAACCGCCGCCGGGTCGTCCCCTTATATACACGGGTTGACGCCCGGCCGGTCTACAGAGTTCCGAGGCCGGCTCATACAAGTGTCCGCCTCAGTCTCTCCTTTCCTATCTTACAATACAAGTTATATGATTATGGCGGTTTACCACTATGGGCCCTAATCCGCCTTTGGGCTCCGGGCCTCTAAGCTTCATCAGTAAAGCGCCATCTTCTGGGTCTTCGTGGGCTTCCATATAGTTGAGGTGAACCGGCCCCTCCTGGGCGGTTTACACTCAGTAGTTATATCCCCAACATTAGTTCCCAGATTGATTTGAACCTGTTCATGTCAATCTTCAGTACTTAGAAAAATCCTGTGAACATCTTCCTTCATTTCTCGTAAACCGCCATGATGTCTTCTTTTATAAACTTTGTTAAACCGTCGTGACGTCATCCTCTGGACACAGCAACGGATCTCATGATGTCATCTCTGTAAAAAACGATTAAAAAGATTCCCTTCATTAATGGTATCCTGAAAATCGAGGTGACAGCTGCGCCCCTTGCCGTTTTGGACTCCTCGATTCTCGCTCCTGTCACTTATCTTCTAGCCCCGTTATAAATAAGCCCGAAGGGTCTTTCCATTTTCTCCACTTTCTTCTTGTCTTCCTCCTCGTGACCCGAAGAGCCCAAGCACCGCCGCCGCCGTCGACCTTCGAATCTGCACCGACCAAGGCCGCTGCATCACCCTGTTCGTACCAGAAACCCTGCAACACTCCTCCGTCGCTGAGTGACCCTGGTAAGTTCTCTTTCCTGTAACCCTAGATCTCCATTAGGGCTTTGAGTTCATCTGTGTTCATCGCCGTTCATCACTGCTTCTCCGCCCTTCTCTTAGCCTTTTTATTGAGTTGATATACACCTGATAGCTTTGATCTGCGGCTGGATCCATAGTTTTAGTTCACCATACCATAGTGTCTTGCTGTTCCTGGATAGACTCCATCTGGATCTTCTTTGTTCCTCTTAGCGCCATTGTAGGGCTCAGGAAATTTATCTTTATTTAACCATGGTAGATCCAAAATTATACTGCCATATTGTGAAACATGTTTCTGTAAACACTTAGTAGATTTTCAGCTCCGGCTCTTCCACCTAAGGGTGGTTTAACTTTAGTAGTTGATAATCCGACATATACCATTAGCCCTCACTTAAACCGCCATCTTGATTTGAATGGTAATTTCCGGTTTATCTCACATGTATGCTTTAATCAGATTCCCGGTTTAACACTGATTAGTGCACTTGAACCGTCAATCATAAACCGGCCTTCATTTTTCCTTACAGTTTGCTTTCCAAGATGACCAAACAATTTTCTGCTTGCAACTGGGTTCCGTCCCGGATCACGGAAACACAAATCAATTGATATGTTACCACTGGCGCTTTAGCCTCAAAAAGGGTCCTTCGTTGGCGAGTCTGGTGCCCTGAGTGCCCTCCTGAACCTCAAGATAGAGAGGTGATTGTATTTATGCAACACTTGGACCGGGGATTCAGCCCGCCCGGATCAAAAAAATTCCGGGATGTCCTTGCAAGCTTTCAACTTCATCCACAAGATATTGGACCGAATTCCGTGTCCAATATATGCAATTTTCAAGTGTTCTGTGAAGTCTACTGTCGGTGTCAAAACCGGCGGATGTCGGGTAGGGGGTCCCGAACTGTGCGTCTAGGCGGATGGTAACAGGAGACAAGGGACACGATGTTTTTACCCAGGTTCGGGCCCTCTCGATGGAGGTAATACCCTACTCCTGCTTGATTAATATTGATGATATGGGTAGTACAAGAGTAGATCTACCACGAGATCAAGGAGGCTAAACCCTAGAAGCTAGCCTATGGTATGATTGTTGTTCGTCCCACGGACTAAAACCCTCCAGCTTTATATAGACACCGGATAGGTTAGGGTTACATGAGTCGGTTACAATGGTAGGAGATCTACATATCCGTATCGCCAAGCTTGCCTTCCACGCCAAGTCCCATCCGGACAAGGGACGAAGTCTTCAATCTTGTATCTTCATAGTCTTGGAGTCCGGCCGTGATGATAGTTCGGCTATACAGGACTCCCTCAGTAGCCCCTGAACCAGGCTTCAATGACGACGAGTCTGGCGTGCATATTGTCTTCGGCATTGCAAGGCGGGTTCCTCCTCCGAATACTTCATAGAAGGTTTTAAACACCAGGATAGTGCCCGGCTCTGCAAAACAAGTTCCACATACCACCGTAGAGAGAATAATTTTTGCACAGGTCTGCTGACGTATTCCGCGGCGTGACATCACACCACGGCCAGGCCTTTATATGAATCGTTTTTTACCATTCCACCTTAGCGCGTTTAGCGAGGCGGTTTTCTTGGCATGTCTTATCAAAGCATAGATCGTGCCACTTATTCCGGGATTCTCATCAATACGGACGTGGGTAACCCATCCGCGTCATTGATTACGGCGCTTGGGAGATAAGCGAGTTTTACCAGGCTGGTGGGGGACGCATAGCTTCGTCCGTCCATATAAGGGGATAAGGATCTACCTTTTCACCTACGCCTTCTTCCTCCTTTGCTCATCCATTTTCGCTTTTCGAGCTCCAGCGCCCAAGTCCGCACATCCCACCTCAACCTTCTCCAACCATGTCCGGAGAGGGAGGCAGGTGGATGGCCTCCTCCATCATGGAGGGGCACATCACAAGACTGCGGGAGGCCAGATACTTGTCCGGCGACATCGCGTGTCGGCTACCCGACGAGGGGCAGCTGATCCCCACCCCCAGGCCCCATGAGAGGGTGGTGTTCCTCACCCACTTCCTCCGCGGACTAGGTTTTCCACTTCGCCCATTTGTCCGGGGGCTCATGTTCTACTATGGCCTGGATTTCCACGATCTGGCCCCGAATTTCATCCTCAATATCTCGGCGTTTATCGTCAGGTGTGCGAAACCTTCCTCTGCATCCAACCCCACTTCGGTTTATGGTTGAAGACCTTTAGCATCAAGCCGAAGATAGTGGGCGGCCGACAGGCGGAGTGCGGAGGCGCTATGGTGGGCAGGATGCCCAATGTCCTTTGGCTCGAGGGCTCCTTCGTGGAGACAATAAAGGGGTGGCAATCGGGGTGGTTCTACATCACCGAGCCGCGTGACTCCAACTGGGCGGTGGCCCCCGAATTCAGATCTGGATCCCCCACACGGCCCACATCATGGAAAGAGACGGGCCTGAAGTGGGGTGATTCGGAAGAGCTGACCGGACTCCAAACCACTGTCCGAAACCTGGTGGACAAGAAGCTCAAGCTTGTCCACGTAGTCCAGGTCATGCTCATCCGCCGGATTCTCCCATGCCAGGAACGGGCCTTTAATTTGTGGGAGTTTGATCCGCACAGATCAACCTTGAGCTGGCTCTTCGACAAGACGCACGAAGATGCACGGAAGGTGCTATTCAAGGGCGCTGAAGCCCCGCATCCGCTAACAAAGATCGCGGATACAGCTCGCAGCGTCAAGCCAGCGAGGTAAGTTATTTTACCCTTTACGGGACTCTTTTTTTATAGATTCACTCTATGTGGGATCTAAAACTCCCTAATCTTTGACAGGACTGGCTGAAGACGTCCGGACAGATTAACTGTCCGGCTCCTTTGCCGGAAGACCCAGCGGACGCCCGATTGACGAGGCTGCTGGCTCCGGTACCCCATGTGGTGCCGGAGAAGAAGGCCAAGAAGGAGCCAACGAGAACTCGAAGGAGCTCCCGACGCTAGGTGCTGTTAGATTCTGAAGCAGAATCTTCTCCTGAGAACGAGGAGGAGGAAATAGAAGCCTCTCCCCCAGCGGGGGAGGAGAGGAAAAGGAAGGCCGCCCCAACTGGGGAGGCCGGAGGGTCTAAGAAGGGAAGGACCCTTCCTCCAGACTTCTCCACCAACGTCGACGACGAGGAGGAGGAGTGGCCAACGAGGGCCAAGACCCTGGCGAGATCGTAAGTGTCCGGATACCCATGGCTTTTTTATTATTGCATAGTGTTCTCTAATGCCGAACAATCATGAAGCCCGCCCAAGGGCGAGTTTGCCGCTTTCGTCGGCGGGTCCACAGGTTAAATCGGAAATGGAGAGTACTTCACTTCCGGCCGCCTCCTCGCCTCACGCTGCAGACGACGCCGAGGTGGGGCCCCAAGGGGCCTGGTCAAGAGGAGGTGGCGCAGGAGGCGCCGCAAGGCGACCTCCCGGACTCGAGCGTGGGGCGAGACCCCGAGGCTCTAAGCCCGACCCTTGTCCGGACTTCATAACGGAACCTTCATGGCTCCAAAGTCTGCAAGCGGCCCTTCGTAAGAAGGTAAGACGCCGTGTCCTCCGTCCCAACCGGAGGCACCGGATAACTTCATCGAGGCGCTTAACAGCGCCTCCATTGAGGAGGAGCACCGCCTGTTATGAGTGCGGTAATCCGGAACGATTCAGTCCGCCAAGAGCGGGCTGACCAAGCCTGTATCAGCATTCTAACAGGCTTTGAGGTAAGTTTAGAATATGTAAAAATATAACCACATAGACAGTAGTTCTCGATGCTTAGTTCGGTGTTCGGAAAGAAAAGCCGGACTAAGGATCTAAAAACATATACGCAGGAGTCTAACATAAGTATGTCAATATGGGAATGCAGGCTACGCTGCTGACCTCTGCCGCACTGACTGCGGAGGTCGATGCATTGAAGCAAAGCCTCGAGCGGTCCGAGAAGGAGCTCGGCCTTGCCAAGAAGTAGCTCGAGGACAAGGAAGGTAAATAATACCTTATTAAAGAAATACCTTATAGAAAGGTTTCGGTTGCAAAAAATAACAGGAATAACATGGGTACTGCAGGGGCCACGAACGAGGTGGCGACCCTGAAGGAAGCGGTGTCCGTGGCCGAAAACAAAGCGGCCGCGGAGCGCACCGAGCAAGAGAAGGGGGAGGCGCAGCTGGCGGAGGTGCAGCAAGAGCTCCAGGCTCTCGTGAAAAAACACGAGGGTTTGGAGCGTGACTCGAAGACCCGAGAGTCCGAGCTTGCCTTGGCTCTTGAGAGTGCCAAAGCTGCTAAGGCCGAGGCCCAAAAAGCCCTCCAAGAAATTGAATCATTAAAGAAGATAGCGACGGGTAAGGCATTCTTTATGCAAAGCAAGCATGTGAAAGTGAATTACCTATTACTTACCCGGATTCGTAGCTCTCCAGAGCATTCGCAAATCTGCCCGTAGTGTGTCTGATGCTGCCGCATTCTACCGCGCCAAGGTGGGAGCTCAACGGAGAAGGTGTTCTGGTCTCAATATGCTGAGGCCGGACATCCGGTGCCCCTAAGCGACCAGCTGAAGCAGCTGGTCGAGCTCCACAAGGTCGCCGAACAGGCCATGAAGGGCCTCATAGTTCGGTTGTGGCCATTGGAAGCCATGGTTGGGAGCTACTTTGGCTAGTGCGGCGGCTGGTGGACGCCTGTCCACGGATTGAAGTCATCAAGCGCTCCGTTTGCATTGAAGGTGTCCGTCGGGCCCTTGCCCGTGCTAAAGTGCACTGGGGCAAGCTGGATGCGGAGAAGCTTGTGACGGACGGGCCACCTAAGGGCAAGGAGCATCGCACGCCCGTAATGTACTATGAGGGCCTCCTCATGGGTGCCCGCCGTTTAGCTGATGAGTGCTTCAAAGATGTAATTTTGAATAGACTCGCATTTGTTATCACAGACGCTGAAAACTTGTTCATATGCGCTAAGTAACGCTTGTTAATTTAAAATATTACCTTCATGCGGCCGTTTATCAAATTTGAGAGATGGCAAGTCGTTGGCTTCAGCCCCATGCCACGAAAGTCTTTGGGGTGTTCGGGATAAACTTGAGCACTCTTGTTCCCATTGTTGGGTCCATCTAGGAGGCGCTCAACGCAACGAACAAGGCAACCGGACTTATAATGCTTGAACACTCTCACTTAGCCATAGAATTCTATAATTTTAAATTTCACAAAGCCCTAGTATTCGGAAGACCGAGTTCGGGCGCTATCCACGCCTTTGGCGGACAATTCGGTTCCTCGCTCTAAGCGAAATATGTCTTTAGGGACCGAAAAAACCTCTCGAACAGCGATCGGCTCTCGCCCTATCATGACGGTCAGTTTTAGCTCTCTCCATCGAGGTGCTCGACCCAGCTCAAGCTGGGGCACAATCGCGATGGTTCTCCGGTGCTACCTTAGCCGATATAACGGAACGTAAGGTACCAAAACACGGAGCCGCAAACCCAACTATTGACCCAAGACATGATTCGAGCCGATTCATATAATGCTATAAGTTCGGGTGCCACACTTGTGGAAGTGTTCGGACTTATCACACCATAATTTTGGGGTACTTAAGCCCCTGGTGTATTGGCCGTACCAAAGTGTATGCAGTGCGACATGTCATGAAATGAACATATATATAGATAAAGAAAGGAGTGCAATAATAGGCAAAAGCTATGTATTGTTTATTCAAAAAGGTACTGCAACGAAGGCGTAACGATACAAATAGTGCGATAAGCAAGGGATGGGACTATCTAACATGTCCCCCTCGAGGGTAAGCTCATGGATGGTATGTAAAACAGGTATAATGCTCGTAATAGAGACCACCTGAACACTCGACGTGGCTTTCTGCTTCCCTGGCTGTTGCATTGTGAGTTCGGCGATTCTAGTGCCAGACAGGACTTCTGGAAACGGAGTCCTGAAAGTAAGAAAAAGGAAGAAAAAAGAAAAAAGAAAAAGAATGACACAATCGGGAGCCCCTGTTGCGCTTGAGCCGCACTCCGGGCGTGCCGTGGTCGTGCCCCTCCCCTTATGCCCATGGTATCTCCAAAGCGTAGTTATGTACGCGTAGTACTGGCTTCGCAATTTCGCGAGGGCTGGGGTTGGGGACGGATTGCTACGCGTGCTTTAATCGTGCCAGGCGGTCTTGTTGTATGTTACTCCGGGCGCTGCTGATGTTGTCCGGACGCTTAGTGGCGGACTCAAGAATTGCTGTGAGAGGCTGCTTTGCACCTCCGCGCGAGGGCCGTGTGCTCCTCCGTTCGGAGAGAGCGTTCGGTGTTTCCATTGACCATGATTACTCCTCAAGGGCCTGGCATCTTGACCTTGAAGTATGCGTAGTGCGGCACCGCATTGAACTTTGCAAATGCGGTTCGTCCGAGCAGTGCTGATAGCCGCTGCGGAACGGGACGATGTCGGAGATTAACTCTTCGCTTCGGAAGTTATCCGGGGATCCGAAGACCACTTCGAGTGTAACTGAGCCCGTACGATTGGCCTCTACACCCGGTATGACGCCTTTAAAGGTCGTCTTTGTAGGTTTAATCCTTGAGGGGTCTATGCCCATTTTGCGCACTGTATCCTGATAAAGCAGGTTCAGGCTGCTACCGACGTTCATCAGGACTCTGGTGAGGTGAAATCCGTCAATAATTGGGTCAAGAACCAATGCGGCAAAACCACTGTGACGGATGCTAGTGGGGTGGTCCCTTCGATCGAAGGTGATCGGGCAGGAAGACCATGGGTTGAACTTCGGGGCGACTGGCTCTATTGCATATACGTCCCTTAGTGCACGCATCCGCTCCCTTTTGGGTATATGGGTTGCGTATATCATGTTCAGCGTCCGCACTTGTGTGGGAAAACCCTTCTGTCCTCTATTGTTCGGGCGGCCGGGCTCTTCCTCGTCATCGCTGTGCAGCCCCTTGTCGTTGAGTTCGTCACTTGACTTGCCTGCTTGCTTGAACACCCAACAATCCCTGTTGATGTGATTGGCTGGTTTTTCGGTGGTGCCATGTATCTGGCACAAGCGATCGAGTATTCGGTCCAAGTTGGGCCGGGCCTGGTATTTCTTTTGAATGGCTTCTTCCGCTGACTGGGTTTAGAGCCTCTGAATCCGGCATTGACGGCCGTATCTTCAGCATTATTGCCGTTAATGTGGCGCTTGTTCTTGTTGCGACGCGACCTGCCATTGCTATCCTTGGTATCCGAACTATCAGGGTGTTTAGCCAAGTTGTTGCTTCGAGCTAGCCAGCTGTCCTCTCCCGCACAAAAGCGGGTCATGAGTGTTGTGAGGGCTGCCATGGATTTCGGCTTTTCCTGTCCTAGGTGCCGGGCAAGCCATTCGTCGCGGATGTTATGCTTGAAGGCTGCAAGGGCCTCTGCATCCGGATAGTCAACGATTTGATTTTTCTCTGTTAGGAACCGTGTCCAGAATTGTCTGGCCGATTCTTCTGGCTGCTGAATTATATGGCTGAGGTCATCGACGTCTGGTCGCACATATGTGCCCGGAAGTTATCAAGGAATGCGGCTTCTAGGTCCTCCCAACAACCAATTGATTCTGGCGGCAAGCTGTTGAGCCAATGCCGAGCTGGTCCTTTAAGCTTGAGTGGGAGGTATTTGATGGCATGTAGATCATCGGTCACGGGCCATGTGGATATGGAGAAGATAGTCCTCGATCCGCACCGCAGGATCTGTGATACCATCGTATGATTCGATGTTTACGGGTTTGAAGCCCTCGGGATTTGATGATACATTACTTCATCCGTGAAGCATAGTGGGTGTCGGCGCCTCAGATTGGGCTATATCACGACGTAGCTCATATGAGCTTTGTTCATCGTGGATCGGCCCGGCCGGGTTTCTGTATCCGTGACGGTAATCACCCCGAGTCGTTACGCCCACGCGATCCGTAGATCGATCTTGTATGTTTTGCCTTATCCTCCAATATATCTCGCAAGTCCGGCGTATTTTCCCGTGCCTTGGTACTTTTTGAGTGGCGTCGGGGTGTGGCTTGAGCGGAGGGCCGAGAGGCTTCTCTTCGTCAGCGCCACGGGTGGCCGGTCTGCCATGTCGTCTTGTTGGTGACTTGGGTGCTTCCTCCTCCGATCGAGGCAACAGCCTGCATTTGGGGTAGCTTTTGGAGGCGTTCGAGTTCATACTCTTCGCTGCAAGGACTACAGTCCATCCGTCAGCTAGCAGGTCTTAGTCAGCTCTAAGCTGTTGCTGCTTTCTTGAGGCTGCTTGCCGTGGCTATAAGCCTGCGTTTGAAACGCCTCCTGTTCGGGCGGGTTCCTGTGCATGACAAATTCGTCGTCGTCGAGGCTTGCCTCTTCTTCGGAGGGGGGCGCATAATTATCGTCCTCTACCTCTCTTTCTGCCGCACTGTCGTGTGGACTTGCTTCTCCCTCCTCCTGCGCTGAGTCCTGCTGGAGGGGGTTGTCTTCGGCACTATCCGGGGTGTTATTATCTCCCATGCCGGAATCACCGTTTTTGCTGTGGCGGGATTTAGAGCGGCGCCGCTGATGTCGGCGCTTCGGTTGCTTCTTGGAGGGGTCATCCTCCGTTGTTCCATCGTCGTTCCCATCTTTTGGGATGTCCACCATGTATATGTCGTATGACGAGGTGGCCTTCGGTGCCCTCGTAGGCGCTGGGTCTTGGTCGCCTCCGCATCGTCGTCCATACCGTCGATGTCTTCGGAGTCGAAGTCGAGCATGTCGGTTAAATCATCGACAGTGGCTACAAAGTGGGTGGTGGGTGGGCGTTGAATTTCTTCGTCGTCCGTATCCCAACCTTCCTGTTCGTAGCCCGGCCAGGGCTCTCCGGATAAAGAGAGAAACTTTAGTGAATTCAGGATGTCGCCAAAGGGCGAGTGCTGAAAGATGTCCTCAGCAGTGAACTCCATGACCGGCGCCAAATCGGATTCGATTGGCAGGGGCGCGGGGGGTTCGGAGTCCGGCACCCTGGAGTCAAGGTCTTCGCAAAGGACAAGGATGGAGTTTGGCTCAATCGCCGTAGAGATCGTAGCCCCCGAGGCGGTGTCCAACCACTCGTCCTCGATCGGGGAATCCGGCTCCGGATTAAGGGTCGGAGCGGATGCTGGTGCGGCCTCCAGGGCACTGTTCGGCTGCAGAGCTAGATCATACCCATCGAGATAGTGCGGCACGCTCGGCTATGGCTCGAATCCGTCGAAGATCAACTCTCCGCGGACATCGGCCGTATAGTTCAAACTTCCAAATCTGACCTGATGGCCAGGGGCGTAGCTTTCGATCTGCTCCAGATGGCTGTTAATTGCCCGCAGCAAAGCCGCCGAATTCGAAGATCTGTCCGGGAGAAAAGTCTCACCCTGGACCGCGTCGTTGTTGATGATCGAAGGAGCCATCGGGCCTATCGGTGACGCATACGAGGAACTCTCAATGAAAGCACCAATGTCGGTGTCAAACCGGCGGATCTCGGGTAGGGGGTCCCGAATCGTGCGTCTAGGCGGATGGTAACAGGAGACAAGGGACACGATGTTTTTACCTGTGTTCGGGCCCTCTCGATGGAGGTAATACCCTACTCCTGCTTGATTAATATTGATGATATGGGTAGTACAAGAGTAGATCTACCACGAGATCAAGGAGGCTAAACCCTAGAAGCTAGCCTATGGTATGATTGTTGTTCGCCCCACGGACTAAAACCCTCCGGTTTATATAGACACCGGATAGGTTAGGGTTACACAGAGTCGGTTACAATGGTAGGAGATCTACATATCCGTATCGCCAAGCTTGCCTTCCACGCCAAGGAAAGTCCCATCCGGACACGGGACGAAGTCTTCAATCTTGTATCTTCGTAGTCTTGGAGTCCGGTCGTGATGATAGTTCGGCTATCCGGACACCCCCTAGTCCAGGACTCCATCTATGGAGCTTTTTCGGGATTTTTTCCATTTAAACCGCCGCACGGAGTTCTCTGATGGTCCCAACACGGAACTTTGTGGGGTATCAATCCAGAAGAGGAAAGAAGTTGATTTCCCTCATGCAAAACACCACAGCCATCCCAAAGATTGGAACCGAACTTGGTTTTATTGCCAGAACACTGCCCCTGCTGGAGAAAATCCTTTGCCGGGTTATCGTCCTCACCGGCTTAGCAATGTCCACCCGTTACCTCAACGCTTAACTTCCCAAGAACGGCAAACTTATGCACCTCAACTCGCCAAGCTTCGGGCTCTCCTGGCCAACGGTTTGACTGGTATTGATCTCGTCCGCTACTGGGTTTCTTGGGGTATTCTGCCTTTAAGTCGCCGCCCCGGATTAATGCATGAATATACTGGCAACGTCAAGGATCCTCAATGATATCATGAAATAGTAATGACAGACATTGAAGTTACTGAATCTGTGAAAAATATGCTTGACGAACCGATCGTCGCATGCATCAAATCGGGTTGCCACCTTTTTGCGCCTCCAACAAACAGCCAGTGGTAAAGTTTAACTTAATGCTTACTGATTCGCCTCCGCTTTAATAATGTGATAACACTCCTTTGCTTTAATTTCACAGGCCAATAGTTCCTTCTAGAAGCGGAATAAACTGGTTAGGGCTCCTCGTGCGAAGAGTAAGGTCACAAAGAAAGCTGCCAAGAAGAAAACCGCCGAGTCTTCTGGTCCGCCAGAAGATATTGACTAATCGGATCCAGAGGTAGAACTTGACTCGCTTGGTTCCTTTTTCATACACCTTATTGACAATGACTATTCCCAAGATGATGCGGAGGCCAGCCGTGCGGACCATTTTGAGGTAATCTCTCTTTCCTCCGCTTCAGATCTTGTGCCAGTTCAAAGATTTCACCGTGCAGTTTGGAAAGTAAAATACTCTCACCCTCTTGCTTATTTGGATCCAAAATTTTCTTTGAAGACACAACAAACTGAAGAGCGTCGCACAACCCGGCATAGTGGCCAGCAAATCACCTCTTCCGGTTTACCGGATACACCAACCCTGAAACATCGTCCAGAGGTTACTTGTTCTCCCGAAAAACTTTATCCTTTGAAGGGTTTCTTCCGATACCCACTTAATCCGTCTGATACGAATTACCAGGTGTCTTCTAATTCGTCTGGCGGTTCATCAACCACTCATCTGCCTTCCCTTAAAACCGTCCCTGGGTAAGTATATTGGCCTTCATATTTTTCTTTCATAGTTCGGTTTACCGTGCTAATATTTGTTTCGATGTCACAGTGCAAAAGCTCGTATGATCAAGAAGGCAAAAACCAGTGCCCCTATCGGTGAATTTGAACCGGAGAAAGCTCCTGAGGGTATAAGTAGAAATACTGACGTTATTGATGATTCCACCCCACAAGGCGAGAACACAGAAGCTAATCTGACGGAAGCTGACCTAGCCACTCATATTGATCCGTCGAGCCCTCATGCTACTCCTCCAAGCCCGGCTGCTGATCCGCCGAGCCCGGCTGCTAATCCGCCAAGTCCAGCCAGGGGTACCGTCAATCCGCCAAGTCCACCAAGAGGTGATGATGATGTGGTTATTACTGGCACAACTCATACTAGTCATGGTAATCTGGTTGTTTTGGCCAAACATACTGCCAAAGAGGAATTCACTGCTATGGGCAAGGGGAAAGGGAAGACTGATTTATCCAATTTCATCAACCTTAGCGCCGAGGAACTTCATTCCGGGTTTTTAAACCGCATGTACACCAGCCGTGACTTTGAAGCCGGTTTGCTGAACCTGATGAAGGAGTGTTATGAGGTACTCTTCATGAATACTTTGAAAATTTACTCCATTCTGTATATCATTTCCATTGTAGCCCCCAAGGGCCGGGTTATCTCTTGAAGATAAACCGGGACTTCGATATAAAGAACATTTCATCTGAGTAGCCCCCAAGGGCCGGTTTGTCTACTTGAAGACAAACTGGGACTGACTGTCTTTGTTAATTGCCTTTACTTATAACTGATCAATTGTGCATTAGCCCCCAAGTGCCAAGCTTAATACCTGGATTGAGCCTTGGGACTTGAAAAAAATTCTCACTTTAAAAAGCAATCCACATTAGCCCCCAAGTGCCGAGTGCATAACTTGTTATGTGCTGGGGACTTTAACAATTTCATCCTCTGACTTTTGCAGACTGAGAAGACTATCAAAGAATCACAAATCGCTGACCTTCAAGAGAACATCAAGTCCCAGCAAGAAGAGACCTCTAAAGCCAAAGAGGGGTTAAAGGATGTTTTGACAACCATGGAGCAATTGAAGGATGGCTTCAAAAATGAACGCGCCAACTGGGAAACAGAGAAAGCTGCCTTGTTGAAGTAGGCTGAAGATGCCGAAGCAGCTCTTAAACCGGTAACGGAAGAGCTGGCAGGGCTAAAACATCAAGTGGATGCTATGACTTCTGCAGTCTTTGGTAAGTACTTTGTCATAGCCGGTTTGAAAATATCTTGAACTCTGCCGGTTTAACATTGAATTCTTAAACCGTTACAGGTAACCGCATTACTCAGCTGGGCACAGATATGCAGATGAAACTGAAGGCAGCATACACTTTGATTGAACAATTATACACCGGTGCCCAGTGGGTTATCTGTGCAGTCTCATACAACAAACCGGCACCAACATTGATCAAGGACACACTGGCAAGAATATCCATGACACCGGCTCAGATAGAGGAGGTGCCCAATGGGTTATCTGCTGCCAGGGCTGGCGCTTAATTTACTGGCAATGACTCGGGCCAAAGCATGGATATCTGACTTGGATCCAGTTGGTATCGCCAAAGGATTTCCAGATGAACAAGCAGACGGGTCAGCATTCGACAATGAAGCCCACAAAGCTCTGACAAAGGAGATGCGGCCACTATCAAGTCAACTGGCTGCCGAGGCTAACTTGACTGTTCATCGATCCTTTTACGCCCTTGATGTTGATACGACTGTGACAGAAGCGCAAAACCTTATCCCGCCAATCCGTAAGCACACTTACGCCCCTGATGTTGACCCGTCCAACTGATAAGTGAAGAAGCTGTATTTCAGGCTCTAACTCGGATTGACTGGACCACCATTGACTTCCAGCCTCTGGGTGGAGAGGAGGAGGTTGAACCGGCGCCGAAAGATCCATCAACTTCACGGCGTCCTGGCAATGAGTCGTAATCCGGCATTCGAGTTACTTTAACAGACTTTGTCGTGGTTAAAACAAGCAGCATTTTGGGCCTCAAAGCGCCTTGTAATAGGCTAGTGCAAGTACTTTAATCTTCAGTACTGATACACAACTTTTGGTCGATCCATCATGATATTTGTTGTGCTTGGTTACACTTTGATAATTTTCATGCGATTCTGATATCTGCATAAAAAGAATTGTCCTGGCAGTTTACCGTTGGACGGGTCATAATGCCCAAGATAAAGCCTGATTAATAATCAAACTTGAATAAATATGAGATAATTCATACCTGTGATATGACATCACGTAGTTGGTTTACCAACTTTGATTGTAGTAAGGGTGAAGACCCAAATCTTGAGTTTTTATAACTCTCACCATATAATGATGGCGTGTAATAAGTCATGCCGGGTTACGATGAACACCAGATGATCAAAAACTAGCGACATGTAGTCAAAGCTAGGCCGGGTTAACAAACTCCGGTTTGATAATAAGGTCTGACAACTTGTAGTTGAAAACCAAGCCGAGTTAACAAAGATCGGATTAATATGATGACTGAAAAACCAGACCAGATCAAAAGATACCGGTTCAACATAAAATTCAAAAATAGAACTGACAAAGGCAAATAAAACCGTGTAGTCGAGGCTTTTCGAGGGCTGCCAGGCCCAAATTCGAGGCTTTTCGTGCTTGCCGCTGTATACTGAGTTAAACCATTTGACAAAGCCTTTTAAGATGGGCCTCCAACTAACCAATCATCGCTTTTAACTTTGACAAGTTCAGGGTCTCAATGAGAGTAACTGTCAAACGTTTGGCGGGTCATGCCAGGATTACCTAGATAGGAGTGGCTTACTTGATGAAGGCAGGTTAACCCAGGGTTTTAGGTGAATACACCAGGCTTCCAAGCCGTGGGTCGATACCCAGCTACAAGGGTCCTTTCAAACTCTATGTTACTTTACACAAAGAGCCCCCAAGTAACTTGATGAGCTGTGCTCATTGGGTGCCTATGTTTGAGCTGTGCATAGCATCCAGACTCTCTTTGGCCCCTTGGGTGTGAAGCTCCCAAGCTGTATTGTGGCATGATAGCCGGTTTAACAGGTAGTACTCCGCTTTATCAGCTGAAGCCCCCATGTAACTCAAAAGATATTTGAGAAAAAACAGTAGAGGCCCTGGTTATAGCAAGGATGCTGGTCTATTTTATTGATCATAATATATACATTGTCGAAATATGTACATAAGAGTAGCCTATGGCTCAAGTATCGTAAGGCCGAAGGAGAGCTATGTTCCACGGCCACCGGGTCTCCTCCTCAGAACTGTGTGAGTTGTCTCGAACGTCAATGAGGTAGTATGATCCGTTGTGCAGATTTTTGCTGGCCACAAAGGGTCCTTCCCAAGGTGGGGATAACTTGTGCATATCGGACTGGTCCTGGATGAGCCGGAGCACTAAGTCGCCTTCTTGAAAGGTTCTTGTCTTAACCCGGCGGCTGTGATAACGCCGCAGGTCTTGCTGATAAACCACCGAACGAGCCAAAGCCATATCCCGGTTTTCATCTAACAGGTCCAACGCCTCCTGGCATGCTTGCTCATTGTCCGCTTCAACATAATTCGCAACCCGGGGCGAATCATGACGAATATCACTTGGGAGGACCGCCTCTGCGCCGTACACCATGAAGAAAGGTGTGTAACCCGTCGATCTATTGGGGTGGTGTTGATGCTCCATAACACAGAAGGCAATTCTTCCACCCAACAACCCGGCGTCCGCTTTATAGGAACCATGAGCCGGGGCTTGATACCCTTCAAGATTTCTTGATTGGCTCTCTCAGCTTTACCATTGGACTGGGGGTGCGCCACCGATGCTAAGTCAAGCCGGATGTGCTCTCTCTGACAGAAGTCCTCCATCTCACCTTTAGAAAGGTTTGTACCATTATCCGTGATGATGCTGTGTGGAAAGCCAAAGCGGAAGATAATCTTTTTGACAAATTGAACCGTCGTAGCCTCATCACACTTGCTGACAGGCTCCGCTTCAACCCACTTTGTGAATTTGTCAACCGCCACCAACAGGTGGGTCTTCTTATCCTTGGAGCGCTTAAAGGGCCCCACCATATCAAGCCCCCACGTGGCAAATGGCCAAGTGATAGGAATCATCCTTAACTCTTGAGCCGAAACGTGAGCTCGGCGTGAAAACTTTTGACAAGCGTCACACCGCTTTACCAGATCCTCCGCAACAGCATGAGCTGTCAACCAGTAGAACCCATGACGAAAAGCTTTAGCAACCAGGGACTTTGAACTGGCATGATGACCACAATCCCCTTCATGAATTTCCCGTAGGATCTCTTGGCCTTCTTCTGGATAAATACAACGCTGAAATACGCCTGAAACGCTGCAGCTGTGTAACTCGCCATTGTGAATAACCATGGACTTGGATCACCGGACTATCTGTCGGGCCAGGACTTCATCATCTGGTAACTCGCCCCGGTTCATATACGCCAGATATGGAACCGTCCAATCCGGTACAACATGTAAAGCGGCCACCAATTGGGCCTCTGGATCAGGAACAGCTAAATCTTCCTCTGTAGGCAACTTAACAGACGGCTTATGCAAGATATCTAAAAAGGTATTGGCGGGTACCGGTTTACGCTGAGATCCCAGCCGGCTTAAAGCGTCTGTCGCTTCGTTTTTGTGCCGATCAATATGCTCAACCTGATACCCTTTGAAGTGACCTGCCACAATATCCACCTCGCGTCTGTAAACCGCCATGAGTGGATCCTTAGAATACCAAGTGCCAGAAACTTGCTGAGCCACTAGATCAGAGTCTCCAAAGCGTCCTACCCGGCTTAAATTCATCTCCTTGGCCACACGGAACCCGTGGAGTAAAGCCTCGTACTCAGCTGCATTGTTAGTACAGGGGAACATTAAACAGAGGACATAACGAATTTTATCACCTCGAGGGGAAGTAAGGACAACTCCAGCCCCCGAGCCCTCCAATTGCCTGGATCCTTCAAAATGAATAGTCCAGTATGTATTATCCGGTTTGTCCTCTGGTGCTTGTAACTCGGTCCAATCATTGATGAAGTCAACAAGTGCTTGAGATTTGATGGTTGTTCGAGGCATATACTTCAACCCATGGGGACCAAGCTCAATTGCCCACTTTGCAACCTGGCCAATTGCCTCCCTCTTCTAAATTATATCGCCCAAGGGAGCGGAGCTGACCAATGTAATGGGATGGCCTTGAAAGTATTGTTTGAGCTTTCGACTTGCCATAAAAACTCCATATACCAGCTTCTGCCAATGCGGACATCGCTTCTTTGACTCGATGAGCACCTCACTGATATAGTAAACAGGTCGTTGAACCGGATATTCCTTGCCAGCCTCCTTGCGCTCCACCACAATTGCCACACTGACAGCACGGGCATTAGCAGCCACGTACAATAACAAGGGCTCTTTGTCAATCGGAGCAGCAAGGACCGGCGGTTCAGCAAACTGCCGCTTCAAGTCTTCAAACGCCGCATTAGCCGCATCACTCCAGACAAAGGTGTCTGTTTTCTTCAACATCTGGTATAGAGGGATCACCTTCTCTCCCAAGCGGCTAATAAACCGGCTTAGGGCTGCAATTCGTCCTGCCAGACGCTGAACATCATTGATGCACACCGGTTTAGCCAAAGATGTAATCGCTTTTATCTTCTCCGGATTAGCCTCAATGCCTCTGTTGGACACCAGAAAACCTAGGAGCTTGCCTGCCGGAACACCGAAAACACATTTGTGCAGATTGAGCATCATCTTGTAAACACGCAGATTGTCAAAGGTCTCCTTGAGATCCTCTATAAATGTCTCCTTCTCCCTGGACTTTACCACAATGTCGTCAACATAGGCATGAACATTGCGCCCAATCTGAGTGTGAAGACAATTTTGCACGTAACGCTGATAAGTTGCCTCGGCACTCTTGAGCCCAAAGGGCATAGAAACATAGCAGAAGGCTCCAAAGGGAGTGATGAAGGTGGTCTTCTCCTGGTCCTTAACTGCCATTTTGATCTGATGATAGCCTGAATAAGCATCTAAGAAACTCCAACGCTCACAACCCGCCGTCGCATCAATGATTTGATCAATACGCGGGAGAGCAAAAGGATCGGCCGGACAAGCCTTGTTCAAATCTGTGTAGTCCACACACATGCGCCAAGTGCCGTTTTTCTTAAGAACTAGCACCAGATTAGCCAACCACTCAGGGTGAAACACTTCAACGATAAAACCAGCAGCCAACAGTCGGGCTACCTCTTCACCAATTGCCTTGCGTCTCTCCTTGTTAAAGCGGCGAAGAAACTGCTTGACCAGTTTAAACTTCGTATCAATATTGAGAGTGTGCTCAGCAAGCTCCCTCGGTACACCTGGCATGTCAGAAGGCTTCCATGCAAAAATGTCCCGGTTCTCACGAATGAACTCGATGAGCGCGGTTTCCTATTTCGGATCCAGATTGGTGCTAATGCTAAACTGTTTGGATGAATCGCCAGGAACAAAGTCAACAAGTTTAGTCTCATCAGCCGGTTTGAATGTCAGGTTCGGGTCATGCTCAGTTGTGGGCTTCTTCAGAGGGGTCATATCTGTCGGATCAACATTGTCTTTATAGAACTTCAACTCCTCTATAGCACAAACCGACTCAGCATAAGCCGCATCACCTTCCTTGCAATCCAAAGAGATCTTACGACTTCCATGAACCGTGATGGTCCCCTTGTGACCCGGCATCTTGAGCTGCAAATAAATATAACAGGGCCTTGCCATGAACTTTGCATAAGCCGGCCATCCAAACAGTGCGTGGTACAGGCTCTGGATCCTCACCACTTCAAAGGTCAAAGTCTCAGACCGGGAGTCATGCTCATCACCAAACACAACCTCCAAAGCGATCTTGCCAACATGATATGCCGATTTACCTGGTACTACACCATGGAAAACAGTGTTTGATGGTTTAAGACTCTTGACTGTCAATCCCATGCGACGGAAGGTCTCATAATACAGAATATTGATACTGCTCCCTCCATCCATAAGCACCTTGGTGAACTTGTAACCTCCCACCTGAGGTGCCACCACTAAAGCCAGGCGACCCGGATTGTCAACCCGGGGCGGATGATCCTCTCTGCTCCACACAATGGGTTGCTCGGACCACCGCAAATAACGTGGTACTGCCGGTTCAACAACATTTACTGCCCTCTTGTGAAGCTTCTGATCACGCTTGCACAAACTAGTGGTGAACACATGATACTGCCCACCATTCAACTGCTTTGGGTGACTCTGGTAACCCGACTACTGCTGATTTCCTTGATTTTTCTGCTGGTTATTACCACCTTGGTTGTTCTGGTTGCCCTGATTATTCTGAAATCCAGAGTTTGAAACGCCGCCACCATGAAAACCTGGACCTGAACCGCCCGATGGACCCTGATCATACCGGAAAAGATCAGATTTTTTGAACTCCTTCATAATGTGACAATCTTTCCAAAGGTGTGTTGCAGGAACCTCCTTGGTCCCATGCTTTGGGAAGGGCTGGTGTAGCGACCTGACCTCAGATGGTCAAGTCTCTGTGCTTCTGTGTCATCCCTGGATCGGTAATGCTGACACACACAGTACTCGAAGGATTTATAACAGAGTAGCAATCACACACTTATTACATCAAATGTCTCAAAAGAGAACTTATTACAATAATATGGCTTAAGGCCATCTAATGCGATAACAAATGAAGGCTTGGAAGACAAAGTGAGTCCATCAACTCCAACGGCATAACTAAGCTGCACGGCAATGACCTACCAATCCTTACTCCTCGTTCTAAAAGTCTGCAACATAATATGTTGCAGCCCGAGAACGGGTGACACATGGAATATGCTGGCAATGTAACACATAGAGAGTAATGAAAGAATAAGCTATACTACATGCATATATGGCTGGTGGAAAGCTCTATGGTTACAGTTTTGCAAAAAGCCAAATTTTTTCCTACATCAAAGGAATAAATTTTATTTTAACTATCATGGTGGTTGAAACATCATTGAGAAGGTATAACCCCAACTCAATCCCAATTAAGGTATTAAACAACCCAACAATATTAATTTAGAGTGATGAGATACATGTGAATACTCAAGTACTAGATACTCGTAATTGTCCATAACCGGGGACACGGCTAACCATGATTAGATTGTACACTCTGCAGAGGTTTAGCACTTTTCCCCACAAGACTCGATCGCTTCCTTTGGTTTCTCGTGACTACATGGTGTTTGAGAAACGGATGACCGAGACACGATCTTTCGAAACATTAACTCTCTACTCCGGATAGATCATAGCAAACCTATAAAACCCACTACCTGCTGATCTACCTCTTCGAGAGCTTCACGTAACTTACTCAACTATGCTAGAGCCCATAATAGCTTGTGGCTGCACACGGAAGTTTCTAGCATGAATAGTCTTAGTTCCCTTTGAGCCTGGGTGGAGGTCCTTAGGAAGATCACACGGGTACCCCGGGATTTCCAAAAATAAAACAGACAACACCGGGTTCCCCAGTGCCTCAATCCACCCAGATGTGTATTTAAGTTGCCACCTTAAAGTAAACCATTAATTAACAATCTCACATCTGTCGTGAATATCTCTCAAACCCAAACCACGCTTCACGAGCATAGCATAGCAATATAAGCAACACGTAGAAGTAACTCCCAAGGGTTTGATAGTAACAGGGCAATAGGTTCCTACCTCATCATCTACTTCCCAACCCACAAATTAATGACATCCTAATCATGCAATGTTTGAGGATTGAGCTAATGCACAAAACTGGGTATGAAAAGGTATGATCAAGTGTTACTTGCCTTGCTGACGATCCGTGAATCCTAGAGACTCAGAGTAACACGCTTCAAGACCGGGAATTCTATCGCAAGCAAACAATACATACATAAACAACAAACAAAGATACACAAACGAAACTTCAACTGAAAGAGGTTGACCGGAGAGTTCAACTTAAGAACTTCGGTTTGCGAAAAGAATCAAACATAACGAAACAACGAAACTCAAACGGCGAGAGAAACAAGATCCGTTTACTAATCTGAACTAGAGTCAAATTTTACAGAGGCAAAAACTGATTTAAGTTGGCTATTCGGAAAGAGGGTTTCGAGATGAAACTCCAGGCGCTTGAATTGCCTGATTCCGATAAACGAGCGAAAAGTTATACTAATTTGAACATCGGTTCAGAAATCGCGATCGGAATAATCGCGAAATAAAACCGATAAAAGAAAACGCATTTAACGGTTAAACGAGCGAACGTTCGTTAGCGGAAACTAAACGCATTTAACGGTTCAGAAAAACGAACGAACGGATGAACGTTCTTAAAATAAATAAACCAGAAAAAAACCAATCTAAAAAACGGCTAGGGTTTTATAAAAAAACAGAAGGGTTATTTTAAAAAAAACCGGCGGCTACCTCCGGCGATCGTCTGGGCGGGCGGTTGCCCGGGCGGGTCCGACGAGGGGCGGCGAGGGGCGGGCGGGCGGCGACTTCGGCGAGGGGCGGCGGCGGCGCGAGGCGGCGGCGCTGGCTCGGCCTCGCTCGGCTCAAGGCCCGAGGCGGCAAGCGGCGGCGGTGGTGGTGGTGGTGGCGGGGTAGGGGGGAGAGGGGGGCGGTATTTAAAAGGGGGGGAGAGGGGGCGTGGCGGAGGGGGCAAGGCGGCGGGGAAAGAGTCTGGCTCGGACTCTTGTCCGACGCGGCGGCGGCGGCGGCGCCTTGAAGCGGAGGCGGCGGCGGCTTGGGCTCGCTTTGGGCCTTTGGCCCGGCGCGGTTCTTTTTTTTAACATTTCACTAAAATTGTAAAAACCCTAGGAAAATAAAAAATATAAAATGCCAAAACAAGTTTTCTTTGCCTAAATAAAATATTTAGAACAAGATGAACTTTTCTTGGCCCCTAAAATGCAATTTTAAATATATGCAAATTTTCTCTAGGCAAATAAAATTCCAAATTAATAAAATAAAATTCCAAATAATGATTTTAATATTTTTCCTCCGGTATTTCAATTATTTTTGGAGAAGTCATATTATCTCCTCTCGTTTATTATTAAACTTGAAATATTTTTCCGGAGAGAAAAATAATAAAATTCAAAATCCTCGTCTTCATTATTTGATAAAAATTCAAATATGAAAATCGGAAAATCCCCAACTCTCTCCGAGGGTCCTTGAGTTGCTTAGGATTTCGATGATGGCAAATGAGAATGCAATAAAATATGATATGCATGGATGACCTATGTATAACATGCCAAATTGAAAATTTGGGATGTTACAGCTGGTTTAACAAACGCTCCAGATTCATTCCGCCACCACGCTGGGGCGGTTTACCGTTACGACGCTGCACATAAGCATTAGCCACAAAATCTGAATCTGCTTTGCGCTTACCATTATTCCCATGGCCTCCTTGGTTATGCTGCTCTCCCTTTGCACCGTCGTTCTTCTTTCCCTTCTCCGGTTTCTCCTCATCAGAATCGGGATCCTTGGTATTATCAGAATCGGCATATTTGACCAAGGCGGCCATAAGGGTGCACATATCATTGCAGTGGCGCTTGAGTCGTCCTAACTTCATCTTCAATGACTTAAACCGGCAATTACGTTCCAGTGTGATAATTGCTTGGCCGACATTAATCCGGTGTCATGAATGCAAAAGTTCTGAAACTCGGCGCACCCAATGAGTTGTTGACTCGTTCTTCCCTTGAACACAGGCATACAGATCCACAATGGACATAGGCTGTTTACATGTGTCCTTGAAATTGGCTATAAACCGGGCCTTCAACTGGTCCCATGACTCGACAGAGTTAGCTGGTAAGTTCTTCAACCATGTACGGGTTGTTCCTTCCAACATCATCGTGAAGTACTTTGCACAAGCCGCTTCATCCACGTCCAGCATCTCCATTGCCATCTCATAACTTTCCACCCATGCCTCGGGTGGTTGATCAGCGGTATAATTAGGTACCTTACGTGGACCCTTCAAGTCCTTAGGAATTCGCACATTACGGAGAGCCGGAATAAGACACGACACTCCCCAAGAACTGAAAGCAAGCCCGCTGCCTCGGTCTACTGACGCTGCTGGCTGAACCGGGGCGAGTTGATAACGACCCGTATGCTGTGCTACTAAAGCGGCCTCCCTTTGTGCTCTGCCATTATCCACCACGTCCTGAGCATTCACCTCACCACGCGCCGGATTGGGTCCTTGAGGGACAATACGGCGCCGCGCACTGCTGGACACCTCCAGTTCATCTATATGCCTGCTATAGCTTTTGCTCGGACGTGGGGTCGTGTGAATCCTGTCTCGGCTATCTGATGCACGCTTCTTTGCTGCGTCATAGCCGTTTGAAGAAGATCACTGGCCTGTCGTGTCTCAACCGCCGCTGGCGATTCACCCTCTATCGGAATAGCTGCCAGCTGGGATGCTGCTGCTATCATATTGTCCAAAGGGGTAGAGAAGTGACCCGGCGGGGGTGTGGTATACCGTGGCGGGTTGTTCGTTCGTCGAGGTGGACCCATCACCTGAGGTTGATCCGGCACTCCGGTCCTTGGCACAATAGTCCGGTTCACTGCTGCCGGATTGCTAGTCCCTGCTCCTGGTGTCTCAAAGAGATTCATCGCATTGTAATCCACCGGCAAGCGAGATTGATGTCTCCTCCTGAATACTTGATTCGAAGCGTTCTGATCCATCAAAAGTCGATAATTCTCGGCTTGAATCCTCTGCGCCTCGGCATCTAAAGCGGCCCGTTCCTCAGCCATCCGGATCTCCTCAGCCGCTAAGTCCTCTTTGGACTGTGTTATCTGATCCTTTAGCCTCGCAACATCCGCATTGTTCTGATCCTGCATCGCCGGAGTAACTGCCGTGGTCAACAAGGTCGCCCAGGCATTTATCAAACCTGAGAGAACTTGAGCTGGCCGGCGCGCAGAGTCTCCTGCCCCTGCTACCGGTCCGGACACCGCCGCAGTAGAGTTCTGCAAAGTTGGCTGTGTTCCGGCCATGAAGATTCCGACTCGGTTTGGCGGTTCAAGGAATTCCGGAATACTGGTGCCATCGGAATACCCTTCGAACACACTGTCCTGAACTTGGTACAGGGATTCGGTTTCACCAGCAGATGATTCGCCGTCGGAATAAGCGACCGTCTCACCTTCAGACACCTGTTCAGATCCGATCCCGTGGACACATCCCACGAACGCATGCTTCATGGCACGCTGAATCCGGGCGGGGCTTGCACGCTGAGGCGTCTCGACGAGGTCGGTGTAGATGTCCGGCTCAGGGCCCGGTTCGCCGATCTTGCCGATGAAGACGTGAATTCCGCCGAAGGGGACCCGGTACCCGTACTCGATTGAGCCGGCCTCGGGGCCCCAGCCTGCGTCGTTGATGTAGAGCTTGCCGCGATGACTCTTGGTCATCCGGCCAACCGCGTACCCTTTGAGTCCTTCAAAGTTGCCCTTCAAGAACTCGAAACCATCGTGCGATAGCCCCACGGTGGGCGCCAACTGTCGTGGAAATATCACGTCAGATGTCCTCGTGAAAGGACTTAGTCGAGGAGCCATCGCGACGGGTTAGCTTAAAGGGGTTAAACCGGACAAAGGACACGAGGGTTTTTATACTAGTTCGGCCCCTTCGATGAAGGTAAAGGCCTACGTCTAGTTGTGATGGGATTATTGGGGTCTCCATAACCAGGGAGCTAAACAAGCTATGCCTGGCTCTCGAGTTGTTGCTTTTTGTCCCTGAACCGCCGCCTAGTTGTCCCCTTATATACACAGGTTGACGCCCGGCCGGTTTACGGAGTTCCAAGGCTGGCTCATACAAGTGTCCGGCTCGGTTTCTCCTTTCCTATCTTAAAATACAAGTTATATGATTATGGCGGTTTACCACTATGGGCCCTAATCCGCCTTTGGGCTCCGGGCCTCTAAGCTTCATCAGTAAAGCGCCATCTTCTGGGTCTTCATGGGCTTCCATATAGTTGAGGGTGAACCGGCCCCTCCTGGGCGGTTTACACTCAGTAGTTATATCCCCAACAGGTACTGCCCTTACTTGGACAAGCATCCCACTTATGATTAACCCCTATTGCAAGCATCCGCAACTACAACAAAATTATTAAGGTAAACCTAACCATAGCATGAAACACGTGGATCCAAATCAGCCCCTAACGAAGCAACGCATAAACTAGGGTTTAAGCTTCTGTCACTCTAGCAACCCATCATCTACTTATTACTTCACTATGCCCTCCTCTAGGCCCAATAATGGTGAAGGGTCATGTAGTCGACGTTCACGTGACACCACTAGAGGAGAAGACAACATACATCTCATCAAAATATCGAACGAATAACAAATTCACATGACTACTAATAGCAAGACTTCACCCATGTCCTCAGGAACAAAAGTAACTACTCACAAAGCATATTCATGTTCATGACCAGAGGTGTAATAATATGCATTAAGGATCTGAACATATGATCTTCCACCAAGTAAACCAATAAGTATCAACCACAAGGAGTAATCAACACTTCTAGCAACCCAGAGGTACCAATTTGTGGTTTTGGATACAAGATTGGATATAAGAGATGAACTAGGGTTTGAGAGGAGATGGTGCTGGTGAAGATGTTGATGGAGATTGACCCCCTCCCGATGAGAGGATCGTTGGTGATGACTGATGTCTACTACGCAACCTTCTCCTTGTAGACTTGTTGGGCCTGCAAGTGCACAGGTTTGTAGGACAGTAGCAAATTTCCTTCAAGTGGATGACCTAAGGTTTATCAATCCGTGGGAGGCGTAGGATGAAGATGGTATCTCTCAAGCAACCCTGCAACCAAATAACAAAGAGTCTCTTGTGTCCCCAACACACCCAATACAATGGTAAATTGTATACGTGCACTAGTTCGGCGAAGAGATGGTGATACAAGTGCAATATGGATGGTAGATAAGGGTTTTTGTAATCTGAAAATATAAAAACAGCAAGGTAACTAGTGATAAACGTGAGCGTAAACGGTATTGGAATGATAGGAAACAAGGCCTAGGGTTCATACTTTCACTAGTGCAAGTTCTCACAACAATAATAACATAGATAGATCATATAACAATCCCTCAACATGCAACAAAGAGTCACTCCAAAGCCACTAATAGCGGAGAACAAACGTAGAGATTATGGTCGGGTACGAAACCACCTCAAAGTTATTCTTTCGCATCAATCTATAAAAGAGTTCCTACTAGAATGACACCTTAAGATACAAATCAACCAAAACCCTAATGTCACCTAGATACTCCATTGTCACCTCAAGATCCGTGGGCGTGATTATACGATATGCATCACATAATCTCAGATTCATCCTACCAACATAAAAGTACTTCAAAGAGTGCCCCAAAGTTTCTACCGAAGAGTCAAGAACGTGTGCCAACCCCTATGCGTAGGTTCCCAATGTCACGAAACCCACAAGTTGATCACCAAGACATACATCAAGTGTTCTCATAAAAGACTCACTCCGATAAGATAACTTCAAAGGGGAAACTCAATTCATCACAAGGGAGTAGAGGGGGAGAAACATCATAAGATCCAACTACAATAGCAAAGCTCGGGATACATCAAGATTGTGCCATAGAGGGAACACGAGAGAGAACACGAGAGAGAGAGAGAGAGAGATCAAACACATAGCTACTCGGTACATACCCTCAGCCCCGAGGGTGAACTACTCCCTCCTCGTCATGGATAGCGCCGGATGATGAAGATGGCCTCGGTGATGGATCCCTCCCGTGAGGTACCGGAAAGGGGTCCCGATTGGTTTTGGTGGTTACGGAGGCTTATGCAGCGGATCTCCGATCTATCTTCTGTTACGGAAGTTTTAGGTGCACGAGGTATATATGGGTGAAAGGAGTGCGTCGGTGGAGCTACGGGGCCCCACGAGACAGGGGCGCCTGGGAAGAAGCGCGCCCCACCCTCGTGAGAACCTCTCGTATCTTCCGACGTGGGGTCCAAGTCCATCAGGTGGGTTTCCTTCCAAAAATAACTTCTCCAGTTGATTTCGTTCCGTTTGACTCCGTCGATATTCCTTGTCCTTGAAACACTGAAATAGGCATAAAACAACAAATCTGGGCTGGGCCTCCGGTTAATAGGTTAGTCCCAAAAATAATATAAAAGTGGATAATAAAGCCCAATATTGCGTAAAACAGTAGATAATATAGCATGGAGCAATCAAAAATTATAGATACGTTGGAGACGTATCAATGACGTTGGTGATGATTTCCCCCTCCCAGAGGGAAATGTCCCTGGCAGAACAGCTCTGCCGGAGCTCTAGATTGGTTCCGCCAAGGTTCCGCCTCGTGGCGGCGGAGTTTCGTCCCGTAAGCTTGCCCACGATTTTTTCCAGGGTAAAAGCGATGATATAGCAGAAGATGGATACCGGAGGCCCACCAGGGGGGCCAGGAGATAGGGGGCGCGCCCTATAGGGGGGGCGCCCCATTTCTCCTGGACAGGGTGTGGGCCCCCTGGTGTATTTCTTTCGCTCAGAAATTCTTATTAATTCCAAAAAGTTGTTTCGTGTCGTTTCAGGACTTTTGGAGTTGTGCAGAATAGGTTTCCAACGTTTGCTCCTTTCCAGCCAGAATTCCAGCTGCCGGCGTTCCCCCTCTTCATGGTAAACCTTGTAAAATAAGAGAGAATAGCCATAAGTATTCAGATATATTGTGTAATAACAGCCCATAATGCAATAAATATTGATAACTCCCCCAAGCTTAGACCTCGCTTGTCCTCAAGCGGAAGCCGATAACGGAAAATTGTCCACATGTTTAGAGATAGAGGTGTCGATAAAAATAAAATACGGACATGAGGGCATCATGATCATTCTTATAACAGCAACATATAAAGATTCCCTTATATGATTTCTTATGCTCAAGTAACAATCAATTCACCATATCAAATATGGTTCACAAACTCCATTAAGAACTAACAAACTATAATCTCAGTCATTGAAGCAATCGCAATTTATCATAACCTCAGAAAGAGTCAACAATAGAGCTTTTCAGCAAGTCCACGTACTCAACTATCATATAGTCTTCTACAATTGCTAACACTCCCGCAATACTTGTGGTTATGGAGTTTCAGGCGGACACTGAGAAAGATAGGGGCTTATTGTGTTGCCTCCCAACGTATTCACCTTTAGGTGATGTCAACAATAATAACCCATGCTAACGAACATCCAATTGGATATGTATATCACGATCTTTCAAACACGAGGAGCTTGCCAAAGGATAAAATGAAAAGGGAAAGGTGAAGAGCACCTTGACTCAAGCTTAAAATAAAAGCATAAAGTAAGAACATAAAGTAAAAGATAGGCCCTTCGCAGAGGGAAGCAGAGGCTGTCATGCAATTTTAGGGTTGGATACACAAAATCTTAGTATGAAAGAACGTCACTTTATATGTCACTTGTGTATGGACCTTTATTATGCAGTCCGTCGCTTTTATTGCTTCCATAACAAGATCGTATAAAGCTTATTTTCTCCGCACTAATAAATCATGCATATTTAGGGAGCAATTTTTATTGCTTGCACCGATGACAACTTACTTGAAGGATCTTACTCAATCCATAGGTAGATGTGGTGGACTCTCATGGCAAAACTGGGTTTAAGGGTACTTGGAAGCACAAGTAGTATCGCTACTTGGTGCTGGGAATTTGGCTAGCATGAGGGGGAAAGGCAAGCTCAACATGTTTGGAAGGTCAATGACAACATACTTTAACTAAGATGTGAGAAATCATAAACCATTACGTTGTCTTCCTTGTCCATTGTCAAATCTTTTAGCATGTCATACTTAATGAGTGCTCACAATCATAAAAAATGTCCAAGATAGTGTATTTATATGTGAACCTCTCTTCCCTTATTACTTCCTATTGATTGCAACGATGACCAAACCTACGTTTAGTGACTCTCAACAACCTTTATGCCTCATACTTTCTATGTGTGATGTTATTACCATCCATAAGATCAATATGAACTCTTTTATTCTTTTTATTTTTCTCAGGATCATAGCAACAAAGCAAAAGCCCTTGACTCAACACTAATCTTTATTATAGATAACTCACGGACTCAATTACAGAAAGAGATCACTAAGCAAAACTCAAAACTACTTGATATCAAAAACTTCAATCTACTAGATCAAGATACTACTAAAAGGATCGAGCTAAATAGAATGGTAAACATAGGAGTGTGATGGTGATACGATGCCGGGGCACCTCCCCCAAGCTTGGCGGTTGCCAAGGGGGAGTGCCCTTACCCATGTGATTATGTCTCCTTCTTCACGGTTGGCGTTATGATCTTCTTACCGATGATGCCCTTAAGGATACGGTTCTCCTCCTCGAGAGTATTGACTTGCCGTTTGAGGTCCATAATTTCTTTATGGAGCTTACCCGTTACGGCCAAAGCTCCCTTTACCCAAGGATGCTGCATAGCTTCTAGAGAACAAGTGAAACTCTTTTTCATATTTTCATAAGAGAGAAATCTAAAGTTAGAAGAGGTGACCGAAGTTGGAATAGCCAAGCGTGGTAGTTCCCCTATCATGAATTCTTCTTGAGGACGAGAGGTAACTTCTTGATCTTCCTCCATGGCATCTATCCTTTTCAAATCGGCCTCCATCTCCTCCTCCGTTGATGGTCCAAAGTGATGAACATGGTTATTTGCTCCTGGTACCGGTGCTGGATGAGACACCCGACTCTCCCCGACTGACTCCTGAGAAGACATCTTGCTCTTGATCTGCAACAAGGAACAACTCAAAATGAAAACAGAGGATATTTGCATGATACGGTGGTCAAAACCTTCGGGAGTATATATAATGAATTTTTACTGACCAAAATACGTAATATGCAAGAAAACGGAGTCCGGGAGGCACACGAGGTGCCCACGAGACAGGGGGGCGCGCCCTCCACTCTCGTGGGAGCCTCGTGTCCCTTTCAGACTACTTCTTCCTTCCAAAAATTCTTAAATAATCCAAAACTGATAAAAATTGCCATTGGAGTTGTTTTGGAGTCGGTTTACTTACCATACCACATACCTATTCCTTTTCGGATTCTTGAACGTTCTGGAAAGTGTCCCTTATGTATTCCTCCGGGGTTACGGTTTCAATAATATTAGTTTCAAAATTAATAGGATTACCTGAAATATAATGTTTAATTCTTTGACCGTTTACCACCCTCGGACTTGTGCCTTTGAAGTTGTTGATCTTTATGGCACCAGAACGATAGACCTCCTCGATAACGTAGGGGCCTTCCCATTTAAGAGAAGCTTTCCTGCAAAAAATCTTAAGCGAGAGTTGAATAATAACACATAATCACCTACGTTAAACTCACGCTTTTGTATCCTTTTATCATGCCAGCGCTTGACTTTTTCTTTGAATAACTTGGCATTCTCATAATCTTGGGTTCTCCATTCATCAAGTGAGCTAATATCAAACAACCTCTTCTCACCGGCAAGTTTGAAGTCATAATAGAGCTCTTTAATAGCCCAATATGCTTTATGTTCAAGTTCAAGAGGCAAATGACATGCTTTTCCATAAACCATTTTATACGGAGACATACCCATAGGATTTTTGTATGCAGTTCTATAGGCCCATAATGCATCATCATGTTTTTTGGACCAATTCTTTCTAGATCTATTCACAGTCTTTTGCAAAATTAATTTGAGCTCTTTGTTGCTCAACTCTACTTGACCACTAGACTGCGGATGATAAGGAGATGCGATTCTATGATTGACATCATACTTAGCAAGCATCTTACGGAAAGCACCATGAATAAAATGTGAACCACCATCAGTCATAAGATATCTAGGGACTCCAAACCTCAGAAAAATAACTTCTTTAAGCATTTTAATAGAAGTGTTATGATCAGCACTACTAGTTGGAATAGCTTCTACCCACTTAGTAACGTAATCAACGGCAACTAAAATATGTGTATAACCATTAGAGGCAGGAAAAAGTCCCATACAATCAAAGCCCCAAACATCAAATGGTTCAATAACAAGAGAATAATTCATAGGCATTTCTTGACGTCTACTAATGTTACCTACTCTTTGGCATTCATCACAAGATAAGACAAACTTACGAGCATCTTTGAAGAGAGTAGGCCAATAAAAACCAGATTGCAGTACCTTGTGTGCAGTTCTATCTCTAGCGTGGTGTCCTCCATAGGATTCAGAGTGACACTTATGTAGAATATGTTCCTGTTCATGCTCAGGCACACAACGTCTAATAACACCATCTACTACCTTGTTTATAAAGGTGTGGATCATCCCAGAAGTAATGTCTTAAATCATAAAAGAACTTTTTATTTTTCTGGTATGTGAAACTAGGCGGTAAATATTTAGCAATAATGTAATTAGCATAATCAGCATACCAAGGAGTAGTACGAGAAGCATTGACAACCGCTAATTGTTCATCAGGAAAGCTATCGTTAATAGGCAGTGGGTCATCAAGAACATTCTCTAACCTAGACAAGTTATCTGCAACGGGGTTCTCAGCTCCCTTCCTATCAGTAATATGCAAGTCAAATTCTTGGAGCAAGAGAACCCATCTAATGAGTCTAGGCTTAGCATCTTTCTTTTCCATAAGATATTTAATAGCAACATGATCAGTGTGAATAGTAACTTTGGAATCAACAATATAAGGTCTAAACTTATCACATGCAAACACAACTGCTAAGAACTCTTTTTCAGTAGTAGTATAATTTCTCTGGGCAGTATCAAGAGTCTTACTAGCATACTGGATAACATTCAATTTCTTATCAACTCTTTGCCCTAAAAAAGCACCTACAGCATAATCACTAGCATCGCACATAATATCAAAAGGTAAATTCCAATCAGGTGGCTGAACAATAGGTGCAGTGATCAAAGCTTTCTTAAGCACTTCAAATGCTTCTACACAATCATCATCAAAGACAAAAGGGATATCTTTTTGCAATAAATTAGTCAGAGGCCTAGAGATTTTAGAGAAGTCCTTAATGAACCTCCTATAAAAACCGGCATGACCTAGGAAACTTCTTATACCTTTTATGTCCTTGGGACATGGCATCTTTTCAATAGCATCAACTTTGGCTTTATCAACTTCAATACCTCTCTCGGAGATCTTGTGCCCCAAGACAATGCATTCATTAACCATAAAGTGACACTTTTCCCAATTCAGGACGAGACTAGTGTCTTCGCATCTCTGGAAAACTCGATCAAGGTTGCTCAAACAATCATCAAAAGAGGATCCATAGACGGAGAAGTCATACATGAACACCTCACAAATCTTTTCCCAAAAATCAGAGAATATAGCCATCATGCATCGTTGAAAGGTAGCAGGTGCATTACATAAACCAAAAGGCATACGTCTATAAGCAAAAGTACCAAAAGGGCAAGTAAAAGTAGTTTAAGATTGATCCTTCACGACACGGTGTATCTGAGAGAAACCAGAATAACCATCTAGAAAGCAAAAATGTGTGTGTTTGGATAGCCTTTCTAGCATTTGATCAATAAAAGGTAAAGGGTAATGATCTTTCTTGGTAGCTTTATTTAACTTACGGAAATCAATTACCATCCTATAACATGTAATAATTCTTTACGGGATCAATTCATCTTTATCATTAGGAACAACGGTAATACCTCCATTTTTAGGGACACAATGGACAGGGCTTACCCATTCACTATCAGCAACGGGATAAATTATACCTGCCTCAAGGAGCTTTAGTATCTCCTTTCTTACCACTTCCTTCATCTTGGGATTTAATCGTCTTTGAGGATCTCTAACTGGTTTGGCATCTTTCTCCACTGAAATCTTGTGTTGACATAATGTGGGACTAATGCCCTTAAGAACATCCAGTATATCCAATAGCTGCTCGGTGCTTCTTGAGTTGTCAATAATCTTTCTTCTTCTTTCTCTGAAAGGTTAGCACTAATGATAACATGATATATTTCTTTTTCATCAAGATAAGCATACTTAAGATTATCAGGTAATGGTTTGAGTTCAAACACGGGATCACCCTTGGGTGGAGGGGGATCCCCAAGAATTTCAACGGGAAGGTTATGTTTCAGCATAGGTTCCTGTTTAAGGAACACTTCATCTATTTCTTCCCTTTCCTTCATAAACATGTCGTCTTCATGGTCTAGCAAATATTGTTCTAACGGATCAGTTGGAGGAACAACAATGGAAGCAAGACCAATAATCTCATCCTTGCTAGTTGGTTCCCTTTCACGAGGTTGTCTACCAAACTTAGCGAAATTAAACTCACGAGATATACCATCTATGCCAATAGTGACAATATTCTTTTCACAATTAATCTTAGCACTGGCAGTATTCAAGAAGGGTCTACCAAAAATAATGGGACAAAAATCATCTTGTGGGGAACCAAGAACAAGGAAATCAGCAGGGTATTTAATCTTTCCACACAAAACTTCAACATCTCTAAAAATCCCGATAGGTTTAATGGTATCCCTATTAACGAGCTTAATAGTAACATCAATGTCTTCTAATTCAACGGGTGCAATGTCGTGCAGAATTTCTTTATAAAGATCATAAGGTATCGCACTAGCACTAGAACCCATATCACATAAGCCATGATAACAATGATCTCCTATTTTAACAGAAATAACAGGCATGCCTACGACAGGTCTACGTGTCTTAGTATCAGGTCTAGCTATATTAGCAGTCTTGCCCAAGAAAGAAATAACATGCCCATCTAAGTCCTCATCCAAGAGATTTTTAACCATAGCAATACTAGGTTCAACATTAATTTGCTCAGGAGGTGTATAAGTCCTAGTATTACTCTTACGAACAACAGTCGAAGCTTTAGCATGATCCTTTATCCTAACAGGAAAAGGAGGTTTTTCAACATAAGCAGTAGGAACAATAGGATCACTATAGGTAATAGTATTTTCTTTGACTGCAGTAGGTGCAAATACTTTAACTTCAACAGGAGGATTATATTTAAACCACTTCTCTTTAGGGAGATCAACATGAGTAGCAAAAGATTCACAAAAAGTAGCTACTATCTCAGAGTCAAGTCCATACTTAGCGCTAAATCCACGAAAAACATCGGTATCCATAAAAGATTTAACACAATCAAACTTAGGTGTCATACCTGACTCCTTACCATCGTCGGAACCCCAATCTTCAGAGTTGTGTTTAATTCTTTCCAATAAGTCCCATTTGAAATCAATAGTCTTCAGCATATAAGAACCAGCACAGGAAGTATCGAGCAGGTTGCGATTATCAAGAGAAAGTCGAGCATAAAAATTCTGAATAATCATTTCCCGAGAGAGCTCATGATTGGGGCATGAATATAACATTGACTTAAGCCTCCCCCAAGCTTGAGCGATGCTTTATCCTTCACGAGGCTAGAAATTATATATGTAATTGCGATCACGATGAACAAGATGCATAGGATAGAACTTCTGGTGAAATTCCAACTTCAATCGCTTTAATTCCAAGATCCCGTATCATCACATAGCCTAAACCATGTCAATGCATGTCCCTTCAAAGATAAAGGGAAGACCTTCCTTTTGACAACATCATCGGGGATACCTGCAAGCTTAAATAATCCACAAACTTCATCCACAAAGATAAGGTGTAAATCAGGATGCAACGTTCCATCTCCTGCAAATGGATTAGCTAGCAGTTTCTCTATCATACCCGAAGGAATCTCAAAATAAATATTTTCATAAAGTTCAGTAGGTTGAGGACAACTCTTTGCTCTTCTGGTTGGGGCGAAGATGCCCCAAACAAGCCCCTCAAAGGATTAGTTTCCATAGTGACAAGTAACAAAAAAATTCAGCACACTATATAAATGTTTCCATACCAAGTTCCACTCACCAAAAGCGCTACACTCCCCAGCGACGGCGCCAGAAAAGAGTCTTGATGACTCACAAGTGTAGGGGATCTATCGTAGTCCTTTCGATAAGTAAGTGTGTCAAACCCAACGAGGAGCAGAAGGAAATGATAAGCGGTTTTCAGTAAGGTTTTCTGCTAGCACTGAAATTGTAGGTGATAGATAGTTTTGTGATAAGATAAATAGTAACGAGTAACAAGTAAAAAAGGTAAATAAAGTGCAGCAAGGTGGCCCAATCCTCTATGTAGCAAAGGATAAACCTGGACAATTTCTAATAATGAGAAAGGAGCTCCCGAGGACACATGGGAATTATCATCAAGCTAGTTTTCATCACGCTCATATGATTCACATTCGGTACTTTGATAATTTGATATGTGGGTGGACGGGTGCTTGGGTACTGCCCTTACTTGGACAAGCGTCCCACTTATGATTAACCCCTATTGCAAGCATCCGCAACTACAACAAAAGTATTAAGGTAAACCTAACCATAGCATGAAACATGTGGATCCAAATCAGCCCCTAACGAAGCAATGCATAAACTAGGGTTTAAGCACATCACTCTAGCAACCCATCATCTACTTATTACTTCCCTATGCCCTCCTCTAGCCCCAATAATGGTGAAGTGTCATGTAGTCGATGTTCACATGACACCACTAGAGGAGAAGACAACATACATCTCATCAAAATATCGAACGAATACCAAATTCACATGACTTCTAATAGAAAGACTTCACCCATGTCCTCGGGAACAAAAGTAACTACTCACAAAGCATATTCATGTTCATGATCAGAGGTGTAATAATATGCATTAAGGATCTAAACATATGAATCTTCCACCAAGTAATCCAATAAGTATCAACTACAAGGAGTAATCAACACTACTAGCAACCCACAGGTACCAATTTGTGGTTTGGGATACAAGATTGGATACAAGCGATGAACTAGGGTTTGAGAGGAGATGGTGCTGGTGAAGATGTTGATGGAGATTGACCCCCTCCCGATGAGAGGATCGTTGGTGATGACGTTGGTGATGATTTCCCCCTCCCGGAGGGAAGTGTCCCCGGCAGAACAGCTCTGCCGGAGCTCTAGATTGGTTCCGCCAAGGTTCCGCCTCGTGGCGGCGGAGTTTCGTCCCGTAAGCTTGCCCACGATTTTTTCCAGTGTAAAAGCGATGATATAGCAGAAGATGGACACCGGAGGCCCACCAGGGGGCCCAGGAGATAGGGGCGCGCCCTATAGGGGGGAGCGCGCCCCCCGTGTCTCCTGGACAGGGTGTGGGCCCCCTGGTGTATTTCTTTGGCTCATAAATTCTTATTAATTCCAAATAGTTGTTTCGTGGCGTTTCCGGACTTTTGGAGTTGTGCAGAATAGGTTTCCAACGTTTGCTCCTTTTCTAGCCAGAATTCCAACTGCCGGCATTCCCCCTCTTCATGGTAAACCTTGTAAAATAAGAGAGAATAGCCATAAGTATTGAGATATATTGTGTAATAACAGCCCATAATGCAATAAATATTGATATAAAAGCATGATGCAAAATGGACGTATCAAGGGGTGGAGGGAGGGCTGCAGCACCATATGCAAGGCGCAGCCCCTCCCCTCCCCAAGACCTCTCCTCCTCCGCGTGAGCTTGGCGAAGCCCTGCCGGAGAACTGCCACTCTATCACCACCACGTCGTCGTGCTCCTAGTGGAGCCATCTTCCTCAACCTCCCCCTCCTCCTTACTGGATCAAGGTGTGGGAAACGGCACCGGGTTGCACGTGTGTTGAACGCGGAGGTGCCGTTGTTCGGCACTTAGATCGGAATCCGCCGCGATCTGAATCGCTTCGAGTACAACTCCTTCATCCGCGTTCTTGCAACGCTTCCGTATCGTGATCTTCAAGGGTATGAAGATGCACTCCCTCTCTCTCATTGCTAGTTAATCCATAGATTGATCTTGGTGATGCGTAGAAATTTTTTAATTTCTGCAACGATCCCCAACAGTGGCATCATGACCTAGGTCTATGCGTAGTTTCTATGCACGAGTAGGACACAAGTTTGTTGTGGGCGTCGATTTTGTCAATTTACTTGCCACTACTAGTATTATCTTGTTTCGGTGGCATCGTGGGATGAAGCGGCCCGGACCGACCTTACACGTACGCTTACGTGAGACAGGTTCCACCGACTGACATGCACTCGATGCAAAAGGTGGCTAGCGGGTGTCTGTCTCTCCCACTTTAGTTGGATCGGATTCGATGAAAAGGGTCCTTATGAAGGGTAAATAGCAATTGCCATATCACGTTGTGGTTTTTGGCGTAGGTAAGAAACGTTCTTCTTGCTATAAACCCATAGCAGCCACGTAAAAACTTGCAACAACAATTAGAGGACATCTAACTTGTTTTTGCAGCATATGTCGTGTGATGTGATATGGCCAAAAAGGATGTGATGAATTAAATATATGTGATGTATGAGATTGATCATGTTCTTGTAATAGGAATCACGACTTGCATGTCGATGAGTATGACAACCGGCAGGAGCCATAGGAGTTGTCTTTATTTATTATATGACCTGCGTGTCATTGAATAACGCCATGTAATTACTTAATTTATTGCTAAACCGTTAGCCATAGTAGTAGAAGTAATAGTTGGCGAGACAACTTCATGGAGACACGATGATGGAGATCATGGTGTCATGCCGATGACGATGATGATAATGGCGCCCCGAAGATGGAGATCGAAAGCAGCAAAATGATATTGGACATATCATGTCACTATTTGATTGAATGTGATGTTTATCATGTTTTTGCATCTTATTTTCTTAGAACGACGGTAGCATAAATAAGATGATCCCTCATAGAATTTCAAGAAAGTGTTCCCCCTAACTATGCGCCGTTGCAAAAGTTCGTTGTTTCGAAGCACCACGTGATGATCGGGTGTGATAGATTCTAACGTTTACATACAACGGGTGTAAGCCAAATTTACACATGCAAAACACTTAGGTTGACTTGACGAGCCTAGCATGTACAGACATGTCCTCGGAACATGTCGTGGATTTGTCACGGCAGATGTCCTTAGTGTGAGGACTTAGTCGTGAGGCCAACTGTAACGCCCCGGATTCGATGCGCCAGGTGTCCGCCAGTTATTTGCCGTCCTTGCCATGTCATTTGCTTGCGTGTTGCACTTTGCCGTGTCATCATCTGCATTTCATATCATGTCATCATGTGCATTTCATTTTGCATGCATGTTCGTCTCTTGCATCCGAGCATTTTCACCGTTGTCCGTTTTGCAATCCGGCACTCCTATGTCTCCCGGCGCCCCCTTTTGCCTCTTTTTCGTGTGCGGGTGTTAAACTTTCTCGGAATGGCCCGAGGTTTGCCAAGCGGCCTTGGTATGCCACCGGTAGACCGCCTGTCAAGTTTCGTGCCATTCGGAGGTCGTTTGATACTCCAACGGTTAACCGGGTAACCGTAAAGCCTCCTTCTCTTTGCGGCCCAACACCCCTTCCAAAGTGGCCCAAAACCCATCTAACTCCCCTCCATGCTCTCGGTCGTTCGATCACGATCGCGTGGCCGAAAACCGCTCCTCATTTGGACTCTGCTAGCTCCCTCTACCTATAAAACTAGCCCCTCCCCCGAAATTCGCAGATCAAATCGCCCGAAACCCTAATTTTTTCCCCTCCGGGCCGCGCCGGACGCGTCCGCCCGCGCCGGACACGTCCGCCGCTGCGCCCGTCAATCGGAGACTGCCACTTGGTAGCCGCCGCCGCCCCGCGCCGGCCCGCCCGGGCCGTGGCTAACCCGCGAGCCAGCGACCCGCGCCGCCGCTCGGCCCGTGCAGGCACCAAGCAACCCGCCGCCGCCCGGCCGGGCCGCGCCGCCCGGCCGGGCGCCGCCACGGCCACCAGCGTCGCCCAGCGCTCCCTCCGTTGCCGCCGTGCACCGCGGCCTCGGCCCTCGCCGCCACCGCCGCCGCCGTCCGCCCTCCGCCGCTTTGCATCCGGCGCCGCCGCTTCTCGCCCGCGCCGCCTCCCTCCGGTCGTCCCGGCGGATCCGGACGGACCGGCCGGATCCGCCTCCCCCGGCGCCTCTCTCTTCATCCCCGGCCGCCGCAGCCCCGTCTCCGGTGAAACTCCTGCGAGCCCGCCCAGATCCAGATCCTGAGGTTGCCCCCGTTTTCACTGTCCCGAATATTTCAGTATTTTCATGCCATGTTCGTAATGCCGTATCTCTGCATCCGTTGCTCTGTTTCGTGCATGTAATATGTCAAATTGTTCGTCTCAACGAGTACTTCATTTAATTACATTGCATCATGTTCATTTGAGTTCATCTTGACGCCCAAATCTTCGTTGCAGGAGTGCTATATGATGTTAACTGCTGCATGTTATCAGAACTTGATGATTTGTCATTTTTGTTGCATTTGATGTGTGCATCCTATGAGGTTGATGCCTACATGAGTTTTGATCTATGTCATGCCATCTTTACAGGGGTGCTATACATGTATTTTTGTGGGTCCCGTAGTGCATCAAGCTTGTTAAGTAGGGTACTTGCTGTTGCTGTTTTGCTAGGCTGATTCTGTTATATTATGATGCTATGTTAACCTGCTTCTACAAGTCATTCTATGCATAATATGGAGATGTTCACTAAGGATGTTTTGTTATACATGTCCTTCTCTATCCATTCATGCCCTTGGTTTCATTTATAGCTTGTTGTAGCTTGTTGTTATCTTGGCCTCAAAGTTGCTAAATAATGTTGCTGTCAACCTGTTAACATTAAGTTCAATGTTGCCACGATTGTTGTTAGTGATCCATGCACTCTATGAACTTTATCTTGCCATGCCTAGCTTTATAAATATGTATTCTTACTGTGAGTTGCCTTGCCATCCCATATATTGCTCTGTGGGGAGTGGTTCAAGCTCACCAACATGCCTACTTATCGTTGTTCCTGCCATGTATGAATCTGTAATATAACTTGCCATGTTTACATGGGTGCCATCATATCTTCTGATCCTCTTTGGCTCATGGTCAGTAAAGGATTTTTGATCTATGCATTTAGTAGTATCATGACATGCCTTTGTTTGCCATGATTAGTTCCTATAACATGTTGTTTGATAGCTCTAAACATTGCAACCTGATGTTATTTCCTGATAAGTCTGAAACTGGTATTATTTGCAATCTTGCCATGTGTGTTTGAGCATGTTCTAGTGATTTCTGGAGTTAGCTCAGTGTTCATGTTTTGTAATGCTTTACCTGTACATCATGCCCATGCCTTTTGTTTTCATGTGGAGATGCTGTAGCATGTTGTTTTGGTGCTTGTAATATGCCTAGTTGCTGTTTTGGACAGATTGTTGTCATGACTTGTATAGGGTGTATGTGTTGAACCGTTGCTCCGTTTTGAGTGTGCTCTATATGAAACTTGCTTGATTTTGCATGTAGTTTCATATTATCATGTTGCATCATTGTTTTGAGGTGTTTGTTTGATGTTTGAATGCATTTTGCATCAATGCAATGTTTAACTTGTTTTACTCATATCATCTATGCCGTAGCTCCGAATTAAATGAACTTTATATGTAACTTGACTAGAATTTCGTGTAGATCCTCTTGGTGCTCTTTAACTTGCTGTTTAACAACTTCAACTTGAGGTTTATTCAGAACTGGACCAATTTCGAAATTTGCATATGAGGACTTACCGGAATTGTTATATGTTGTTCCCGGCCTCATTTAAACTTGCTTTGATGTGTTGCTCTTGTTTGCATCATCTCTTGCCATGAGTAGCTTCATGTAGCTTTGTCATGCATCATGCTTGTTGTGCATCATGCCTTGTTCATGTGTGGTGTGTTTACCATGTTGTGTGCTTCTTCTCGATAGTTCCCGTTTCGTTGCGATCGTGAGGATTCGTTCGCCTACGCTTGGTTCGTCTTCGTGGCTTCATCTTCTTCATGGACCCGTTCTTCTTCCTTGCGGGATTTCAGGCAAGATGACCGCTACCCTGGATCTCACTACTATCATTGCTATGCTAGTTTCTTCGTTCTATCGCTATGATGCGTTACCTATCTTTTGCTCATCAAGCCTCTCCAAATTGCATGAACCTCTAACCTTTGTTACCCTTCCTAGCAAACCGTTGTTTGGCTATGTTACCGCTTTTGCTCAGCCCCTCTTATAGCGTTGCTAGTTGCAGGTGAAGTTGAAGATTGCTCCATGGTGGACAGGTTTATGTTGGGATATCACAATATCTCTTATATTATTAATGCATCTATATACTTGGTAAAGGATGGAAGGCTCGGCCTTATGCCTGGTGTTTTGTTCCACTCTTGCCGCCTATTTTCCGTCATATATCGGTATTATGTTCTCGGATTTTGCGTCCCAAACGCGGTCGGGTGATTTATGGGACCCCCTTGACAGTTCGCTTTGAATAAGACTCCTCCAAAGAAGGCCCAACCTTGGTTTTACCATTTGCCTCACCACCACCTATTTTCCCTTGGGAGTAATTAACCCAAGGGTCATCTTTATTCAGCCCCCACGGGCCAATGCTTGTCTAAGTGTTGGTCCAAACCAGAGCCACTTGCGGTGCCGCCCCTAGGCAACTTGGGGTATCGTCGGTTTCCGTACGTAGTGTTCATCCGGTGTTGCCCTGAGAACGAGATATGTGCAGCTCCTATCGGGATTGTCGGCGCATCGGGCGGCTTTGCTGGTCTTGTTTTAGTACTGTCGAAATGTCTTGTAGCCGGCATTCCGAGACTGATCGGCTCTTCCCGGGGAGAAGGAATATCCTTCGTTGATCGCGAGAGCTTATCATGGGCTAAGTTGGGACACCCCTGCAGGGTTTGAACTTTCGAGAGCCGTGCCCGCGGTATGTGGCAGATGGGAATTTGTTAATATCCGGTTGTAGTAAACTTGAAGTAAACTCTTCTAAAATACACCAACCGTGTGCGTAACCGTGAGTGTCTCTTTTCGGGGTTGATCGAGAGGAGAACACGGTTTCTTGGTTATCTCGGCGTAAGTAGGAGTTCAGGATCACTTCTTGATCATTACTAGTTGTGACCGTTCCTTTGTTTCTCTTCTCGCTCTCTTTTGCGTATGTTAGCCACCATATATGCTTAGTCGCTGCTGCAACCTCACCACTTTACCCCTTCCTTACCCATTAAGCTTTGCTAGTCTTGATACCCATGGTAATGGGATTCTTGAGTCCTCTGGCTCACAGATTACTACACCACCGATTCAGTGTACGGTTATGCGATGATCATGACGCGAGAGCGATGTTTGCTTGTTTTGGAGTTCTTCTTCCTCGTCGATCGGGGATAGGTTCGGTCGGCACAGGCTAGCAGGGTGGATATTGTTTGAGTTTCTGTTTATGATTCATTCGTAGTCGGATGTTGATCTTGTATGTTGTATTGTTGTATTCATGTGACATTGTATGTATTGGATGTATCCCCACTATTATGTAATGTTGATGTAATGATATCCACCTTGCAAAAGCGTCTTCAAGATGCGCTTCTATCCTTGGTGGGACCTTCGAGTTCCTTTAGGATAGGGTCGCATCTTGGGCGTGACACCAACGCATCTATGTGGTAGCTTGAGAGGGGTTGAGCGGAGTCGAGAGACGCAACATGCAAGACAAAGGTTTAGACAGCTTCGGGCCCCGGGAAACATCATCCGGTAATAACCCTACATGATGTTTGTGGCTAGGTCTCATTATGATCATGAGGGAGTCGCCGTCAGCCGGCTCTCCTCTTGTGTCTAGCCCTAGATATTGTTTCTTGTTATCTGTCCCTCTTTGGGGAGCCCTGCCCCTCCTTATATGAGTTAGAGGGGCGGGTTACATGTGGAGTCCAAATAGGATTATGACTAGCCTATCTTCTACTACAAGTCGGATACAAGTCTGGGTCTTGATTCCTTGTAAGGGAGATATTCCTCACGCCTTTCCTCTTAAGCCGGCCTATCATAACGTAAGCCGGCCTTCTGGGCCTTGAGCCTCCTGGGCCCCCGGGTCTTGTCGCTCCTCTGATCCGCTTGCCAGGTCACCCATAAGTCACCAGGCTCGGGCGGGTCACTTAGTGAATCGTCCAGTCAGGGCGGGTCATTAGTGAGTCGCCAAGTCCGGCCAGGTTATACATCCGACCGGGTCATACCGTGGGGTATATCCCCGACATTAGCCCCCAAGTTTAATTTGGATTTATCCATGTTAAACTGATCTGCAACATAAACACAAGAAAAAATTGACAGGTTGTACTCCGGGTTAAATATTATTGTAAGCCAGCACTTGATCATCCTTAAGTCCTTGTCATCTCCTCCTTCTGGAAAATCCGGGTCAATAGACCAACTACATAATCAATTTTCTTGTAGAAGAAATATTGCAAATAAAGCATCCATTTGAGTCGGCCTTCAATGCTCTGACTTGACAAAAATATTGGTCTTGAAATATTCAACAGATATTCAGCCGACTTGAAAATATAGAACTTGCCAAGCTATGATTTGCAAAATCACCGGGTTATAAAAACTGATGGTTCCGGGTCATGACTGTTTATAGACACTGGGTCATGATTGTTGCCAACGCCGGGTCATAATTATTGATGACGCCGGGTCAATCTGGTTTGCTCAAAACTGAGAATTTGAAAATATTTCTCCTTATATCCGTGTTACCTGTAGCCCCCAAGTCTTGAGGAGATCAAAATGATGACTTAAGACTTGATTCAATATAAATATTACCACTTTGAATAAATCCATATTGTTCATCTCAATCACTAGTCAGAACTGAGTATTCCTCATATGTAGCCCCCAAGTGCCGGGTTGTCATGCTTGCAGCAACCTGGGACTTGTAATTGTCTTATGCTCATAAAAACTTCAACCAATGTAGCCCCCAAGGGCCGGGTCATTATGCAATAATGAGCAGGGACTTCGTAAATATAATCATGTATACCTGAGTAGCAACGTGTAGCCTCCAAGGGCCGGCTCAGTAGATAATACTAAACTAGGACTTTTCATTGAAAATAATATCATATGATGTAACTCCCATCCTGGGGCTTGAACCAGTATCCACAAGGTTAAGAGCTTTGTGCTTTACCAACTGAGCAGTGGATCCTTCAGTATAATAGAATAAGGCTTATGTACCTTGAATTTTAACAGGAGCAATTGGTAGCCCCCAAGGGCCGGCTCATTACAATGGGATGAGTCGGGTCTTCAATAAAACCAATAAAATGACTTTGAATTAGCCCCCAAGTGTCATGGTGCATGCTTGCAACGACATGAGACTTGCATATTTGATGTAACCTCAACTTGAATAATGTAGCCCCCAAGTGCCGGGTCATAAGCCTGCAGCGACTCGGGACTATTTCCTCCATTGTAAAATAAATCATGCCCATTGATAAAGATAATAGCCGTTGCGCTAAAGCGACTTTGAAAACCTCAATCATAATACTGGTTATTGATAATCATAATAGAAATCCAGCCATGTTGGCTATTCAAGATCTCATCGGTTGACAAGTAAAACTGGAATTTAAATACCCGGCAACTCTTGGCCGATGGCGATTTAATATGCCTCCATTGTAAGCCGGAATTTTTATAACCCGGCGGCTTATAGCCTTTGAGAAAAATCCAAAATGGATAATCATTTTGAAGCATCAACTTTGGTAATGAGCTTGAACTTAATCATTTATATGTCATAGTTCTGCAAATCTTGCCTGAGTTTAAACAACATATGCCCTGGCGACTTAACGTCAAAAGCCAGGGCGGGTAACCACCCATATGTAGTCTTACCCTGCACACAAGTAGATCACAAGAACCCTTGGCGGTTTGCCGCAGGGCGGTTCATAATACCTCACATATAACCACTGTGATATTGAATTTGTACTGCTAGTTTACATGACCTGTGCAATAAGGGTGATAACCCAATCCTTAGAAGCCAATGTTTCCACATAGATGATGATTGTCATAAGCTGGCGACTTATAGTCAAAAGTCAAGCCGGGTTAAGCATAAAACACTTATATATATTTGAGATATAATCCCCAACAGGTCTCAAGTTAAGTAATTGTGGCTGCAATAAACTTTACCAGAGATAGAATAAAACTTTTTGAGGCTTCTGATTCGGATACGATCAGTAAACCGTTCCAAAGGGGTTAAGCTAAGATTTGAATACGATCATATAGCCCTCAGTGGCTTTGGCGATGCCGATCAAGTGGGTATCGACAGCTATGTTCTCTTTGGTTCGAATACGACCTATGTTTAAACAGGAAGCCCCCAAGTGACCATAAGAGTTGTTTAATGACGCTGGTTCAAATACGACCCACGTCAGACCCAAAGGGGTTAAGCTATGATTCAGATATGATCAAGAAGCCCCCTAGTGGGTTTGGCAGTATGCCGATCAAGAGGGTATCGACGGTTATGTTCTCTTTGGTTCGAATACGACCTATGTTTGAACAGGAAGCCCCCAAGTAATCATAATAAGATAAGCCTGAAGGCAGGATACCCAAGTTTGAACCGCGCATCATGGCAGCAAGTTCTTTTGGAAACCTTTAATTTTTCTGAGAACTCGAACTTGCGAGAGATTAATGCTTTTTGAACCGGAACTTTAAACCGGATTTGAAAGCTTTAAAAATTTGTGAGGGACAAATTTACCTTGAGCCGGATTTTGAGCCGGATTTGAGAGCTTCAAAATTTTCTGAGGGACAAATTTACCCTAGGCCGGCTTTTGAACCGGATTTGAGAGCTTCAGTGCTTTGTGGGAGAAAGATGTCTCTTGAACCGGATTTTAAACCAGAGTCCTTATTTTGAACCGGAAATCTTCTGACGCCTTTTAAATTTTCATCGATCATTGTAGCCCCTGAGTCTCAAGACGACTTGAGGAGTTGGCTTGAGATTCTCCATAATTAACCGTGATATAGACCGGTTTGAATCCTGCATGGGACAACTTGCAAACCAAAGTAATTGCTCTTTTGAAGAAAATAATATCTAATATAAAATATATTGGATGGATTTCACCTGATATGTTAGGCTAGTGATTATCAACAGAAGGTTGAGGTGACTGCGGCGGGTTACAAATGATCCCGTATGAGCCGTGTCAGCAACTCGGCCAATGGTTCCTTCCAACTGGTTGTTTAAAGTTAACCAAACCATAGTGCCGGCTACTTGTGCACCTATCCATTGAGCCATCCAGTGCAGACGGCGGTTGATAATATATGATAATTTGCCTCCAATTTATTAGAAGAGAAACCGGGCTTCCCAAGTAGTGACTTGCTCATACTCAATAAACAGCACATCCAAAAAAATGCGGCCCGGTGTGTTGATGTAGACCAGGCCGCGAGAGACAGACCGTAAAAACGACCGTAACATCAGAGGTGGCATAGACAGATGAACCGGCCGTGCGTGGTAAGCCGGTACAGATGAGCAAGTTGTCCTCTTTGTTGTAAGTCGGTGTGGTCGCGAGAGACGGCCACGGCGTTGTAAGCCGGTGCGGACGCGAGAGACGGCCATGGCTTTGTAAGCCGGTGCGGGAGACCGTTGAGTAACAACGACCACCTGTGCAAAAAGATGTTGGCGTGCCTCCATCTCCGTGGTATAATATCACTTTCTGTCATAAATAATTGCTCTGCATAAACAATATTGCAGACCAAGGCAAAGATAAATTTGTTCTTTGACAAAAACAATGTGCTAATAAAACAAACTTGGATGGATATCACCTGATTTGTTCGGACGATGGATGATCCGTTCACCGCGACAGAGGCGGCTCAGGTAGGCCAACGATTCAATATAGTCCCGGCGGTTCAGGCAAAGACCCTACGGGTCATTCTCCAGGTCATTAAACACCTGGCAACTTGAATTTTCTTTCAGCAATGACGAAGCCGCGACAACGGAGACAGCCGACTTAGAATTGGCGATGACTCAAGGTCGCGGCAACACACAACAGAAGGAAGCGGCTCCTACAAAGCCAACGGCTTATCGCGGGTCGACTTATCCTGACGTATGTTCTGTAGGCAGCACTACCGGACTCGCGGTCTATGCCTACGGCCACAGGCCGTCGGCATAGGCCCCTAAGCCGTCGGCATAGTCTATGCCTACGGCTGCCGTCGGCATAGACCCGTCGGCGTAGATGTCGTCAGCGTAGTCTTGTCAGACCGTCGGCACAGTAAAGCCGTCGGCATAGGGGCCTAGCCGTCGGCATAGTATAGCCGTCGGCAGTGTTTTTCGTCTGACGGCAACGGACGGCGCCGTCAAAAGCGCGGACGAATCATGCAATGCCACGTGGCAGATAAATGCCGACGGCCTTGCCGTCGGCATACCACTGCGTGGCAACCGATGGTACTCACGGTGGCGGGGCTATGCCTACGGCAAAGCCGTGAGCATAGATGAATCTATGCCGACGGCTTTGCCGTAGGCATAGCTCTGCGATGTCGTCTCCCGGTTACTCACGGCGGCGAGAGGTATGCCTACGGCTTTGCCGTCGGCATAGATTTCCATCTATGCCTACGGCAAAGCCGTCGGCATAGATATGCTACGTGACGAGCCCTGGTAACTCCTGGGCTTATATATGCCGACGGCTTTGCCGTAGGCATAGTATTTTTTCCCTGTTTTCTCTTTTCCAATTCATTTGACAAAGCATTTCAAAACAGAACAATATGAAATTATGCGAAATATGACAGTTCATCATCTAAACATACTCAAGTTCACCATCATCATCTAAACATACTCACGTTCATCACATCATCTAAAGATCATCACCGACTCAAGTTCATGAACATAAAAGTAGTGCAAGACATGAAACATCATAAAAGTAGGAATATGAAAGGCATGGCGGGGCGGCCACATGCACGGAATCATCAAGCAAGACCACCTCCGCCAAAACCACCACCTCCGCCGTAACCACCACCACCTCCGCCAAACGCCATCGCGACCACCACCACTCTGCCAGATCGGAGGATCGGGGTCGACGGAGCAGAGTCGAGCCACGGTCCCCTACATGTTTCGAGAAAAGATTCTAACGGTAAATATGATATGATAGTGTTGAATGAGCGAGAACTAGTTTGTCAAGAGTTAGGCAAATGTAATAACCGGACCATCAACGCCTAGTGCCACCCATTGATCGAACGTGGGCACGTGTGGGGGTTCTCCACAGGTGGTGGGGGTCCCATTTGTGGTGGACCTGCCGTTACTCCAAGACGCCAACATAGCACGAATGTTAGTTAAACAAGCAAACTAGAAGATCGGAAGGAATGAAAGTGCAAAAATTTAGCTTGGTTTTAAGAGGGCAGAACTAACCATCATCATCTCGACGGTTGTAATCCTCGTTTGCCTTCACTCGTTTCAAGTACTCCGCACCTCGAGATTCCTATGCTCGACAAACTCCTTATATGCCTACATAATTTAGATTGTTTCTAAGTGAGCAATGCTGAAAATAAACCGAGAATGCTAGATAGAAAAAGATAAAGAGGAAGTACTTACGACATCTTTGGCGGGCTAAGGAGTCTGTGAACGCCCGTACTCTCTAAGCGGCTCGGATTGGTAGCAGAAGCTGTGTGTACAAGATCGAAGGAGTGATCAAGCCGTCGAAACACGGATACGGCCATTCTTCTTCACTGGATGGCCACCACCGCCGTGTCGTCGATCCGAGACTGGGCGACCTCGACAGAGGAACATCCGGATGCAACTCGATAGTGATGAATGTAAGACCCAGGTGCTCCTCGGTCTTGCCGTAATCTTGGCTCTCGCCCTCCTTAAAACGACTACGTCATGGGCCAGCTTCCACGACTCCATGTCTGAGAGGGGCCTCTTCAACTTGTCCTCCTACAACGTCAAATAGAAGTTAGCCATACATAAGAACATGACGGTAAAGAAGAACAAAAATGCATCATGCACATAGATATACCTTCATGACCTTGAAGCTCTAGTGGTTCCTGTTTCCTTAGCCGTGTGTCCCGTCGGCTCCACGGTTAGCCTGCCCTTGATGCTCTTGGCAGCAAACTCGTGCATCGGCGCCGAGCCACCTATCCACCAAACTCGCCCATCCGTCATGCCTTCCATAGCACCAACGAGGAACAACCTATGCAAATTTTGGAAGCATGACATGTGAGCACGAAACATAGAGTTGACTTCTTGAAACAATGAAAAGTTAGTAATAGTTACCATCATGAACTGCTCCTGTTCAAGGTAAGTCGTAACCTGCGCTTGACTTTTGGTCATCTTTTAGTGCAGGTAGTAGTGGTAGTACTGCGAGACGGCAACCCAGTAGCACCTCGTCTTTGCATCGACGAGCTTTCTTCTTCGCAGCCGCAAGCAAGACCACGTCGGCTCTGGCCTTGTGCTCGTCAAGAACTCTATAAAGTTGCTGCATAAACCAGAAGCAAACAAGGCATGAGTTGAGTGGTCCAATGATAAACTATGAACGAAACTGAAGACAAGTGATTCAGAAGAGAACTTACCCAAAATTTGGTGATCACGGCCTTAGCGGCCGTCCCGTACTCCGCGTTACTGCAAGCCTCGTAGTGGGCCCAGCTCGTGGCCAAAACCCGCAGCTACGGGTCCCTGTCTGCCACGCAGGCAGAATAGGCCAGGCCAAAAGTGCTTCAACAGATGTGATAAGGCCGTTCGGTTTACGGCCCTTTCATGAAGGATCCGATTTACGCAAAAGAATCAAATGATTTCCATGTGTAAAATAAGAAAATGTTGTGAATGTGTTGAAAATATGATTGAGAGGCACTTACTCTGTCCCCACAGGTTCAATGAGCCACTTGCGCTCCTCGATAGAAGGTGGTGTAGGTAGTCCAGCATTACCACGCAGCCACCCCTGCGGAGCACCCGGTGGCAAGTCACCCCACAACTCGGGATCAACCTCCCCTCCACCCTCCTCGCCCTCGGCCTCCTCCTCCTCAGCCTCCTCCTCCTCACCCTCCTCCTCGGCCTCCTCCTCCTCGCCATCAGGAACATACTCCTCCTCCTCAGACTCAGAAGGTGCCTCTGTATGGGAGGGCATCGAAGAAGACCCTCCTATTTCGGACACGGCCCGGAGTTTTTTGCCCCGGCTGCCTCTCCCCCCACCGCCTCCTCCGCTAGGGGCTCTCCCCCCCCCGCCGCCGCCGCGAGGGTCTCCTCCCCCGACCCCGCCACCGCCCGGGGAGGTGTGATCCTCGCGGAGGCGGGGGGGGACCATGTGGGCTCATCCACTCCAAGAAAGTCCTTTAAATTTACTGAGGAAGCGGCACACTGGACTTGCCCATGATTAGCAAACCTGCATTGAGAAGAGAATAAACAATTAGTAAGGATATCAATTAAACAAGCATACAGGAAAAACATTAATACCAGAAGAGCATATTAAGCATACTATTGTAATGATCATTAAAAGAACTTACATTTTCTAGAACCCATATGAATCATCACTATTGTAATCTATTTGTGGAGCGGTCTCATCATCACTATCACGCATATCTTCTTCGTTGTCGGACGGAGGTGGAGGCTCTTCCTCATCGTCAGCGTCTTCATTTAACTTTTCAAGCATAATTATGTCTCTTTGATTCACAACTGCCTCACCATCAATCCAATGCGCCGTAAATGCGTTTGGGTCCAGTCAACATAACCCAAGTCATCATCCTCGTTGTTTCGGACCATGTCATCATGTTCCTCTTGATAGAACACTCCCTCAGACGTCATGGGGTTTATGTTGTAGTAATCATCATCGTTCGGGTCGGTAGCTTACCATGCGGCGACACCTTGAACACAACTTCCCAACCCTTTAGGTACTCTTTACGGCATGGGTAAGGCGGATAATATACTTGTGTGGCACGGTAGCGGCGATAAAGAGATCAGCTCGGCATAGGCGGTTGATGGTTTAACTTCAACTAAACCAATGTAAAGGCGTATGTCTCGAGACCCTTTTTGGGTCGAACCATCGACATTTGAACACAGTGAGACTTAGGTGTTCGCGGCCAAGTTTGAATGTAAGCTCGTATATTTTTCCTACCCTTCCGTAGTAATCTATTTTATTATCTCCTTCAGTGAAGACTCCGGTATTTATGGTTTTGGGATCAGGCCGACTGATACGGTGCTCCTCTTGTATGGAAGCGATACCCATTCACATCATACTTTTACGCATGTCATGACGACAGGTCAAAACCCATGGAAACCCATCTCAATTCTTCATCCATTGATTCGGTCGGATCATTTCCCTACAAGTTCAATTGAAATTATAGGGTGCATGAGTTTAATTGAAATTATAGGGTGCATGAGTTTAATTGAAAGTGTGAAAAATTACTTTCTCCATGAACCACGCAACGAAATTTTTCCTTCCATCAGCACCCTTTCGGAGAAGAGCAAGTGCCTCCGCTTCAATAGGAGGCAGCATTCCTGTCCATTCTTCTTCAACGAATCGACTGCAATAAGAAAAGCGGTATAAGAACTAGGCAAAGTGAACATAACGAATTGACTAAAAGAATGGTGCAAAGGTATTACCTCATCCACTCATCCTCAACTTCCTTGATGTTGTGCAAGATATAGAGCATGACATCCTCCCACTCATCTCGTGGCATGACATAAGATGTCGAGCATCCTGCCCTGCCACCTTGCCCGGTGAATAGAGGCAACTAGGGTTTATACATGGGTTCTTCTGTATTGTATCGAGACACCTTATTGTGCAACGTGGGAACATGGTCCGGATAGTAGGATGTCCTGAGGTCTGCCACCTCCTCTAGGATAACTGCCTCAGCTATGGAAGCTTCAATCTTAGCGTTGTTTCCACATTTCTGTCTCAGTTGCTTGTTCTGCTCTCGAGCCGCATCGCCAACGATACTGCACAGGGCCCCCCAACAATACCTCGTTCGCAAGGTGCAAAATGAGATGTGTCATCGGAGTAAAGAAGCCTGGCAGGAAGATCTTCTCTAGCTTGCATATCAACTCCGGCGCCTTCTTATGCATTTCTTTTATCTTCTCAGGACATACTTCTTTAGCACAAAGCGTTCGGAAGAAATGGCCTAATTCCAAGCACACGCTTGAGACACGCCGGGAACATAGCCCGAACCATCACGGCATAATCCGCTCAATCCATACATGATAGTCATGACTCTTGAGCCCGGTCACTCTGCCCGTTGAAAGATTGACCCCTTACTTATATTCGACGCATAACCATCGGTGAACTTCACGACGTGTTTCAGCCACTTGAATGCCTCCATCTTATGATCCTTTTTAAGTCTGAAGTCGACATCCGGCTTGAACCAAGATTTTCATTTGCTGTGGGAGGTTGCATGTGAAGACGTGGTCTATCACAAGTATTCTGTTGATCGACTCTAGCATTAACATTATCCTTTATCTTATCAGGAATGTTGAGGATCATGTTAAAAAGGGACTCTGCGACATTCTTTTCGGTGTGCATCACGTCGATGTTGTATGGAAGTTTGAGGTCCTTAAAATAGGGAAGCTGCGTGAAGGAGGTAATGTGAGTCCAGTTGTGCGTCTCACCATATCCTTCAAAACATTTTTTCCATTTACCTTTTCCTTTGCCTTTGCCTTTGCCTTTGCCTTTCCCTTCACCGGCAGGCTTAAGAGCTTTGAGCTGAGCAAGCACATCCGCACCAGAAAACATTGGAATCTCATTTACTTCATGGACAACTTTGCCTTTTGTGAAGTTCTTCTTGTCTTCCCTATCAGGATGGTCTGGAGGGAGGAATTGTCGATGCTGGTCAAAGGCAACATACTTGCCACCCTTCTTCATCCAAATGAAAAGCAAGGCATGCATGCACACCGGGCAAGGCATCTTTCCACTTGTACACCATCCATGAGCAGGGCATAGCCGGAAAGTCATGCATGCAATACTGTAGCCAAACTTTCATCAAGAAATTTTTCTGCAGATGCCGGTCGTATGTCAACCTCGGGAAGTACCAAGAATGGTGCGAATCATCCACCAACGGCTGCATAAACACACTCAAATTATTCCCTGGATATTCAGGCCCCGGAATTATAAGCGATAGGAACATGGTCTTGCGTTGCATTATGGCGTCGGGAGGGAGATTGAGCGGAATAACAAATATGGGCCAGCAGCTGTATGGATTAGACGACATACCATATGGATTGAACCCATCACCTGTTATAGCAATTCGACATTCCCAAATTTCTACCGCTTCCTCCGGTACTTTATATCGAATGACTTCCATGCTTCACCTTCCGATGTATGTACAATTTTTTTGGATTGTACCTTTTCCCTTCCTTGTGCCACTTCATCATTTTGGCAGACTCCTCGGTGATGAAAAGGCTGCGATCTTTTATAAAATCAAGATATCAAGAACCTTCACAGGGATTTTTAGCTGCCGCTTCTGACCATGCTTATCGACCACCTCAATATACCGAGAGGAACCGCACTTCCTACAGTAGTTGTCATCCGCATACTCATGCCTAAACAAAAGGCAATTCTACGGCGCTCCGGTGGCATTGCTACCCCCCAGGGCCCCCGTCCCGCCTAACCCTGGAGCGGTTGACCACGAGATCTAGCCCTTTGACTTCCCACGGACGGGCTTTGACCAGTGGACCTCTCCACCCGGTTGTGTCAGGTCGGCCCATAGGGACACCCGGGAGCAACATCCGGGCCAAACCCACAGCTAAATCCACTCCGTGTAGAACCGACGCGGCAGTTTCCCCTCTCCAAGTGCCGGCGGTGGCGCCTTCCGTGAGGGGGCCACGCACCGGAGACGCGTGCCGCCTCTTCGGACATGCCACAACACCACCCCGCATGTATGAGGGCCGATGACGACGCCTCCGGTGGCATTGCTACCCCTAGGGCCCCGTCCCCGCCTAACCCCCGAGCGGTTGACCACGAGATCTAGCCCTTTGACTTCCCACGGACGGGCTTTGACCAGTGGACCTCTCAATCCGGTTGTGTCAGGTCGGCCTAGAGGGACACCGAGGAGCAACATCCGGGCCAAACCCACAGCTAAATCCACTCCGTGTAGAACCGACGCGGCAGTTTCCCCCCTCCAGGTGCCGCCGGCGGCGCCGTCCGTGTGGGGGGCCACGCACCGGAGACACGTGCCGCCTCTTCGGACATGCCACAACACCACCCGGTTGTGGTAGGTCATCCGATATATATATATATATGAACACTTGGGAGCAAAGTCCCCATCGTATAGACCCGATCTGTTTGTTCCCCATTCAGTCTTAGGCTAAGCGGTGGCACCGCTCGTGAGGGTCACACATTTGTGTACATAACCGAAAAATAATGTATGTATGCTTATTAACACGTACTATATGTAAGTTAGTCAAATAATAATATTTAAGAAAACATAAAATATAGCTAAAAAAAGAAAAAAACTAACGAGTGGAGGGGGTGACCGGGAAGTGGATAAGGAACTATGATAAAAAAGATCGATGACGTGGTAAAAAAAGGAAAAAAACTATGAAAAAAATATAGCTATGAAAAAAAGAAAAAAAATTGAAAAAATTGAAAAAAAAACTATGCCGACAGCGTCGGCATAGCTGCGGCATAGGGCAGATGGCCGGCGCGCCGCGGATCAGTGATGTGGCATCTATGCCGACGGCAGCCGTCGGCATAGGTGGTGGTCGGTGCGCCTCGGATCGATGACGTGGTAAGGGCATCTAACATAGATCGGACGCCGTTAGCCGCACGGCACGAGCGGGATCGCCGGGCCCGCAACTATGCCGACGGCCCGTATATGCCGACGGCTGCTGTAGGCGTAAATTGCGATGAGCCGACGGCCGATCTGGGCCGACGGGGGCCGTCGGCATAGCTCGGGATAGCCCGACGGCTTTATTACGCCGACGGCCTGGACATGGCTATCGGCATAGACCAGACAAGGCCGACGGGGGCCGTCGGCATATATATGGCTGTCGGCATATGGCCCTGTTCCGGTAGTGCAGTAACTGCACGGTAATCTGACCAAAATTTGACCAAGTGATGGCCTTCACATCCAATCAAATAACCATCCATCCATCAAACTTTGAAACGGCCCGTGGTGTTCGGTGGCCCTCCAAACGCGGCGGGGTTCGATCAGAACCCGGTGGAGACGAGGCCTCCGCGGCATAAGCAGGCAGCGACTCGACGCGGGAGGCCCGGAGGCAAACGACAAAAGGGGGCGGCTCAAGCACGGTTGTAACCTTGTGACGGCGGTTCAAAGCGGCGCAGAGGTGCGATGGCGAGTCTGAGCAGTGCGATGACGAGGCCGCGAAGGCAAGGAGCGTCGGCGGTATTTAGAAACGACGGCTCGCGGACAGCCACAGCAAGGGCGGCGGGTCATGGCAGGTTGAGGCAGAAGCGAAGAACGGTAATTCGGGGTCGGCCTGATGCGGACGCCGGGTTGATGCCGATAACAACGAGGAGCGGCAACGGCGATTTGGTGAAGCGTAATGATGAAAGCGGCTCGGTGGAAGCGAACCCGACCAAGGCAAGAGCTTCAGCCGTGGCCACGGGCGGCTCAAAGCAGCGACGCCTCGACCGCAGCAGAGACCACTCGGCGGCCGGGGCGACTCGTAGGCGAGGCAGTCCGTAGGCACAGTGGTTGTACTTTCTCCATGTGTGTACACCAGCTGTACTTCTTTGGAATTTTTTAGCAAGAAATGCTTAGTTGAGTGCTTTTCACGTGAACACTTAAACCGCCTCACGTGGAGGAGGCATAGGAATCCATCAGGTTTTGACTTTTCCATCATTCAGGCACTGTGACCACTTGATTCAAATGCATGCAATAGGTCGGTCTGAAGACCTCACGTGTGCTTAAGTAAAACACTTGTCCTTATCCTGTTGTACGAGCAGATGATGCGCGCGATCCGTGTCAGGCGACTCGGCGGCTCAGACAAAACGCAGCAGAAAAACTTGCCAGGTGTCTCCGTTTCCTACAATGACACACCAAAAAAGACCGATCTGACTTCCCATTGACCACCCGGCTGCGTGAATAGGAATCACCTGTTGATTTACTCAATATAGTAAGCTGAAAAAGTCTGATCCGTATTGTACCAGTAGCTTCATATGATAGATTCAATGGTCTTGCTTGAAATCTGTGCCAAACTAAATAATTCCTTTGTGGTTGGCTGCCATCGATCTCATAGTTCTGCATACGGACAGATCCCATTGACTTTGTTTTAAACGAAACCAATCTTTTGTCAGACTCGGTAGACTTCAGGACGGATCGATGTATAGACGAAATCATTTCCTACCAGCCTCGGCAGATCGTAAGTCGTGGCAATGCAGAGATACAACTATAAACCCTCTTGATCTCAATCTCATACACACCACCGCTAAAAATATCTTCAACCTTGATTGTCGAAATCGCAGTTGATATGAATCCTTCCACGCTGGTTCTTGTTCAGCCGGAAAATTGCTAACTGCTCGATCGTTGAGAAAGATCCCTCCAAGAACTCAACACCGCCGTGCGTCTGCCCCATAATGGGCGCCAACTGTCGTGGATTTGTCACGGTACATGTCCTTAGTGTGAGGACTTAGTCGTGAGGCCAACGCATCTATGTGGTAGCTTGAGAGGGGTTGAGCGAAGTCGAGAGACGCAACACGCAAGACAAAGATTTAGACAGCTTCGGGCTCCGGGAAACATCATCCGGTAATAACCCTACATGCTGTTTGTGGCTAGGTCTCATTATGATCATGAGAGAGTCGCCGTCAGCCGGCTCTCCTCTTGTGTCTAGCCCTAGATATTGTTTCTTGTTATCTGTCCCTCTTTTGGGAGCCCTGCCCCTCCTTATATGAGTTAGAAGGGCGGGTTACATGTGGAGTCCAAATAGGATTAGGACTATCCTATCTTCTACTACAAGCCGGATACAAGTCTAGGTCTTGATTCCTTGTAAGGGAGATATTCCTCACGCCTTTCCTCTTAAGCCGGCCTATCATAACGTAAGCCGGCCTTCTGGGCCTTGAGCCTCCTGGGCCCCCGGGTCTTGTCGCTCCTCTGATCCGCTTGCCAGGTCACCCATAAGTCACTAGGCTCGGGCGGGTCACTTAGTGAGTCGTCCAGTCAGGGCGGGTCATTAGTGAGTCGCCAAGTCCGGCCGGGTTATACATCCGGTCGGGTCATACCGCGGGGTATATCCCCGATAGAACACGAGAGACCGAAAGGTTGAACATGAGTCGTATAGAAGATACGATCAACATGAAGATGTTCACCGATGATGACTAGTCCGTCTCACGTGATGATTGAACACGGCCTAGTTGACTCGGATCATGGATCACTTAGATGACTAGAGGGATGTCTATCTGAGTGGGAGTTCATTAAATAATTTGATTAGATGAACTTAATTATCATGAACTTAGTCTAAAATCTTTGCAATATGTCTTGTAGATCAAATGTCCCACGCTAATGTTGCCCTCAACTTCAACGTGTTCCTAGATAAAACCAAGCTGAAAGACGAGGGTAGCAACTATACGGACTGGGTCCGGAACTTGAGGATCATCCTCATAGCTGCCAAAAGAGCATATGTCCTAGATGCACCGCTAGGTCAAGCACCCGTTTTCCCAGCAACTCAAGACATTATGAACGCCTGGCAGTCGCATAGTGATGATTACTCCCTAGTTCAGTGCGGAACATGCTTTACGGCTTAGAACCGGGGCTCCAAAAGTGTTTTGAGCAGCACAGATCATATGAGATGTTCCAAGAGCTGAAAATGGTTTTCCAAGCTCATGCCCGGGTCGAGAGATATGAAGTCTCCGACAAGTTCTATAGTTGTAAGATGGAGAAGAATAGTTCTGTCAGTGAGCACATACTCAAAATGTCTGGGTTGCACAACCGCTTGTCTCAGCTGGGAGTTAATCTCCCGGATGACGCGGTCCTTGACAGAATCCTTCAGTCGCTCCCACCTAGCTACAAGAGCTTCGTGATGAATTACAATATGCAGGGGATGGTGAAAACCATTCCTGAGGTATTTTCAATGCTGAAATCAGCGGAGGTGAAGATCAAAAAGGAACATCAAGTGTTGATGGTCAATAAAACCACTAGTTTCAAGAAAGGCAGGGGTAAGAAGGACGGCAAGGGAGTTGCCGCGCCCGGTAAGCCAGTTTCCGGGAAGAAGCCAAAGCATGGACCCAAACCTGAGACGGAGTGCTTTTATTGCAAGGGAAACGGCCACTGGAAGCGGAACTGCCCCAAGTACTTAGCGAAAAAAAAGGCCGGCAACACCAAAGGTATATGTGATATACATGTTATTGATGTGTACCTTACCAGTACTCGTAGTAGCTCCTGGGTATTTGATACCGGTGCGGTTGCTCATATTTGTAACTCAAAACAGGAGCTGCTGAATAAGCGGAGACTGGCGAAGGACGAGGTGATGATGCTTGTCGGGAATGGTTCCAAGGTCGATGTGATCGCTGTCGGCACGCTACCTCTACATTTACCTACGGGATTAGTTTTAAACCTCAATAATTGTTATTTAGTGCCAGCCTTGAGCATGAACATTGTATCTGGATCTCATTTAATACGAGATGGCTACTCATTTAAATCCGAGAATAATGGTTGTTCTATTTATATGAGAGATATGTTTTATGGTCATGCCCCGCTGGTCAATGGTTTATTCTTAATGAATCTCGAACATGATGTTACACATATTCATAGTGTGAATACCAAAAGATGTAAGATTGATAATGATAGTCCCACATATCATGTACTGCCGCCTTGGTCACATTGGTGTCAAACGCATGAAGAAGCTCCATGCAGATGGACTTTTGGAGTCTCTTGATTACGAATCATTTGACACGTGCGAACCATGCCTCATGGGAAAAATGACCAAGACTCCGTTCTCCGGAACAATGGAGCGAGCAACCAACTTATTGGAAATCATACATACTGATGTGTGCGGTCCAATGAGCATTGAGGCTCGCGGTGGCTATCATTATGTTCTCACCCTCACTGATGACTTAAGTAGATATGGGTATGTCTACTTGATGAAACACAAGTTTGAGACTTTGAAAAGTTCAAGGAATTTCAGAGTGAGGTAGAGAATCAACGTGACAGAAAAATAAAGTTCTTACGATCAGATCGTGGGGGAGAATATTTAAGTCATGAGTTTGGTACACACTTAAGGAAATGTGGAATTGTTTCACAACTCACGCCACCTGGAACACCTCAGTGTAACGGTGTGTCCGAACGTCGTAATCGCACTCTATTGGATATGGTGCGATCTATGATGTCTCTTACCGATTTACCGCTATCATTTTGGGCGCTTTAGATACAGCTGCATTCACTTTAAATAGGGCACCATCTAAATCCATTGAGACGACACCGTATGAATTATGGTTTGGGAAGAAACCTAAGCTGTTGTTTCCAAAAGTTTGGGGATGCGATGCTTATGTCAAGAAAGTTCAACCTGAAAAGCTCAAACCCAAGTCGGAAAAATGCATCTTCATAGGATACCCTAAGGAAACCATTGGGTATACCTTCTACCTCACATCCGAAGGCAAGATCTTCGTTGCCAAGAACGGGTCCTCTCTGGAGAAAGAGTTTCTCTCGAAAGAAGTGAGTGGGAGGAAAGTAGAACTTGATGAAGTACTACCTCTTGAACCGGAAAGTAGCGCAGCTCAGGAAGATGTTTCTGTGGTGCCTACACCGACTAGAGAGGAAGTTAATGATGATGATCAAGGTACTTCCGATCAAGTTGTTACTGAAGTACGTAGGTCGACAAGGACACGTTCCACAACAGAATGGTATGGCAACCCTGTCCTGCAAATCATGTTGTTAGACAATGGTGAACCTTCGAACTATGAAGAAGCGATGGCGGGCCCAGACTCCAACAAATGGCTTGAAGCCATGCAATCCGAGATAGTATCCATGTATGAAAACAAAGTACGGACTTTGACAGGCTTGCCCGATGATCGGCGAGCGATAGAAAATAAATGGATCTTTAAGAAGAAGACGAACACGGATGGTAATGTCACCATCTATAAAGCTCGACTTGTTGCTAAGGGTTACCGACAAGTTCAAGGGGCTGACTATGATGAGACCTTTTCACCCGTAGCGAAGCTGAAGTCCGTCTGAATCATGTTAGCAATTGCCGCATTCTATGATTATGAGATATGGCAAATGGACGTCAAAACGGCATTCCTTAACGGCTTTCTTAAGGAAGAATTGTACATGATGCAGCCGGAAGGTTTTGTCGATCCTAAGAATACTAACAATGTATGCAAGCTCCAGCGCTCCATCTATGGGCTGGTGCAAGCATCTCGGAGTTGGGACATTCGCTTTGATGAAATGATCAAAGCATTTGGGTTTATGCAGACTTATGGAGAAGCCTGCGTTTACAAGAAAGTGAGTGGGAGCTCCGTAGCATTTCTCATATTATATGTGGATGACATACTGTTGATGGGAAATGATATAGAACTTTTGGAAAGCATAAAGGCCTACTTGAATAAGTGTTTTTCAATGAAGGACCTTGGAGAAGCTGCTTACATATTAGGCATCAAGATCTATAGAGATAGATCGAGACGCCTCATAGGTCTTTCACAAAGCACATACCTTTATAAGATATTGAAGAAGTTCAATATGGATCAGTCCAAGAAGGGGTTCTTGCCTGTGTTGCAAGGTGTTAAATTGAGCTCGGCTCAATGCCCGAACACGGTAGAAGAAAGATGACTGTCTCCCCTATGCCTCGTCCATAGGGTCTATTATGTATGCCATGTTGTGTACCAGACCTGATGTAAACCTTGCCGTAAGTTTGGTAGCAAGGTACCAAAGTAATCTCGGCATGGAACATTGGACAGCGGTCAAGAATATCCTGAAGTACCTGAAAAGGACTAAGGATATGTTTCTCGTTTATGGAGGTGACGAAGAGCTCGTCGTAAAGGGTTACGTCGATGCTAGCTTCGACACAGATCTGGATGACTCCAAGTCACAAACCGGATACGTGTATATTTTGAATGGTGGGGCAGTAAGCTGGTGCAGTAGCAAGCAAAGCATCGTGGCGGGATCTACATGTGAAGCGGAGTACATGGCAGCCTCGGAGGCAGTGCATGAAGCAATCTCGATGAAGGAGTTCATTACCGACCTAGGATTTATTCCCAATGTGTCGGGCCCGATGACTCTCTTCTGTGACAACACTGGAGCTATTGCCCTTGCCAAGGAGCCCAGGTTTCACAAGAAGACCAGGCACATCAAGCGTCGCTTCAATTCCATTCGTGAAAATGTTCAAGACGGAGACATAGATATTTGCAAAGTGCATACGGATCTGAATGTCGCAGATCCATTGACTAAACCTCTTCCGCGAGCAAAACATTATCAACACCAGAACTCTATGGCTGTTCGATTCATCACAGTGTAACTAGATTATTGACTCTAGTGCAAGTGGGATACTGTTGGAAATATGCCCTAGAGGCAATAATAAAATGGTTATTATTATATTTCCTTGTTCATGATTATTGTCTACTATTCATGCTATAATTGTATTGATCGGAAACCGTAATACATGTGTGAATACATAGACCACAACATGTCCCTAGTGAGCCTCTAGTTGACTAGCTCGTTGATCAACAGATGGTCATGGTCTCCTGACTATGGACATTAGATGTCATTGATAACGGGATCACATCATTAGGAGAATGATGTGATGGAAAAGACCCAATCCTAAGCATAGCACAAGATCGTGTAGTTCGTTTGCTAAAGCTTTTCTAATGTCAAGTATCATTTCCTTAGACCATGAGATTGTGTAACTCCCGGATACCATAGGAGTGCTTTGGGTGTACCAAATGTCACAACGTAACTGGGTGACTATAAAGATGCACTACAGGTATCTCCAGAAGTATCTGTTGGGTTGGCTCGAATCGAGACTGGGATTTGTCACTCCGTATGACGGAGAGGTATCTCTGGGCCCACTCGGTAATGCATCATCATAATGAGCTCAATGTGACTAAGTAGTTGGTCACAGGATCATGCATTACGGAACGAGTAAAGTGACTTGCCAGTAACGATATTGAACGAGGTATTGGGATACCGACGATCGAATCTCGGGCAAGTAACGTACCGATTGACAAAGGGAATTGTATACGGGATTACTTGAATCCTCGACATCGTGGTTCATCCGTTGAGATCATCGTGGAACATGTGGGAGCCAACATGGGCATCCGGATCCCGCTGTTGGTTATTGGCCAGAGAGCTGTCTCGGTCATGTCTGCGTGATTCCCGAACCCGTAGGGTCTACACATTTAAGGTTTGATGACGCTAGGGTTATAGGGAAGATTTGTATGTGATTACCTAATGTTGTTCGGAGTCCCGGATGAGATCCCGGACGTCACGAGGTGTTCCGGAATGGTTCGGAGGTGAAGATTTATATATGGGAAGTCATCATACGCTCACCAGAAATATTCGGGGGTATACCGGTATTGTACCGGGACCACCGGAGGGGTTCCGGGGGTCCACCGGGATGGTCCACCTGCCCCGGAGGGCCTTATGGGCTGTAGGTGGAAGGGAACCGGCCCCAAAGTGGGCTGGGCGCCATCCCCCCTAGGGCCCATGCGCCTAGGGTTGGGGGAACCCTAAAGGGGGCGCCCCCCTTGCTTGGGGGCAAGCCCTCCCTGCCCCCCTCTAGATCTCATCTAGAGGGGCCGACCCCTTCCCCCTTCTCCCTATAAATAGAGGGATGGAGGGAGGGCTGCAGCACCACATCCAAGGCGCAGCTCCTCCTCTCACCAACACCTCTCCTCCTCCGTGTGAGCTTGGCGAAGCCCTGCCGGAGAACTGCCACTCCATCACCACCACGCCGTCGTGCTGCTGCTGGAGCCATCTTCCTCAACCTCTCCCTCCTCCTTGCTGGATCAAGGTGCGGGAGACGTCACCGGGCTGCACGTGTGTTGAACGCGGAGGTGCCGTTGTTCGGTTCTTAGACCAGAATCCGTCGCGATCTGAATCGCTTCGGGTACTACTCCTTCATCCGCGTTCTTGCAACGCTTCCGTCTCGCGATCTTTAAGGGTATGAAGATGCACTCCCCTCTCTCTGTTGCTAGTTACTCCATAGATTGATCTTGGTGATGCGTAGAAAATTTTTAATTTCTGCAAGGATCGCCAACAATTTTGACCGAGAAAAAAAGGAGAGGACTTTCGGGAGGAAGCGTCACCGTCTTGAGGCGGAACCTGGGTAGGAGCACTTTTGCCCTCCCGTGGAGCGATTCCGCCAGGGGAACTTCCCTCGTGGAGGGGGAAATCATCGTCATGATCATCACCAACAACTCTCCCATCTTGGCGAGGGCTATCTCCATCAACATCTTCAACAACACCAACTCCTCTCAAACCCTAGTTCATCTCTTGTGTTCAATCTGTGTACCGGAACTATAGATTGGTTCTTCTGGGTGACTAGTAGTGTTTATTACATCTTGTAGTTGATTAGTATATGGTTTATTTGGTGGAAGATTATATGTTCAGATCCATTGGGCTATTTAATACCCCTCTGATCTTAAGCATGTTTATCATTTGTGAGTGGTTACTTTTGTTCTTGAGGTCACAGGAGAAATCATGTTGCAAGTAATCATGTAAACTTGGTATGTGTTTGATATTTTGATGATATGTATGTTGTCATTCTCTTAGTGGTGTCATGTCAATGTCAACTACATGACACTTCACCATATTTGGGCCTAAGGGAATGCATTGTGGAGTAGTTATTGGATGATGGGTTGCTAGAGTGACAGAAGCTTAAACCCTAGTTTATGCGCTATTCCGTAAGGGACTGATGTCTACTACACAACCTTCTTCTTGTGGACGTTGTTGGGCCTGCAAGTGCACAGGTTTGTACGACAGTAGCAAATTTCCCTCAAGTAGATGACCTAAGGTTTATCAGTCCGTAGGAGGCGTAGGATGAAGATGGTCTCTCTCAAACAACCCTGCAACCAAATAACAAAGAGTCTCTTGTGTCCCCAACACACCCAATACAATGGTAAATTGTAGAGGTGCACTAGTTCATGAAGAGATGGTGATACAAGTGCAATACGGATGGTAGATAAAGGTATTTGTAATCTGAAATTATAAAAACAGCAAGGTAACTAATGATAAAAGTGAGCGTAAATGGTATTGCAATGGTAGGAAACAAGACCTAAGGTTCATACTTTCACTAGTGCAAGTTCTCTCAACAATAATAACATAGATAGATCATATAACAATCCCTCAACATGCAACAAAGAGTCACTCCAAAGACACTAATAGCGGAGAACAAACGAAGAGATTATGGTAGGGTACGAAACCACCTCAAAGCTATCCTTTCTGCTCGATCTATTCAAGAGTTCGTAGTAAAATAACATGAAGCTTTTCTTTCCGCTCAATCTATCATAGAGTTCATACTAGAATAACACCTTAAGACACAAATCAACCAAAACCCTAATGTCACCTAGATACTCCATTGTCACCTCAAGTATCTGTGGGCATGATTATGCGATATGCATCACACAATCTCAGATTCATCTATTCAACCAACACAAAGTACTTCAAAGAGTGCCCCAAAGTTCTACCGGAGAGTCAAGACAAGAACGTGTGCCAACCCCTATGCATAGGTTCATGGGCGGAACCCGCAAGTTGGTCACCAAAACATACATCAAGTGGCACATGATATCCCATTGTCACCACAGATAAGCATGGCAAGACATACATCAAGTGTTCTCAAATCATTAAAGACTCAATCCGTTAAGATAACTTCAAAGGGAAAAATCAATTCATCACAAGAGAGTAGAGGGGGAGAAACATCATAAGATCCAAATATAATAGCAAAGCTCGGGATACATCAAGATCGTGCCATAGAGGGAACATGAGAGAGAACACGAGAGAGAGAGAGAGATCAAACACATAGCTACTGGTACATACCCTCAGCCCCAAGGGTGAACTACTCCCTCCTCGTCATGGAGAGCGACGGGATGATGATGAAGATGGCCACCGGTGAGGGATTCCCCCTTCGGCAGGGTGCCGGAACAGGGTCTCGATTGACTTTTGGTGGCTACAGAGGCTTGCGGCGGAGGAACTCCCGATCTATCTTCTCTGTGGATGTTTTTAGGGTATATGGGACTATATAGGTGAAGGAAGTCGGTCGGGGGGTGCTCGAGGGGCCCACGAGACTGGGGGCGCGCCCAGGGATGGTGGGCGCGCCCTCCTATCTCCTGGCTTCCTCAAAGCTCCCCTGGCTTGAACTCCAAGTCTCCCGGATGATATTCTTCCAAAAAATCACGCTGTCGAAGGTTTCGTTCCGTTTAGACTCCGTTTGATATTCCTTTTCTTCGAAATACTGAAACAGGCAATAAAACAGCAATATGGGCTGGGACTCCAGTTAGTAGGTTAGTCCCAAAAGTAATATAAAAGTGTATAATAAAGCCCATAATCATTCAAAACAGATAATATAATAGCATGAATGCTTCATAAATTATAGACACGTTGGAGACGTATCAGGGACCGATTGGATCCAAAAGTTTAATGCTATGGTTAGAATTTATTCTTAATACTTTTATCGTAGTTGTGGATGCTTGCGAGAGGGTTAATCATAAGTAGGAGGTTTGTTCAAGTAAGAACAGCACCTAAGCACCGGTCCACCCACATATCAAATTATCAAAGTAGCGAACACAAATTAAGCCAACATGATGAAAGTGACTAGATGAAATTCCCGTGTACCCTCAAGAACATTTTCTTATTATAAGAGACCGTTTTGGCCTGTCCTTTGCCTCAAAAGGATTGGGCTACCTTGTTGCACTTTTTTTACTACTATCATTACTTGCGCGATACAAATTATCTTGCTATCAAACTACTCTGCTACTCACAATTTTAGCACTTGCAGACATTACCTTGCTGAAAACCACTTGTCATTTCCTTATGCTCCTCGTTAGGTTCGACACTCTTACTTATCGAAAAGGCTACAATTGACTCCATATACTTTTGGGTCATCAAGGCTATTTTCTGGCACCGTTGCCGGGGAGTGAAGCACTCTTGGTAAGTGGAAATTGGTAAGGAAACATTATTACTAAGTGCTGAAATTTATTGTCACTCGTTACTATGGAAAACAATCCTTTGAGGGCTTTGTTCGGGGTATCTTCACCATGACCGGAACCACAATTAGTTGCCCCTCAACCTACTGCAGCTACTGAAAACATTGAATATGAAATTCCTTCGGGTATGGTAGAACAACTGCTAGCTAATCCTTATGCAGGAGATGGAACCGAACATCCTGATATGCACTTGATATATGTGGATGAAATTTGTGCATTGTTTAAGCTTGCAGGTTTACCTGGAGATGAAGCTAAGAAGAAGGTTTTCCCTTTATCTTTGAAGGGAAAATCATTGACATGGTATAGGCTATGCGATGATATTGGATCTTGGATCCGGAATGGCTTGAAATTGGAATTCCATCAAAAAAAATTATCCTATGCATCTAGTTCATCGTGATCGGAATTATATATATAATTTTTGGCCTCGTGAAGGAGAAAGTATTGCTCTAGCTTGGGGGAGTCTTAAGTCAATGTTATATTCATGCCCCAATCATGAGCTCTCAAGAGAAACTATTATTCAGAACTTTTATGCTCGGCTTTCTCGTAATGATCAATCCATGCTCGATACTTGTTGTACTAGTTCTTTTTTGAAGTAGACTATTGAATTTCGGTGGGATCTTTTGGGAAGAATTAAAAGGAACCCTGAAGATTGGGAACTCGACGAAGGTGAAGAGTCAGCTATTGACCCTAAGTTTGATTGTGTTAAATGTTTTGTGAATACCGATGCTTTTCAAAAGCTTAGCACTAAATATGGACTTGACTCTGAGATAGTAGCTTCCTTTTGTGAATCTTTTGCTACTCATGTTGATCTCCCTAAGGAGAAGTGGTTTAAATATCACTCACCTATTAAAGAAGAAATTAAAGAACCAGTAAAAGCTAAAGAAAAAACTATCATTTACAATGTCGATCCAGTTGTTCCCACTGCTTATATTGAGAAACCACCTTCCCCTGTAAGGATAAAGGAACATGCTAAAGTTTCAACTGTGGTCAACAAAAGTTATGTCAGAACACTCAAACCAGATGAACAAATCAGAGTTGCACCTTGTGTTTCTATGATTAAAGATCTCTTAGTCGATAATATTGATGGGCATGTTATTTACTTCTGTGATGAAGCCTCTAGAATTGCCAAACCCGATAAAAAGGATAAACATAGACCAGTTGTTGGCATGCATGTTGTCTCAGTTAAGATAGGAGATCACTATTATCATGGGTTATGTGAAATAGGTGCTAGTGTGAGTGCTATTCCTTTTTCCTTATACGAAGAAATTAAGAATGAAAGAGCACCTGCTGAAATATAAGACATAGATGTTACTATTAAACTTGCCAATAGAGATACTATATCACCAATTGGGATTCTTAGATATGTTGAATTCTTGTGTGGGAAAATAAAATAACCTACTGATTTTCTTGTTCTTGGTTCCCCACAAGATAACATTTGTCCCATTATCTTTGGTAGACCTTTCTTGAACACCGTCAATGCCAGAATAGATTGTAAGAAACAAACTATCGGTGTTAACTTTGGTGATGAATCTCATGAATTTAATTTTTCCAAGTTTAGTAGGCAAGCTCATAAGAAAGATTTTCCTAGTAAGTATAAGATTATTGGTCTTGCTTCTATTGTTGTACCTCCTACTGATCCTTTAGAACAATATTTGCTAGACCATGAAAATTATTTGCATATGCTTGAAAGAAATGTAATAGATAGGATCTTTTTCGAACAACAACCTCTGCTTAAACACAATTTGCCTACAGAAACTCTAGGAGGTCCTCCTCCACCTAAAGGTGAACCTGTGTTTGAATTAAAACAATTGCCAGAAACTTTGAAATATGTTTATCTTGATGAGAAAAAGATATATCATGTTATTATTAGTGCTAACCTTTCAGAACATGAAGAAGAAAGATTATTCAAAGTTCTAAGGAAGCACCAAACTGCTATCGGGTATACTCTTGATGATCTTAAGGGCATTAGTCCCACGCTATGTCAGCACAAAATTAATATGGAACCTGATGCTAAACCCGTTGTTGATCACCAATGTCGGTTAAGTCCGAACATGAAAGAAGGGGTAAGAACGGAAACATTGAAACTTCTGGAAGCAGGTATAATTTATACTATAGTTGATAGTAGATGGGTAAATCCTGTTCATTGTGTCCCTAAGAAGGGAGGTATTACTGTTGTTCCTAATGATAAGAATGAACATATTCCACAAAGAATTGTCATAGGTTATAGGATGGTAAATGATTATAGAAAATTAAACAAAGCAACTAGAAAATATCATTACCCTTTACCTTTTATTGATCAAATGTTAGAAAGTTTGTCTAAGCCCACACATTTTTGCTTCCTTGATGAATATTCTAGTTTTCCACAAATACCTATTTCACAACCTTATCAAGAAAAGACTACTTTCACTTGTCCGTTTGGAACTTATGCTTATAGACATATGCCTTTTGGTTGATGTAATGCACCTGCTACCTTTCAAATATGTATGACTGCTATATTCTCTGATTTTTGTGAAAAGATTGTTGAGGTTTTCATAAGTCTTTTGATGATGGTTTAAGCAGTCTTGATCGAGTTTTGCAGAGATGTGAGCAAACTAATCTTGTCTTGAATTAGGAGAAGTGCCACTTCATGGTTAATGAAGGTATTGTTTTGGGCCATAAAGTTTCTGAAAAGGGCATTGAGGTGGACAAAGCTAAGGTTGATGCAATTGAGAAAATTCCATGTCCTAAAGATATCAAAGGTATTCGTAGTTTCCTTGGTCATGCTGGTTTCTATAGGATGTTTAACAAATACTTCTCTAAAATTTCTAGGCCTCTTACAAATATTTTGCAAAAGGATATTCCCTTTGTGTTTGATGATGATTGCTTGGAAGCCTTTGAAACACTAAAGAAAGCCTTAATTACTGCACCTGTCCTTCAACCACCTGATTGGAACTTGCCTTTTGAGATTATGTGTGATGCTAGTTATTATGTTGTTGGTGTTGTTCTAGGACAAAGAGTTGATAAGAAATTAAATGTTATCCATTATGCTAGCAAAACTCTAGACAGTGCTCAACGAAATTATGCTACTACTAAAAAAGAATTCTTAGCAGTGGTGTTTGCTTGTGATAAATTAAGATCCTATATTGTTGATTCTAAAGTGACTGTTCACACCGATCATGCTGCTATGAAATATTTCATGGAAAAGAAATATGCTAAACCTAGACTCATTAGGTGGGTTCTTCTTCTACAAGAATTTAATTTTCATATCACTGATAGGCAAGGGGCAGAGAACCTCGTAGCTGATAACTTTTCTAGGCTTGGAAATATTCTTGATGACCCACAAACTATTAATGATAGCTTTCATGATGAACAGTTAGCTACAATAAATGTTTCTAATAGTACACCTTGGTATGCTGACTATGCTAATTATATTGTTGCCAAATACATACCACCTAGTTTCACTTACCAACAAAAGAAAAAATTCTTCTATGATGTAAGACATTACTTTTGGGATGACCCGCATCTTTATAAAGGAGTAGATGGTATTATTAGACGTTGTGTACCTGAGCATGAACAGGAACAAATTCTACGGAAATGTCACTCCAAAGCCTATGGAGGACATCACGCGAGAGACATAACTGCTCAGAAGGTATTGCAATCAGGTTTTTATTGTCCTACTCTCTTCAAGGATGCCCGCAAGTTTGTCTCATCTTGTGATGAATGTCAAAGAATAGGTAATATTGGTAAGCGTCAAGAAATGCCTATGAATTATTCACTTGCTGTTGAACCATTTGATGTTTGGGTTTGACTTCATGGGACCTTTTCCTTCCTCTAATTGGTATACCCATATTTTGGTTGTTGTTGATTATGTTACTAAGTGGGTAGAAGCTATTCCAACTAGTAGTGTTGATCACAACACCTCTATTAAAATGCTTAAGGAAGTTGTTTTCCCAAGGTTTGGAGTCCCTAGATATCTAATGACTGATGGTGGTTCACACTTTATTCATGGTTCTTTCCGTAAAATGCTTGCTAAGTATGATGTTAATCATAGAATTGCATCACCTTATCATCCTCAGTCTAGTGGTCAAGTTGAACTTAGAAACAGATAAATAAAGTTAATATTACAAAAAACTGTCGATATGTCCCAAAAGAATTGGTCTAAGAAACTAGATGATGCACTTTGGGCTTATAGAACAACATAAAAAATCCTATGGGTAAGTCTCCTTATAAAATGGTTTATGGAAAATCTTGTCATTTGACTCTTGAGTTAGAACATAAAGGATACTGGGAAATTAAAGAACTCAACTATGATTTCAAACTTGCTGGTGAAAAGAGGTTATTTGATATTAGCTCCTTAGATGAATGGAGAACCCAGGCTTATGAAAATGCAAAGTTATTCAAAGGAAAAGTTAAAAGATGGCATGACAAAAGAATCCAAAAGCGTGAGTTCAAAGTTGGGGAATATGTTCTTTTGTACAACTCTCATTTCAGATTCTTTGCAGGAGAACTTCTCTCCAAATGGGAAGGACCCTATGTCATCGAGGAGGTTTATCGATCTGGAGATATCAAAATAAATAATGCCGAAGGTACTAACCTGAAGGTGGTTAACGGGCAACGAATAAAACATTATATCTCAGGTACGCCCATTAATCTTGAAAGCAATATTGTCCAAACTATGACACCGGAAGAACACATAAGAGAGACCTTCCGGAATGCTCCAGAATCGTGAAAAAGGAGGAGGTATGTGATATGGTAAGTAAACGGACTCCGAAAAATCCGCAAAAATATTTTTTGTTAGTTTTGGAATATTTGAAAAATTAGGAAAATAAGAAACTTCCAGGAAAGTGATGCTGGTGGGCACGATACACCAGGGCGCGCCAGGCATGCCAGGCGCGCCCCCGGGGGTTTTGCCCACCTCGGATACTTTCCGGACTATGTTTTTCTTCCATTCTGCTTGTTCTCCAAGATAAGAAAATCTTTATATACGCCTCGAACCTATTGACCTCTGTATCACGGAGAAATCTCCTGTTTTCTTTTCTCGATGTTTTCCCAACAGATCTGAAATTATGTCGTCCCAAGACTCAGAGGGTGAAAGCTATGTTGCCGATTATATCGCAAACCCCAAGGTCTATGGAGCACTATGGCTGGGCTTCGGAGGAAGAAGAGGACTATGATCCTAACAGGAAGGAGGAGACGAGCTCAGACGAAGACGAAGCTCCATTGCCCCAACCTGGGGACATGCATGTCAAATTTAAGAAGTCGAGTCTCCCCAACAAGGCAATGAAGCCTAAGATCCAGTTTATCCCCTTTCGTCTTTTGCAGGAAAATAAGCAAGATTTATGCAAAAAGGTATTGGAACTCGAGTGGGAGATCAATGAACTGAAAGATGAGAATTCCGTCCTTAAGCGTAAGCTGAGGAAAAAGGACCGGATTGCTTCTACTTCGTCACCACCACCTCCTTCTTCACCACCAAAAGAAATTGAGTATCGGGTATGGGCACTCCCCTTGGCTTCCGCCAAACTTGGGGGAGATGCCCCGGTATCGTATCATCTCCACTATCTTTTGCCTTTACTTTTCTTAGATCGATCCATGGTTATCTTTTGCTTTAGATGAATAAAAGTTTTGTTTGATCCTTTCTTTTCAAGAGTTTGCTTAGTGATCTATCTTTGTAATCGTGTGCAAGATATATAATAAAGTTTAGTTTGAGTTTTGCTTCTTTTACTTTCATGTTTCAGTAAATAAAAAAGAGAAAGGAAATAAATGGAAAATATCATATGCTAATCTTATGGTGAGTAATGACATTACACAAGGGAAAGTATAAGTAGTAAATTTATTGTAGATTGACAAACATAGCATTAGTCAATGATGCAATTCATGAAAGAATTAATAAGGGAAGAGAATATTCACATGCAAATACACTATCCTGGAAACCATTTGTGATTGTGAGCACCCATCAAAATATTATGCCAAAATTGTTGACGTTGGACAAGGAAGACAATGTAATGATTTATGTTTGTTCATATTCGAATAGAAGTTATATTTTCATAGATCCTTCAACATGTGGTGCTTGCCCCTATCTTTGCTAGTCAAAATTCTGAACTAAGTAGAGATACTACTTGTGCATCCAAAACCCTTAAACCCAAATATTGTTTTGAGAGTCCAACATATCTACCCATGGATTGAGCAAGATCCTTCAAGTAAGTTGTCATTGGTGCAGTAAGGCAATAAAAATTGCTTCTAAAAGTGTGAGATAATTTAGTGTAAGGGAAAATTGAGCGTTGTACGAACTTGTGATGGCGAAGAATAAAAGCGACAGACTGCATAATAAAGGTTGCCATCATAAGGGACAATATAACGGTGACGTTCTCTTACACTAAGGGGTTGAGCATACAAACAAAAAGCGCATGGCAACCTCTGCTTCCCTCTGCGAAGGGCCTATCTTTTACTTTTATGTATTTACTTTAATGCAAGAGTCAAAGCTTTTCTCTCTATTCCCTTTTATTTTCTCCTTTGGCAAGCATCATGTGGTGAGGAAAGATCTAGGAACATCTATCCAGTTGAATATGGGTGACATGAGTTATTATTGTTGACATCACCCTCGAGGTGAATACATTGGGAGGCGAAACTATAAGCCCCTATCTTTCTATGTGTCCGGTTGAAACGTTTTGCTCATGTATACACGGTGAGTGTTAGCAATCATAGAAAACTAAATGATGGTTGAGTATGTGAACTTGCCTAAAGGCTCCGATACGTGACCCTTCCTGAAAACATGATGAATTGCAGTTGCAAAGTTGACTGAGAACATAGTTTGTTGGTTTCCAATAGAGTTATGCTTTATACTTCGAATGTTGTGATGAATTGTTACTTGTTCATGAGAAGTCTATGATAAAAGTTTTATGTCAAAGTTTATTGTTGTGATAATAAATTACATGATGCTACTATGTTCGTATTTTTGTTTTTATCGACACCTCTCTCTCTCTCTCTCTCTAAGCATGTGGACATGTTTTTCGATTTTGGTTTTCGCTTGAGGACAAGCGAGGTCTAAGCTTGGGGGAGTTGATATGTCCATTTCCATCATGTTTTCCTACTATTATTTATGTCGTTTTATTACTTAATAATGCTTTTTGGAGTAATTCTAATGCCATTTCCCTTATAATATGCAAGGTATAAACAAAAGGGGAGAATTCTCACAGCTGGAAATCTGGACCTGAAAAAGCCACGTCAAGCTACCTATTCTCCACAACTCCAAATGAGCTGAAACATCACAAGGATTTTTTATGGAACAAATAAGAACTTTTGGAGTCAATAAGTACCAGAGGGGGCCCAGGTGGGCACAACCCACTTGGCGCGCTAGGGAGCCCAGGTGCGCCCTGGTGGGTTGTGCTCACCCACCTCCGGTGCCCCTCTTCTGGTAAATAAGCCATTTTGACCTAAAAAAATAAGGAGAGGACTTTCGGGACGAAGCGCCGCCATCTCGAGGCGGAACCTGGGCAGGAGCACTTTTGCCCTCCGGCGGAGCGATTCCGCCGAGGGAACTTCCCTCCCGGAGGGGGAAATCATCGTCATCATCATCACTAACAACTCTCCCATCTTGGGGAGGGCCATCTCCATCAACATCTTCAACAGCACCAACTCCTCTCAAACCCTAGCTCATCTCTTGTGTTCAATTTGTGTACCGGAACTACAGATTGGTGCTTGTGCGTGACTAGTAGTGTTGATTACATCTTGTAGTTGATTACTATATGGTTTATTTGGTAGAAGATTATATGTTTAGATGCATTATGCTATTTAATACCCCTCTGATCTTTAGCATGTTTATCATTTGTGAGTAGTTACTTTCGTTCTTGAGGTCACAGGAGAAATCATGTTGCAAGTAATCATGTGAACTTGGTATGTGTTCGATATTTTGATGATATGTATGTTGTCATTCTCTTAGTGGTGTCATGTGAACGTCGACTACATGAAACTACACCATATTTGGCCTAAGGGAATGCATTGTGGAGTAGTTATTAGATGATGGGTTGCTAGAGTGACAGAAGCTTAAACCCTAGTTTATGCGCTATTCCGTAAGGGACCGATTGGATCCAAAAGTTTAATGCTATGGTTAGAATTTATTCTTAATACTTTTCTCGTAGTTGCAGATGCTTGCAAGAGGGTTAATCATAAGTAGGAGGTTTTTTCAAGTATGAATAGCACCTAAGCACCGGTTCACCCACATATCAAATTATCAAAGTAGCGAACACGAATTAAGCCAACATGATGAAAATGACTAGATGAAATTCCCGTGTACCCTCAAGAACACTTTGCTTATTATAAGAGACCGTTTTGGCCCGTACTTTGCCTCAAAAGGATTGGGCTACCTTGCTGCACTTTTGTTACTACTATCGTTACTTGCCCGTTACAAATTATCTTGCTATAAAACTACTCTGCTGCACACAATTTTAGCACTTGCAGACATTACCTTGCTGAAAACCACTTGTCATTTCCTTTTGCTCCTTGTTGGGTTCGACACTCTTACTTATTGAAAATACCGCAATTGGCCCCATATACTTGTGGGTCATCACAAGTCATGCTGAAATTCATGAAATTTTTGGCATGACCTTTGCTCAAAAATAGGACATATCGAGCGCCTGAAATTTGCTGGAGTGGATATTAATCAACATTACGGCAAAACATAGGCCACTCGGAGTTTCCCAGCAACAGAAAGAGACAAATGTGGCCATTTGTAGAAACACATACACAGCAGCCCAAGATCAACACGTCCATACACATACACATGTCCAAATAGTACAAAGTATCAACACTAAAATGATTTATAACCTCAAGATCATGTGCATTAGTACAAATTATAAACACTGAAATTTGGACATGTTTTTCACCAGAACATGATGACGCGGATGTCCTTCGCTAGAACATGATCCATCTCGATCACCTATCTCTCAACAATCAAGTCATTCAAGCATCATATAAGCTTACCTCTCTGTAGACATCACCGGTGGAGGAAGAACAGTTGTATGGATCCTCAGCGCTGCTTTTCCTTGCCAGTGGATGGGGTCGCAGATTAGTAAAGCAAACTTTTGAAAAGAACAGATAAGCATTGGACACTTAAGTTGTTTCAGTTCACAAGGTTAATTAAGATGTATACATCTTGTTTACAATTGCACTAAAACTTTCTAGTAACTCTGAACTATTTTAGCTCAACTGGTATAAGTAGTACGAAGCCATAATATTTAAAACTGTCTACCGGCACTAAATAAACCAACATCTGCATCATACTATTTAGCCCACTTATGAGTTTCTTTGTAATAGAACTGCTAATGGAAATTAATCAAACTAAGCTTATATGGGAACTAAGATCTATACATGTATTATTTTTTTATAATTATTTGTCATCACCAAAAACCATCAATATAAGTAGCTGAAACCAAAGGTACTCTATTTTTCAAATATCAGGGTAGATGCTTGTTTTTATTGTTGTGACCAAACGGCTGGGCCAAAATGGGTGAGTGACCACTCGAAATGACCGTGGGGATGTGCCCTACAAATCATCTCATACAAAATTTGTCTAATAGTCCATCTGGTCCATTGAAATTAGGGATTTTTTCAGTTCAAAATCGACCTAGGGTTCATCACGATCAACCTAGGAGTCATCCCAATGTACCTAGCATTCGCCACCGGGGCTTGGGAGTAAGAGCAGGGGTGCAGGGGCTCAGAAGGGATTGGGAGAAAGAGCAGATGAGGAGGGACTAGGGCAGGAGAAGAATACCTTCAAGGTGGCACCAGCGCTCGGGCGGGACTGGCAGTGACGAGGCAGGGTCGCCGGGGCTCGGGAGGAAGAGCGAACAGCGATGGCATGAGGTCGGCGACAGTAACACGGGTGATAGCGATGGACAGCAGGAAGAGTGAAGGGTGAGAGTGAGAAAAGGAAGGTAGGGAAGATAAGACGAGCTTAGTAGTAGCGCGGGGTGAGGGAGTCCTGGATTAAGGGGTCCTCGGGCGTCCAGTCTGTTTGATATGGGCTGGACTGATGGGATGTCAAGATAAAAGGAAGAAGACCACCTCCCGTGTCCGGTCGGGACTGCTGTATGCGTGAACGGCAAGTTTAGGTGTCCGGATATACTATTTCCTTTCTATTAAACCGACTTTGTACAACCCTAGGCCCCTATAGTATCTATATAATCTGGAGGGCTTAGACCGGAGGCAGGATCATAACATTCATAGGCTAGCCAAGCTAGGGTTTAGCCATTACGATCTCGAAGTAGATCAACTCTTGTAACCCCTATACCCATCGAATATAATCAAGCAGGAGTAGGGTTTTACCTCCATTAAGAGGGCCCGAACCTGGGTAAACATCATGTCCCTTTGATCATTGTTACCATCGATCCTCAGACATACAGCTTGGGCCCCCCTACCCGAGATCTGCTGGTTTTGACACCGACATTGGTGCTTTCATTGAGAGTTTCGTTGTGTTGTCGACAGAAGGTTTGATGGCTCGCCTCTTTGTTGACGATGATGATGTGTCCAGGGAAACCTTTCTCCCTGGACAGGTCTTTGTGTTTGGTGGCTTCGTGCTACGTGCCAACTCGACCAGCCACCTTGAGCAGGTCGATAGTTACGCCCCCGGCCACCAGACCAGGTTTCGAAACCTGAACTAAAGCTGATATCTGAGGAGATCTGATTTTTGAGGGGTTCGCGGCCTCAGTTGCCTCTCCCTACCCCCATGAAGAAGGCCCTTCGGATCCGCTGTTAGATCCCGTCTAGGGGTCAAAGCCCACACTTGCATCGGCCTTAGATCTGGGGCAGACCGTATCATCCGAAGATAGGAGGATTAGCCTCGCCGGACTCTCTCCTATCATGGAACTTCCAACCGGAGACCCAGATGCGATCTTGGACTCACCTCTGGACAATAACTCTGAACTATCGAGGTCTGCGTCGATCGGGCCCGATCATGTGTCTATCACCGAGCCCAGCCCTGCAGATCCGCAGACTCCTATCCAGCTTTCGCTCTTAGACGAAGCACTGGGCATAATGTAGTCTCTCGCCATTACGGAAACTTTGCCTCAAACTACACCTAGCTCGGGCTGGGGGCTGAGAGCGGGGAATTTTATGCCCCACCCACCACCCACTTAATAGCCACTGTCGAGGATCTAACTGACATGCTAGACTACGCGTCCGAAGACATCGACGGTATGCACGATGATGCCGTCGCCGAACCAGGGCAAGCCCCACCCATCATAGAGCATTGGACGGCCACTTCTACCTAAGACATATATATGGTGGACACACGCCTGATAAAAAGGACGACGAGGCCACTCAAGATCCAAACAAGGACAAGCCCGTCGACGGACCACCAAAGCATCAGCGCCAGTGGCGCTGCGCACGATCACGTCGGGCAAGGGATAGCAATACCGACACCCGAGATAGTGAGACTCCGGATAATGCCGAAGACCCCGACCACCCCGTCGAGCCCACGTCCGAACAGGATGAGAGGGAAGAGGGTCAGTATAGCCCTGAACCCGCTGATCGTGAAGATTTGGAGGATAACAACTATATGTCGGTCTCTGAAGAGGATGTTAGCCTCGGTGACAAAGATTTTATCATCCTAGAGGAACCCCTCGAACAAGAACGCTTCAAGCGACAGCACATCGCCACTGCGTGGAGTCTGGAAAAGAAACAACAGCGGCTCAAAGCTGAACAGGATACGCTAAACGAATGGTGGACCAAGGTCCTAGCCGCCGAAGAGTACGGCCCCGAGCGACCAGTAAAAAGTTACCCCAAGCGCAGGCTGCTGCCATAATTCGACAACGAAGCCCTTGAACCAATACCGTCGAAGTAAAATTATGCTGATCAACCATACCGACCACCACGTGGACGGGACAAAGCGGCACATCAAGTCGAACACCAGCCCACACCCCCTCACCGAAGAGGCAAGGAGACAGCAGCCCCGGGCTATACATATGACTTACATCATGCCCTGGCCAATAAAGCTGGCCAGACTAGATTGATCTACGGATCAAGGGGGTGTGCCCCAGTGCGAGCCGACGGCTATGAAGCCCGGCGTGATGAACATTACAATATTCGGGATCAGCACCGAACTCAGATGTCATCTGATCTCCATCATGATGTTGCACGGTATAGAGGTGCCGCACACCCTATGTGCTTTACTGATGAGGTAATGCAGCACCAGTTTCTAGAAGGGTTTAAATCTGTGAACATCGAGCCGTACCATGGAACGATGGATCCGGCCGTTTGGATTGAACATTTCCTTGTCCACATTCATATGGCTCGTTGAGACGACCTCCACGCCATTAAATATCTTCCTCTAAAGCTGAAAGGACCAGCACGGCACTGGTTCAACAGCCTCCCAAAGAACTCCATTGGAACCTTGGAAGATTTAGAAGATGATTTTTGGTCCAACTTTCAGGGCACTTATGTCCGGCCACCGGATGCCGATGACCTAAGTCACATACTCCAGCAACCTGGGGAATCAGCTCGTAAGCTTTGGAATAGGTTCCTAATTAAAAAGAATCAAATCATGGACTATCCAGACGCCGAAGCCTTAGTGGCCTTCAAACACAGCGTCCGTGACGAATGGTTTGCCCGACACCTCGGGCAGGAAAAATCTGAAGACCATGGCAGCTTTAACTGCACTCATGACCCATTTCAATGCGGGCGAAGATAGCTGGCTGGCTCGTAGAAGCAACAGTTCTGGCGACCCCGGCACTTCTGAGGCCAGGGAGCAATGGTAGACCACTTCGTAATAAAAACAAACATCGGAGCAATAATGACGACACAGATGATATGGCAATCAATGCCGGATTCAGTGGTTCTAAATCTGGTCAGCGGAATAAACCTTTCAAAGGCAACATGGATGGTCCATCCAACTTGGACAAAATCCTTGAGAGGCCCTGTCAGATTCATGGCATACCCGACAAGCCTGCTAACCACACCAACAGAAACTGTTGGGTTTTCAAACTGGCTGGTAAGTTAAATACCGAACACAAGGGAAAGGGACCTCCAAGCAAGGACAACGATGAGCCCCGTCAGCCAAACACCGGGGGCCAAAAGCAGTTTCCCCCCAAGGTGAAAATAGTGAACATGATCTATGTCACTCACATTCCCAAAAGGGAGTGCAAGCGCACACTAAGGGATGTCTACGCCGTAGAGCCTGTCGCCCCAAAATTCAATCCATGGTCAGCCTGTGTGATCACCTTTAATCGTAGGGATCACCCAACCAGTATTTGTCGCGGGGGTTTGGCCGCCCTAGTACTCGATCTAATCATCGATGGATACCATCTCACTAGAGTCCTTATGGACGGCGGCAGCAGTCTCTACTTGATCTATCAAGAGACTGTCCACAAGATGGGTATCGACCCATCAAGAATCAAGCCTAGTAACACTACCTTCAAAGGTGTGATACCCGGCGTGGAGGCCCGTTGTATGGGCTCATTAACACTGGAGGTAGTATTCGGCTCCCCAGACAACTTCTGAAGTGAACAACTGATCTTCGACATTGTGCCCGTCCGCAGTGGTCATCACGCACTGCTAGGATGAACTACTTTCGGCCGCTTTAATGCAGTCCTGCACTATGGTTATTTGAAGCTTAAACTGCCCAGACCGCGTGGCGTCGTTATAATCAATGGAAACATGGAGCGCTCCCTCCGTACTGAAGAGCACACCGCATCCCTTGCAGCCGAGGTGTATGGCGGCCTCATTAAGCCGAATAATTTGTTGGACATCAAGGCCAATGACATCTCTAAACTAGTCCGGTCCGCACATCACTGCGATAGCTCGACGAATCCGGACCTCGATTAGCAGTTCGTCCTCCGCCGACTGCCCCATAAGGTTGTGGATTACGTACCGTGCGTACATAACTACCCACTCAAAATACATTGGTCAACGCCGGAGGAACACTGCGGAAAAAGTCCATAGTACGGCTCGACCCTATTTGGATCTTACGCATTTTTTTCCGGCAGGTTCATTAAGAACCCTATCTGTTGTATGGTTGCAGGAGGGATCCTTTCAAGGCTAGTCTTTCCCTTCTTTTTGGACAACCATCAAATACCCCTATCAAAGGATTCGTTACTAAGGAGAAAATTGCGCAGACGTGCGGCAGGGCATAACTGAAGTCTTCGAACCATTACTTTTAGGCCCTGTGTTACACTTTCCCTTATGTAAATTTTTAGGCATGTAACATGACCTCAATATTTATGGCATTGCCTATCGAAACACGCTTCAACGTATTAATGAGGATATAAAGGAAGCAGATGATCACCACCTTTTGTTTGGTACTTATATTATATCATCATCAGTATTCCCTCCTTACTTTCGACTGACATACGTGCTTCGGCCCGGCCTTCATACCAGGGGCTGTATTCGGCCTCACACATTCTTAAGTCCGAACACCTATAGGGAACTCTTCGGCGTCCCGGATATTGCATTATACACATCGGCTCCGAATCATGTCTTTGGTCTATAGTTGGGTTGCCCGACTCCTGTGCTTACCACCTTACGTTCCGTAAGTTCGGCTAAGGTAGTAAAGGGAGAACTACTGCAATTGTATTTCTGGTTCGTCTGGTCAAGTACCTCACTAGAGAAAGCTGAAAACTGACCGTCAAGATATGCAAGAGCTGGTCAGCGATCCGGTGACTTAGTGTTATACTACAAATCATTCGCGATTTATGACGTGTTATACGAGGGGCTGGGATTCGACCAGCCGTGTTGCAAAGGCGCCGCAATCCGGATTGACGTTCACGCAACAGGGGCTAGTACTTAGCCCCATCAATGTACTCCTATGGCTAAGTGAAGATAATAAAGTTGTATAGTATGATTGCCTAGTTCATCTAGCGGACGCCTCCTCCATGGACTAAGACGTTGGATAAAGTGCGGATACGCATTTGTGAACACCCCGGAAATACTTGCACGGGGGCGGAAACCGATGACTGGCAATCTTCAGAAATATAACGGTCACACGGAGGATAAATTAATAAAATCAAAAGGCGCAAGCATAAATATTTCACATCACGAGTTCATTACATGGTTTTTACAACCTGAACTCCAGTACTCAGATATGACGTCCTTTGAACATTGGCACTCTACAATTCAGGCTCCCTCGAGGACCTCGCTGAAGTACCTCTCCGGCCTCCGGTGATCCTTGCCTTCGAGCGGCCCTGCGGTTGCAATTTCGGTGGCCTTCATCTTCGCCCATTCCATCTTACGCGGGCGAAGGCCATCCGAGCACCTTCTATATAGGGCGACCACTATATGGCGTCAATCCGAGGACGTGCATTGACAAAACGCTTCACGAGGCTGAAGTAGCTGCTGGGCATGGGCTCGGCTGGCCAAAGTTGGACTATTCGATCCTTCCTGGCCAAGCTGGCCACCCTATGCAGCTCGGTCAGCTAATTTAGCTGGTCGCTGAGGGGCGTCGGATGCTCTGGCGCAAGATACTGTGACTAGAATAGCTTCTCTGTCGAGCTCCCCTCTTTGTCTCGGAAGAACTGTGCGGCATCAGCAACACTCCTTGGCGGATCCACAAATGCGCTTGGAGAACTCCAAACGCGGGTCAGCAAGATATATATCTCCTACTTGCAAATATACTCTGAAGAAGAAAAGCCTTATCAGCTGCTATCTGCCTCGCCTGCTAGATCTCCTGGCGGGCGCTCTGGGACTCAATCCGGGCCTCCTTGATATCCTGGAGAGCCTTGGCAAGTTCGGATGCTTGGTCCGAAGTCTTCTGCTTCAAGGACTCGCACTTGGTAATGGCGTCCTTGATCTCTTGCTCCACTTAGGCCACCTGGGCCTCATGTTGGCGGCGGGTAGTCTGCGCCGCCTCTAGCTCCTTAGCCGCCTTGTCAGCGGCCACTTTATTCGCCTCCGCCTCCTTCTGGGCCTGGGCAAGCGTGCCTTTGAGGGACTCGACCTCGGCTGCGCCAACTGTGATCATAATCATCAAATTCAATGAGTTAAAAGATTTAATACACATATCACTTCTGGTATGTAAGTTCCGCATACCTTGCGTTTCGTCAAACCGCTTGTTGACACGGTCGAGCTCCTCATCGGCTAATCGAAGCTTCTGATTGAGCTTGGAAACCTCTGCGGCCTGGGCAGTAGCTGCCAACATGGATGCCTGTCATGCACATTAGCACAGTATATTAGTAATTTGTCTTTGGATCCTTTATCCGGTTTGTTCTAATCCGGACAGAGTCTCATGGGCTACTGTCTATACATGGTTTCATCCATTTATATGAAAAACCTGTTAGAGGATTACATCGCATACCTCAAAGCCCATTAGTAGTCTGTTGAAGGCTTCATTCAGTCGCTTTTCGCAGACTGAACCTTTCCCATAACCAAACCCATTAGGGTGCGGTGCTCCTCCACGACGGAAGCGCGTTGCAGCGCTTCCTCCAGAGCATAAGAGGCCTCCGGATTAATGGAGGTCGTCGATGGAGCTGTTGCTCCTCCCCCCTATGTCGAAGGGGGTTGCTGATCCGAACCCGGGGCCACATTGGTGTCCGGGACGGTGTTTGGTGGGGGCTCGAACTACTGAGACCCCCCACCCTCGGTGGTCATGGGGGTCGCCGTCCCCCAGTCTGCGGCATCTGAGGTATTAACCTCGGGCACCTTCTTGATGGCCTCATCCGCCCCTCCTCGGTCAGGAGAGGTCCTTTGGGACGACACCTTAGTGTCCTCCATGGAAGTAGGGGAGGGGGCTCACGATGGTCCCCCCTCCCCCCCCCCCCCCCCCAAAAAGAGGGGGTGTTCGGGATATCGCGTGGAGGGCTGAAAAGCAAAAAAAAATATAATTCACATGACAGAGGCAGATAAGCGGAAACTGAACAAGTAAGATTTTTGATACTTACGATTCGGCCAGGGGCTTCACCCTGGGGGATCTCCTCGGGCTGTCTTCGGACTCTGAGTTTGAACTGACCGAGAGGGTTATCTTCCCCCTCTTTCGGCGTTGCTCCCTCCAGGTTATCGGAGGATGTCCTCTTCTTACTCCTCGTTTTGCGCGGGGGGGGGGGGGGGGGCGCGCTCCACCACCTCCTCCTCCTCCTCCTCTTCGTCCTCATCTTCCTCATGAGAGGAGACGATCTTGGTCTCTCCGGACATAGCGTCCGAAGGGCCTCTGCAGCGGGGGCCGCCCTTGGGCTCCTTGTCCTTCTTCTCCAGTGTCTAGTAGGGCGCCAGGACCAGCATCTCCGTCAGTTGGGAGTGGTTGTGTCTTCAGGCAGCGGAACTGGCTCCTGATCCGCTCCGCCTTGGCTGTCCACCCTTATGAAAGAGTGGGCTGATAAGATTCATATTGATTAAAAAGTATGAACCGAACATGTCTTCGGAAAGATTAATACTTACCGGAGTGGTCGGATTCTCGATATCAAGCCCGACGTCTTTGGACTCCATGGGCCAGCTCTTCTGGGCCTTGAAGATCAGCTTCCATATTCCTTCGTGCGTAGTGCTGAAGAAGCACTTCAGGGTCCACGGCTCCTCCAGATTGAACTCCCACATATGGGAGGCTTGGTGTTGGCATGGGGGATGCAGCAGAATGGCATGATCTGAACCACATTGGTGAGACAGACGTTTTTGCCCAGCACATTGGTGACGTGCTTCTGCAGTGTCTGGGCCCCCAGTCGAGGCCCTTAGCGGTCCACGAAGTGAGCCTCATGGGGGGTCCGGATCTGAACTCCGGAATTGACGCCCGGTTGGTGCGGCGTGGCTCGGTGATTTAGAACCACTCCTGCTGCCAAACCTTGACGGTCTCGATGAATGCCCCCTTGGGCCATGTGGCATTGGGCAGTTTGCTTACCATGGCCCCGCCAAAATCCGCATGTTGTCCGTCGACCACCTTCGGCTTCACGTTGAATACTTTGAGCCATAGGCCGAAGTGTGGTGGGATGCGGAGTAGAGCCTCACACATGACGATGAACGTCGATATGTGGAGGAAGGAATTTGGGGCTAGATCATGGAAATCTAGCCCATAATAGAACATGAGGCCACGGACGAAAGGGTGGAGTGGAAACCCTAGCCCACTAAGGAAATTGGGGGGGGGGGGGGAGACAACCCTTTCGCCGGGCTCCGGAGTGGGGATGATTTGTCCCTTGTCAGGGAGCCTGTGCGCAATCTTTGCGGCTAGGTACCCCGCACTCCGTAGGTCCTTCACTTCCTTCTCCGTGACGGAGGAGGCCTCCCACTTGCCCTTGGAACCGGATCCGGCCATGGCTGGAGAAGGTGGTGGCGGTGAGGAAGACGGAATCTTTTTTCGGGCGCTGGAGCTTGGGAGATTGGAAGGCAGAGGCTAGAAGAAGGCGTCAGGAAGAAAGGAGGAATTTGTTACCCTCTTATAGGAGGTAAAAATGCCAACCGTCCCCCACTTAAGCCTTGAAACTCGCCTATTCCCAATGTGAGCATGCGCCGTAATCGGTTGGGTTACCCAAATCTCATTGATGAGCAATCCCGTAATAAGTGGGCACGATCTATGTTTTGACAAGATGGGTCAAGGGGACTCGACCTCGAAACACGAAACAAGGAGTTTGAAAAGGTTCAAAACGCTGAAGGGTCAAGTCTGACGTTTCGCTGGAAAAAGTTGTCAGTAAAGACACTATTCCTATTTTTTATATCCTGGCTTCACGGCTAAGGGTTGTGTTAATTATGCAAAGCCGGATACAGATCTTTTATGAGGAAAAGTTGATATATATAATTAAAGGAGAGGAACCCACCTTGCAATGTCGAAGACATCCTGCGCGCCGAACATGTCGTCATTGAAGACTGGTTCAAGGGCTACTAAGGGAGTCCTGGATAAAGGGGTCCTTGTGCGTCTAGTCTGTTTGATATGGGACGGACTGATGGGCTGTCAAGATAAAAGGAAGAAGACCACCTCCCGTGTCCGGTTGCGACTCCTGTATGAGTGAACGGCAAGTTTAGGTGTCTGGATATACTATTTCCTTTCTATTAAACCGACTTTGTACAACCCTAGGCCCCTCCAGTATCTATATAAACTAGAAGGCTTAGACCAGAGGTAGGATCAAAACATTCATAGGCTAGCCAAGCTAGGGTTTAGCCATTACGATCTTGAGGTAGATCAACTCTTGTAACCCCTATACTCATCGAATATAATCAAGCGGGAGTAGGGTTTTAACTCCATTATGAGGGCCCGAACCTGGGTAAACATTGTGTCCCTTTGGTCATTGTTACCATCGATCCTCAAACATACAGCTTGGCCCCCTACCCGAGATCTGCCAATTTTGACACTGACATGGGGAATGAGGCCCGTGCTATAGCTAAGCCTGATATACTGACACTGACACGAGGCACTGGTGTGTGATCTATGCTGCTGCTAAGTAGGGCCCACCTGCTAGCCCCGTTTATATACAGTAGCAGGGCGGGGTTATATAGCCCTCGCAACTGCTATCAAGTTAGTTGTTGATGGGAAACTTAGCATGCAATTTCAAAAAAAATCCTATGCTCACGCAAGATCTATCTAGGAGATGCATAGCAACGAGAGGGAAGAGTGTGTCTACGTACCCTCATAGACCGAAAGCGGAAGCGTTTGACAATGCGGTTGATGTAGTCAAACTTCTTCTAGCTCCGACGATAAAGTACCAAACGTACGGCACCACTGAGTTCTGCACACATTCAGCTTGATGATGTCCCTCGCCTTGTTGATCCAGCAAGATGTCAAGGAAGTAGATGAGTTCCATCAGCATGACGGTGTGGTGATGGTGATGGTGATGTGATCCGCGCAGGGCTTCGCCAAAGCACCGCGAGAATATGACCGGGTGTAAACTTTGGAGGGGGCGCCACACACGGCTAACAACTGATGTTATGTCTTCTAGGCGCCTCACTCCCCACATATATATAGGTTGGAGGGAAGGAGAGGCAGCCAGGGGGCGCCCCAAGTAGGCCGAATCCTACTTGGGGTCTTCCCCAATTAGGCATCCCCCCTTTCCTTAATTGACAGAGAAGAAAAAGGGAAGGGCAAAGAGAGAAGGAAGGGGGGCCGAACACCCTTTCTCCTTCTCCTATTCGGCCTCCTTCCATAGGGGGTGCGTCGACCCTTGTGGGCTGGTGTGCTCCCCTCTTATGGCCCATGTGGCCCATATCTTCTCCCTAGGGGTTCCGGTAACCCCTCCGGTACTCCAATATGTAACGTACCCTCCGGAAAACTTCCGGTGTCCGAATAATATCATCCTATATATCAATCTTTACATCCAGACCATTTCAAGACTCCTCGTCATGTTTGCGATCTCATCCGGGACTCCAAACAGCATTCGGTCACCAAATCACATAACTCATATAATACAATATCGTCATCGAACGTTAAGCGTGCGGACCCTACAGGTTCAAGAACTATGTAGACATGACCGAGACACCTCTCCGGTCAATAACCAATAGCGGAACCTGGATGCTCATATTGGCTCCCACATATTCTACAAAGATCTTTATCGGTCGAACCGTTATGACAACATACATAATTCCCTTTGTCCATCGGTATGTTACTTGCCCGAGATTCGATCAGCGGTATCTTCATACCTAGTTCAATATCATTACCGGCAAGTCTCTTTACTCGTTCTGTAATGTATCATCCTACAACTAACTCATTAATCACTTTGCATGCAAGGTTTCTCATGATGTGCATTACCGAGAGGGCCCGGAGATACCTCTCCAATATTCGGAGTGACAAATCCTAATCTCGATCTATGCCAACCCAACAAACACCTTTTGAGATACGTGTAGAGAATATTTATAATCACCCAGTTACGTTGTGACATTTGATATTACACAAGGCATTCCTCTGGTATCCGGGAGTTGCATAATCTCATAGTCGAAGGAATATGTATTTGACATCAAGAAAGAAATAGCAATAAAACTAAACGATCATAATGCTAAGCTAACAAATGGGTCTTGTCCATCACATCATTTTCCTAATGATGTGATCCCGTTATCAAATGAAAACTCATGTCCATTGTTAGGAAACCTTAACCATCTTTGATCAACGAGCTAGTCAAGTAGAGGCTTACTAGGGACACAGTATTTGTCTATGTATTCACACATGTATTTAGGTTTGCGATCAATACAATTCTAGCATGAATAATAAACATTTATCATGAATAAGGAAATATAAAATAATAAGTTTATTATTGCCTCTAGGGCATGTTTCCTTCAGTCTCCCACTTGCACTAGATTCAATAATCTAGATTACATTGTGATGATTCTAACACCCTTGGAGTCTTGGTGCTGATCATGTTTTGCTTGTGGAAGAGGCTTAGCCAACGGATCTTCTATATTAAGATTTGTATGTATTTTGCAAATCTCTATGCCTCCCTCCTTGACTTGATCACGGATGAAGTTGAAGCGTCTCTTCATCTGTTTGGTTCTTTTGTGAAATCTGGATTCCTTTGCCAAGGCAATTGCTCCAGTATTGTCACAAAAGATTCTCATTGGACCCGATGCACTAGGTATTACACCTAGATCGGATATGAACTCCTTCATCCAGACTCCTTCATTTGCTGCTTCCGGAGCAGGTATGTACTCCGCTTCACACGTAGATCCCGCCACGATGCTCTGCTTGGAACTGAACCAACTGACAGTTCCACCATTCAAAATAAATATGTATCTAGTTTGTGACTTGGAGTCATCCGGATCAGTGTCAAAACTAGCATCGACGTAACCATTTAGGACGAGCTCTTTGTCATCTCCATAAACGAGAAACATATCCTTGGACCTTTTCAGATACTTCAGGACGTTCTTGACCGCTGTCCAGTGATCCACTCCTGGATTACTTTGGTACCTCCCTGCCAGACTTATGGCAAGGCACACATCAGGTCTGGTACACAGCATAGCATACATGATAGAACCTATGGGTGAAGCGTAGGGAATGACCTTCATTTTATCTCTATCTTCTGCAGTGGTCGGGCATTGAGTCTGACTCAATTTCACACCTTGCAACACATGCAAGAGCCCTTTCTTTGACTGATCCATTTTAACTTCTTCAATACTTTGTCAAGGTATGTGATTTCTGAAAGTCCTAATAAGCGTCTTGATCTATCTCTATAGATCTTGATGCCTAATATATAAGAAGCTTCATCGAGGTCTTTCATTGAAAAACTTTTATTAAAGTATCCTTTTATGCTATCCAGAAATTCTACATCATTTCCAATCAACAATATGTCATCCACATACAATATTAGAAATGCTACAGAGCTCCCACTCACTTTCTTGTAAATACAGGCTTCTCTGAAAGTCTGTATAAAACCATATGCTTTGATCACCTCATCAATGCGTATATTCCAACTCCGAGATGCTTGCACTAGTCCATCGATGGATCACTGGAGCTTGCACACTTTGTTAGCAACTTTAGGATCGACAAAACCTTCTGGTTGCATCATATACAACTCTTCTTTAAAAAATCCATTAAGGAATGCAGTTTTGACGTCCTTTTGCCAGATTTCATAATCATAAAATGCGGCAATTGCCAACATGATTCGGACAGACTTAAGCTAGCATCGCTACGGGTGAGAAAGTCTCATCATAGTCAACTCCTTGAACTTGTCAAAAACCTTTTGCGACAAGTCGAGCTTTGTAGATAGTAACATTACCATCAACGTCAGTCTTCTTCTTGAAGATCCATTTATTCTCTATGTCTCGCCGATCATCGGGCAAATCCACCAAAGTCCACACTTTGTTCTCATACATGGATCCTATCTCATATTTCATGGCCTCAAGCCATTTATCGGAATCTGGGCTCATCATAGCTTCTTCATAGTTCGTAGGTTCGCCATGGTTAAGTAACATGACTTCCAGAATAGGATTACCGTACCACTCTGGTGATGATCTTGTCCTGGTTGACCTACGAGGTTCGGTAGTAACTTGATCTGTAGTTTCATGATCATCATCATTAGCTTCCTCTCTAGTTGGTGTAGGCATCATGGGAAGGGATTTCTCGTATGAATTACTTTCCAAATTGATAGAAGGTACAATTACCTCATCAAGTTCTACTTTCCTCCCACTCACTCTTTCGAGAGAAACTCCTTCTCTAGAAAGGTTCCATTCTTGGCAACAAAGATCTTCCCTTCGGATCTGTGGTAGAAGGTGTACCCAATTGTTTCCTTAGGGTATCCTATGAAGACGCACTTCTCTGATTTGGGTTCGAGCTTATCAGGCTGAAGCCTTTTGACATAAGTGTCGCAACCCCAAACTTTAAGAAACGATAGCTTAGATTTATTGCCAAATCACAATTCATACGGTGTCGTCTCAACGGACTTAGACGGTGCCCTATTTAACGTGAATGTAGTTGTCTCTAATGCGTAACCCCAAAACGATAGTGGTAAATCAGTAAGAGACATCATAGATCGCACCATATCTAATAAAGTACGGTTACGATGTTCGGACACACCATTATGCTGTGGTGTTCCAGGTGGCGTGAGTTATGAAACTACTCCACATTGTTTTAAATGAAGGCCAAACTCGTAACTCAAATATTTGCCTCCGCGATCAGATTGTAGAAACGTTAATTTCTTGTTCGATGATTCTCCACTTCTCTCTGAAATTCTTTGAACTTTCCGAAAAAATTATACTTGTGTTTCATTAAGTACATATACCCATATCTTCTCAAATCGTCTGTGAAGGTTAGAAAATAACGATACCCGCCGCATGCCTCAACACTCATTGGACCACATACATCGGTATGTATTATTTTCAATAAATCATTGGCTCGCTCCATTGTTCCGGAGAACGGAGTTTTAGTCATCTTGCCCATGAGGCATGGCTCGTAAGTATCAAATGATTTATAATCAAGTGATTCCAAAAGTCCATCTGCATGGAGTTTCTTCGTGCGCTTTACACCAGTATGACCTAAATGGCAGTGTCACAAATATGTTGCAATATCATTATCAACTTTGCATCTTTTTGGCATCAATATTATGAATATGTGTATCACCACAATTGAGATTCAACAGAAATAGACCGCTCTTCAAGGGTGCATGACCATAAGAGATATTACTCATTTAAATAGAACAACCATTATTCTTTGATTTAAATGAATAACCGTCTCGCACTAAACAAGATCCAGATATAATGTTCAATGTCAACACTGTCACTAAATAACAATCATTCAGGTCTAAAACAAATCCCGAAGGTAGATGTAGAGGTAGCATGCCGACGACGATCACATTGACTTTGGAACCATTCCCGACGTGCATCATCACCTCGTCCTTAGCCAATCTTCCTTTAATTCGAAGCTCCTGTTTCGAGTTACAAATATGAGCAACCAAACCAGTATCAAATATCCAGGCGCTACTACAAGCATTGGTAAGGTACACATCAATAACATGTATATCAAATATACATTTATTCACTTTGCCATCCTTCTTATCCGCTAAATACTTGGGGCAGTTCCGCTTCTAGTGACCAGTCCCTTTGCAGTAGAAGCACTCAGTTTCAGGTTGGGTCCAGCTTTAGACTTCTTCCCGGGAGTGGCAACTTTCTTGCCATTCCTTTTGAAGTTCTCTTTCTTTCCCTTGCCCTTTTTCTTGAAACTAGTGGTCTTGTTAACCATCAACACTTGATGCTCCTTCTTGATTTATACCTCCACAGCTTTGAGCATTGCGAAGAGCTCGGGAATTGTTTTCTCCATCCCCTGCATATTATAGTTCATCATGAAGCCTTTGTAGCTTAGTGGCAGTGATTGGAGAACTCTGTCAATATCACTATCATATGGAAGATTAACTCCCAGCTGAGTCAAGTGATTATGATATCCAGACATCTTGAGTATGTGTTCACTGATAGAACTGTTCTCCTCCATCTTGCAGCTATAGAACTTGTTGCAGACTTCATATCTCTCAACTCGGGCATTTGCTTGAAATATTAACTTCAACTCTTGGAACATCTCATATGCTCCATGACATTCAAAACGTCTTTGAAGTCCCGATTCTAAGCTGTAAAGCATGGCACACTGAACTATCGAGTAGTCATCAACACATGACTGCCAGGCGTTCACAGTGTCTACAGTTGCTGGAGGGGTTGGAACACCTAGCGGTGCATCAAGGACATAATTCTTTATGCAGCAATGAGGATAATCCTCAAGTTACGGACCCAGTCCGCGTAGTTGCTACCAATCATCTTTCAACTTACCTTTCTCTAGGAACGCATTAAAATTCAGTGGAACGGTAGCACGGGCCATTGATCTACAACATAGATATGCAAATACTATCAGGACTAAGTTCATGATAAATTAAGTTCAATTAATCAAATTACTTAAGAACTCCCACTTAGATAGACATCCCTCAAGTCATCTAAATGATATGTGATCCAAATCAACTAAACCATGTCCGATCATCACATGAGATGGAGTAGTCATCAATGGTGAACATATCTATGTTGATCATATCTACTATATGATTCACGTTCGACCTTTCGGTCTCCGGTGTTCCGAGGCCATGTCTTTACATGCTAGGCTCGTCAAGTTTAACCCGAGTGTTCTGCATGTGCAAAACATTCTTGCACCCATTGTATGTGAACGTAGAGCCTATCACACCCGATCATCACGTGGTGTCTCAGCACGACGAACTGTCGCAACGGTACATACTCAGGGAGAACACTTATGCCTTGAAATTTAGTTAAGGGATCATCTAATAATGCTACCGCCGTACTAAGCAAAATAAGATGCATAAAGATAAACATCACATGCAATCAAAATATGTGACATGATATGGCCATCATCATCTTGTGCTTTTGATCTCCATCTCCAAAGATTCGTCATGATCTCCATTGTCACTGGCTCGACACCTTGATCTCCATCGTTGCGTCGTGGTCGTCTCGCCAACTATTGCTTCTACAACTATCACTACCCCATAGTGATAAAGTAAAGCAATTACATGGCATTTGCATTTCATACAATAAAGAGACAATCATAAGGCTCCTATCGGTTGCCGATAACTTTTAAAAAACATGATCATCTCATACAATAACGTATATCACATCATGTCTTGACCATATCACATCACAACGTGCCCTGCAAAAACAAGTTAGACGTCTTCTACTTTGTTGTTGCAAGTTTTACGTGGCTGCTACAGGCTTCTAGCAAGAACCTTTCTTACTTGAGGCACAAAGACCACAACGGTGATTTATCAAGTTTGCTGTTTTAACCTTCAACAAGGACCGGCCGCTGTCAAATTCGATTCAACTATAGTAGGAGAAACAGACACCCATCAGCAACCTTTATGCAAAACTAGTTGCATGTCTGTCGGCAGAACCGGTCTCATGAACATGGTCATGTAAGGTTGGTCCGGGCCGCTTCATCCAACAATACCGTCGAGTTAAAATAAGACATTGGTGGTAAGTAGTATTACGATCACAGGCCACAACTCTTTGTGTTCTACTCGTGCATATCATCTACGCATAGACTTGCCTCGGATGCCACTGATGGGAAACGTAGCATGCAGTTTCAAAAAAAAATCCTACGCTCACGCAAGATCTATCTAGGAGATGCATAGCAACGAGAGGGGGAGAGTGTGTCTATGTACCCTCGTAGACCGAAAGCGGAAGCGTTTGACAATGTGGTTGATGTAGTAGAATTTCTTCTAGCTCCGACGGATCAAGTACCAAACGTACGGCACCTCCGAGTTCTGCACACGTTCATCTCGATGACGTCCCTTGCCCTCTTGATCCAGCAAGATGTCGAGGAAGTAGATGAATTCCGTCAGCACGACCGCGTGGTGATGGTGATGGTGATGTGATCTGTGCAGGGCTTCGCCAAAGCACCGCGAGAATATGAACGAGGGTGTAAAATATGGAGGGGGCGCCGCAAACGGCTAACAATTGATGTTGTGTGTCTTCTAGGCGCCCCCCTCCCCACATATATATAGGTTAGAAGGAAGGGGAGGCAGCCAGGGGCGTCCCAAGTAGGCTGAATCCTACTTGGGGTCTTCTCCAATTCGGCCTCCCCCCTTTCCTTAATTGCTGGAGAAGAAAAAGGGAAGGGGAAAGAGAGAAGGAGGGGGGGCGAACCCCCTCTTCTCCTTCTCCTATTCGGCCTCCTTCCATAGGGGGACTCCACCCCTTGTGGGCTGGTGTGCTCCCCTCTTATGGCCCATATGGCCCATATCTTCTCCTCGGGGGTTCCGGTAACCCCTCCAGTACTCTGATATGTACCTAGTACCCTCCGGAAAACTTCCGGTGCCCGAATACTATCATCCATTATATCAATCTTTACCTCTCGACCATTCAGAGACTCCTCGTCATGTCCGTAATCTCATCTGGTACTCCGAACAACATTCGGTCACCAAATCACATAACTCATATAATACAATATCATCATCGAACGTTAAGCGTGCGCACCTCTCTGGTCAATAACCAATAGCAAAACGTGGATGCTCATATTGGCTCCCATATATTCCATGAAGATCTTTACCGATCGTACCGTTATGACAACATACATAATTCCCTTTGTCCATCGGTATGTTACTTGCCCGAGATTCGATCACCGGTATCTGCAGACCTAGTTCAATCTCGTTATTGGCAAGTCTCTTTACTCGTTTTGTAATGCATCATCCTACAACTAACTCATTAGTCACTTTTCTTGCAAGGCTTCTTATGATGTGCATTACCGAGAGGACAGAGATACCTCTTCGATACTCGGAGTGACAAATCCTAATATCGATCTATGCCAACCCAACAAACACGTTCGGAGATACCTGTAGAGCATCTTTATAATCACCCAGTTACGTTGTGATGTTTGATAGCACACACGGCATTCCTCCGGTATCCGGGAGTTGCATATTCTCATAGTTGAAGGAATATGTATTTGATATGAAGAAAGCAATAGCAGTAAAACTGAATGATCATAATGCTTAGCTAATGAATGGGTCTTTTCCATCACATGATTCTCCTAATGATGTGATCCCGTTATCAAATGACAACTCATGTCCATGGTTAGGAAACCTTAACCATCTTTGATCAACGAGCTAGTCAAGTAGAGGCTCACTAGGGCCACAGTATTTGTCTATGTATTCATACATGTATTTAGGTTTTCGATCAATTCAATTCTAGTATGAATAATAAACATTTATCATGAATAAGAAAATATAAAATAATAACTTAATTATTGCCTCTAGGGCATATAAAATAACAACTTAATCTGAATATCGTCCCTATGTTCTGTTGGTTTCTAAGTAGCAACCTCCAAGTGTTTGTTTTATAACACTGAGACTGTTTAAAAGAAAAAGAGTAATCACCAGGGACGGAGCCAGGATTTGACCATAAGGGGGGCGAAGACATTGGCACAAGAGATTTATTTTCTTTAGGTTAACCCGCTTTTCACTAAGTTCTTAATAAAGTTAACCGGCCTGTTACAGTGATAAGAGGAAACAGAGATCTGAGCACTGATAGAAAGACAACGACACAAGACATGTAGATTCATGGAATTTTATTTGTGGCATATATAATTTATTGATTAGAAGCTTGTATATCAGCTAAATTAATTATGGCCAGGCTATTTCGTAGAATAATTATCAGACACCACAAAATTTTAAATGTCTGAAATTAAATAGTTCTTACTTACCTCATGGCATCAATGGAATTCTTTAGCGTCAGTTAGGATTAGGCTTGTTCGCTTCACTAGATTGCACAATAGCTTCATTTTCTGATGGCTGAGAACATGAACCAACTGGTTTGAAAAAATAACGAATTGATTCATCTTTCTACATCTTCATGTCTACACAAACACAAATAAATAAGGGAAACACTTCTATTCAGTAGTCTGATGCAAATCTTTCTTCATTAATGCCTATAGTTTGTGTATAATTATACTTCTATATATAGTTTTTAAAGGCACAAACTAATCTGATGAGAAAACAAATTACCTTTTTTTTTCCTTTGCGTTGTTGCCGCTCAACCGCCGTGTGTCCGGGCTGCCGGCAACTTTTCCATGGATCCGGCGCAGCGGCGCCTGCATGTCCCGCCGGCGCAGCAGCCGCTTCCTTCTTCGCTTCTCGATGGCGGCAAGAGGGAGAGATCTGATTTGAGCAGTAGTCTTGATCGCAGCAGCGGGCAGCGGCTTGGAAACGAACAGACTAGCGACTTAGCGATATGTGGCTTCGTGCTATGACTAGGAGGACCTTTTTTCCACGATGGCCTTCTTGGCATTTTTGTGCTTTGTAACTAATGGGCTCTAAGCTTGAAAAACAAACTAATGGGCTACATGGGCTGACGCATGAGGGTCCACGTTAATATTACGAACGTAGAACGGAATAGGGGGGCCGAAGCAGGTTACGTACGTGTACGCAAGCAGAAATATTATGAAATAGCTAATCGCTCACGAGGTACGACTCGATCGTTGGGGGGGGGGGGGTCTCGCCCCCCCTCGTCCCCCCTTGAATCCGTCCCTGGTAATCACGCAACTTATTCACTCTGATGCTATGGGCACTGTCGTATACAGGTTCAATCAAGTCGTACATGGAGGCAGGGGCATCTGCAGTGGTGCTGTCCGATGCTATCTTGGACAAAGAGTTGATGAGAGAAAGGGATTTCATTGCCTCGCAAATCAGGCTACTTTGCAGGCATCACTGTGGGGAAGAAGAGGCAAAACCAAAAACTGAGTAGTGTGCAAGCATCGCAGTTCAGAAAATGGGACAGAGTGCTTGCCTAATATTGCTTGGCTTGGGATTAACAATACCATCCATTCACATTCCCTGCTCTGCATGAGAAGAGGTAACACAACTGAAATTTCATCAAGTGATGGAATAGGAATGGCACTCCACAAGTCCACATTCATTGACTCTCATCAACTTTATTATGTCTAATTGGCTAGTGCCCAGCTCCAACTCTGACCAACACTAGTACATGCATCCTGAAGAAATCTCTGAACCTCACTCACAGTGCACTTCTACGGCGGTAACTCCCTCCTGAACTAGACCAGCATCACCACCAGCACAAGGAGGCTGGACAGAGCGATCGGCCACAGAGCAGCAGCGGCGGCGGCGCGCATGCCATGTCCGGCGCTTCCCACAGTGTAGACGGAGACGCAGAAGGAGCAGCGGCAGCCTCTATCGCAGCAGTCGTAGTCTTCCCCTTGCCGCACTTGCAGGCCGCCGCTGGTCGTCGAGTTGTTGGACAGCCTGCACATCCACTCGCACGTCGCCTTGTCGATTGGTCCCGGACGGGCGTACACCGCGCAGACCCACATTCCGATGCCGTCGGTGTAGCGCTGAACATCGACCTCTGCCGCCGGCGTAGCCATGCCTGAAATTCAGATCGTTTTGTGTGTGAGATCGTAGTTGGCCGTGGGTTGGAGATCAAGTGGGTGGGGTTACATTGCCTACCTGAGTGAAGCAGCAGCAGCAGCAAAAGGGCAGCGAGGCTGAAGGTGATGGCGCGTCCTGTCTTCATCTCTGTTGGTCGTCACAAGTTCATAGTAGAAGAACAGGGTGTCATATGAAGTCATATCAGTAAAAAGGAACAGAAAAGGCGGGCAAAAGAAGAAATAATCCTTGTAAATCTACCAGAAACGAAACAAAGTACACTAGCAAAATGGTTCTTGGAGGTGTGATGTTGGTGCGGCAATTTCCACTGTAGTTCCAGTCTAGAGGGTTGAGGGAGGCTAGGGAAACCTCAATCTCGTGATGGGATAGCTCGTGGTGGTCTAGGTGATGGTTTTTGTGGTGTCTTTATAACGGGGATCATCTTGAGGAATGCCAACGTCGAAGGTTATTTTCATATCCTCCTGAAATCAGTAGGCCTTGGATAATCCTTTCCGATTTAAACAACCAAAGAGTGTGTCACCTACTTCATTTAAGATCTTAACCTCAAAAATAAAACCATGTATGGTCTTAACATGAGCTTTCTTCGTATCCACATTTTCCCTCTCTTCAAAAGAGTGCTTGTTTATGACGTAAGGTCTTCCATAGCAGGGGATAAACTAGTCGAATTATAAAAAACAGAAATTTCACGTTAAAGCAAAAAATCTTAAGTCATGCTTAATTAAGAAGAAATATGTGCCGCAAAAGTTACATACCGTAAAAAATCTGAAGCCCTCCTTCAACGTGAGGGAGCATCTACCGTTTTCCAAGTGAGGCATGTCGTCACATACCCCTGTCGTCGGTACAGTCATTGCACTCGGGCATCCTATCATCTTCATCCATTTGTTGTGTTCATAATTGAAAGATTAAAATCAACGGCAAATACGAGATACTCGACACACATATCATTATTCAGCACAGGTTGACTTTCGGTCTGTCGAGTCTCCATTGGAAAACTCTCATCTCTGATGGTGTATATGGTGGGCATTCCCTCTTTGATATTTCGTCCATCGATAATGATCGCTCCTCCCTTTTTTCCTGAGTGCATTAACAAAATGTCTAGCACATGGCAAAGAAGGAGAAGCGACCCCCACGACAACTGTCGGGATTCTTCCTCTTTGATATTTCGACCATATATGGTGGTGTATATGATGGACACCTCCTCACTGATATTTTTCGACCTTCAGTGATGGTCACATCCCCCCTTCCCTCCTGCATTACCAAGGTCTATCACGAGGAGAAAAGGAGGAAATGACCCCCACGACAACAGTTGGCATCCTTCCTTCAAGAACAGACTGAAAGTCACACAAGGAACCCTACAAGACTGACAGTCAACTCTAAGCATTAGTCAATTAGCATTACATATATCAAGTAATGATAGAAAAAATGGCCTATGTTTTGCCAAAATATCGTTTAATTCTCGTTCCGACAAATCCCGGGCGAGTACGTCCGTATGAGCGAGTCTACTTGCCTAGAGTCACTGTATAAGTTCTGCAAGGCTGTTATTGTTGTGTTTGGCCCTGGGTACTTGAGAGAGCCGACTGCTGAAGATACAACCCGTTTGTTGCCGATGAATGCCAGCAGGGGCTTCCCAGTTATGCTTGGTAGCATAGACTGCATGCATTGGGAGTGGAAGAACTGCCCTTCTGCTTGGCAAGGGCAGTATAAGGGCCATGTAGGGATTGCACTGTCATACTAGAGGTCGTGGTGTCTCAAGATCTCTGGATCTTGCACTCTTTCTTTGGCATGGCCGGATCACACAATGATATCAATGTGCTTCAGCGCTCGCCGGTGTTTGCTAGGCTTGCCGAAGGCAACAGCCCACCGGTGAATTTTATTGTCAGCGGTCACAACTACGACAAAGGATACTATCTGGGTGACGGTATCTATCCTCAGTGGACCACTATTGTCAAGACAATACCTAAACATGTCGGAGAGAAGAGGAAAAGATTTGCCCAAGAGCAAGAGAGTGCTAGGAAGGATGCCGAGCGTGTCGTTGATGTTTTGCAATCTCGATGGGGCATCGTTCGGTATCCTGCTAATACCTGGAGCACGCAGAAACTGTGAGAGGTGATGACTGCTTGTGTGATCATGCATAATATGATCGTAGAAGACGAGCACCCGGGACGTCTGTATGATCAAGGATTTCAGTTTCAGGGTGAGAATGTTGTGCTTGAGCATAGAGGAGCGGTAACGTTTGAACAGTTCACCCAATTTCATCAAGACATGCGTGATTGGGAAACTCACGTGCAACTGCAAAATGATTTGATTGAGCATATGTGGGCTCATGTTGGCAACCAATAGATGTATCTTCTTTTATTCATTTGCAAAACTATGGAAGAACTATGTGAGACATTTTTATTTTCATTTGGCTTGTAATAATAACTGGGGCAGCGGTTCAGCCGGCCCGTGCGGCGATCTGCTAAGGAAGAAGAGTTGTGCGCCGTAGGATCTTCATCCAACGGTCTGAAACGGTCTACTGACCCAGATAAAAAAGTCAGAGGACTTGCCTGTAGCCATTCCCGGAGGAAAAAAACAGATTTTCAAGCTCGAGAGGAACGGAGTAGAGACGAGCTTATCATTTTTATCTGACAAGAAGAACAGAGCAGAGACGAGCTTATCATTTTTATCTGACAACAACTCTATTGGCCCAGGAACCAAGATGCTCGTCGCCGCAGCACAACTGCCTCTTCTTGGCTCCCAGCCTCGCCGGCGAGATCCGTCGCAGTCACCGAAAGCACTCGCCGCCATACTACGCTCAGGGCATCTCCAGTCGTTGGCCCCCTAGGAGGAGCAAAAAATCGCTACCTGGGGGCGCACCGGCGCTAAACCGCGCATTGGGGCCATGATGCCCCCCAGTCGCGGCGCCCACGGTTAGTCAAAAAAGGCAAATACGGCGCAAAAATGACTCAAATTTAACGCAAACATCGGCGAGTTCATTCAAACTTAAACATATTTTACAAAAAAAAAACTACCGCGGGCTACCCCCGCCGTCTCCCTCGCCGCCCGCCTCGCCGCCCGCCCACGCGGTTCTACATGCCGAGGAGGCTGTAGAACCGCGTGTAGTCACCGCCGTCGTCGTCATCGTCGTCGTCGTCGTCGCCGCCCCCGCCTACGCCTCCGCCGTCCCTGCTGCATCCCTCCCCCGGTTGGCGCGGCGGGTTGGACGGTCCGGGGGCGTCGTCGTCGTCGTCGCTGTCGAGGACCACGACGCCGTGCTCGTCCTCGCGCCCACGCTTGCGGGCGGCGATCTCCTCCAGGGCCCGGCGCTGCCCCAGTCATCCCACGCCCACCGCATGGCGTCCTCGTCGGAGAAGCCGCGCCGGGCTACCTCTTCGTACTCCGCGGGCAAGCCGGGCTCCGGCTTGGGCTCGATGAGGACGAAGCGGCCGGTGGGTGGAGAGGCGTTAAGCGCCCGTGCACGACGCGGAGCTGCGGGTGCGCGCTGACAGCGCGCTTCGGGCTCTGGCAGCACGGGCGGAGCGAGGCGAGCCGCCGGACGAGGAGGAGGACCCCGGTCTCCATGCGCCTCGGGGTCGAGAGCTTCCCCGGCGTGAGAAGGAAGGGGCGGGGTACTCGAGGCGCGGCGTGTTGCCGCCCTCGATGTACTCGAGGCGTCCTCCAACGTCGCCCGGGGCGCCCACCACCGACGCCGCCCGGCGGCGTTGAGCTACCCGGAGGGCTCGACGCCGTTGGTGGCCTCGAGCTGCTGGGCGTGACGGCGGCGGAAGTAGGGGTCCCAGAGCGGGCTGTCGGGGACGTACCGTGGCCCCTCCCTCGCCGCGCGCGGCAGGTTCGAGCGGATGCGTGCGATCTCCGCACGCCGCGCCGCTCCGGTGGGTATCGGGGGCACCGGCACACCGCCCGCGCTGATCCTCCACGTCCGGGCACCCGCATGTCCGGCGGGACGGGTACTCGGCCTCGTAAAGCGAGGCGAGCCTCGTCTTCATGAAGATGGCGGCGGCCGAAGCCGTTCGCCGCCGCGCCGTCGCCTGGGAAGCGCTCGGCCATGGGTGTGAACTGGAGACGGCGAAAGAGAGGAGAGGAGAGGGAGGAACGACGACGGCGGGAGAGCGTGAGACGCCGAGCGCGCCGGGCCGCGTCATATATAGGCTGAGGCGCGCGTGCCACCGTGTGTACGCGTGGGGGGCGAGGGAGGGCGAGGGACGCGCGTCGTCCGGTCTTCACTGCGCCGCCCGTGAGCATCAATGGCAGGCTGACCGGCGCGGCAGCGCGCGGCAGCTTTGGCATTGATTCGCCGCGGGAAACGAGGCGATGAGGACGACGAAGGGCCGAGAAGAGAGCCGTGTCACTGACGCGGCGGGCCCGCGGCTTTTTCGCGCCAAAACAGTTCGCCCGGCGCCCCCTAGCGCGCCGGGTTCGGGCTGGGTCCGCCGGCGCTGTTTTCGGCCCAAGCCGGCGAAAATCGGGTTGCTGGGAACGCGACTGGGCCGTTTTTTCGGCGCCGGCGTAAAAAAAACACCTGAAGAGGCCTTCTGGGGGCGCGGCTGGAGATGCCCTCAAGCGTTATCGCCTGCCTCCCCGCGCAAGAGTAAGGAAAAAGGTCGGCTTCACCCGGTTCATGCTGCCCACCACCTGTTCGGCGCTTGGCCTCACCGGAGCAGAGGCCAAGGATTGGCTGACCCTTTTGCACTTCGCTCTCCATTGCAGCGGCGGGACAGCGATGCAGGCAGCCCACGCGGCCGTTCGTGGGGGCGTCTCCGTGGTGAGTCAGTTGCCCCGGTGCCTTCTTTGGTTTTGTTTGGCACGTAGAATGGTAGGGTGCTCTCCGTTCTGAATATGTTGTTTGCTTGTGAAGGAGGATTCTTGTCATTGCATGTTGTGCTTCTATCTCCTTGCCTATTGCTTGCAAAGGAGAAGCCATCCATGCTAACCTTTATTTTTTACACGCTAGCATTGTTTCGGTGTTTCATGAATGCTAACAGCTAACCGCTTTAATCTTAAAAACGTGATAACCATAGTTTTTATAGCCTTTACATTTGAACTTTTGAACTTATCACTACTAGGAAAAGGCCTACTAATGGCGCATCTAATTTGGCCATTAATGGCGCATTAGTGGTGCGTTATTAGTGTCACTCCATTAGTATATTTTACTAATGGCGCACCACTGGTGCGTCATTAGTATCTGGTATACTAATGGCGGACCTCAGATGCGTCATTAGTATATACAACAGTGCGCCATTAGTATGCCTTCCAGGGGCCATGTATACCCAGGTGCTTTGGCATACTAATGGCGCATAACGACAAGATGCGCCATTAGTAACTTCGGCATACTAATGGCGCACTGTTTAATGATGCGTCATTGGTATCCTTTGACATACTAATGGCGCACTGTGATGTGATGCGCCATTAGTATGAATATTAGGTTTTTTTTATTTTTTTATTTTCTGTTTTTTGCACAGGTTACAAAATGTATAATTGGACAAAATATAGACAGCACACATCAACAACAGATTCATCGAATACAATAGAAGATTAGTCTCTGAATACAATTCATCATATTAGTCTCGAATACAATTCATCATATTAGTCTCGAATTGAAAAGACCGAACAAAGATAGAACATTATATTACAAGTCTCGAGACCGCGAGTAGCGAGTTTGTCTTCACATTACAAGTCGATATCGACCATCTAAACTACCATCACATAGAAGAGAGCTGCGGTCATCACGATGAAACTCGTCTTCATCCGGTTCCTCCAACGCTCCTCCCTCTCCCGCTAGATAGCGGCGTATCTAGATTCGGCCTCGGCCCTAGTGGTGTACCCTTTGTAACTGTTACCGCTGAATCGGTGAACCTGTCTCCGACACTCCTCCCGGTCGTCAGAGACTCCGGGAACCTTACCCTTGTACACGACATCTGACGGCATCGCTATGCACTAGCCAAACGAAACGTTAGTACCAATTCACAGACAATACATAAGCAATATATAAGTATGCAACAGAGCGATCGAAGAGAAAAGCAAGACATTAATAGCATCGATTACATCTAAGTTGAACGACTCTCGAAACCAAAGAGACATACTACAAGTTCATTAAAGTTTAATTACAACATGAGCCAATCGATGTTTCAGAACTAGACACAGCATCACTGCTTTCGACTCGACTCAAGGAACCGGAGCGTGGATGAAGCCGCCGTCTATCGTGGGAGTCATGAAATAACGGGCGTTGTCAACCTGCATTGGTAGCATTGTGTCAATGTCACTGTTGGACGGTTGATTTCTGAGGTAGAACTGCCCCGAGGTACGAAGGACATCTTGATGGATGATTTCCGCAAACTCTGACTGGATGCGAAAGAATTCTTGTCTGATGTCCGCGTCTGGATTGCCGACACGCCGCGGCCCAATCTTTGAGTTTACTCGGTAGCGAAGTTGATGATGGTCCCGCACGATCGCCCGCATGTGATGGATGGCGTAGTAGGCACCCTTCCGACCGCCAAAGCGGCTGCTTGACGCAGCGAGCGTCGTATTGTGGGAGAACACGTGCTTGCCGTGCCACGAATAGGCCTGGTGAAGGTGCCTCCAGATTTGGCGTGGCCGGGAGAACATCATCAAGAACCTTCTTGACATTTGTGTAGTCTACGTCAATCGACGGTCCGGGTCGAAATACGTGGCCATGGAATATTTGGGGCTTAGGAGGATGAGCGTGCAATGTGTGTCACTGCAGAAAACACGGAATGTTAAAAGAAAACGATCGAAATCTAAGAATTCATATGTTACGGGCGGTTGAGGGAGGACTTACTCGAAAAAGTAAGGCACGAGGAAGTTATCCTTATCTTGGTTTGCGAATGACGCCTTCGAGGTAAGAACTTCGCGACTTGTCGGTCCCAGCGCTGCCCAAGATCTTGGCACGCATGTTGAAGGGGTCGACTATCATGATGTCCGGGGTCTTGTCGCGAATGATCCGCATCTCCATACCCGGTAAAATAGCCGAACGAAGGTGTAGTGCAGCGGATGAAGGTTCAACATAGCGTGGATGTCATCAAACCGCAGGACGATCGTACGCCCGATGGAGTTATCCACAAAGCCCTTGCCCTCTGGCACCTTGGCCGCGAAAACCGGGTATGCCACATCCTTCTCTCTGAGACGCCGCTTCTCCAAAGAAAGAACAACATCATGCAGACTCCGCATAGCACCGGTTGCAGCATTGAGCATATTTGTCGGTAGCATCGCCCTACCCGCCACATGCACCCTCCTCGAGATATCCTCAGGTGAAGGTGGCCCGTCCTGAGCACGGATCGTACTCGATGCCGGCTGGCCCGCACTTTGTTAGTCTTTCTTTTGCGTGCCTTCTTCTTCTCCTGTAATGGGACCGAGTTCTGCTCACAGACCGCCTTCATGAGTGTGTTGGGGCTGATAATATTTCGCACCTCGCCTATCTCGAGGCTCGGTGAAGTCGGCAGTTGGAGGCGTCTCCTGAGAGCTGAACGGCAGACGACGCCTGTTGCAACTTGGCTTCTCCGCGGTACCAGCTAGATCGCGCACGTCTTTTGTTGGGTTGGGTTCTTGAGAAGGAGGCCCCATGAAGTCGCCATCGTACCCATGATCGGCAAAGTACTGATCGACGTTGCCAAATGTATCGTCGTCGTCGTCGTTCTGATCCTGGGCCATATGCCTGTTTGGATCGATGGCATAGGGATGTCCGGCACCGTTATGCGGCAGTCTTGCCATGGGGCCGACTTGGCGCCGCACGACCGTTGGCGGTGTTGTCTTTGAGGTGGTGTCCCCGCCCCAAATGAATCTGGCTCTTCGCCAGCGAGGGCCAGCTCAGGCGCCGAGGGTCATCACGTCATCATCGCCGGCCCCGACGGGTCAAATCGGAGGTAACAACTCGTGGCAGCTGGCAGCACCCGAACCAGTTCAACCCTAAACATGTTGGGTGGCATCTGGGTACCGTGGAACAAGGGGTTGACCGGTTGAACGATTTTGCCGTTGGCGACATCGACCAACTCGTTGTTCACGAAGTGCAGGAGAGTGCACGGAACATCGGCGGCGCCCTACGAAAACATGTAGGGCGTCGTGGATACCGATCAAAGGCAAGGAGATGAAGTCCTCGGCGAGAGAGGCTTAATTAGTTACCGTGATGATGGCGTCGAGCTCGGCTAATGTCGAGGCACCGCCAACGGCGCGCGCGATTGACGGAGGGGCCGCTTGTTGCAGAGGTGCCGGCCGGCGACACCCGGGTGCATTAAGCTCCCGTGCGGCGCCGGAGACACCAATGCCGCCCGCCGGAGACACCAATGGTCGCCATCGCATTCTGCGAGTTGCTTGGCCGTGAAGCTAGGAATCGGGCGGCCCTGCTGGCCGCCCGCGATCCACGCACTCAACCCCGAGATCAAGGTAGGCACAAGGGCGGTGATCGTCGCTCCGAGTCGTTGTTCCACTTGCTCTTGGACAATCTCCGAAATCCGCGCCACCTGTGCCTTGAGTTCTTGAACCTCGCGCGCCTGGCTTTCCGAGCTGGTCTTTTTCTCCTTTCATCCACCATTGTTATAGTATGACGACCATTTTGTCGACAAGCCTTTGCCGGCCACACGACCAGCTGACGTCGGCTTACTGAGCTTATCCTTGTTCTTCATTACATTCAACGCCCTATTTAGAGTGGTGTCCCAAGGGTTGCTATTAGTCGACCCCGCGCTACTGCTTTCAGTCGCCTGCGGAAGGAATGTGAACCATTTAGAAATTTGGCTTCATTAATTAGAATGCAACCATATGGAGCTAATTACGCGGGGGTGTATTCCTTACCAGAACAAGCTCAATCGCCCTGGTCTTCGGATCCGTGGTAAGCTCCTTTGTTTTCGGGTCCTTCTTGTACCGGGCCCTGACAAAGTTCCTGGTCTGCTTGTCACCGTATTTATCGAAGAGGCGGTAGGCCGTGCTCGGCACGGTCCGCCTCCTCCTTGTCCCATATAGGCTCCGCCACTCTGTAACCGCCGGGACCGAGTGTGTGTTCCCCTAAGTTCAGCTCCCGCATTTCTTTCCCCCACTGACTTGATTGGGAGTTTTGGGTGCTCGAGCAATTGATCTTGAAGTCGTTGTAGTCATCTTCGGTGATCGAAGGATTTTTCTCCTTGATCTTCTCATAACTCTCACCTTTCTCGATCATTCTCTTCACATTGCTTTTCCAAGTAGACAGGGCCTTGCTCATCTTCGTGAGGGCAGCATTGTTCACTTTATTCCCTTTGAGGCTTGTGTTTTCAAATTCAGCGGGGAACTTGTATCGTTCGTGCAGCTTCGTGAAGAGGAGGTTGCGCAAATTCCCTCGGTCGGGATGCCTCGGGTTCTCGGTGTTGATCGAGGCGGTGCTCGGAGAATGCACCCGAGCTGAAGCGAGTACCCTTGACTATTCGCTCGGCGCCGTTGGATTCCGTCGAGTCCACTTGATAACTTCCTCCTTGAGGGTGCGGAGCACGGTCGGGCGCCGGTCCATCCGTTGCCTCTTCGGTTGGCTGCCATCATGCGTGCGCCGCCATCATCGATGGTGGCATCCTCGGCGGCACCATCGGTGGTGGCATCGGCAAGTCATCCTCGGCGGTACCATCGGTGGTCTCGGGATCGGTGGGGAAGGCGGCGTCCTCATACAAGTGAGGTTGTTCCTCCATCTCCTGGGACAGCTCCCGAGAATGCCTTGCCGCTTGAACCCCTGGCCTCATCGTTGTTGGCCATGTTTCTCTCTAAATAGGAACAAAGTTTGGTCAAAAGTTGGTTATTGTCAAGGAACAAGATCATGGTCTCATCATTTAGGGTTTGTCGACACCGAGGCATCCTAAAAGCTAAGCTTTTTATCATTGAGGGTTTTTCGACGCTGAGGCACCCTAAAAGCCTAAGCTTTCATCATTAGTCACAAGTACCCAGGCCCATGCATTAGTCACAAGTACCCCATATGTCCTATTTTTAGCAAAGTCATGCTAAAATTCACTGAAAATTTCAGCATGACCTTTGCTGAAAATAGGACATATGGAGTACCAATTTGCTGGAACGGAAGTTAATCGACATTCCAGCAAACTCAAGGGCCTCTCGGGTGGACAAGGCAAAAAAGGCCTCCATCACAACATGGAAAAACATTGGCATGTGAAGAGGTGAAACAATATATGCATCTCCAAGCAGTATCATTCAACATTTTGGACAAACCACTACAAGCAATATTGGATCAGATACAAGAAGAATGTGAGAAAATGCAGACAAATACTAACAGATTGAGGTGTTTAACTTGTGGTGCTCTCTGTGCTATTAACATTTCAAGTCAAAACCTTTTCTGGTTAGTAAGTGTTTCTTGAGCATATGTATGTAGTAAGTGTTTCTGCTCTTAGTGTTTCAGAACACATATTTTAGCTACCTAGTACCAGTGCTATTACCCAGCAGTTAATTAGCTTTTGCTTTTGCTTTTCAGTGCCAAATTCTAGCTAGTACCAGCAAATTAACATCTAGCAGCAATCATTTTCAAATATATATACACTGGACATTTTAATATTAACCTAAGGAAAAATGAATAGTTAGGTTAATTACCCTTTATTAGTTATTCAGTCTGATGCTTTGTTCTACACTTTGATGCAAATTAGTATATAGAAGAAGCTATTTACTAGCAGTACCATATATAAAAGACATTCAGTCTGATGCCATTTACTAGCAGTACTAGCAGTTTTTTCTTCTTCAATAACTGTATTGTCCATCGACTGTATTGGCCATATATAAAAGACATTCAGTCGATGCTTTTTACTATCAGTAGTAGAAGTTTTTTTTCTTCTTCACTAACTGTACTTGCAGTTTTTTCTTCTTCATTAACTGTATTAGCTATTTACTAGCAGTACTAGCACTTGGATCATATGCTAACGCTACATTGATACATCATCATGCTGGGTAATATTAAACCCAAGCAACTTTATAATCAACCCAAGATACATCAACTACTGCACTGTCCTGCCTAATAAAAACAGTCATGCCAGCATATAGTATATAAATCTGAATTTGTGTTTACAAGAAGAGTGCCCATTGCAATGTAAACCTGAGAACACAACTCACCTCAAGTGCAGGATATAGCAGACACCTACTTCTTCAGTCAAGTGCAGTAAAAGACCGTTTGCAGAACCTGTTTAGTCAGAGTTGAACATTAGAATCCATACTATGCTCTACTATGCTTGTAAAGGAACACCTGCTAGCTAGCTGCTGTCGAGTTGCTAGCATTCGCCGTCAGTGAAAAAAAAATGAAGAAGAAAAAAGGCATGCATGCACTGCTTTGCCAAAACAGAGCACTTTAGTCCTCTGTTTTTGCTAACTGCTACACATACCCCCAAGTGAACCACCACAACATCTAAAAGCTAACAATTGCTTATATAATCAGACTTTTTGTGCTAAAAAAACCATAGAACAACTGCTCCAAATTTCTAAATAAACTGCCATTTCATTTTATTCAATAATGAACTGTACTCTTTATGGGTTTTTTAGTTAAATGCAAAAAATCCAAAGTTAACCGAGCTTTTCTATGTTTTTTATACATAACTGCTAAAACCCTAGGAGTTAACCGAGCCACCAACAGAATGTGGACTTAAAAAGAGAGTCACGGACAGTGACATGATACATTTTCATAAAATTAGCTAGTTTTACTTATGGTGCACAAAGGAACAAGTACTGCAGTGCACTTAGAAAAAATGAAGGAACTTCTCTCTACCACACGTAATCTGATTCTTTCACATTGCTTGTCTTTTCCTTTTTTTACTCAATAACGGTAAGCACTAATACTCTTAACTGCACTATAGAAACTGAACCAAATGAACTCCATAGGTGCTGCCATCTCACCCGTCATTGACGGTGCAATGAAACAATTTTTATAACTGGTGTTTGTTCTTCTCAAAGTATATTCCTTAATCGCAATGGCTAACTGCTGAAACTATACGTAACAGTCAAAACACAAACAGAAAGAACCGACGGGATGCAGAACATTGATTTGATCTCCTGCTGCTACCATAAACAATTTTTGGTCCTTGGTAAGAAGGGAGGCAGATTAATACTTTGGGCATTGCAAACAGAGCAGAGTAGGGAGGAAGAAGAGAAGGATAGGAGACTAGGAAATTCTGGACCTTTGATTTGATATATACATGAGCATCTTGAGAAAGTCCCTGCTCGCTCATGTTTTAAAAATCCATTATCTTGAAGAACTCGCTGCTCACTCATGAGCATGTATGTATGTATGTATGTATCTTGAAAGAAAAAAATATTTGTTTGATTTAGAAAACTTGCTGCTAGAATAGAATGAGCATGTATCTTGCCACTGTATATACAGTAATAACTAGGCTAAAAAAATGTTCGGTTTGATGTGCTGCTGAACCTTGGTGCCACAAACAAATTTTGAAGTTGAGAAAGATTGATACTTATTTGCCATTGCATTTGACCCAGCCCAGACCAGAGAGGAGGAAGAATAGAAGGGGGTGGGGGACTCACCTATGTTTGCTGTAGCCGAGGCTGAAGCACCACCCGGTCGAGCCGAGGCGACGTGGACCTCCTCTCCCGGCGTCGTCCTCGTCCTGGTCGCTCGCCGGCGCGCTCTACCTGCAGAGCAGAGGCGACACGAGGGTCAGCTAGATGGAGACGGGAGGTACAAGAAGGATCCACAGCAGCAGCACCTTATCCTCCTTGGATGAAAGGGAACTCACCAGGGTGAGGCGTCGAGGCGTCGAGGCGGCATCGGGGCGGCGTCGAGGCGGCGTCGGGGCGTCGAGGCGTCGAGGCGGCGCTGGGCGAAGGCCGAGGCGGCGGGGCAGCGGCGTAGGGAGAGGAGAGGGGAAGGGGATCGAGGGCGAGGGCGAGGAAGAGAGAGGGGATAGGTTTGGGTCGGGGAGGAAATATGGATGGGGGCGGCACAATACTAATGGCGCACCACCCCTCGGCGCCATAAGTACATCCATACTAATGGCGCACCTCACCACTGTGCGCCATTAGTATTTTTTTTTTGATTTCTGCTCGAGCCAACAGGTTATCTTCCACCTGACCTGATCCACATTAAGTTCCCTCTACTAGCTCATTGTCGGTGACAGTTCTCACACTAGGAGGTCCTGTGTTCGATTCCCAGGCTCCAAAATTTTTTTATGCATTTAAAATGATGTTTGATACTTATTTGTGTTTAAATATGTTCAAACTTGTTTTAATCATAACAGTAATATTTTTTATAAGACATTAATAATTTTTTAAAAATATCATCAAACAGTAATGCCGGTGGAGCGGGGAGGTGCGGGAAGTGCGGGGTCGGCGGCACAGTTGAGTAGGGAGGGTGCGGGGGTCGGCGGCGGCGGTTGAGTAGGGGAATCGAGGTGCGGGGGTCGGCGGGCGGCCGGTGGATCGGGGTGCTCGGCGGCGGGGACGGATCTGGCGAGGTGGGATAGCGATCGAGATGGAGGATTGAGATCGAGTGTCCATGAAATTTAAAAATATTCATGATAGTTCAAAAGTGCCCATGAAATACAATCGAGAAATGAAGGCTACGATTTAAATACAATCGATCTTAGCTAGCTATCTGTTCACAATCTTCTTGCCCTTCTTTTTCGCAAATGGAGTTCTTACGTGGAGCAGACGTCCTTTAGGTAGGGTGGTCCTGCTTCTTCTTGTGGTGTATGCTGCTACTTCATCATCGTCGTCATGTTCGATCCTCGGTCGCCCGTACTTGTCGAAGTCTTGCTCATTGGCTACTCCATCCATTCCGATGATCTTCCTTTTGCCTCTCCTCATGACAACACGACTGGGCTTTGACGGGTCAGTAATGAAGAAGCATTGGTCCACTTGGGAAGCCAGTACCCATGGCTCATTTTTCGCGGTGACGTTTGCGCCCGCGGTCTTGGATTTGGCTTCGGGTATAACCATGGTGGTGAAATACCGGTCTACTTTTAGGACGCTCTTTGCCCATCTGACATGGAACATCGGGACCTTCTCTCCAGCGTAGCTCAGCTCCCAGATCTCCTCGATCCTTCCGTAGTATCTGTCCTTGTCATTACCGGTGTAGGATTCCATCGTTACCCGGAGTTACGATAACCATCGCTCTTCATGTCCTTGGCCTCGGTGTAGAATGTGTAGCCATTGATATCAGACGCCTCATAGGTCATCAGGTTGTGCTCTGCGCCTACGTGACAAGGCGAATATGAGTTGTTCTTCCGCGGAAGTATCCTCATGTAAAGGGTGCAACGAAGCTTACGCTTGAACCAACGCGTGAAACATGAGTTGTGCTCTTTGATTATATCTCCGTCCGTCCTCTGTTGGCCTCGGTCATTGTACGTCTTCTTAATAAAGGTTTTGTGCTCTACCACCCAAGGATCGACCACGTCTATGTGTTGTAGCGCGACTAGGTTTTCTCTTTCAAAGTCGGCGAGTCGACCCTCTAAGTCGACATGCATTTCGCGGCGACCCTCACGGTGACCCCATCCAGCGAGCCTGCCGAGGTGCCTGTTGACGGGCAGACCAACGGGGTTCTCAATGCCTAGATAATTCGATGCGATGGAGATGCACTCTTCGGTCGAAAAGCCCACGGCTATACTTCCCTCGGGCGTGACATGTTGCGACGTATCCTTTGATGACACCATTCATCCTTTCGAACGGCATCATGATGTGCAGGAACGTCGGCCCGAGTTGGATGATATCCTCCACTATATGGACCAGCAGATGCACCATAATGTCGAAGAATGCGGGCGGGAAGTACATCTCAAGCTCGCATAGTATCACCACGATCTCTTCCTATAGCCTTCTGAGTTGCCTCACGCTAACCGACTTTCGAGAGATGACGTCGAAAAAGTTGCATAGGCCAAATAGCGTTTCACGGACGTGCGCGTCCATGATCCCACGGATTGCAACTGGAAGTATCTGCGTCATCAAGACGCGTGATGTCGTGAGACTTCATCCCATCGAACTTCGCTTCGCTGGGTCTAGGTATCTCGCTTATCTTCCAGCGTAACCGTAAGGAAGTTTTACTCCTAGGAAGCAGGTGAAAAACTGCTCGATCTCCTCCTCGACTTAGAGTGAAGCAGCGGGAGGGTAGTCATTTCCGGTCTTCTTGGCCTTTTGCCTTGGCGATGACTTCATCGTGTCCTGCTTCGCCTCATCATCATCATCATTAGCGTGAAGCTCCTGCACGATGCCCATTGATTTCAAGTCTGCCCTTGCTTCGGCCCATCTTTGGTCCTCTACGGCATGTTGAGCAGGGTACCAAGCAGACTCTCGCACACGTTCTTCGTGATATGCATGACATCAAGGCTGTGAGGCACACGGTGGATCTTCCAAGACGGCAAGTCCCGTAAAGCAGACCTCGTTTTCCATACCTTCAGCGGCTGCTCGGCGCCTTCGCTTCTTTCCGGCTCTGGCGCCTTTTGCTTCTTTCGGCGGTGGGCGGTCTTTCCAATTTTTCAACAGCTTGTCTATTTCCTCGCCGCTCCTCGTGACAGGCGTTTTGGGTTCGGTTTCACCATCGAACAGATCCTTGCGTTTCCTCCACGGGTCATCGTCGCGAAGCCACCTTCGATGTCCCATGAACACGGTTTTCAAGACCGGGATCTCTATCTAGCTGGCGATACGTTGTGTCATCCATGCACCTTACGCATCCGGAAAATCCGTGGACTACCCGCGCATGAGATATCCGTGAATCGAGATAGTCGTGCACCGTCGTGAGCGATGCGGCTCTCATAGGGAAATATTCTTTCTCTGCGGCGTCCACGTATTGGCTGGCGTTTTCCACAGCGTGTCAAGCTCCTCTTCGGCAGCCCCAGATACAGATTGATGTCGTTCCCTGGTTGTTTCGGTCCCTCAATTAGTATACTCATGTGAATGTACTTCCTCTTCATGCACAACCAGGGGGGAAGGTTGTACATCCACACAAACATAGGCCAGGTGCTATGTGTGCTTCTCTGGCTGCCAAACGGATTGACTCCATCGGTGCTCGCGCCCAGCACGATGTTCCTTGGATCGTTCCCAAATTCTAGGTCTTCGAAGTTCAACGCTTGCCACTGGCTCGCATCCTTAGGGTGACTCCAAAGCATCTTGTCTTTTATCTATCTCCGGATCATTTGCGTCATCTTCGCTTCTTCTCCTCCCTATCCGGCGTGCCAGCAGGAGCTTTGCTACCTTAGGGTCCGTGGAAATACCGCTGCAGACGAGGAGTGATCGGAAAGTACCACACCACTTTTCGAGGAGCTTTCTTCCTCTTCTTGTATCGAGTGACGCCAAGACACCGGACATATGGTAGACTCCAGCGTGCTCGTTCCGATAAATGATGCAATTGTTCATGCACACATGGTATTTCACGTGCGGTAAATCCAGAGGACACACGATTTTCTTCGCCTCCTCGAAACTGGTCGGGCACTTGTTCACCTTGGGAAGACGTTAGTTCCAGAATGACATGTTCTCGTCGAAGCATACGCGTCGGTCATTTTGTGGTTTACCTTCATCTCGAGCCATGAGCGTTACTTTCAAAGCGGGTATCCTCGGGCCTGCATCCTTCATACAATGGAGTAACCGCGTCTAACTCAAGTTGATCCATCTTGGCTTTCTCTTGGGCGGAAGCTCTTGCGTTATCCATCTGCTTGAGAAGCAGCTCTTGAAAATGAGGGTCCTGCACCCAGCCCATCGATGGTCCAGCGTAAATGCGCTCCGCCCGGCATCATCATCTTCATGATCATGCCCGTCGTCTGCTCCGGCATCTTCCTCATCATCATGTCCTGCATCTTCTACATGATGACTGTACCAACATCACCATCGTGATCATCTCACAGGGATTCTTCGTCTTCTCGCCCGCCCGAGCCGCGGTGGTTGTCTTGCTTCCCTTCCTCATTTCTTACCCGGCCCCCATGGACGACTTCGTAGTCATCTTCATCACCTTGCCACCGATAGCCATCCATGAAACCACGCAAGAGCAGGTGGTCCCACACCTGCCCGGAATCCGGGTCCGCAATAAGGCTCTTGACTTGCATCTTCGACACGGACATCTTATCTCCGTCTCGTTCTTTTGAAGCATCTCGGCCTTCGCGGACCTCAAAAACCTATTCACGATGCCTTCGGTCATCGTGCGGACCATGGTCGCTGCGTGGTTGAGCAAATCGATATTTTTGTACCATGAATAAATTTGGCATGACTTTCCATAAAAATAGGACCAAAGAGAATGCTTAATGCCAAAATTCTCGCCGAAACGGAAATGAATCAACATTCCGGCAAAATATTGGCAACTATCGCATTTTAAATACTGGTACACCTCCAAACACAAACACATATGCAACACTTCAAACATATGCAACACCACAAACATACATAGATCTAGCTAGGCCATAAAAAGTGCATGTGCACATTGTTGTAGGGAGAACAACACAAATATAGCTTCCCCCTTACTTACCTATCAAAACAAGGTAATTTAACCTCTTAATTTGAATGAATCTATGGTGGAAATGAGGTGAAAAAGAGGAGGCACCCGAGACAATGAGGAGGTGGAGAGAATGAAGTGGGGAGAAAGTGAGTGTGGGTAGGAGAGGTTGTCCAAAATATCTTGTTGCTGCCCACTTACTAATGGCGCACCAACTCTAAATGCGCCATTAGTAATCCACTAATGGCGCACCTTCTGGTGGTGCGCCATTAGTAGTTTTGCAAAAAAAATACTAATGGCGCACTGTTCCACAGAACTAGTAATGGCGCACGGTGGAACAGTGCGCCATTAGTAGTTTTGCAAAAAAAAATACTAATGGCGCACTGTTCCACAGAACTAGTAATGGCGCACGGTGGAACAGGCGCACTAGTTCAAAAAAAATTGATACTAATGGCGCACCTTGGGCCAGGTGCGTCATTAGTAGTTTCAACTCTAATGGCGTATCAGAAGGTGGTGCGCCATTAGTATATACTAATGGCGCATGATGCGCCATTAGTGTCAATCCCATCTATAGCCCTTTTTCTAGTAGTGTATCATGTGAGTGTGGCAAAGCCCCATTGTTTTTTTAAGTACAGTGTAATACTCACAATTTACTACTCCATCAAAGTTGTCCCTCACAATTTACTACTCCATCAAACGAGGATGTCAAAGAGGCACATATCGGTAGCTCCAACGGGTTTGCTCCAGCCGCCAACGGCGATGAGGCCAACGGATCCGGCACGGTAGTCATTAACCTTTAGGCCTCGTTTGGCACAAAGAGATTTGGGAGGATTTCGGAGGAGGGGATTTGGGAGGATTTGGTGAATCCCTCCCTTCCACCCAATCCCCTCAAAACCCCTTGAATCCCCAAAACCCCTCCATCCCCAATCCTCTTCGTTTAAAATTTCTGTTTGATAGGCAGGGTTTGCCAAATTGACATAATATGGTATAGAACATCTAAAAATTCAATCTTTACAATGTAACTAACTCCCTTATATCCTTGCTACAGAATTGTAAAGGCCACCTAATAAAAATGAGAAAAGTTGCTACAGGGGAATAATTTAGCTGTAGTTTTTCCCAGCAGCAACATAATTTTGCATGACTCGAAATCAATATATCATCACAACATCATAATTTATCATAACAACATGACTTCGAAACCCAAATCCCAGGAATCATAATTTATCATGACAACATGATCTTTCGCAGCAACAACAGTTCATCACAGCCCAACATAATTTTGCAGCAAAGATAACACAACACAAGTACTTCTGGAATAGCTCAAGATCAGTTATAATTTCGCATACAGATATATCCATCTTTTGGTGTCATGATCATCTATCTTTAAGAATTTGAGAGAAAGTTATCCCTCCAGCTTGTTTATTGTTGCTTCTTTTGGTGCTTGAGAACCTGATGAAACAAAAAGAGATGAATATTAGAGTGCCTTCAGAATAAATTATAACTATAAGTTTTGCTAGATGAACATTAGAGTGCCTTACTGGAACATAAGTAGGCCTGTAGTACAGCAAGTTTCGGGAATAGAACAAGCAAGGAGTATTGTACTTGTAGTAGGAGCATTGTACTACTAGCAAGAAACAAGTTGTATATATTAAAGCAAAGTTTCCAGCAAACAACATTAATTTAATTTTTTCTTCATTTTCTTTTTGTAGGTGCGCAACAAGCAAACAGGAGTACTCCAACAGTTTAATGGCATTTGTACACAAGATCAACAATTTTATTGAAGTTCGATACTACTCCTGATTTGTTCCAACAGCAAGATCAAGCAGGCAAATTTGTACTCCTGATTTTCAGTGTACAATGGTATCAAATTTTCAGTGTAGACACTCCGGAGTAGCAAAGAAATTTTCCATGTACAAATTCATTTTACTCATTAGAAGCTGGGACAAGACCAAAGGCCACGCTCTCTTGATTATTCAAGTTTAACTTGACAGGGTGTTAGGACAAAGGACAATAATATTCCAAGAAAATCTCAATAGTCGCTGCTAATTAAAATGTCATTTTAGTTACCGAGATACTGATAATTTCCTTGATACCACAGCAACTATGTAAGCCACAACACCCATACAAATACATGAAAACATCGCCACACTTCGCCAACAGCAAACCGCCTGATGCCTATGTATGTGCAGGTTCGCCTCAAGGCACACAACCATGAGATGAACTATAGTGCGAGTTTTTTGCCAGGAGCTTCAGAGCACAAATAAGTTTAGACAGAATTGCCAGAGTTTTCTAGACAGATTCAAACATGTAGACTAGACAGATTCTGTCATATGTAATAACTCGGCACCACCAAAAACCTTGGCAGATTTGATTTGATTTGTTAGCCGTACTACAACAAAATGAGGGAGTGCTAAATGATAGTGACACTAGGTTCATGAGATATTATATTATCAACTAGATAGATGTTCACAGGAGCAAGAACAACAATATTAGTTTTCATGAAGTGGGGCAAAATGTCACAAGAGAAATGGAGTAAGGTAGCTTACCTTAAGTACGTTGAGTCAACTCTGCCATTTCGCTCCGAAGAAACACTGCAGCACTCTCTTCATCTTCGGCGGCAGAATTAAGAAAGATCTCACGGTTCTCAACACTTTTGAACACTTTGTAGGCAGTGGCTCGTTCATCGCGGCGGATGTTTTCCATCTTGTGCAAAACAGCAATGCACTTGCTGATGGAGAATTCTTGGGCATTTTTTGCCCCGACCAATAGAGCAGACTCCTCCTCCGCTTGCTTTCGTTTGATCTCCACATATTGTGCTATCACTTCCACCATAGGATCATCACGCTTCTTACCCTTCTTTGATTCCTTCACATGCTTGTTGCTTGAAGTAGCAACACCACATCTTTGTGTAGCATCTCTTGAACCATCACTTGGGGCAGCACCTCTTGGACCATCACTTGGGGCAGCATCTCTGGGACCATCATTTGGGGCAGCATCACTTGGACCATCACTTGGGGCGGCATCTCTTGGATCATCATACATGTGTAAATCATCACCATATTGATTCAGGTCAAAAGAGAAGGCAGTCTTCTCTCTTTCAACCGAGATCACCATCACTCATACGTAACCTCGGTTGATGTGAAATTGAAGTTACCTTCTGCTATATGCCTGCACAAACACCCAAGTTATCATTAAAGGCCACACAGCAATGAAATGATAATTCATTATAAAGGACAACAAAAGAGAGGAAATGAAAATCCATTCAACTCAGTAACTCACCATCATACAGATCACCAAGCTTATCGAGAGGGAAAGGGCTTATTACGGAACTTGGCTATTTACGTACATTTGTATATATAAAAGAAATGATTTATCAAACTTAGACTGCTCAAAAATAAGATTGATTACAAAAGAATGGAATACAAGTCATCAAGTTTTGCAAAGACAAAATGCACTACACTAGAACTTACAGGTCATCAAGTTTTGCCAAAGATTAGCGTCCGCATCTATCATGTGTGTATGATAGTTCGGTGACACCACTCTGTTTGCGGGCATCCTTAAGAATTCTACATTGACCTTTCAAGTCTTTCTGTTTTTCCTGAATCTGTGACTTTGTAAAATTTGTGTGGCCATATCTTTCATGAAACAAATCCGCCATCCTATTCCATGCTTCAGTTGACCAACCATTTTGTCCTCGATGATACGGAGTGTTGTGCTCCTGAAGTATCTCCACTAAACCCTTCTCCAAAGCTGGGTTCCATTGAGCTCTTGGCTTTTTAACTACACCAACACAAATTTACATTGTTCAAACTTAATGCTCAACATGATAAGAGGAGTTACTATCATTCAATTTGAAAACAAATAGTGATGAACTATCATGAGCTAGCTAATATTCAAAATGAGAAATATTAAGTAGAACAATCACAAACATCAAAACTCCAGCACAAGATCTGAGAAATGGAGATTAAGTAGACCAAATACCTCTTGGAGGTGTCTTTTTAATTTTGGGTGATGGCTTCTTGGCACCGTGTGAAGCTTTTCTCCCACTTGCTTTCATCACATTATACTTTGGAGACCCCTTTGGATACATATCTGCATTTCAACACACACTACATTATTAGATGATGAAGTTAATTACACCAACACAAATATATATATGATTAAAACACACACCATCATGTTGGCTATTCAGGATGGTCTGCTTCCCACATTTGCATTGCTATTTCATCCCTTAGAGTGTTCCCTAAGTCGTTGTTCCCATAGTTATTCTCGTCGCCATGGGAGATCAACAAAAACATTTGGCGCTATGTTATCGGGCTGGTTGTCAAGCCAAGTCTCATCACCATTCTCCATTTTGATGATATTGTGAAGAACTGCGGCAGCTGCAGGAAGTTTCACTTGGTTCTCGATTGAATGCGATTGTGCCAACATGAAGAATTGGGAAGCGCTTCTTAAGAATTCCTAGAGACCTTTCCACATGGTTCCGTAGAAGAGCATGCCGATGATTGAACAATTCCCTGTGGTTTTGTGGTCGAGGGTGTCCATGACCAAATTCCTTCAAATGATACAGGGACACCCCGATAAGGTGCGAGAAATGACTGAGTGTTTGCATAACCCCCATCAACTAGGTAAAACTTTCCCTCGGGTACTCTAAATCCTTTGCTAATTGCAGAATGAAGAACCCTCGCATCCGTAGCTGAACCCTCCCAACCACATGATATGAAAGTGAATCTCAAATCGAAGTCACAGGCAACCATAATATTATGACTCAAGGTACCCTTCCTATTCCGAAATGGAGCAGCAATTCCAGGTGTTGCCGTTATAGGGACATGTGACCCATCAATGGCTCCTAAACAGTTCTGGAAGCAAAGATTGCAGGTCAATAAAGAACTATAAGTTAGATAAGAAAAGAAATTGTGGAAGCGTTGAAAATGGAAACACGGAAGTAAGGATAAAATCTTGTGTCGGTGGAGATTCTTGGATGTGGCTCATCAATGTTCGGGGCTTCAAAAATCGACTAGCTAAAATGGGAAGATGTTGAAGAACTCATTGATGTACTCATGAAATGTTTGTCCACTATGCTGAAATTCTAGTGAAGATCTTCATAAGATGCGTTGTGAGACACCATGTACAAGAAAAAGGCTAACTTCTCCTCCACCTTAATTCTTTTATCCGATATCAGATTTTCTCTTCTAAGGTAAGATGCCAAAGCCGAAAGATACGTGGCTCCATCCTATAAGCTACTAGGCAATTCTTCACATGGCCTGTAAGGATATCATCAATCCGCTTCTTGCCATATAAGATGGAGCTATGTCGCTGAGTTCTCTCGATTGGCCCTCTACTACGCATTTGATGCAATACGGGCAGAATAAAGGACATCATATCTTCATCATCCTCGCTTCTCCTCTTCCTAATTCGATCGATAATCTCGGAGTTCATCTCGGCACTAAAACTAGAATCAGGAAGCAACAAATAAGAACTACATTTAAGACTACAAGAGCTACAAGAGCCTCAAACTAGAATAAACAAGAAACAAATAAGAATAAGACTACAAGAGGCCAAAAGGCTTGTGTAAATTACCGAAATTAGGTGTGACAACTGGATCCCAGGACGGAGGTAATTCGTCCACCCCAACAAGAATCGGAGCGGCAGGCTGTCAAAATAAGAACATATCAGCATGGAAGACATATTTAAGCTGCCTATCAGTAGACATATTTAAGCTGCCTACAATAAAAGAGATATTCACAAATGCTGCATGAAAGGAACAAGACTCCTCAACCAGTAATGGAAACACAAAAGCAGGGCTAGGAAATTATATAGTACAGATCAAATAAGACTGTATTATTTCCAAGTCAATTGAGCTCTTTGACAAGCAAATTGAGCTCTTCTTCTGCACTCTTTTCAGTAACTTGACACAAAAAGAGAGTGATCCCAGGAGGATTAAGAAAAACCATAGGGGAGCACATCCATTTCTCATGACTCAGAAAACAAATCATGTGTATGAAAAATAACTAAACAATGCACTTGGTTAGTCAAAAAGAAGTACTAAACAGCAGAAACAGTGTGACAGATACTGTCCTGGTCTCCTTAGACAGAAAATTCTGTACTCCAACAAAAAAGGCTACTCTCATTACTCAATCAACAGAGTCAAAAATAAGTAGTTACTAGTACTTAGTATCAGTGCCACATATTGGAGGAATGAACTTCGGCAATTAAACTAGGAAGAAACTAAATGAGTTCACAAAACATTCAGCTAATCCATATGAACCAACCAAACCATATATCCAGACTAGGAAATTCAGATAGGAAACTAGAGGCCTATTGACAGACTTGTGTACCACCACAGATCCAGATTCAGTTTAGTTCAGGTTTTCCATGTCTCAAGGTCTATAACATTGAAGCTCACACTTTAGCTCAGCTGCATCAATCAGGAAATTCTAGCCTTTGATTCAGATTATCACAGATGTACTACAACTACAGGGAACTGTTATTGAATGAATGGCGCCTATAAGTCTCCTCGCCAAACAGAACTGTTATTTTTTAGATGAACAAATCTGTCAAGTGAGCTAGCAGATTATCGCAGACAAACAAATGAGCAGAAGTCAAGTGGGCTAGGCCTAGGGTTAGGGTCGTTCTTGCGTGCTCGCCGGTGAGGACGAGGTGGACGGAGGGCGTACGGGCGGTGGCAGCCATGGAGAGGAGGGGCGAGGGGAGGGGAGGGGCTGCGATGACTAACCACCGGTGAGAAGTCCGATGGGCGGAGGAGATCGCCGGCGTCGAGTCGGCTGGCGTCGGCGGCGTCGTCTCGAGTGGGGTGGCCAAATCCTCGAGGGGGCTCGATGATTCTGACCCGCGTGGGTACAGGTGGGTCGAGGGGGAATCGAGGGGGTTGGGCCGAGAAAACCCTGCCTACCAAATGGGCCAACGGGTATTAGGGAGGAATCTGGGCCTCGCGGGGAAATTCCCTTGAAAACCCCTCCAATACTCGCGAAACAAACGAGGCCTTAGGCATTTTATGAACTTTTTTAGCTGGCCGGATGTTTGTGGACATTTGAGGGTGTCCATTTTGATGAACACAGATGCTCTAAGGCTTGTAAAAACAACTTGCAAATTCGAATGTGAAACCACACAATTGGTGTACCTACATCATGGGGTGTGTGGGTGGTGGTGGGGGTGGGCGATGCGAAACCGCACAATCGGTGTACCTACATTATGGGGTGTGTGGGCGTGTGGGGGGTGGGAGGCAGATGAGGTAACCAACTTCCGTTGGGGAGAAATTACTGTATTTATCATGAAAACATTATGATACCAAAAATTATGAAATAACAATAAAAAAACTCAAACATATGGTTTTGTGAGAGGTTGTATTTTTTCTTATCCCGTAATTTTTGGGAACAAGTAAAAATAGTGATGATATGGCATACACGTAGCTGCCACATCACATGATATGGCGTACACGTAGGTGCCACATAATCAGATTCCCGTTTTGACGTCCATCGTTGGCTCCGTGGCCGGCCAGCCTGGGACACCGACCGGTTCAACTGCTGGTAGCGAACAAAATGCTCCCCTTCAATCAGCCGGCCGCGCCGGAATCTGCCGTTCCGTTCTCGCTCGCTCGCCGCCGCAGCCGCCGACCCATCCGGTCCAGCGGGCCTTGTCCTCTCCACCAACCATGGGGCCCCGCTCCAAGCCATCCCGACGCGGTGCTCGCCCGTACGGCTGCCTTCCAGCCGCATCCACATCCACACCGCGGCGCGCGGCAGCTGTTCGACGGAATGCTGCTAACCACGATTATGCCGCGTACGCCTCCTCTTCCACGGCATTGCCCCGGCGGCCGCGACGCAATGGCGTTCCCAAGGTGCAGATGTCCTCCTTCTCTCCTCTGCTCTGCCTCATCGCTACCATTGGCAT